>JARDYH010000002.1:107825000-108425000 GCA_029215795.1 Anniella stebbinsi | reverse complement strand
ACTCTAACATTCTATTATCTTGTTCATAGAACGTTATAGAGTTGGAAGGAATTTTGCATAGCATTTTGCCCCTCCTTGACTCACAGGAGCAGGATAAATTATGCCAACTAAAGAAATTTGCATATATTTTATTTATATAATCACTTGTATGCATGTTTGCAAAGTAATCCTAGTCAGTCAATTTATTCGTATATCTCTTTTCCCACAAACCATTCTGCTCAAAGTTCTTCACTGAACAACTACTATGACTATAATGTAAAATACATTACAATAGAACATTAACAACTCAGTGGCAACTGTGGCCATTCCTGGACTGGGATAGCCCCAGGAACCTCATATGCATTGATCACTTCAAATTGGAATATCTAAAGCACTTTATGTGGAGCTGCCTTTGAGACTGGTTTGGAAGTTGCCAAGAGTGCAAAATGCTGTGGCTAGGCAGCTTAGTGGAGCTTCCTACTGTGTGCATATGATTTCTAGTGAGCAGATACAAAAGAGGACAGGGCTCCTGCAGCTTGAACCATTGTGACGGAGAGGGCATTTCACCAGGTACTGCCTGCATACAAATGACACCTGCTGAAATTCCCTTTTCTATATAACCATTAAAGATGCAGGAGCCCTATCCTCCTTTTCATATGGTCACCCTACCTAAACAGCTCAGAACCAGATTCTCTAAGAAGCCACCTTCTCCTATATAGGCTGCCCCAGTCTCTGTGCTCTGAGGGAGAGGCTTTGCACAATAAACTACTGATCTTCACTTGGTTGAGGGCCTTTTCCATTGTGACACAATTCCATCGTGGAATTACCTCCCCGTCGAGATCAGGCAGGCTTTCTAGTGCGGAATGTTTATGCTGACAACTGCAGATATCTTTGTTGCCCGTGTGTGTTCCTCGCCGCTAGCATTGCCAGCGACCCCTGGTTATATTAATGAGATATTTTATTGTTTTATTGATTGGTTTCATGGTATTTTATCATAATTTTATTTTAAGAACCGCTTTGGGGGTTATTTATTTTTAAAAAGAATAGCGGTATAGAAATGTTCTGAAATAACCTCAGTTGCAGTTATTTTAAACATCAAACGTTTAAATTGAGCATCAGATATACCAGTAAATCAGTTAACAATATCCAGTATCATCATCATCAATAATAATACAGACATATAAAGCAAGCTTCTACGTATTTTGCTTAATGAGCATAATACATGCAGATGCTATACTCTAGCTTTTCTTTGTGCAGAATTTGTGTTATATTGGTGCAAAATATTTTTTAGCACAAACGACATGCAGCCTGAGTTATGGAACTAGCTTGGATTATCTACTTCTGTACGGCTGGCATCCCCTCAATGCAGCAGACAGTCATCCAGCGGCCAGCAGTGAATTTCCTTACCTAACTTGACCCCTTCTGATAGTCGGGTTCTGTGATAACATTAACAACTTGCGTAGAACCTTAACGGCTAACAAATTTATTGTGGCATAATCTTTTGTGGACTAGAGCCCACTTCATCCAATGCATGAAGTTGTCTTGCATCCCCTGAGAATAGAACAGAGGGAAGAAAACAGATGATGATGTGTGATGGGGCTTTTTTTCTTTTCTTTTTTTGTACAAAGTGAAGCCAAACGTCTGTACCGTGCAGTTAGCAGCAGATGTGTCACAGCGCTATGCAGAGCACAACGGAGTGTAGAATCCAATTGAATGAATGCACGATGCAATCTGTGTGGGCCTGACCTGCTCCTAACTAGCAGTCACTGCTGATGAATATGCATAGCAAGATTACCCATAGAAACAAAACACCTAAAGAGGACAATACTAGGGATGTGCACTGGATCGGATCCGATCCACGATCCGAATCCGATCCAGGGGGAAATCAGATAAATTATCCGATTTCCGATCTCACCGCTGGATCGGCCGATCCAATCCGAACCGATCTGAAAAGGTTCCGATCCGGTTCGGATGGATCGGCGGATCGGTGGGCGCCCGCCGCCGCTTCCATTGGCGGGCGCCAGCGGGCGCCCACCGATGGAAGTGGACAGCAGGGGGGGGCTTCCCTAGCGGGGTGTCCGCGGCGCGCTTACCTTCCAGGGACATCCGCTCCCGTCCGGCGCCGGCTGCTACTGCGAGCGGGCTTCGTGGCCTGCTCCAGGGTGGCGCGCCGGGTGACCCGGCGTACTACCCTGGAGCAGGCCGCGAAGCCCGCTCACAGTAGCAGCCGGTGCTGGACGGGAGCGGATGTCCCTGGAAGGTAAGCAATGGCAGGGGGGAGGGGGCTTACCCCCCCGGGGCCATCCACAACAGACGGCCCTGGGGGGGAGGGAGTTAGGCCCCCCCCTCACCGACCCGCTGCCATTTTTTCCTCATAGACTTGCATTGCAATGCAAGTCTATGGGGAAAAAAATGGTGGCCGATCCAAAAATTTCCAATTTTTGGATCGGGATCGGACTCGATCCAGTCCGAGGGGCTTCCGATTTTGTCCGATCCGATCTGTAACAAAATTGGAGGTCCCGATCCGATCCAGGGGGTCCGTGCACACCCCTAAACAATACTCTTTTTAATGAGACCAAAAGCTTCACTTGTCAGATTTGTGAATGAATTCCAGTTCAGCAGCTTCACACTGGAGTCTACCTTTTAAAGATCTTACGTAGGTCAGGATGACTTTTACGTCCGCTACAGAATGTCCTGAGAGACTGATGCGCTCCTTTACTGGTATTTGAGTGTTGCTGTGCCTGTTCATCACCAACACTGCTAGTTGGGAGTGGGTTACACCCACACTGATTACCTTTTATTCAGTTGATTGGATTCTTTATTCTGCATAATACTTTCACACATGTACAGATCTCTCTTGAATTACTTGACCTTTGGGCATATTTATTTATTTATTTAAAAAAAACAGTTTTCTTCTTTTTTCTTTTTCTTCTCTTTGTAATTAAGATACATTTACCTTCCCACGTAGGTGAAAGCTACATACATATGACAAAGTGGGCACTGACCCATGAAACACTTACAAATTTCTTAGCCTTTATGGTGTTGCGTGACGCTTTGTTGTGTTTGCTGCTACTGATGGATTTTGCTTACCTCTCTAGAATTTATAATAACATTGGCTCTGTCTAGCAGGAAAAGCTTCTCAGTTATGGCTTCATATGTTCTCACATATCTCTGTGTCAACAAATGGGTGCATCAAAAATGTCTCTCTTCCCTACTGTCTGGATTTCCAGGGCTGTAAATGAAACCAACCGAGCGATTAGTGGAGATGGCCAGCTGAAAGAGAATGCAGAGGAGAACGTTAAGGTACCAATGGCAGAAGAGATGGAAAGCAGTGCGAAAGTAGTAGTGGACTTTTCCCACAAGAATGAACCTGCCGTCTGTATTGTTGCTGCTGCTGATAAATCACTCCTGGAGAATGCAGAGGCCAAAAGCGAATGAGCACCTGGCGTGATTTCAAACAACCTACTTGAACAGTGATGGATGGGGTGGGGTGGGGAGGGGGCTAAGGAAGAATCAAAGCTGCTTTTGGGACTGAATGATCTATTTTCAAAGCACTGGTACCTGTGTGTGTGTGTGTGCGCGCGTGTGTGTGTACATATATTAAATTTATTTAATTGAGGAGGATGAAATATGTGGCTCCATAACGTCTCTGCGACTCTTCTGGATCTTGACAGTGGGAAGTTTCGTTCATTTGGACTTGAGAAGCAAACTCCCAAACGTTCCTTGCGTTATGCCGTTGTGCTTTGCCATGGAGGATTTGGATTGTTTCGACAATGGAAGTGTCACAAGAATAGAAGAGTGCAGGGGACATCTTTCAGCGCACAAATGCGGGCGCCCTTTTTTTGTTTTTTTTTTCTAGTTTTAATATACATATTACGCTTTTTTCCAGACTGACTGACTGACTTGCTTTAGAAGAAGAAGAAAACAAAAACACACAAAAAAACTGCTTTTGCTTAAAACAGTCACCTGTTTCCTAGTACCTCAGAATTAACCAAGGGAAATTTAAAAAAATACAAATCTCTGCATTTGTCAGTACTACCTGTCGTCATTGTGGTTAAATGTAGAGAGAGAGAGACTGCTGGGCAAGATGGTGAACGGAAGAGAAAAAAAAAACCACGACGTTTTAAAAGAAAGGAAAACAAACTTGTGCTCAAAATCCCTGTGGGGGGTTTATTTCTTAAAATACTGTGATTTTTTTAATTATTTTAGTAAAAAAAAAAATTCAAAAAAGAGAGAGAGAGAGAGAGAGAGAGAGAGAATATTCCTAGATACCTGTCTGTGACTTGTCATCTTTTATTCCAGGTAAGCTGTTTGTTAGCGTTCAGTTATGATTTTAGAGTGTGTGTGTATGTTTGTGTGTTTTTTAAAAAGACTCATGTGACTGACTATGTGCCGTTCTTGTTTTGCCCCTTGTCTACGTCTGCTCAGCCTGAGGGATTACAAATACAGCACAATTAAGGTTTTTTTTTCCCCATGTAAAGTAACGTTATTTTCCCACTCTGGTCCCCCCACCTACCCAGGAGACAGGGTTGGGAAGGAGGATTAATTCTTATGAATAGAACGGTTCTCCCCCCCCCCCCTTGTTTTTAGTTCTAAACATGTAGAAATAGCAAAGAAGTAACTTTTTTAAAAAACAAAAACAAAAACAACCCCCCCTCCCCCATTAAACTAAAGAACCAAACTTACAGCACAGCTATGCAGGTTGTGGACCAATCAGAAAGGTCCTCACGATCATCCTGTTGCTTGTCAAATTGAACATCTCTCACTGGTTATTTTGGCTATTAAGAACGGTTGCCTTTTTTTCTTTCGGGTTTTTTTTTCCGTATGTGGTGTGTCTCGTTTTGGTGCGATGAGGGAGGAGGGGTGAGCTAGCTGCTAAACGCATAGTTCTGGAAGCTTGAGGTGACCCAGCTCTGTAATATTTGAAGTTGGGAGATCTACTTACTGTCTGTGGATTTCAAGTTGGGAGTTAAACTATTTTGTATCACTCCTCCCATTAGCTCTTCGCATGAAGGGGAACAGCGTAGCAAAAATAGGAATCTACACGCATGAAAATTGAGCTTGTGTTCCTTATTCATGCAAAAATCTTTGGATATTTTGCGTGAACATGAAACGGAAGATCCGGGCCCATGGTAATGGTTTGATTGCGAACAAAGGGGTTTCTTTCCCAAAAAGTAGAAAGTACTTGACTGAAACCTAGTTTTAGAAATGCATGTGTCTGTTTTTGGTTGTTTTTCTTTTTCATCTTTTGTTTGACGCTTTCTTTAACTTTGGGGTTATGGGATGGGAGGGTCGGGAGACAGGAAGCTGCTGAGAAGTCAGTATCCCAACAGAACTTCTCGTCAAACTGATGGCAAAAAAAAAGAGAAAAAAGAAAAGAAAAGTAAAAGAATACTATTGCATTTGTGGAATAAGTGCTACTTGAAAAGCATGGTGTTTTGATTTTGAGGATTCATATTTTGTGGGGCTGGGATTTTTATTTTATTTTTATTTGGAGGGAGGGAGAGTCATGTGGAAAACACATTGGAAGGACAAGTATAAATACACATTTTGTGTCTGAATGTTTTCTTTTAATTGGCCTAATTTCAAATGTATTTAAACAGTTCCATACCTGGATTGGGTGTTTGTAATGGTTACCAAAAATGAAAAAGATGAAAAAAAAGAAGAAATAAATAAATGATTGTGACATGCTTTTATCACTACTTTATTTTTCAAATAACATGTAAATATTGTAATCCATTGGATTTGTTTTGTTTTTTTGTTTTGTTTTTTGCTAACCTGTTAATAAATATATGGGACCATTATCCTTTTTAACAAGTCTAGAATGTCATATTTTTCCTTGTGTTTTTTTTTCCTCCCAAATGTATACCTTGATATATTGTGGACACACATTTTAGATGCATTATTATGATTCTGTTGGCTGTAATGATGACCTAGGATTGAGAATAACATTTTTTTTCATTTGTTTAATTTATACAGAGGACTTTTTCAGAGTTTGACAGAAGGAAATAAATAGCAAAATGATAACCCACTGGCTTCAGAACTCAGTATTTCCTAATTAAAATTAACTACTGCTCAGTGTTTGGTGGACGAGGAGTGGAAGTTCTGAAATGTTGCACTGATAACTTTTTTTAAGGCAAAAGAAAACAAATAAAGAATTTTCAAAAGCGAGTGTGTGTATGGTTCTATCCAGCTGAGAATTAAACCCCCTTGCCTGTTTTCTTTTGCGTTTTGTTTCAAAACTGAATAACGGGGAGTGTGGCGGGGAGTTCCTTGTATTTCACATTTTTTAAAAAATATAAAAATAATCCCCAAAAGCAAGACTGTTCATATTTTTCAAGCTTTACTGCTTTTTTCCCCTTCCGAATAGGTGTGTTTTGCTTATTTTAAAAAATTTAAAAGTTAGCACATTTTTCTTAAAACCTTGCAAATATTTATTACATTGATTCAGTCAAAAATAAAGTCGTTCAAAGACTGCAGCCCAGTGCATACTTACTTTAGAGTAAATCCCACTGAACTCAATGGAACTTTCTTCTCAGTAAGCATGCTGAGGGCCACTATAGTTCCCATTGAAATCGGTGGGTCTTGGAAGCGCTTAAATTGGGCTGGACATGCTAGCATTAAAGTGGTTATTTCAATTAAATTCAGTCTGAATTAATTCTAACACCCAATTGTTCTTGAAAGCAGCTAATTAGCTAAATGCTAGCGAAAATAAAATAAAAAAATAAAAAGGGGGGGGGGGTCCAGGATGGGCATCTATAGAGATTACTTCCATGCTAGTGGGATCATAACAGAAAAGGTTCTGGTAGACTGCATGAGTATAGGAAGTTGGATTCTACTGCAAAAATCATTCATTTCTGTCATTGCTTGGGGACCATGTGATGCTCTAGTTCAGGGATGGAGAATGTGTGGCCCTCCAGATGTTGGACTGCAATTCCTGTTGTCCCTCACCACTGGCTATGGTGTCTAGGGCTGCTGGGAGTTGCAATCCAACATCTGGATTGGCTACACATTCTCCACCTGAGCTCTAGTTCAAATCTCTCCATGGGTCTCCCTTTCTATTCAACATCTAGCACAAACTTGGAGCTATCCTTCAGAGCTTTGAGGCCCCACTAGCCTTATTTTTATTTCCTTATTTTCAATTAATCCCTGCCTGTTGTCTTTGGGTAAAACAATATATGCAGCAGAGGAGTAAGAGTTAGAAGGTGGGATCATGAGCAAATCCTTTATTTCAGGTGAGTCGGAGGAGTAAGGTTAACCCAGGAATGGGGGATTTGTGGCACTCCAGAGAAAGGATTACAATACCTATAATCTCTGATGATGGCTGGGGCTGATGGGGTTAGAGGAGGCCTGTGTGCTCAGGATACAGAGGGGTGGGTGTCTACTTGCAGGGCAGTTTTGTTTAGTGGATGTTATGCTTGATTTTTTTTTCTATCTTGCTTTTTCTCCAAGGAGTTCCAGGTTGTGCGTCTCCCATTTTATCTTTGCAACAACCCAGATACACGTCGTCCTCGATGCGCCCTCCCTGCGCCACAAGCCGCTTTGGAGCGCTGCACTTCGTCTAGTGTGGCTCAAGCCTCGGAAGCTCTGCTTGCGCTCTCGCCGCCGCCGCCGCCCTTTCATCCCGGCCGGTCCCAGGGAGGGAGGAGGAAGGTTGTAAACAAAAGCTAGCAATTGGAAATCCCTCTCCCAATCGCTGGCTTTTGTTTACAACCCTCCCTCCCCGGGACTGGCCTGGATGAAAGGGTGGCTGCCAAGGTGGCGCGGCCGCGGGCAGAGCCTCCGAGGCTTGAGCCACACTAGGTGGGATGAAGCGCTCCGAAGCGGCTTGTGGCGCAGGGAGGGCGCATTGAGGACGACGTGTAGATCCTGCCCCTGTGAGGAAGGTTAGGCTGAGAAAGACAGAGTGACTGGTCTAAGGCCACCCTTTCAGCTTCATATTTGAGTGGGAATTTGAACCTGGGTCTCCCTGGCATTCTAGTTACTACATCGTGCTGGCTTCAAAATTTCAACTTTGCCATGACCTCAGTCAATGGCTTTAAATAAGCCATGAACTCTTGGCATTAGCCTTTCATCTCCAAGATAAGGATCTCTGACAAGGTTTTTGTACAGATACTGAGATAATCTATACATACGTGAAGTACTTTGAACACAATTGGTATATAAATGCTAAGTAATATGAAAATGATTATAATTGGCTAGCTGCAAATGACCTCCAAATAGCATCCCCAATGTCCAGTTAAATGTGCATTGTCTAATTACAAGGAAGTTAAGATACTTGTGCATCACTGTTATTCTTGGTTAATAATCTGGGTTATTACGTGCTCAAAATTCAACGAGCACACCATCATTATGTGTAGGATCAATCAGTGATCTCCAGAACTCTGTAAAAGTGGCTAATTTACTCTTGGGAAAAGAGGTGATGATTTTGATTCTCATGCAAAAGACTTTGCAAAATGAACCTACAAGGTTCCTCAAACATGAAAAGCATCATTCTGAAGTAAACATCAGCAGAAATATGATGAGGGTGGAGGTGGGAATAGTGAAGTGCTTAGACAAATGAGTCATTCTGCATCACTACAATTATACTTTTTTATTTTTTTTTGTGCTTTGGCCGGTTTTTTGGACTCTGTGTGCGCGTGTGTTTTCTCCTTGCCATAGGGGCCAAGAAAAAGGCCATGTGTTTCCGAAGAATGCTTTTGCCGCTACTACATCACTACTTATACCTAGTTTAGTGACCGTAACCATCTAGGAGCCCATATTTAGAATCACTGCTACTGAGCCAAAATTACGTTTAATACAGTCAGCACTACAGCAGGCAAAGGGTTTAAACACAGCAACACTATGCTATGTTGGTGAAAGCTATAGATATATGCAGTATGCAGTTTCAGAGACAAAGTTTATAATAATCCCAGGGCTGGTGTTACGGGTCAGCATCCTTGGGCTCCTGCTGGGCCTCCAGAACCCACCTAAACCTGGTCCTCTTTCCTGTTGCTATCTCCCCTCCAAGCATATGAGCACTGACTCAACTCACTTGAAATCTGAGGGGGTCTCATTTGAACTTTTCAACAGCCAGTGTCCAGAGATAAAAGCTTTTTATGACTGCCTCAGGAAAAGGAAGCATTTCATGTTTTGTGTCTGTACTTGGAGATAACTTGAAAAATTGTTCTACTGGAATTAAAAATCCCTGATTAATCCTGGAAGCACACAAGATGATACAGGAAAAATATCCTATATTAGAATAAGTTACAGTTTACTATGTTAATTATTAGGGGTGTGCGCTCCACCCTGAAAATCTGAGGGTCTGTCAGAGGTCTGATGAAGCTCTGAGTTTTTGGAGTGGAGAGGGGATAGTTTCAAAACCATTGAATACCTACAGTGCGGAGATTTGCTCATCGAAGCTCCTTTCCATTTTTGGATAACCGCTTCATTATAGCCTAGGGGAATTAACCAAAATGCGTACATCTCCATCATTTTTAAATATAAAGAGATGAAACTTGGCAACGTGGTAACTCTTAAGTAGGGATTGTTGGAAGCAGATGGGTTCATACACTGATTTTTAGGATTTTTTTAAAAAGTTGGACTAAACAGTCCACTATAGCCTATGGAAATAAACCAAAGTGCTTACAGTTCCGTCATTTTTAAAGATAAAGAGATGAAACTTGGCAGCATGGTAGCTCTGAAGTAGGGATCGAGCCATGCCAAGTTGGAAGCAGGTCATGCCTTGATTTTTAGGATTTTTTTAAAGTTCAAACTCAAAGCTCTTTGGGATCTAGGACCTTGAGCAGTACACAAGTATATATATATATATATATATATATATATATATATATTAAGAATTTAAAGATAAAGAGATGAAACTTGGCAGCATGGTAGCTCTTAAGTAGAGCTTTAGGCATGGCATGTTGGAAGCAGATTGGTTCATGCCTTGAGTTTTAGAAGGGAAATTAAGTCAAACTTTAAAAAAAAATCCTAAAAATCAAGGCATGAACCGATCTGCTTCCAATTTGGCATGGCTCAATTCGTGCACAGGCTGCATTTCCATCCCTAGATATTTACTCAAATGTAAGACCCATTGAATTTCCTTGGTTTTTGAAAAGCAACACACTTGCTTTTAGATTAGCCAGTGTCAGCATTCTATGTGTTCTATGAATGCTTGCTCTGTCTGTCCCTATAGTTTCCTTCAAGGCCCAGTCAGGGTAGGCCAGAATTGGTCTTATCTGTTCGAACCTCCTGGTCCCTGTTACCAATCTGGCTGCTGCATTTTGCACAAGCTACAGCTTCTGAACCGTCTTCAAAGGCAGCTGCACGTAGAGCACATTGCAGTAATCTAACTTGGAGGTTACCAGAGCATAGACACCTGAAGCCAGGTTATCCCTGTCCACATAGGGCCATAGCTGGGCCACTAACCACAGTTGGTAGAAGGCACTCCGTGCCACCGAGGCCAACTGAGCCTCAAGTGACAGAGATGGTTCTAGGAGAACCCTCAAGCTACGAACCTGCTCCTTCAGAGGGAGTGCAACCCCATCCAGAACAGGTTGAACACCCTCCATCTGGTCAGAAGAACCCCCCACTAACAGCATCTCAGTCTTGTCTGGATTGAGTTTCAGTTTATTAGCTCTCATCCAGTCTATTGTCGCAGCACATCCCCAGCCCCACTTGATGAAGATGAAAAGGAGAAGTAGAGCTGCGTGTCATCAGCGTACTGATGACAACACACTCCAAAACTCCGGATGACCACACCCAACAGTTTCATGTAGATGTTGAACAGCATGGGGGACAAGACTGACCCCTGTGGAACTCCATACTGGAGAATCCACGGGGCTGAGCAATGTCCCCCAAGCACCACCTTCTGGAGCCGACCTGTCAAGTAGGAGCAGAACCACTGCAATGTAGTGCCTCCCACTCCCAACTCAGCCAGTCGTGCCAGGATACCATGGTCGATGGTATCAAAAGCTGCTGAGAGATCAAGGAGAATCAACAGAGTCACACTCCCCCTGTCCTTCTCCTGACATAGGTCATCATACAGGGAGACCAAGGCTGTTTCCATGCCAAAACCAGGCCTGAAACCTGACTGAAATGGATCCAGATAATCAGTCTCATCCAAGAGTGTCTGGAGCTGGCCCGCAACCACCCACTTAAGGACCTTGCCCGGGAATGCAACATTTGCCACTGGCCTATAGTTATTAAGATTTTCTGGGTCCAGGGAAGCTTTCTTCAAGTGTGGTCTCACTACTGCTTCTTTCAGACGGTTTGGGACCACTCCCTCTTGCAGAGAGGCATTAAACACTTCCCTGGCCCAGCCAGTTTTTCCATCCCTGCTAGTTTTTATTAGCCAAGAGGGGCAAGGATCCAATACAGAAGTGGTTGCACGAACCTGTTGAAGCACCTGCTGTGCCTCTTGAAATACAGGAGCCCTGTTCTCCTTTTCATATGGTCACCCTACAAAAAGGCATTCCCAAATCTGGAGCCAAATCTGGAGCCAACGCCAAATAACCCATTAGGGCAGGGGTGCAGAACCTTTTTCAGCCCAAGGGCCAAATTCAAATCTGGAGAAGTTCTTGGGGCTGCATTTCAGTGGTGGGCAGGGCCAAAGGCAGAGGGCCCAAATACCCAAATACCAGCATAATTTAGCTTACAGCTCTTAATGCCAATAGCGAAGCCATACGAGAGGCATTTCAACCTTTTAGAACGGGGAAAAACTGTACATCTGAGGAATCCCAGAGAGACAGATTGGGATCTCAGGCAGGTTGGATTTGGCCCACCAGTCTAACATAAGAAAAACTCTGGTAGTACAGAGCAAATATGCATTTGGTCCATTTAGTTTCAGATTTCCAGAACCAATATCATTTAACAACGTGTGGATCCCTGATGGAATAGAAGTGTTTAGTTTAAATCAAATATATAGCTTTCAGTTAGAGCTGTGTGCAAATGTCCTCTCAAAATTATCTACCCTAATTGGAAGTCGTGAAATTGGGGTGGGGTGGGCATGATTCCAGTGAATTCCTCTAGGGGAAGAGACATTCTCCAACTGTTTCTCACATTTCTTGTTAGTTTTTTTCTTTTTACATTGCCGTTGCACATACAAAAATGGTGAAGAATATGTGAAGGAAATTCCTCAAATTGGCATTCATTTCTGAGGAAATATCTTCTGCGAAATTTTTGCTTCAGCTCTAGTTGTCGCTTTGCAGGGTTCAGCACCTGCCCCATGGGCCCTCCAAACGTTAAATTTCTGAGGGGTGATTGTGGAAAAATCTCTTTATCATATTGCTACTTCCCTGAAAGCCCTGTAGGAGGTGTGAGGGGGACAATGTGCTGTCCAGTCTCAGGTATGAGGTGGAGTTAGTGCTCTGCCAAAATCTGTCCTCCAATTCCCTGAAAATGTTCTTCCCCCGTGAAAGAGGATTCAATTTTTCGGCCTTATTCTGAGGGCATTTTATAATTTCCTTTGGGATTACCTAATCACTGCAAGATGGCCAAAGGTTCTACGTATATATTTTCTTTCTATTATACATCTCTCCAGTGCTTTGGAGCCTCCGAGGCTGCCTTTGCTTCCTGATCTGAAAAAGCTCTATGGGAGAAATTACCTCATGATGACCTTCTCCGGGGCTCTAATTGAAGTGCAGGAAGCTGAGGAGGCTAAAGGCTGCTGCAGAGATAATTGTACAATGAAAGGCAGGATAGTCATGCATGCTTCTCAACCACCTCATAAGTAAGAGAAATACAAGAATCCAGAACCCAACCTATGATAATTTTTCTGGATATTTTTTTTCTCTTTTGAATTTCGTTTCAAAAGCAATTTCTTTTCTATCAAATTGAATGAGAGTGGTTGAAAAAAATGTGTAAGAAAATTTCCACACAGCACTAATTTCAATCAAGAAAGAGATGTTTCTGGCCAATTTGAAATGAATTTGCCTCTAAACATTCTGAAATGTAATGGGGTTTTCCTCTTCACATTTTACAATTCAGGATTTAATGTTACATTTTGAACTTTGGGATCAACATTTCATACTGAAATTCTCCTTTTTCAATGTATTAAAATGTCATAAATCTGCAGATTATATGGAAAAGGATTATTTACCACCAATATTTGCATGGGAGAATGTTGGGGAGAATTTCTGGGAACATCAGTCCAGTTTCTGGTACTCCTCCTTAGTTTAATGTTACACCGAGACAGCCCTACCATTAGGTAGAGTGAGGAAGCTGTCTCAGGCAGTGGATGCTGGTGGAGTAGGGGGGCAGCTGTGGCAGCCCCCTTGGCCATTCTGCTCTGTTCAAAGACACGTGGCCTAGGGTGGCCTTGTGTCCTCTTTTATAGAGGGTGATTCTTAGGTGGCCAAACTACTTCCACCTGGCCTGGAGGATGCTGCCTACTCAACAGTGTTGAAGTAAGATTCAACTACCAGTCCAGTCAGCTCCTGCATGTGCGAGGAAGAAAAGAGGTGCCATTTTGTCTTGTGTCAGCCCTGGGTACAAATGTCTTTGGCTGCCTCTACAATAGGCATTTAAAGCTCTTTCAAGGCGCATTTAAATTTTTACCTCTACAAGAATGGAGTGCAAATTGGGCGTAGAGGCGCTTTAAACATCCGATTATGCGCATTATCGAATGCGCGTTAAATAGCGAGTTTTATTTTGCTCCGGCCGTTAAAGCGCATTTTGACTATGTGAACAAGCGATTCTCCGCATTAACTACTTGTAAAGCGCATTTGAAACAACCTGTAAGGTCACCTGTTGAGTGCCCAATTACCTCCTGCATACAAGCATTGACAATAAAGCACTTCAGCGATTATGCGCATAATCAGCTAACCAGGCGTCAAACGGAATCCATCTAGAGGGGGTCTTTGACTGTAGATCTTGTGTGCAGGAGCTCAGACCTGGAAGTTCCCCAAACAGCCATGTCCTCTTTCCATAGCCCCACCTTCTTTGCCCAACCACGAATCATTTGGTGGTTTCCCAGCTAAACAATTGAAATGCCTCTCCTAAGGCTTAGTTACTGACTGTGAGTGTGTTAAGCTGGCCCTTTGTCTTTGGCACATACCCCTTTTGCCTTTGGCTCCACTGACCATTGAAATGTGGCCTCCAAGAGCTTCTCCAAAATGGAATTTGGTCCTCAGACTCAAAGAGGTCCGGCAGTCATATCTAAAATTAGAGATTGCAATCTGGTAGGTGGGCTTCTTTCTGTCTTCAGCCACCAAAGGAAGTGTAACCAGAGGTGATCCCAAGAAGCCCAAGAGATGCTACAATTCTATCATCTACACAGACGAATACTTGCCAAGACACAGGCATCTGCCTTGCCATACTCATGAAGGTGTCAACTGCAGAATCGAGGCCTAATGGAAACAATGACCGCACAAGTGAGCACCTGTGAAGAATTGAGATGGGGCAATTCTCTTACCTCCCACTGATCTCCACTCTTCTCCATCACATGTCTCTTCTGCACACTGTTCTACCTTTCTCCCCCCCCCCCCCATTCCACCATCTCCTTCCTTGCTTAACGTATAAGCAGTTCACACGTCCAGCTGCAAGTCATGAAAACGATGAGATCTTGCATGATGTGCCAACACATGTGAATCAGGACCTGAAAGTGCCTGGATGCAAAGAGACAAAGTTGATCCCCTGCATTTTTTTTCCTGCTTTTATACAACTATTAAAGGCCTAGGAGCCTCACCCACATTTGCATTAGGTGATATTCAGTATGCATGGATGTTCCCATCCCAGTGAAATTTGCCACTTAGCATGATTTTAAAAGGCAAGGGAACTGTAGGGGTGCCAGATGTTTTTCTTCTTCTGGAAAGTCTGTGCACTGGCAGAATTTTTGGAATAAGACTATAATTGTCTACTAGTCAGGATTACTACATATTACATCCAGTATGCTGCGGAACATGAGCAGTAGGGGTGTGCTGACTGGGTCTTCCCTGCCCTGAAATTCAGGGTGGAGCTCCATTGAGGCATTTCTCTGCCCCAATTTCCAGAGCGGGTTCCTCTCTCTGTTCTGCCAGATGGTTTGGTGAAAAACTGCACCATTTTCGGGTAACTGGTATATTCTCATCAGAATTAACAGAAATGCTCACAGCTCCCTCAGTTTTAAAGATAAACACATGAAAATTGGCACAGTGACAGATTTTTAAAGAGGGCTTTGGGCATGCCAAGTTTGGAGCAGATCTCTGCATGCAGTGATTTATAGGGAATTTTTAAAGTCCAAACTCAAATGTCCTCTCAGGCACCTCTTGTGCCTTGATCTGTATGGCGAGGGAGAGGGAAAGGGAAATGAAGCAGTGGGATAAAACTAAAAGCACTTAGTGCTATAATAAATAAATATAAATTAATAAATGCCACAACAGCAGCACACAGCTGGCCCATCTTCAGAGAGGACATTGACAGGAGCAGAGGCTTGCAGGAGAAGGAGGCGAGACACCCCTCCCCAGGCACATTGGAGGCACATTGGAGCAAGTCAAGGCACATTGGAGCAAGTCAAGGCAACAACAGCTTCCCCCTATATGCGAGGAGGAAGTACGAGGCTTGGAGGAGGAAGAGGGAGGAGGAGGAAGATGAGGACCCCCCCCCCGGACCAGAAGCTTATAATAATAGGAGTAATAAACCAAACACACACACAAACACACTCACACACACTAGCAAGCTTGGATTTTTAAAAATATTTTTCAGTGGGGAAGCAGACTACAGAAACACAGCACACTAGGAGTTTTAACAATTTTAAGAAGGAGAAAGAGCTTAGAAATATTAGTGGACCAAGAGACAGTGGCTGGCTGCAAATCTCTCTTACACGCATGCATGCATGCACATTTCTCTCTCACTAGAATGACGACAGGCAAGGAGGACAAAACACTGGGGGGGGCAGGAAGACAAGTTTGGCTAATGGCTATTGGTTAGCCACAGATGTCAATATACCCTCACCCCACTCAGCGTCTTCCAAATATGGAGATATTCAATCACACACACACACACACACACACAGCATTGACGCCTGAAAAACAGTTGGATAATTTTGGAGATGTTAGAAGCTCCTATTGGGCATGTCTCTGCCTTGAAATGATTCTATTGGTTTAGAAGCGTCCAGGCCCCACCCTGGAAGACCAAAGGCACCACAGATGTTCGTGGTTATCAGACAATTCCAGGGCAGACAGCACACCCCTAATGAGCAGGAAGGTGCTGCATTCATACTGCCATCAGAGGATGGCAACAAGGGAGAAGGCCTTCTTGGTGGAAGCCCCCACCCCCCGATTGTGGATTGCTCTCCCCACTGAGGCCCACCTGGCACCAACACTGCAATCATTTTGGCGTCAGATTAAGATTTTCCTCTACTCCCAGGCATTTGATGGCATATGATAGGACTTTTAATGTTAGTTGTTTTATTGGGGCCTGGTAGTTTATTGTTAAGTGTTTTTCAGATGTTTTAAATTTTTAACTTTTTTGTGTTAAAGAATTTATATAATGCTGTTATTATGTTGTAGTTTGGGTTTTATTTTTTGTGAACTGCCCAGAGAGCTTTGGCTATTGGGCAGTCTAGAAATGAAAGTCTTTCTTTTATCTTCTTAACTTTGTTTTTATTCTGTTTTAAACTAATCGTTTTATATTACATTTTTGTAGTGTATGGATTGAACCTTTGTCTTGTAAACCACCCAGAGAAGCTTTGGCTAATGGACGGTATAGAAATGTAAGTAAGTAAGTAAGTGAATAAATATGGTCTTCCGATAGGTATTTCTTTGGCCACTGAGGGAACAGAATGCTGAATGAAATAGTCTGACCCAGCAGGGCTCTTATGTCCTTAACCCCTTAGCTTCTTTGCCTGAATTTCTGCTGGTTATTCAGTAGGTGAAGGTACAGGAGCCTGACCCCCAGGAGCCTGTATACACCAGTCGTTGGAGAACATGGGTGTGAGGGTGCTGTTGCACCATGTCCTGCTTGTGATTTGCTGGTTGACAGCTGGTTGTCCACTGTGTGAACAGAGTGCTGGACTAGATGGACCCCTGGTCTGATCCAGCATGGCTCTTCTTATGTTCTTAATTCTTTTCTCTCCCTAGCAGCCACATAGCTGCAATGAAGGACACAGTTGTGTTTTCTTTTGCCAGTTCTTTCTTCGGTCCCATTGCCAACCTTCCCATCCTTGCTGCTAGAGTGAGATGGTCTCTTGTTTTGACCTCCAGCAGATGGGAACGGCAAATGGACCAAAGAAGAAGCCCCAGCCGCATCTTCCTTGGCAGCAAGGCTGCTAAAGAGGCAAGATGATTTTCCAGGTTGCAACCTGGCAGCCCTGTTAGCAATTAACTTAATGCTTCCTCTCAGGGGTGTGACTTTTCCCCCTTTTTCCTTTTATTTTGTCACCGATACTGTGTGACTTAATTCAATTTACTTGACAGAGTTAATTGGATTAAGGGGACATTTCTGATCTGTTTCTTCTTCTTTTTTATAAAATCAAGTGGATCCAGTCCAAGCTGTCGGTTTTCATTCATCAGGGCTGTGCCTTAAGGGAAAGATTGCTGTGTCCGATCTGCAAAAGACGGGCCAGGAGTGACATTTGTTTTAGTCCTTCAGAGCAACCCTGGCAGAGTCCTTTTGTCTTTAACAGATGCAGAGCAGGCAAAAATTAGGCAGGTAAAGCTGGATCTTGCATGGAAGTGCAGTTATACAGGAAACTTTATCAGTTGAATTTCGTCCATGAATTTCTTAGAAACTGACCATTTTATTTTTTAATAAGCTGTATGCCCCTCCCATTTTAGCCAAATGATGCCCTCCATATCCTTCTGAAAATGTAGCTAAGAGGGATGTCTCAAAAAATAAAGGAGCTAGACTGGGTGTCCCCCCCCCCAACCTCCATAATTTGAGCACTGCTGTTCATGCATGTCAAGACTGTTGACTCCAATATCATAAGAATCATAAGACTAGTAGAGTTGGAAGGGGCCTATAAGGCCATCAAGTCCAGCCCCCTGCTCAATGCAGGAATCCACCTTAAAGCATACCTGATAGATGGCTGTCCAGCTGCACCTTGAAGGCCTCTATTGTGGGAGAGCCCATGACCTCCCTAGGTCATTGCTTCCATTGTTGTACTGCTCTGACAGTTAGGAAGTTTTTCCTGATGTCCAGCCGGAATCTGGCTTCCTGTAACTTGAGCCCATTATTCCGTGTCCTGCACTCTGGGTTGATTGAGAAGAGTTCCTGGCCCTCCTCTGTGTGACAACCTTTCAAGTATTTGAAGAGTGCTATCATGTCTCCCCTCAGTCTTCTCAAGGCTAAACATGCCTAGTTCTTTCAGTCTCTCTTCATAGGGTTTTGATCATTCTTGTTGCCCTCCTCTGAACCCCCTCCAGCTTGTCTGCATCCATCTTGAAGTGTGGTGCCCAGAACTGGATGCAATACTCAAGATGAGGCCTAACCAGTGCCAAATAGAGGGGAACCAGTACCTCATGCAATGCAGCCCAAAATAGCATTTGCTTTTTTTGCAGCCACATCACAGTAGAATCATAGAATATTAGAGTTGGATGGGGCCTATAAGGCCATTGAGTCCAACCCCCTGCTCAATGCAGGAATCCACCTTAAAGCATCCCTGACAGATGGCTGTCCAGCTGCCTCTTAAATGCCTCCAATGTGGGAGAACCCATGACCTCCCTAGGTAATTGGATCCATTGTCGTATTGCTGTACAGTGATGGCTCATATTCTGCTTGTGATCTACAACAATTCCAAGATCCTTCTCACTTGTAGTATTGCTGAGCCAAGTATCCCCCATCTTGTAACTGTGCATTTGGTTTCTTTTTCCTAGGTGTAGAACTTGGCATTTATCCCTATTAAATTTCATTCTGTTGGTTGCAGCCCAGCACTCTAGCCTATCAAGATCACTTTGAAGTTTGTTTCTCACAGCATGCTATGGTGAATCCCCACTCTGTTTGCAACACTTTGATCAACAACAATATCCTAATGAGACTTGGGAGGGGGGGCATTGGCTGAATGATCTCTCAAGACTCACACCCACTGTGAGTCTGTGGTTGTGAAGAGACTGCTACAATGGGTCAAACCAGTTGGTCAAGTTTAGCCTGTCATCTTTAGATCTATGAATGGGAGGCACTCCCAGCAAGGAATGTGCTAATTGTGTCTGGAGTAGAAACAAAGGAAGCAGATAAGCAGTGGGTCTGAAAAGGAGAGAGGTGGGGCAGAATTTGCCCTCTGTAGGAAATCCTATACTGCTAAGGGTTCCCCTAGAAATATGATGGGGAATAGAAATCTGTTGGAATGTTAATGCTGTGAACCCCCTTTAAGTCCAGCCTCCATATATGTGTCAATAAAACCTTACATCACAGAAACACCATTAACCTAGGGTGACCACATGTCCTCTTTTACGCAGGACAATGCTCTATTTTGAAGGGCTGATAATGGGCTGTCCTCTATTTGATTATATCCCCTATTTGAGGAGCTATCCTGTCTACATCTGGTATAAAGATAACCATCAGAACTGTTGCCCATCAACAGTACAGTCAGCACCTGGGCAGCAGACTGAACAGGCAGGCACGCAGCTCACCTGGTCACAGTCTTCCACATTATGGTGAGATGTACTGTATTTCTATTAAAATTATAATAATGTTTTCTAAGTAATTAGAAATTAGCATATAAATGAGCACATACACATTTTATGAAAATGTGTTTCTTCTTTTCTGGTGATGCATATTTTGGAAACCAAAAAGGAGCACAATGTGGCCGGCCCCCACAGAGACATGCCCACCAGCATGTCTGCCCCCCCAGCATCACTGGGGGGGGGAATGCCCACCTGAACGTAGCCTTGGTCATACGTCTGATTTTACAGCACACAATTAAGACAAATCTGTTCTACAGAACATCTTGATGTTAAAATCACTGAAATAACAAGTGAGACATCCAATGTATCTGAAATTAATTTCACTCACTCCTACTTTTGCAGCTTTTGCTGTTCTTTGTTGCTATATTCTGTGTGATACATTCTCCCCTTCCCTCCAATGTAGCTCCAGTGTTTTTTTTAAAAACTCCCAAAAATCAACAGATGAATGGATCTGCTTCAAATTTGGCATGGCTAAAGCCCTACCTAAGGGCTATCACTGTGCCAAGTTGAATCACTTTATCTTTAAAAATAACAGAGTTGAAAGCATTTCTGTTAATTCCCATTGACTATAAAGTAGAGCTGCCCTTTGTGGGGGGGAGGATGAGAAAATCCAGATTTTTCTTCAAATTTCATAATTCCCCCCCTTCCCAGATTTGTTACTAAAAATTCTGACATCTCCTGGTTTTTCCTGACATATGGTCACCAATCTGGAGACTTGAGGCAGGGAGTTATTTATTTATCATATTTTTACCCTGCTCCTCTGGCAGAAAGGGCTCCTGGAGCGGCTTACAATCAATCAGCAAAGAAAACAGTCCCTGCCCTCAGGTTTACAATCTAAAAAAGACATGACACACAAGGAGAAGGAGATGGGGAGGGAAGAAGGGAATATATTTGTTCCCTCCCAAGTATTCCATTACAGATTGGCCAAGCAATTGAGTGAAAACCAGTTACTCTGGGTCATGCCCCTGATGCATGGAGGCAGGACATCAGTAACTGGCAAGAAGCTGTCCAGATGGTAAAGGTGGTAAAACTACCTCAGGGACAGACATCGATAGAGGTGTGAATGGTTACAGTCATATGTTGTTCACACATACATCATCCATAGGAAGCTAAATGCCAACTCAGGCCTATGTGGATCTACATGAGTTCTCCCTGCATCTGCTGTAAGAAAACGGGGCGAACCTCATACAGATGTGTGCACACTAAATATTCCACTAGCAATGTGAAGCATGGATGGGTTGGGGGAGAGATTTGCTTTCAGACCCAGCTCCTGTAATGCTTGGGGTGGGGAAAACAAGCAACCCGGAAGTGAAGCAAAACTGCAACCAGCCCAAGGTGCAGCAAGGGCAGAATTTCCTAGTGAGTTGTTCAGGCCAACCAACACACCTGACGCATTCTAGCGAATCAAAGTTTGTTATACAGTCAGCCACAGACCCACTTGTGGAACAGAAACATTAAATACCAATTGGTGAACTGAAATCAATAATAAAATAGTTTGAAATCACCAGGGGAAAAGTATAACACACTACATTAAAATATTGAATTTATGACATATCAGACACAGTGGATTAAGATATAAAGTAAGATGTATAAAATCATAAAAAAAAAGAAAAAGAAAGAAAATTGGCTACAATTCCTATTATTGTTTGAATTGTTGCTCAAAGTTTTCCCCGCTGGGGTAACTGGTCACACTGGAGTGATCTCTTCATTGACTAAAGTTGGGTAGGGGACACAGGCCCAGTGCCCTACCTGTGTCAACCATGAGGTTGAAGGTTCAGATCTGAGGCCTAATGTGTGTTTGAATCCTAGCATTCCACCACATGTAGAATGTATATACCAGAACTCCATGAATTAATATTCTATTGTAAGCTGCCCCAATTGTGTATTTGAAGGTGGGATATAAATATACATTACATTAAATTAAAAGCCGCCTATTTTCCTTAAAACTGTACCAATACCCCCCCAGTATGTTTTATAGCAGAACACCTAATTCTAGAACTGCTAAATCAGGGGTGGGGGGGTTAGGAACTTCCAGGGGCTCACTTCGCCCCTGGAAGTGACTGGGGAGGGTACACTCGGCCACCTCACCACTGAATTCGTTGTTGAAATTTGGCAGCCAGGACAGAAAAGAAGTTGGCACAGTGGCAACAAAAAGGGACTATTTAGCTTTGTTTTAAAGCCAAACAGGGCCTTTTTGCTGGCATGTCATTATAAATTCAGCAACAGAGGGCAGTGAGGGCCCCCAAAAAGAGTGTGTGTGGGGGTACATATGGCCTGCAGGCTGTGTGTTGCCCACCTGTATACTTTTTACTCCAGGTTTGCGGCACCTGGGTTCAGCATATATTCCTATTGCCTTCAGGTAGAACTTTGCTGCGGTTGCTGCTGTTCCATCATCTCACGGACAAAGGAGGCCCAGACAGACCTGAGAATAAGCTCAGAGATGCTGCCAGCGCTCCATTCTGTGCTCAATGCCCAAGCATTTATGCTTTGATCTGGATCCCTACAAAGAGGTGTGTAATAAAATTATTTCCTGATTCATCATGGACACATATTGATCTACCAAGCCTTGCTCTCACAAAGCTTGTGTGGGGCCAGTGGTAGACAATATGTTCCCTTACAGTTCCTCCCTTTACTTTCTATCCTATTGTTTCTTTTCCTTGGGTTTGTTCCAATGGGCTCACCAGTAGCTGATGTGAGCTCAGGAACTACTCACCTAAGAGTCCACTCTTGCGGGCATAGTGATGTGGAAGATAGAGCTGGCCCCAGGTTTGAGCAGGCCCTCAGCGTGGAGGTCTCTCATGGGCCACCTCTTTCCCCCTCCTATTCATCTCTGCCTGGATGCAAGGATGGCTGGGCAAGGAGAATGAAAACAGTGCTTCTCTGCTGAGCGTCAGAAATTTGTGGACAAATACAATGGTATCCACAAGACATTCACTGGAGCGCTAGAACAGGCCAGAGGTTACTGCCTGCTGATGCCGGGCTTACTGAGCTTGGATCCACTTTCCAGACAAGCAGAGCCATAATTTAGCATGAGCTGACAGCTCCTATGGTACATTGCACCTGTCAGCCATTTTCTAGGGCTAGTCAGCCAGTGGTACACAGGTGGGGCAGACTCTTCAGATCAGGTTGCACCAATAAAAGGAGGGAAGATGGGGGCATAACTTTTATTAAACCACTAAATGCCAATGTAGAGCACCTAATTTCTACGCTGACCTTAGTGCCACACACTAGAGGTCTATTAATGTGCTGATTAAAGAGACCAACAAGTGCTTTAGCAATAATTTGATATTTAATGTTCAGCTTGCTATTAAAATGCTAATTAAATGTTTTAACATGCCACACATGTTTTATGTATTAATAAGCAATAAGCATTCGAGTTACACTTCTAGTGTGATTTAGAATTAATTGAAGGGTAGTGAGGGTTTCTCCTCTATATACCTATTAAACCCCTGTAACTGCTGTTTTTACAGTTGATTGGTGTTCATTTAACATACCATAATTGCTCTTTAAATACGTTAAGTATGTCTTTGAGACAATTTACAGTGTTAGCGGTTCCCCAGCAGTATTCCTCAGAGGTATACGCACAGCGGCTTCCACGCTGGAATTCCCCCGAAGTGTGCAGCATCTCTTTTCCCTTTTGCAATGTGAGCAAAGTGTGAGGGCACTGGGACGCCGTCTTTGCAAGCTGAGAACCGCAGTGGGAAAACGGGTTCCCTCAGTGCTAAAAGCAATAATGGAGCACACCTGCTGTCGGTGAGGTGAACATATGGGGGTGATAGAGATGTTTCACTGCAAAGCAAATTTGGAGAGGTGCGCTGGCAGGCCTGCTCTTCATAACAAACGTGTTAAGAACATCGTAATGATCTTTAGGCAAGGTTATGTGAATGCTGTGACTCCTGTCAAGTCTTGGGAACACAATAATCAAAAACAACTTCTGTTTCCTCATGATGTGGTTTCCGTTGTTCTCTTTTGCAGAATTTCCTAGGGCGGAGTGGTGGTGGTGGTGGAAAGATTGCACCTGGACCAGTTCTTATATTGATCATGCTGGAAGGTGAATTATTTATTTTTGTGTGTGAATTATTTGTTTTTGTCTTATGATTTTCAAGCCAACTGTGCTTAATGCTTTATTAATTTCCAGAATAAGCACTGTGTTCTTTTAAAAAGTGCCAAATTCAGTTTCCTGAAGAAATCTCAACATGTTTATTTTAAATTTTCTAGGCCTTGTGATTGTGGATATGCAACTCTGGACAAGATGAAGTTAGAAGACTAAGGATGCAATCCGACTCATGTTTAGACAGAAAAAAACCCTACAACTCCCAGCTTTCCCCAGCCATTGTGGCTGGCTGGGGAATGCTGCGAGTTGTAGGGCTTCTTTTCTGTCTAAACATGAGTCGGATTGCGCCCTAAGAGTTGGATCCATGATCTGCCTTCTGCAAAATTACTCACTGAAGGTCCCTCTGCCAAATTTTTGGGGATCCTCACCTGAGCTCACCCCATTCTGCAGGGTCTCCTGTCTCTTTGTGTGGCAGGAGGCAGGAGGTCTGGCATGGGAAGGAGGGAGCAGGGAGGTCCTCTTCCACCAGCACAGTTGATCCACCATAAATCTGGATCTAACACAATGTTGGGCCAGATCTACACCAAGCAGGATATAACACTTTGAAAGTGGTTTGAAAACTATATATGGAATGTGCCATGGGCCCCAACAGTCAGTGAACTTCAATACTGTTATAAAGCAGTAGTGTAGATCCTGCCTTGTTCAAAAGTAGTAAAATGGAGCTGGAATTGGTTAAAGGACATGAGTTTTCCTTCTCTCTCTCTCTCGTGTGTGTGTGTGTGTGTGCAGTTAAGTTTTGGTTGTTAAGCCTATAAAAGTTCCTGAAGCATTTGAGTTGGGTCTTGTGATTTGAACCAGTTTGTTACAGATGTCTTAGTTCTTATTGGCCTCATCTCTCATACAAAAGGATCTACTTTATTCTGCAGTCATACCCCTAGTAGAGCAAGCCTTTCTTCAGCCTCCCCTTCATTAAGATGACTTCCTGGGAAGGACATCTGGTCCCCAGCCCATCAGGTCATCATTGAGGCACCATGGTTTGCATATCGGGCCAAGTATGTTCCTGCCAAGAGCAATGCTATCAGCTTGAAGGTCACCCCAGAAACAGGGTGCATAGGATATTTGGCAACAGCTCTGTCATCGGACTATTGTGAGTTGAACTCAAAGACCGAGACGTTTGTTCCTTGAATTTGGAAGAAAGCTTGCTTGGATTTGTGGAACAGCATGGTTTGGGCTTGATGGAACAGTTGATTTTCTCATGAGATTGCTCCCATCTTAGTATTCAAAGAAAAGAGGGTTTGTCTGTCTGCGTGTCGAATCTCAAGTGTGTGTGAATAAAGAAATGTCCCTGAATTCAAGAGGTAGGGTCTGAGCTATTCAGATTAGTAGAAAGAAGGTAACCCCTAGACTGAGGAGGGACAGAATCTCTTTCAGCTCGAGGGCCAAATTTCATTTTGGAGACGCTCTCATGGCCCAAGTGCAAAATGCAAAAGGGGTGGGACCAAAAGTATTAGCACATTTTATCTTAAAATTCTTACTGTCAGTAGCTATTGAAGGGGCATTTCAACCTTTTAGAATGGAGGGGGAAAACTGCACAAAAGCTAAGAAGCCACCCAACAATTGGTGGTTTGGGGAAAGGGGGGCAGGGCCTTTTGGGGAACCCCAGAAGCTAGATTGGGGGCTGGACTTTCCCCCCACAGGCCTCAGGTTCTACGCCCCTGCCCCAGAAGTTTGGTTCTGATGCACTTCTCCACTTTGGCTTTTAGCTAGTACCTCTACTGCATCATAATTTCTTGTTTCGAGAATGAAGAGTCAATGGCTCAATTCGGACGACACAATAGTCAATGGTGGGGTAATAATCAACTTTACAGTTGTTCAACGAGGGGGTACTCCCCACACAACATGGTAATAATCAACTGTGGTGTGGATTAGGATCAGCGCTGAGTTGACTATGGCAGCATTCGGATGACACAATAGTCAAAACAACTGACGATTGTTTCCCCCACACCAGTTGTTTATTGTGTCATCCGAATTGAGCCACTGTCTGTCTTCTACTGTGCTTGTAAAAGCTGACTTGGTCTTTTCCTGGAATACCTCCTTGCAAGACCTTCAATCTGATTTATCTCATTAGCGGAGCCCCAGTCCTCTCCTCATTTGGATTTTGTGGAGTGGGGAGAGAGGCCCTCTTGCCCCTTACGAGTTTGGTAATAAACAGAATTTGGGGTATAGGGAAATCATTCTCTTGGCTACAAAAACTACACAGTACCAATAATTATAGTTTATAGGACACTGGCATTAGAAGGTCTGTGCATGAAACATGGCTTGAAATCTCAACGCTGGAGAGATATAACGCACTGGAGGGAAATGCTTTTTGTTTCCCATCACTTCCTTTGTGTAATGTCATACCTCTCGACAAGGCAGCATAATAAGACTTCCAATGGCTGCCTTTAAAAATATCTATCTATCAAAGACCTATCTTTAGCGTCAAATGAACAATGGACTCTCTCCTGGTGACGAAGAGTCAGCTCGCTTTTGAGAGTTCCAGAGGAAAAGTGCAAAATGTTCCAGTGGGCTGTGAAACAAATATATAAATGAAAGCCAATTGGCAGACATCTGTGAAGTGTTCAGTTGGTGGATTTATGTAGAACAACTGCTTACCAGAGCAAGAGCTCTGTCAGCTGTGACAGGTATACTGGGACTCGTATTGACTGATGTTTATAATTTCACCACGTAAACCTTCTTACTAAAAACTGCAGTTAATGTGCAATTTTGTCAGATAAATACAGAACATTTTATTACAACAGTTCTCTCTCTCTCTCTCTCACACACACACACACAGGTAAATAGAGTTTGCCGTTTTCAAGCATACATGTAGTCTTAGTTATCATCACTGTAAAGTTTCCCTTCTCCAGATTATGAATGATGAATGATGAGTGATGCATTCAGTAGGTGAACATCTCTCTCCGTACAGAAACTGAGTTTTTCAGCAGCTTGTGGTCCTGGAGTTTACTTTTGAGTTGGCCTCTTCTTCGATGTTCTTGGGCTTCCAAGGCAATTGAAGAGGCCCACCTCTCTTCCACAGGATTCACTGACATTTCAACATGTTTATTTGTGTCTGAAGCCAATATTGTACTCCCCCCACTACATGTGAGCATTTTTGGACATTCCCCCCTCCTTGCACCTGACAAGCTTCCAGGACAGTCGTTTTGTACCAAGCTCTTCATCAACTACGGTCACCTAGAAGAAATCCTTCAGTTCTCATATCAGTTATTAGCGACATGCAGGCTGCTAATGGGTATATGATATTAAGAATCATAGGGAAAAATGTTTGAAATTTGAAGTATAACAGCTATTGATTCTGTCCTGCCTGTGGACCAAAGAAAGCCTAGGGGAGGTCATGCTAGGACAAGGGTGGGGAACCATGTTGGTTCCAGGGGGCAGATTTCTCCAGCAGAGTCCACCCGGTGGACTGCTTGATATCAGGTAGCGGGATCCTGTCCCCTGATGTCATCAGTTTCCTGGCCATCTGGAGCTATTCCAGCCGGTGCTTTGGCTGGGGACCCAATTTTGCTCATCCTTCCCCTTCCCCAAGTGAAGCACATTTTTCTGGCTCTTCCAGGAGCCAGCTGAACTCCACAGTTGGGAGCCAGCTCCTGGAAGCACCAACTGAGTGCACTGCTGACTCCACTCACCCATTGTTTTCTCCATGCAGCCAATGCTTCTACTTAAACAGCTTCACTCATGCCTCAGCTTTCCTGTGAGGGGAAGGTGAGGCATAAGTAGGCTGACCATATGAAAAGGAGGACAGGGCTCCTGTAACTTTAACAGTTGTAGAGAAAAGGGAATTTCAGCCAGTGTCATTTGTTGGCAATTAGTTCCTGGTGAAATTCCCTCTTCATCACAACTGTTAAAGTTGCAGGGGCCCTGCCTTCTTTTGTATATGGTCACTCTAGTATAGTGCCTGCAACTTTAACGGTTGTGATGAAGAGGGAATTTCACCAGGAACTAAATGCATACAAATGACACTGGCTGAAATTCCCTTTTCTCTACAACTGTTAAAGTTACAGGAGCCCTGTCCTCCTTTTCATATGGTCAGCCTAGGCATAAGCAAAACACACTGAGCTTAGCATTTCCAGGTATTGCATGAGCCCTGACTTCAGGATTCAGCCTCCTCCTGGAAGTGCTTCGCACTCCTCCAAGTACCAAGAAACGAATCTTTTGGACTTTAACTCCTATGCTTCGAATATATCTCCACAGTGCCCCCTAGAGCATCTGGTCAGTTGGTACCTTGCTGGGCAACTTGGATAGTTTTATCTAGCCTTATCTCACTTTTTTGTCCTCCAAAAATGCAAACCAAACCTTAATCCCTTTTCTTGGATGATTCCAATCATCTTGGGCTTTTGAGATGTACGTTTCAGTTATTAAGAAGAAGGTGGGTCCAGCCACTAGGTAATTTTCTGATTCCTGGCTAGACCACTGACATCAGAAAATGAGGTTATTGCATTATTGGGGAGACCAACCATCAGTATCTGCAATGGGGCTGGCTTTTACTGAGCTGAGATCCCCATAAAACCAAAAAACTCAGTCCTGCTAGAGCTTTCCATATAATATCTAACTGGAAGCCAAATGTGCTCTCTCTCTCTCTCTCTCTCACACACACACACACACACACCATCCTCCCTGTAATAAACTCAGCATATGTAGATGTATATACTCACAAAATGAAGGTTTTGCATAAGACACAGAGAAAGGTAAATACACAGTGGCTGAATTCGGACAACACGATAGTCAATAGTGGGGTAATAATCAACTTTACAGTTGGTCATCTAGCGGGTACTCCCCACACAACATGGTAATAAATAATCAACCGTGGTGTGGATTAGGATCAGCGCTGGTAGCATTCAGACGACACGATAGTCAATACAACTGACGATTGTTCCCCCCACCCCAGTTGCTTATTGTGTCATCCGAATTCAGCCAGTGGGTATGTCACATGTAAGGATCTTATATAATCCACTCCATTTGTGTTTTGCAGACTGTCAGACATGATCTGCTCATTGACAGCTGTGGATTTTCTCCCATCTGGTAAAGTAGGCAACCCCCCCCCCCCATCAGAATTAACCGAGCTTTGACTGGTACATAACAGTTTGTGAACCCAAGGCAGTGTACACAATCCTCCTCCTCTCCATTTTATCCCCATAACAACAACCCTGTGAGGTAGGCTGGGCTTAGAGTCTGTGACTGGCCCAAAGTCACCCAGTGGGTTTCCATAGCCGAGTGGTGACTAGAACCCGGATCTTCTGACTCCCGGTCCAACACTTTAGCCACTCTCTGACATCCCTATGTGCCGGGGAGCTGAGGACAATTAGAGTTCTCAGTTGCAGGTCATCTGCATGTCCCTCTGTGCTTACAAACTGTTCACGCCACACTGTTAGTAAGCATCCATATACATGCTGTATTGCAGTGAACAGGGCTTTAAAAAAAAATCTCCTAATGCTTCTATTAGCAGCAGGTCAAGGATAGGCAATGGGCATCTAGTGGAGTTGCTACATAAAGTATGACTCGTCCCTCATTCTTTCACCTGCAACGTATCAAGGAGGGAACCCTAGGGACATAACGTCCCTATAATGCTGTGGGCTGGAATATTCTTTTATGGAATTATTTTTAAAAAAACTACAGAGCAAGACTGGTAGAGTAGCTTGCTCTCTGTAATCAATCTATTGCGATGTTATTTTTGAAAGAATGATGCTGTTTTTAACATGATATGCTGCAGATGGGTGGCGAGAATTTGGAACGTTAACAAATTTTCTCTGCCTGTTGGGAAACGCCCCGATGATGTGAGACACAACTGTGAATGCCTTCATTTAGTATTAGGCTACATAGCCCTGAAATAGAAATAAAATGTGTGAACCTCTGCTTCTGTCTAGACTTCCCAAGAGTGTAAGGGATTGGATATCTCCACACTGCACTTTATGTGTTGGCAGAACCCAGTGGCAGAACTGTCTAGAGAGATCCTCCAAGGGGAAGAAGATGGCAGGTATCACTGTGACATTTTTCCCTTCTGTGATGGGGAAAAGGATGGGGTTGATGGTTCTTGTTGGGTCATGTCATCTTCTTGTAATGAGGAGCAGGAGATAGATGTGACTCATTGTCTCCCGTTTAGTTATCCCTGACCTATGCAGTCAATGTGGGAAAGGAAAGGGTCTAGAGTGGCCAGGCATCATATTTTACAAGGGACAGTCCTCTATTCGAAGAGCTGTCAGAGGACTAACTTGAAGGCATCCTCTTTTTAAGAACTCTCCAGTCCAAATAATGTTTAAAGGTGAAGAGCCATGGAACGGGAGGCAGCACAGGGGACTTGAAAGCTCATCAAGGGTTAGCACCTTGACCACAGCTGACTGAACAGACCACACAGGTTCCCTCGTCACAGCCTTCCCCACTTTGTTACTGTATTTCTATTGAAATTAACATATGCAAATGTTATGCAAATCTGTCTCTTCTGACCTTTTCTTAGAGATGCACGTCTACTTTTGGTGATGTCTAAGCAGCCTCCCCCCCGCCCCCACTGGAGACTCGTGGGGTATGGGCTTAAAGAAAAGAAGAAACGTGTTGACAAACACACAGGCTGAGAATGAATAACTGAGCTACAAAAGCCAGCATCAGCTGTGCAAGGTCCAAACCAGCAGCAGTCTAGGCTTCCCAACCAAGTCCAATATGCCCAGAGCAAACAAGGCCAGATGCTGCCTCTGCCAGCCAATCTTCCCAACAGCACTGGATAACTCGGAGAAGCATTTGACTGCTTTCCCACACCTCTTGCTGTGCTTGTAAAATTAGGTATTCTGTAGGCAGCCTAAAACCAAGCCTTTGGGGCTATTTTTTTTTGCCCCCAGTGACTGGGCCATTTAACCAGCTCATACTGGGGAGTTCTCCAAAGCATCCGACTGCCCATAAGAGAGTTTGTATTCGTACGGAAAGGAAGGGGCTCTTTGATAGCTCTTGGCAATAACAGTCTATAGCTAGCGAATACCAGCTGGTGGTCAGAAAATGGGGCCCCTTCGCCCTAAGATCCACTTACGCAGGGAAGAACAGAAGAAAGGCATGTTCCCAAACCCGTATTTCCTGAAGTAATGCAAATGTAGGGGAAGGAAGTCGTGGGCAGAAAAGGGGTGCTTAGCTTTTCCTGCATCTACAGATTCTCTCCTGTAAATGTCCCCCATCTCTCCAAGGCCTGCCTGCCTTTTCCCTGCTCCCCAAAGTTGGGCTTGCTTCCAGTCCTGTAGTTTAGCTGAGAAGAAACAAAATAGGCTAAAACTGACAGGTTGCTAAAGCAACCTACGCTAGGGTGACCAGATAAAATCCAGGTCAGGGCTCATGTAACTTTAACAGTTGTAGAGAAAAGGGAATTTCAGCCAGTGTCATTTGTATGCAATTAGTTCCTGGTGATATTCCCTCTTCATCACAACAGTTAAAGGTGCAAGCACTATACTAGAGTGACCACATACAAAAGAACGCAGGGCCCCTGCAACTTTAACAGTTGTGATGAAGAGGGAATTTCACCAGGAACTAATTGCATACAAATGACACTGGCTGAAATTCCCTTTTCTCTACTACTGTTAAAGTTACAGGAGCCCTGACCTGGATTTTATCTGGTCAGCCTAACCTACGCCATTTTGTAACTGGTGAACTTGGGCTCTAGCTATCTCCTAATTGTATCAAATGTAGAGCACCACGTCAGGATCCACATCCATGCACACCAACATAGTGTTCTGGATTTGGGAGGGAAGATGACTTCCCCTCATGGTAGACCCCATCTTTACAAGGGCTCCTCTGCAAAAAAATATTACTGATAGGCCACCACCAGCCAGATTGAACCTCCTGACATAGCCTGTTCTGGGTGCTTGGGGGAGTTCTTTCCTTCAGCCCATCTCTAGAGGGGGAAAAAAACAAAGGGTACTTTCAATAGCATCCACAAGTGTTTTGCTCCATCTTGTTCTGGCCTTGGAGTGTGATTTCCTATTGAGTGGGCCCAATGACAGTTTCAACCAGCCTAAGAAAATTTGGTGGCTGCAATGTAACATCCAAATGCTGCCCCCATCCTGCAGTAAAACATATACTTAAGAAACTGACCATTCACTGCTCTTTAGTAGTGCTTCAAAACTGCTTCTTGCCCTACTTAATGGTAAAGCAAGCCCAGGAGGCATTACATAGGAACGACTGCCCCCGTCCTGTGCACTTACAAACATAAAAATCAGGAATGTTTGCACTGCTTGCACATTTGTTGAAGCAAAGACTTTTTCCTAAGATCTAGCTAGCTGACAGTAGTGTTGAACTGCAAACAGTTTGCATGTGAAGTGTTTGCAGCATAGGCAATAAGCAGGAGTGCTGGCTTCTAGGGTCGAGCATTACTTGACACAGACATATTCATCACTCTGTAGAACAAAGACAGTGTTTGCATTAGAAATCCGAATGCAGGATTTCATGACTGTAGACAATAGGTGCGCCAACACTTGACACAGCCATGTGTCCAACTGGCATGCAACCTTTTCATTTGAAATTAATCTCTTGCTCTAGCAAGAGGGACTGAAAAGAAGGTATCAAGAGGTGGTGTGTTGGCGGTGGCTTTAACTGCTTTCATTTTAAATCTGTTCACTTTGCGGCTTTAGGCTGTTCATTTCTAATCGGCCACATTGACTCTGAAAACGAATGGCCTTCCATGGTTTATCGTGAATTAATAACAGTTCTGCAGGTCAGTTGCAGGACTTGGTGTCTGACAACCTCCATGGTCCTCAACTTCACTGCCACCTGTGGAACCAGATTGACTTTCCTTGTACAGATTCTCCCATATGGTGCTAAATATCCTTGAACGCCCTCGGTAGATATAGGGAGACATATAATTTTAACAGCGAATGTCCAACATTTGGTGAATCGCAACCAGTTTCTAAAAGTAGTGAAATATAAATCCGTTTGGGAGCATTCACAAAATTCATTGGGGATAGTCAGCATTCATATGTTGCCATTCACTAAAGCATTTTGCTAGGAGCTTCCTGCATCCACAGTAAAGTCCCAGGAGTACTGGGTTTAGTTTCCTTTGGATATGAAAGGACACTGGAGACTTATGGCATCTTTGCAATATTTGCTTTATGTATAAATATACAAGCAGAGCATGGTACAAGTAAATGTATGGAGCCAGCACAGAGGTGATGGTATTGTATGGCGTGTTTTTAACGTATATTTTCTTTTGGTTGTGAAAGGCTTTGGTTGCTTCCTCCCCAAAACAAAAGTGGTGTATAAATATTTTAAAAGAAATAATCCTGTACCAGGGCTCAAAATCGAGCCATAACAGTCCAACGATGCTTCAGCTTAAGCCAAGTCACAATAATTTCTTCAATTTCTGATGTTCAGGATATGAGAGCCATTGCTTATGTAGCCAAGACGGCACTGCCTACACACAAGAGGAAGTTATTGGCAGGCTTGGAGCATCCCCAAGGTTCGCAGAAGTACACAAAAAAGCCCTAAGGGAGGAGGGAACCCCAAAACAGACCAATGAGTACAGTGCATCCTCAGTGGCCATGGAATCCTGATTTACTGTTTTGGGACTGGTTATGGAATAGAATCCTGAACAGCAGCACTCCGCACTGCAACGTTTTGTTGCAGGTCCCACTTGTACTTTTTAAATCCAATGGGCAAACATGTTTTTCAGTTTATCTGCCCTCTCCCCTTAGCACCATTGGAGCATTGCATTCTAAAAGCTAGAGAGAGCTGCTTTCTGTAGCCCCTTTCAAGAGACTAGCTCCAATCATTAGCTCCCATTGAAAAAACAACCATAGATCATTTTGGACTATTAGCAAGTAATTGGCCTAATAAAAGATGGCCAGCCAATATCCATAAGGGGTGGGGGGGAGAGGGAGACAGAAAGATGGATGAAGTTTCAAGCCTGGGTGTAATGCTCATGTGGATTGGGTTAGCTCCATCATGGAATAAGGAGGCAGAGGCAGAATGAGGAGCTCTCTCTCTCTCACACACACACACACACACACACACACACACACACACACACACACAATGGAGGGAGGGAGAGATGCTGTGCACTGTTCAAACATTTTGGTGGGGCAGGAGAAGACTAAGACATTGTTCTTTGTGATGAAGGTCTTATAGGTCCTCTCGCTCAGTGTCCATCCCTGGAATTTGATGTTGGCATGGATGGCAGGAGAGTCTTGTTGCTATTTGAGTCACACACAGTATTTAGTAAGAGCATGTGATACATTCCACACCTCAGTCATAGTTACAATAGACATGCTAGCTGGTGAGAATGAGCATAGCATATTGAAAAAAACACTATCTCCCTGCAGCAGAAGCTCTAGCTTAAGGGGCAAACTCCTAGTTCCTCCACAACAAATGGATGACAACTGTGTTTTTATGGTGCTAAGAATTCTCATTTGGAAATGCCTCTTTCCTGGAGGTGACCTGACGGATTTGGCAAAGAGTCACCACCAGTAATACATACTTGGATCTCTGTACAGGGTAGCTGTGTAAGTGGCCCAAGAGCTTTTTGTCATATGATTAACTGCTTCAGATTAATTTATATACATATATTTATTGATTTATTGTTGCATTTATTTCTCTTTTTTCCTCCAAGGAACTCAAAGTGGTGTACATAATCCCCCTTCTCTCCATTTTATCCTCACAACAACCCTGTGAGGTTCATTTTGTTGAGAGTCTGTGACTGAGTCACCCAGTGGGTTTCCATGGTCGAGTGGAGACTAGAACCCAGATCTCCTGACTCCCAGTTCAACACTTTAGCCACTACACCACACTGGCTCTCAAGTAGTTTAACTGAACATTATGTAGTAACATAGAAGAAACCCATTAACTTTTGTCAAGACTTTATGTAGAAACTAAAAATTCATATGCTTTTAATGCCTTTCTGAATTAATTTTTTTTAAAGGAATATGTTTTAACTTAGAAGTAGTTGTAGTCAACATGAAGAGATGTCATGGACCAGGACCCCATCCTCAGAAGATCCTGGCCCATTGTCCTCTGAGGAGGATCCATAGTTAAGAGCACAGGAAGAAGATTCAGTCATGGTGTCATGAGACTTCCACCTCCCCAGAAAGATCCCAAGGGGCAGTTCCCCTTTGTACAGAGGATATTTCCTTACCATCTTCAGAGTCTGCTCATGAGGACACTTGCATGTCACAGTTGCTCCCATTTTGTCACAGCTTGAGGCTGCTAAACCAGGCCAAGCCACTTTAAGAGATGAGGCTTCAGACAGTGTAGAGGTAGAGCCAAAAAGCCTAAATGTACGCAATTTCCTACTTAAGGTTCAATCATGAACTGCTCCTTGTTGGAGCAACATACAACCAATCCTGTCTGGTTTCCAGCCCACTCAAAGCTTTTTGTGGTTTTGATCTCTTTTCAGCTTGCTTCTCTGATTAACTCCTGACCCCTGCTAAAGACCAGATCATAGCAGAACAGTGCAACCAAGACCACATCACAGAACATTATCTGAATCCATGACCTGAAGTGGTATAAGATATATCTTAGGTTTTATAAACCAAAAGGATAGGGCTAAATGAGAATAATATACCCTTCAATTGAATGATTAACTAGGAACCTGTATTATGTAGCCATATCTTTAATTGGGAACTAACTTCCTGTGTGAGCAGGGAGACTAAGCTATTCCATGGTTGCACTAACAACATGATCGGTATCCTCACACATTTACCAGCTCTGTGGGAATTGTTCTGTTCTATGAAAACCAAAAATAATCTCATATATTTCTCTATAGTAAGTACATGGGTTGCTGATTCAGATTGGGACCACTCTATACTGGAAAGGGAGGATTAAACCTTTCACAATTTCCCCCATAAATTCCCCCTTTGGGAAAGGGGTTAAAAAAGCCATCAGATACCAAAGGAGTTTTTTTTTCCTTCAACAATCTTTGGGTGGAGGAATGGGGGGCAGGTTTAATCCTTCCCTCCTGGTGCATGGTGGTCATGATCCAAACTGGGGCCATGTGTACTTACTTTAGAGTAAAACAAAAGTATCCTCAGCTACATGCTATGCAACTAACGTAAGGTGTTTAATTTGACCCATAGTCATCTGACTCTGGGTTTGAGTGCTTCCAGTCTCTTCCCACCTCCCAACTGTTAGAGGTGGGGTAATTGATCCCACCACTGTTGGTGGTAGCAGTGGCTCCTGCTGCTCCTCATTGTGTCACCATTGGCATCAGCCCAGAGGGAGATTGCAAGTGAATAGGCTAAGTGGTGGTGAGGAGGAGCAGCAGAAACACCACTGGGTTGGCTGGTGAAAGTTTGCTGGGTGGATGGACAGTGCCAAGGAACAGTAGCAATCACATTTTTTATGTAAGAATAGCAGTTGCTGCTCTTGCTTCTCACCATCAGCAGTGACAGGCTCACTTGATTTTGGAGGCTCTGATCAGAGATGGGCCACCCTGCCACTGTGTGGGCTTTGACAGATGCCTGATCATGTCATTCCTTCATGCTAGGCCTGTTATTTAGACCAGTGAGGACAATTATGGCAAATGGCTCCAAAATGTGGAGGGATCCAAGAGCTTCCAGTGACCAGGTCAAGGTACTTCCCTATGAATTCCAGTCCCAGCTTTCCTTTACTTCTTTAGAGACATCTGCTTTAATGACCATGGAGAGAACATGTTGTTTGGATTGGAAGATGCTGGGGAGAAAAACATATAGGCTGTTTCCCTTATGTTTTTGCTGTGGCTTCTTAGTGGAAAGACCAGAACTACCTGATAAAGTCAGGTTGCTTACCTGTAACTGAAGTTCTTCGCGCGGTCATCTGTGCATTGATGTTGGTACTGAGTTTCACTCGGTTCAGAGGGGCCACAATAGGCGGTCTCCTTGGAACTGAGGGAATAGGCGAGAACCCGCTGGGGCATGCACAGTGGGATGGTGGGGGAGAGCTCTTGCCAAAAATTCCTCAGCTATAGAAGTCTCTCAAATTGAGGCTCCACGCAGGCACAGAGCCCATATGTGTGATGCACAAAGATGATGAAGAAAATGCTTGTGTTGGATGCAATCAGTAGATCTAGTACAGGAAAATAATTGTGGCAGGGAAGAGCTGGAGGTAGACCTCTGAATAATGTCTGCTGTAGATACTTGTGAAATGAACTTGGCAGCACACAATGGAAACGCTGCTCCATATTTGACTGAAGTGTAGTTCCTTGGAAATCAGCTAAAGTGCCCTGAATTGAGCCTTTATAACAGGCTCCTAGAAGACCTGGTTAGCTGTGGTAAATACAAACCACATGTTGGCTACAAAGTGGGGAAGCTTTTGTAAACTGGAAAAGAAGTCCTTCTCCCTTCTGTGGAAAACACAGTACTAGTGGCAATGAGAATAACAGAGTGGTGCTCTCAGTCTGAGTGTCCCCCCTCACATTTTAAGCTATTTGAGAGGAGTGTGTGTGTTATGTTTGTTTTTCTGTACCTAAGTGATGCACTTTAGCCTTTGACCCTGCATTGATTTCAAAGGGTCTACTCAAAGTATGACCAAATCTGGCTCTAACCCTATTTGTCCCAAGTTCATGAAACCTTTCACAGAGACCAGGTATGAGTATCACAGTGACAAATCATGGTTTATTTCACCCATGATTCACAGGGATGCACACCACCTGCAAGCTGATTTCTGCAAACAACCTTCTGGTTTCTGCAAACAATCTCCAACTGACTCAATCGGGGGTTGTCAAGTTCACGTGTAAACCTAGACTGATGCTTAACACATGGTTTGTTATTAACCACTAGTTTGTTTAGCCCCTAAACAATTCATTAATCTGGGTTCTCACATTATCATGACAACCTCTAATCATGCTAATCAGAGGCATGGAACCAGTTTGCATACAGTGCCCATCCCCACAAATCATGGCTTAATTAACCCAAGATTTGCTGTCGAATGTTGCTGTGACACGCCAACAGCCTCAAAGAGAACTATAAGTGAGAACTATAAGATGGCCAAATTTTAAAATGTTCAGATAAGAAACGGCTGAGATACAAAATTTAAATGTGTTCCCTTGAAGTACAAGAGGGGTGGACAACTTGTGGAGCTCCAGATGTTTTGGAGCTCCAGATGTTTTGGCCTACAACTCCCATAATCTCTCACCATTGGCTAGGGCTGGTTAGGTTGGCTAGGGAGTTGTAGGCCACCCAAACTACAGATAAATAAATGATGTTGCATGTCTCATTCTGTTGCTTTGGTGATGGCCCCCTTGAATTAAGACTAGAAGGGAATCCACAAGGTCATCTTGCTTAATTTCCTTAATCAATGATTTCACTGAGCAAAGCATACATTAATTAATATGTAGAGAATCATATTGCTATCAAGCACCCATATAAGAGAGGGCTGATTTACACATGCTTGCCCATTCCTTGATTTCTAATCACTTGCTAATTCAGTGCTTGATGATTGGCAACTGGATTGGCCCCATTAAAAAGCCTTGTGACATGCGACAAAAGAAAAGTGCTTTCAGTGGTGTTAGATCAGCAATAGCCCATTCACACATCAAGTCAATCAGCCCATAGAGAAAATAAAACTAAGCACTGCAATTAGCTACATCCATGGCTTTTCAATGGCTGACTACAATGCATTTTCTCCTGTGTATTCATTTGCAAACAAGTTTCTAATGGTGAGTATTTCATCTTTGAAGGGACTAGCTAAATCCATCCAATTACACTGCTATTGTCTGTACAGGTCACATGTGAGACTTCTTTGGATTTTCCAAAATTGTGAAAATTCAAGCTTATCCATGTAGGTGGGCCAGTCATTCTATGTGGGGTTTTCTCTCTCTTAGAAGAGGAAATATCCCTTTCAGTACTCTCTCCATTCTATTTATCTTCCCTGGGAGCTACTGCAGTTCTAATAATTATTAAAAAAAAGTATAACACCTATATGGTATTATGGATTCTCCAAGCAAATAGCCTTTTCATTATAGCAAAACGCCTTTGCATCTTAGACAGACTCTTCATGCATGTAGTATTCCCCCAAGGCCGAAGACTGAACTTTATCTAGAACTCAAGCTTGAATTTACTATAATTTGCTTTTCACTAGCTACATACCTATAATGCAAGAGAGGCACAGATTTAAGCAAGTGAGTAAAACAGGACACGTTCCAAAGAATAAAAAACTGGATATAGGACTTAGAATGTATTGAGCTAGACTCTCAAATATGGCTAGAGCATAGTTGCAGCCACTGGAAAGAATAGAAAGTGCAGGCTGGTTCATCTCTTGAGAAACCTAGTCCAATAGGATATCAACATTATTTGGGCTGTCTCATTAAATTTTGAATAACAATGATTCTCAACTGAGGTTCAGCCAGTGATAGATTGCCTAGTATTTTGGGGTATTCTTGGTCACCACTTTCTCCATTGTATGCTGTCTGCCAAAAGTAGATCTAAGTGTATGAATTTAGCTTACCCAGAGCCAGTCCACTGGTCCATTTAGCCCAATATTGACCTACTTTGCACAACACAACAACCCATCATAGCTTAATTTACCCATGGAGGCTGTCGCATTGTGCCAAGTGCCATTTTTGCTGGGTGCCTAGCTTGCCATGTCATGCAAACTCAGCCAGGAGGAGTAGTTTGAGGGTTAGAAAACCCTCAAATAACCCATGGCTTGTTTTAGGGTTATTTGAGGTTGTGCAATGCAAAAAAATGCATCATGCAAAAATGGCACCTGTGGGTGCCTGGGCACACTGCAACAACTGCAGTAGGTAAATTAAGCCACAGTGGGCTGCCATGTCATGTGACTATTCTCCAAAGACTAACCCAGAGTTCATTTCCAACCCACAACCTTTAGCAGGAGATGCCAGGAACTGAATATGTGACTTTCTGCATGCAGTGTATCTGCATTGCTACCAACCAAGCTACATGTCGGTCTTCCTCAAACTGGTATTTTCCAGATATATTGGATTAGGACTCCCATCATTCCCAGCCAACCAACAGACATGCTGGATGGGAATAATGGGAGTTGCAGTCCAATACATCTGGAGGACACCAGTTTGAGGAAGTGTGACCTAAGATGGTCTTAAGATACTGAAGTCAGTATTGTATACAATACAACCTATGTTGGATGTAAGAGTCAAAAGTTAACAGCAAGGCTAAATAATATACTGTAGGTCCCCCTCCTCAGCCACCTCCAGCATGATCTAATGGAATCAACAAACCAAGTCTCATACTAGTAGCCCTTCTGTCAGGCTATTGTTTATGGAAACATATTTATTATTTCTAATTATTATTTATTTCTAAGTCATGTGTTTCTAATATAATGCCACACTATTTAGGCTTACAAGGCACCCCCCCCAAAAGGGCACCCTCTGAAGGTGCTAAAGCAGGTTGCACATGGTGCTATCCTATGCATGCTTTGACAGAAAAAGGTCTAAAAACTCCCAGCATTCTCCAACCAAAATTGCTGGCTGGGGGATGCTGGGAGTTGCACGACTTCTTTCCACCTGAACATGCCTAGGATTGCACCTTAAGGAAATTAGTCTTAAGTTACAGTGACAGTTCAACAACCCACATGTTTCCTCTTATCCCATGCTGTGGTCCTGATTTTGGTGGTGGGCATGGTGGCTACTTTTATAAAAGCCAGTGGACAGTTGTAAGCATTTGCTTTAAAGCACATACTTAACGAAATGTATAGCTTGGCCCTAAGGGAGGTCAAATAGGTTATTTCTGGTGTTGTTGTTGATTAGATTGCTTTTGACAATTTATAGTAATCTTTCATATATGTTTCCTAAGCAAATTATTTCTGTTCAACAGTGTGTATTTTCTCTTGCCACTAGAGGTCTGTTCAACACTGCAAAAACAAAATGCCTATGCTGGTGTAATGTTGTATTCCCTGTATTTTTTTTTTAATGGATTACTTCAGGTGTTCAACTCTTGATGGCTCTACATGCACAGGATAATGATAGATGAAGATGATGATGATATATGATATAGACAATGATATATGTATAGACAACGATGCTCTGGAATCTAAGAAACGTCTAATTTTTTGTTGAAGAGAAGAGCAAAACCCACCTGAACAGGCTCAAGTGCAAAGTCCATTGAAATGAATAGAAGCTGTGCAAAACCTCCCATTAATTTCAACCAATATAATGTTTCTAGGTCTTTGCCATTTCAGAGACTAAAAATAAGGAATATAGAGAGCTCATAAATATTTATATGATAACTAGAACAGGGGTTGGAACTTAAAGACTTGAACTTTTGTTGAATAATGTTCTGCTACTCACTGGCTGTTGGTTGGCAGCCTCACTCAGACTGTCTTGTTTGTAAAACATTCATCAGTAAATAGCAGTTTTTCTTCTTATTCTTCTCTCTGCAGTACAACTGCAGTAATTGATAGGGAGTTCATGTTAGTCTTTTAGCAGGGTGCCATTTGTGTAACAGCCTCAGTGTGACTGCAGAGGCAATGGGTTCAGACAGTCATTACAGACACATCCTTCAAATTAGGAAAGTAAATGAAGCATTGTCATGAAGTATGAGGTCCCGAACCAGGGATTTTTTGGTTTTCAGAGCCATGATCTAATCCAGTAATCGATCCTTAGATACAGACTTTCAACGGCACACCATGGCTTATTTAAGACATGGGAGATTGTGGCATGTGCCAATCACCCATCCTTTTGAATATTCAAGCTGCTGCAGGTAGTCACCATGGCTTATCATGTCATGTGAACCTGGTGAGGTTAAAAAACCCACAGGCTGTTTTCAGGAAATGCAAGTGTTGTTTAATACTCATATAAACACCCTCACCGGCTTCGCACAACACAATAAACCATGGCGCCCACCCACCATGTCTTGAATATTCAAAAGGGTGGCCAGCGCACACCACAATCTACCATAATTTAAATAAGTCACAGTGGACTGTGGTAATCATGAGAATCCAATCTCTATATTGAACGCTTTTCAAACTCAATATACACATTGATAAAAGCAGTGTGGCTAATGCTGCAATTATAGTTGCTGTCCTTCTGCTGCTTGTAATATCCTACATTGTCAAATCACAATGCTTATGCAGCATGGAATGGTTAACATTTAACTACACAATTTGCTTGAGTGATATGGGCAGAAGATGCTGATGGAGTGATGTGGGAGTAGCCAGAGAGGCAGCAGTAACCACATTCAGTGACATGTAAACGGCATTTTGGACATTTTATGCCAGGTAGGAGCAACAACATCATCTATCCCACTTGTGATACAAATAAACTGAAAGTCAATCATTAAAGCCTCTTCTGATTTACTATGTAGTTATCTCACAATGTTCTGCACCATTTTCCTGAGCTTCATCTGTACATATCATGCTAATTCTCCACTGAGTGTATGTTTGTCTGTCTCATTGCACTGCCTGACCTGGGGGCTGTCTTGATGTCATCTTTGCCCCAGGTTGGCTCCAAATCCACGCTGCGTCAGTTATGTGATGCAGCTGCAGATCTGAAGCCACCCCAACTTTTCCAGCCAGAGTGAGGTCAGACCAGCTCTTCTTCAGGTCTATCCTCGCTCAGAGCCACTCCGGGAGCATTCCTGGGCAGAAGGCAACCTCCTATTGGTCGTCGGAAGTCGCAGGAGGGGTCAGGCCCACAGAGCCTAATAACCACTGGAAAGCCCATGCTGCCTCCCCTTGTAAAGACAACTTGCCTGCTGCACACCAGCGATAGCGTGTGGTTTGGTTGCAGAGTGGTGCAAACCTTGTGCTGTGAAGATAGCCCCAAGCTTCCTTCTTGTGGTCCTGGCAATTTCTACCATACCTGGCCTTTCCACTCTCAGATGTATTCTAATAACTTGAACATGGAACCTGATTTAGCTTTCGTTTTTGTTCTGCCTTTTGAACTTGGCTCTTGACACTTTGGCATGTGCTCGGACTACGTCTGATCCTGTCCCAACATACCTCTCAGAGTCTGATCTTGTAAAAGGCTGTTCACAGCTTGACAAACCATGGTATGCATATCCCGGCGAGATCCAAATGATTACGTCGCAAAGCAATGCCAAGTAGAGAGACAGAACGGTTTTCAGGAGATGCCAAAGCGGTGCTCTTTGCTTTGCTTGCAGGGCTTGTGTGGTTTGGCCCTTGCCCCTTTATTGGTGCTAATACAGATCTCTGGATTTAGTTGCTAACACTTTCTTTTCTGCTTGGCAGGGAGTAAGCATTTGCTGAACCCAAACTGAGCATGAATTCCAATGTAGCTAATCCCGCTGCTCAATTTGGAAGTATTCCTAAAACAACACACTTCTCTACTAACATTTCCAGCCAAACTAGAACTTGCTTTCCAATGGTTTTGCCACTGTTTTACCCTTATAACAGGAGAGCAAGTTGCAGCTGCTGAAAGGTAAATGCTGGGCTTTACTTGTAAGTTTCCAATGTATTGCTAAAAAAGTGCATTAACACAGAATCTAAGCAGATTCCCAGCCTGTCCCTCGCATCCTCCCCCCACCCAATATTTCCATGGGGGAAAAGAAATGACTGTTAAACCCATTTAACTCTGTAGTATAGATATGCCCTTAGTCCATGAGAAGCTCAAACAACAAGGGCATTCTGTATTCTTCGCTAGATCAAACAAACCCTGCCTTAACACTCTCCTTTTCTAGGAAAAATAAATAAACAAAGCAGTGCCATTTATTTGTTAAAAATGTTTGAGATATATGAAGATTGTAAGCATTAATCAGTCTATCACTTACACACGATTGCCAACATTCACAACTGTTTCTCCAGCAAATGGAAAAATATATGTGGTCGGATATTCCAAAAATGCCCTTAGATTGCAAGATTTCCCCTGTGATTCTCAACAACACACCAAATTCTGACATTCACTGTAACAATATATGTCTGGCTTTCCATTACAAATCTGCTAAGATAGTTCCTGAGATTTCACAAGTAACCTAGCAGCCTTATCATTTTTCTTTCCCCATCTTTGCAACCCTCCCAACCCCCTCCTGATTTGCTTCATTTGATTTGTTTTGTGGGGCTGTAAAAGCTTGGGAAAATCTGCTTGGCAAGGAAGCTTTTCTTTCTTTTTTTTTTTTAACAAAAGCAGCTTGCCAAGCTGATGCATCAAGGGGAGTTTTAACTCTTTAGGGATTCTGCTTATATATCCCCATACTCTCTTCCTAAGCAAACATGCAGCCGGCAGTGCTAGTCTTAAAGGATTAATTAGAATCCATGGAGAAAAGAAGGAAAAGGGGCTAAGAACTAATGTTGAACATGCAGTTGGTTGCCTGTAAAGGAGGGAAATGTCATAATCTAAAATCTGTGGAAAATATATATTTATATTTTTAATCCTACATCTTCAAATATATATTTTATTGGGTTTTTTTTTACCTTGAACAAGAAATATATGGTTATGCTTCATTATGTCTGCACTGCAAACCAATAAAAAGTGGACTACGTCAAATCTAGATCAAGGTGAGCTCCTTTGTTATTCCTCATATCTCATCCTGTACTGCCTTCTGACACAACCCATACAAATGTGGCTCTGTGTGGGGGTATGTGTAAGCAAGCCAGTTCACAACAGTCCATACCGCTCTCTTGACACTGTGTTACCAAGAAACATCACCTTGAAGAAGAGTCACTCCAGTGGTATGCCTGGGTATAATCCCTTTACTTTCTCCCATAAAAGTTTCTCTGGGAGGATCTAACACGCTGGGTCCAGATGAGGAAGGGAGAATATACCTGATGGTTTGTAGTCCATCTTTGTGGAGGATGTTGGTGGATAAAACCTCTACGTCTATATAAAGGCTCTTTATACCAATGCCCCTCTCCCAAAAATGGAACACAAGCCATCAGGAATATTATCCCTGATAATACTACAGCACAACCATTATATCTTGTCCTCATTCACAGTTATTTTCAGCTTGGTGACAGCTTGTGCCCTCAGGTCAATGGGACTGCCACGGGTACTCATATAGCTCCACAGTATGACAAGATACTTATGGCTGATGTGGAACAATGCTTTCTCTGCTTCTATCTCTAAAAGCTTCTCCTTTATAACTGAGGGTGCCTCTACAAGAGGCATTTAAAGCTCTTTCAAGGCGCATTAAAAAAATTACCTCTACAAGAACGGAGCGCAAATCGGGCGTAGAGGCTCGTTATCTCCCCGATTATGCGCATTATCGAATGCGCGTTAAATCGCGAGTTTTATTTTGCTCCGTCCGTTAAAACGCATTTTGACTGTGTGAATAAGCGCTTATGCACATTAACTACTTGTAAAGCGCATTTTGGACCAGGCGCAAAAGCGAATCCTTGTAGAGGGGACCCGAGATATATTGAAAACAGCTTATCATCTCAACTCATGGGCAGAAGATCCTTGAGAAATTTCCTCTGAATGATCACAACTCAAAATGGGAGCAGCCCAAGCAGCAGATTCACTTTCTGGATACTACTGAGTCACTGTGCAAACTTATTGGCTTGTGTCCTACGTCAGCCTAATTTAAGTCCCATTAATTGCAATCTAAGTAGCAGTAACATAGGATGCAACCCATTAACGTCATGTGATACCAGAAACCCACTGATCCCTACAAGTCTATACACTTCCACCCAGTGCATACCACTCAATCCACTGTTTATTGCCAAGCCCAACAACATGACCTAATTTGTTCCATACTGTATATTTGTGTGTATAGTATACCAACTGAGAACAATACTTCATGCATCTGATGAAGTGGGCTTTAGTCCACAAAAGTTCATGACACAATAAATTAGTCTTTAAGATACCATATGACTCTATCTTGACTAAACAGACTGAAAAACCAAAGGACAGGTTTTTACTGAGCCTATTAAATCCTGAATGTGATATTATTATTATTATTATTATTATTATTATTATTATTATTATTATTCTTTCTCACTCATGGCGTTTTTTCTAGATGGACATGACAGGCTTTGCCAAATCATGCTGTTTTTTATTGATTCAGGAATTTCCTGACGATTGAGCATGTTTTAATTATGACTGCTTTCTGAATGTTGGTGTGGGGAGTACCCCCTAGTTGAACAACTGTAAAGTTGATTATTACCCCACCATTGACTATCGTGTCGTCCGAATTGAGCCATTGACTCTTCATTCTCGAAACAAGAAATTATGATGCAGTAGAGGTACTAGCTAAAAGCCAAAGTGGAGAAGTGCATCAGAACCAAACTTCTGGGGCAGGGGCGCAGAACCTGAGGACTGTGGGGGGGCAAGTCCAGCCCCCAATCTAGCTTCTGGGGTTCCCGGGGTTCCCCAAAAGGCCCTGCCCCCCTTTCCCCAAACCACCAATTGTTGGGTGGCTTCTTAGCTTTTGTGCAGTTTTCCCCCTCCATTCTAAAAGGTTGAAATGCCCCTTCAATAGCTACTGACAGTAAGAATTTTAAGATAAAATGTGCTAATACTTTTGGTCCCACCCCTTTTGCATATTGCACTTGGGCCATGAGAGCTTCTCCAAAATGAAATTTGGCCCTCGAGCTGAAAGAGATTCTGTCCCTCCCCAGTCTAGGGGTTACCTTCTTTCTACTAATCTGAATAGCTCAGACCTTACCTCTTGAATTCAGGGACATTTCTTTATTCACACACACTTGAGATTTGACACGCAGACAGACAAACCCTCTTTTCTTTGAATACTAAGATGGGAGCAATATCATGAGAAAATCAACTGTTCCATCAAGCCCAAACCATGCTGTTCCATCAATCCACAACATAGTAATAATCAACTGTGGTGTGGATTAGGATCAGCGCGTTTTATTTTGCTCCGTCCGTTAAAGTGCATTTTGACTGTGTGAATAAGCGCTTATTCGCATTAACTACTTGTAAAGCGCATTTTGGACATCTGTTAATGGGCTTCGCCGCCTCTCGTGCAGAGGGATTAGGCGTAAATGCGCTTCTGCGATTATGCGCATAATCGCCTAACCAGGCGCAAAAGCGAATCCTTGTAGAGGGGACCCGAGATATATTGAAAACAGCTTCATCATCTCAACTCATGGGCAGAAGATCCTTGAGAAATTTCCTCTGAATGATCACAACTCAAAATGGGAGCCGCCCAAGCAGCAGATTCATTTTCTGGATACTGCTGAGTCACTGTGCAAACTTATTGGCTTGTGTCCTACGTCAGCCTAATTTAAGTCCCATTAATTGCAATCTAAGTAGCAGTAACATCTTTCTCACTCATGGCGTTTTTTTCTAGATGGACATGACAGGCTTTGCCAAGTCATGCTGTTTTTTATTGATTCAGGAATTTCCTGACGATTGAGCATGTTTTAATTATGACTGCTTTCTGAATGTTGGTGTGGATGTATTCTGGCAGGCCCAGTTACTGGAGGTTTTCTGTATATTTTTTTGATGTGATGCCGGTGACAGATGTGTCTAATGGGATAATTGTGACCTTTTCCTGTTGCCATAGTTCTTTGACTTCTATGGCCAGTGGTGTATATTTGTCTCTCTTTTCCTTTTCAACAACGTTTTTGTCATTTGGTATTGCTATGTCGATGAGGTATGTGTGTTTTTCTTTTTTGTCTATGAACGTTATGCCTGGTCAGTTGCATGGTATTGTCTTGTCCGAATGAATTGTTCTGTCCCAGTATATTTTATGATCTGCATTTTCCAGGATTGTTTCGGTGAATATGCATAGTATGGTGTAGGTTGTTTGATAAGGTTGAATTTGATGGCCAGTTGTTGGGGAATTTTTGCAGCTGTATTGTGTCTGTCTGTATAGTCCATTCCTGCCAAAATTTTACATCCTCATTTATTTCTTTATTTATTACATTTGTATACCGCCCCATAGCCGAAGCTCTCTGGGCGGTTTACATAGGATTAAAAACAATTAAAAACAATACAAAAATTAAAACAGCAAAAACATACAACATACACACAATCTGTACATTTAAAACCACTACAACACTTCAAAAAGCAAAAAACAAATCAAAAACAAAACACCAAAACAAAACAGAACAACAAAAAATTATATGGCATTTCCTGCATAGATCTGTTGTTACACTGTTATATTTTATGATGTATTTTTGGTAATTCTTGGTTGCTATAACTTGATCCTGTATAGCTATTAGGAATCCTTCGGTTTCTGGAAATAGCTCACCCTTCCTGAACCATTCGTACAATTGTTCTTTGTTTATTTGTAGGTTCTGTATTATGTTGTAGCGCTTCCCATGGAGTACTTTTTGTGCCCATTTTTCTTTTTTCTCTGTGAGTGTAAGTGGTTGTGTTTGATCTTCATTTTGTAGTGCTAGGTTGAGTGGTGTGTAGTTTTTATCTGCTTTTACTATGGCTTTATGAATGGGGGTGTTTTTGGCGTGGAAGAATTCTGAGTGATTTTATCTGTTTAGCATGAATTCTGTTAATGCCCAGCAAACCTCTTCCTCCTTTGTTCCTGCTGACTGTTATTCTTTCAGTGCATGAGTTGGGATGGAGCATGCAGTGTTTTGTGAGTTCGGTGCAATTGAGTCTGTTTGTTTCTTTAAGTTCAGTGTGTGACCAGTGTATGATTCCAAATGAGTATGTGAAGATGGGTATTGCGTAGGTGTTGATGGCTTTGAAAATGTTTTTCAAGTTGAATTTAGATTTTAGGATTTGTGACAGCCGAGTTGATTTTTGTGTTTTGTTGGAATCCTAGGTATTTGTATGTTTCATTTTCTTCCATGTTATCTAATAATTCATTATTTAGTGTTTCTGATGTTGCTTCTTCTTTCCATTTTCCTCTTTCTATGTGTAGCATCTTGCATTTTCCTATCCCAAATTCCATTTTCATGTCTGTCAATAGTTCTTCAGTGATTCACAGGAGGCCTTTTATCTGTGTTGAAGCATAGATTTTGATGTCATCCAGGTACATGCTTTGCTTTGCTTGTTTTTGGTGTTTTATGTCAATGCCATATGTGGTGTTGTTAAGGGTGATGGATAGTGGATTCAGACAGAGGCAAAACCATATGGCGCTGAATATGCCATGTTTGATATTTATTTTTCTGTCTGTATATAATCCTTGTCTGCTGTTAGGTGTATTGTCATTCTCCATGTCTCCATGATTCTTATTAGAAAGTTTTGAACCGAGGGATGTATTCTGTATATTTCCAGTACTTTTTTCAGCCAATTGTGTGGGATGGAGTCGAAAGCCTTTTTATAGTCTATGAGGTAGATGTGGAGGTTTATTTTCTGCTTTTCTGTTTGCTTCATGATGATATTGTCTATTATTAACTGTTCTTTGCATCCTCTGCTGTTCTTTTTACATCCTTTTTGTTCTTCTGTGAGTATATTATGTTGGGTGAGATGTGCTTCAATTTTCTGTGTGACTGTGGCAGTTATAATTTTGAAGAGTGTTGGAAGGCATGTTATGGGTCTGTAGTTAGCTGGGTTTGGGGTATCTGGAGTTTTTGGTTTAATGTAGGTTTTGCCTTCGGTAAGGAATAGGGGGAATGGGTGCGTGTGTTTTATGACTGTGTTGATCTGTTGAGTGAGGTATTCTTGTGTTGATGTGAGCTGTTTGTACCAGAAATTTTGAATTTGGTCCGGGCTGGGTGCTTTCCAGTTGTGTGTCCTTTTTATTGTTTCCTTCAGTTCCTCCAGGGTTATTTTGCATTCTGTTTGCTGTGGTAGTTGTCTCTGTCTTTCTTTTTCTTGTCTTGTCCAGGTTGTGCTTTCTTTGTGTTGTACTGGTTCTGACCAGATATTTTTCCAGAATGTGGTTATTTCTCCTTAAGTTGGGGGTGTAATGTTGTTTTCTTTTTTCTTGCTTATTGTTTGGTATAATAATTTCTCGTTTCTTTTAAAGAGAGTGTTTTGGGCTTTTCTTTCATTTGATTCTTTGCATCTTCTTTGCCTGGTAGTCTGGACTGCACTTTTTTGTTTCAATGTGTAGAGAGCTACTATTGCAGTTTCTTTATTGTTTGCTATGATGTCTTGGATATTTTTGAGGATATCTTTTGAGCAATTTCCATTTATGTATTGTGTTGTTCTTCCTATATCCTTTCGTAGCTTTTCAATTTTGTTTTCAATTCTGTTTTGCCATTTTGGTTTGGTTTCTAGTCTTCTGAGTGTGTTGTTGTTTGTCCTCACCTGTAACCTGTTTGTTACAGGTGAGGACTGCTGTGACTGCTATGACTGTGTGAATATCTTCTAGATTGCTATCGTTGTTAATGTATGTTGTGAGTTTACTATTCATTTTATTAATTCAATAATAATAATAATAATAATAACAATAATTTGCATTTATATACCACCCCATAGCTGAAGCACTATGGGCAGTTTACAAAAATTAAAAACATTGAACATTAAAAAACCAATATACAAAATTTAAAAAGCATAAAAACAGATTATAAATACAATATCCATTTAAAACAACTATTCTGGGTCAAGCAATAAGAACAAAACACTCAACACACGCTGTTAAGTGCTTGGGAGAAGAGTCGTGACCTGGTGCCGAAAAGATAACAATGTTGGCGCCAGGCGAGCCTCGTCGGGGAGATCATTCCATAATTGGGGGGCACCACTGAAAAGGCTCTCTCCCTTGTTGCCATCCGCTAAGCTTCACTCGGAGTAGGCACTCAGAGGAGGACCTTAGATGTTGATCATAGTGTACAGGTAGGTTTGTGTCGGGAGAGGCGTTCCGTCAGGTATTGTGGTCCCAAGCCATGTAAGGCTTTATAGGTTAAAACCAGCATCTTGAATTGGGCTTGGAAAAGTACAGGCAGCCAATGCAAGCAGGCCAGAGTTGGTATTTTATGTTCAAACCTTCTGGTTCCTGATATCTATCTGGCCGCTGCATTTTGCACAAGCTGCAGCTTCCGAACCGTCCTCAGGCAGCCCCATGTAGCGCACACTGCAGTAATAATAATATTAATAATAATTATTATTATTTATTACATGTATATACCGCCTCATAGCCGAAGCTAAACTTGGAGATTACCAGAGCATAGACAACTGAAGCCAGGTTATCCCTGTCCAGATAGGGGCATAGCTGGGCCACCAACCGAAGTTAGTAGAAAGCACTCCGTGCCACCGAGACCACCTGAGCCTAAGTGACAAAGATGGTTCTAGAACCCACTCCTTCATGGGGAGTGCAACCTCATCCAGAATAGGTAGAAGACCCTTCATCCGGTCAGCAGAACCACACACTAACAGCATCTCAGTCTTGTCTGGATTGAGTTTCAGTTTGTTAGTCCTAATCCAGTCCATTGTCACAGCCAGGTACTGGTTCAGTGCATCCACAGCCTCACCTGATGAAGATGAAAAGGAGAAGTAGAGATGACAACGCGCTCCAAAACTCCGGACAACTGCACCCAATGGTTTCATGTAAATATAAAAACAGCATGGGGGACAAGACTTACCCCTGTGGGACCCCATACTGGAGAGTCCATAGGGCCGAGCAATGTCCCCCAAGCACCACCTTCTGGAGCCACCCCAGCAAGGAGGAGCGGAACCACTGCAGTGCAATACCTCCTACTTCTAATTCAGCCAGTCATCCCAGAAGGATACCTTGGTCAATGGTATCGAAAGCTGCTGAGAGATCAAGGAGAATCAACAGAGTCACACTCCCTCTGTCTTTCTCCTGACATAGGTCATTATACAGGGCGACCAAGTCTGTTTCCATGCCAAAACCAGGCCTGAAACCTGACTGAAATGGATCTGGATAATCAGTCTCATCCAAGAGTGTCTGGAGCTGGCCCGCAACCACTCACTCAAGGACCTTGCCCAGGAATGGAACATTTGCCACCGGCCTATAGTTATTAAGATTTTCCAGGGAATATTTCTTCAGGAGTGGTCTCACTACTGCCTCTTTCTGGTGAGTAGCAGGTTGTTAGCTGACTAAAAGATCTCAGGAGAATCCATTCTTATCTATATGAACTCCTTTCTTTGACCATGGCCACTAGCAAAAATAAATACTCTTTCATTTAAATGAGCCCTCCTGTTGGGCTGCCTCTATTAACCCTACACTTAACCCCTACCAAAATACCCCTATTTGCTGTGAGCCTGTGGCATATGCATTTGATTAAAGTGACTGCTGCTTTCCTAAGTAGCTTTGCTGGCACTAGAACATGGAGCGGTTGGAACATGATTGTTTGGCCATGTATCAGCCACATGGTATAAACTGAGGCTGAATTTGCCAACACCAGTAAGCATCAAAATCTGGAAAGAACACCCTACAATATGAATATTTCAGCTGTGTTCTACTAACCCATTTTTCATGGTGTAATACCACTGGCTTCAGTGAAATAATACAGAGCTGAAATGAAGCCCTGGTATATGTTGGAATGTTGGATGGATCTCTTCCCCATCTCATCTCAAAATGTTCAATCACATTAGCAAATTTGCATAACAAGCCCCTTCTTGTACTTTTGGCATTTACACAAATTTATACTTGTGTACTGCAATGTTAATTAATGCAGAACAATTGCCACCCCTGGATGAATCATTAACATGAACTGAAATCCCCTTTTGGCTCCTATGTGTATACTGAAAGGGTAGACAATTCTTATCAAGCAGCTGGGTTATACTGGGTTTGTTGCAGTAACTGAACAAGATGTGATAGGGGAGTGACATGTCTCTAAACATGCAACTGATAGTCCTCAGGGACTCTCCTGACATTGCTGTTGAATGCTGTGTGTGTGTGTGTGTGTCCCCTTCCTATTTCATCTAGGAATACCAGTGAAACATGGCTGCCATGTAAAACATAAAGTAGAACTTATTGCGAATGATTATGAATAAACATAAGCGACCATTTTTGCAACTCAAAGAAGCCACTTGGTACATCTACGTATTTGGTTCTTAGCATATCCACTGTATTTTATAAACATCATAAGCCATTTTGGGGGTGCTAATCAAAAAGCAGGATATACATCAACCAAGACCTAGCAAGAAGGAAAAAGTGATAATTGGATAAGAAAAGAAGAGTGTTTGGAACATTTGATGAGACAGTCAGGAGGGCAATAAACTTCAGGAGATCAGCCATGCAAAAGAAGCAAAGAAAACAGTGGACTTGGAGTCACAATCTTAACGGTTTGCAAAGTGTGAAATCAGCAAGCCAGAAATTGCTCTACATCAACAGCAGTGGCATCTTTTGGAAAAGCCAGTTCCAAACATTCCATCACACTCTAACCATTAGAATCTAGTGTGAGCAAGAAACACAAATTGGAATGGGGAAATGCAAATAGGAACAGGGTTGGTTTTCAATGGTTGGAGTTAATAGGGGCAAGGACCAGGTTGAACCTCACCTTGTTGCCATTCACCCCATAGCACTACACTTGGAGACCTTCTCAAATGCTTGGGGGAAGTTACATCAGTATATAAGACCGATTCTGGCCCGCTTGCATTGGCTGCCAGTACATTTCCGAGCTCGATTCAATGTGCTGGTTTTAACCTATAAAGCCTTACACGGCTTGGGACCACAATACCTGATGGAACACCTCTCCCGATACAAACCTACCCATACACTACAATCAACATCTAAGGTCCTCCTCTGAGTGCCTACTCCGAGGGAAGCTTGGAGGATGGCAACAAGGGAGAGGGCCTTTTCAGTGGTGTCTCCTCAACTTTGAAACGATCTCCCCGACGAGGCTCACCTGGCGCCAACACTGTTATCTTTTCGGTGTCAGGTTAAGACTTTTCTCTTCTCCCAGGCATTTAACAGCATATGATGAGCTTTTTTAGGCTTTTATGGTTTTTAATTTTGTATATTGGTTCTTAAATGTTCAATGTTTTAAATTTTGTAAACTGCCCAGAGAGCTTCGGCTATGGGGCAGTATATTAATGATAATGATAATGATAACAATACAATTCCTCTGTCCCTGGGGGTCTGCCCTTATAATAACCAGGAAGTAGAATCTGTGGAACATATTCTTCTGTTCTGCCATTTTTATGATGGAGCTCAGCAACAAATGATTGCTCGTTTACTTGCCACAAGACCAGGAAGGTCGGCTCAATTTTCCTGCTGACAGGAAAAAAAAATCCCGTGGGTGTTGTTAGCAGTGGCCAAATTTGTATCAGTGGCAATGAAAACAAGGAAGCAATTAAATATCTTGTACTGGAAGGAAGGATGTCTTTGGGGGGATTACCCCAGGCTGTTTGCTGTTTCATATATATGCATATCTGATGGTTCCTATGTAGTCATATTTTGCTTTGTAACTAAGATACATCGGTTGTGGACACTTTTTGAAATTTTCATGTTTTGCAACTTTGAATGCTTATAGAAAATGTTCTGTTTCACAAAGTTCAAATGTTTATATATCAATTGAAAGAGAATTTAATGCTGAATTCAAAACAAAAAACAGAATGCAAATACCTGCAGTTAAAAAAAAGTTATGCTTACTTTATTCTAAAAAGAAACACAAGTTGTGATTGAGTTGAGATGCAGTTTGGAATTGCAAACTGTACTGGCCAATCACAGTCCTTGTTTTGGGGACCAATCATATGGCAGTAGCTGTGATACCTCATGTTTCAAGTTGGGGAAAGTCAGTTTTGCTGTTTATTCTGTAGAAGACAGAACAAATATCACTGTATCTGAGGCACAAATGGAGATTGTGAATATTTGAATTATTTCTCATATAAAAATTGTACATCATAAATAGTGAAATGGCACCAAGGAAAAGAGTTGATTGGACACACAGGAGAAGAAGCAGGATCGTTGTATTACGCGAATCAGGTCTTTCCTATGCTAAAATTGCAAGGCACGTTGGTCGTTCAGTGACTACATCCGGAGTTTGAAAGTTTTGTTTACGATATAACGAAACAAAGTCAATTAAAAACAAGGCAGGAAAAGGCCGTAAAAAGTGCACATCATCTGTTGATGACAGAAGAATAAAAAGGCTGCTTCTCAAGGAGAGAAAAATTTCATCTGAGGCCATCAAAGGTGTACTTGATGCAACTGGTGTTTCTGTCAGTTCCAGAACGATAAGGAGAAGACTATCAGATTTTGGACTAAAAGGTAGGATTCCGAGAAAAAAGCCATTTCTGAATCTAAAGCAGTGCCGGAAATGACTACAGTGGGCAAAAGAACACAGTGAATGGACAGAAGATCAGTGGAAGCAAGTTATTTGGAGTGATGAAAGTAAGATAAGCTTATTTGGTAGCGATGGGTGAAAATATGTGAGATGTAGAGTAGGAGAAGAGCTACATCCTGACTGCACTGAGGCAACTGTAAAATACCCAAGAAGCGTTGTGATTTGGGCATGTATGTCAGCAGATAGTGTTGGCCGCCTTCATGTAATCGATGGCATGTTAAACGCACAAAAATACATTGACACCATCCTGGAACCAAAACTGTTACCTTCCATCAGGGATCTCTTTCCAAACAATGCACCATTCATTTTCAACAAGATTCAGCTCCCTGTCACATAGCAAAAATATGCAAACAGTGGTTCACAGCAAAGGGCATTCAATTGTTGACCTGGCCAGGAAACAGCCCTGACCTGAACCCGACAGAAAATTTGTGGCACCATTTGAAAATTCTTGTACGAATGAGGCGTCCATCAAATAAAAGCCAATTAATAGAGGCTGTAAATGATTCCTGGAACCATGTCATTAAGAAGGAATCAAAAGAATAAGAGAGGCTGCCCCTAAAAATCAGAATTTCACTAAAGCATTTGAGGTCTGCCAAGAAAAAGAGGAAGCTCCTTCAGCTTTTCTGCAAAGGCTATACGGGAAAGAATGAGGCAATACTCAGGACTCTCTGTTGATGGTCCAGTTACAGAACGTCTTTTAAAGATAAATTTTGTAACTAAATCCTGGCTATATATATAAAAGAAATTGCAGAAAACAGAATCATGGAATGAGAAATCCATAGAAGATCTATTGATATAAGCACAGAAAGTGTTTATAAGAAGAGAGGAGAAAAAGCAAAAACAGTAATAATAATAATAATAATAAATAATAATAATAAAAAGAGCTAAATTAATGATGACCACTTTAGAAGAGGTAGTAAAGAAGTGAATGGATCAAAATATGATCCATAAAAATCAAGGAAGAGGAAGAGGGAGTTTCAGAGGTCCTTGGAGAGGAGAGAGAGGAAGGGGAAGGGGGAGCATGAGTATAGGAAGAGGAAGAGGCAGAGAAAATTTCCAGAAAGGAAATTGGAATCCTCAAACAGCAGGATGCTATGAGTGTGGCCAGAAAGGACATTTCAAGGGGGAATGTCTTAAATTGAGAAAAGAAGAGCAAATCTTCTCTCTCATAGAATTCCCTGAAGATTAGAGACGTTAGGGGCCCTCCTGAGAGTAAAAAGAGAAATCAAGGTGTGTATAAAATAATTAAAACAATGTTAAAAAAACTCCTTTATGAAATCTTTTAGATAGAGATTTAATAATACAATTAGGCTTAGTAATCCAAGTGACTGAGCAATAAACTCCATAATTGAATACAACAGAGAAAATGAGTTCTAAAGTTTTGTTTAATATTAGTGATTTGGAAAGATAGGAGAAGAGGTCTCCATGAAAATATTAGTTCCATCACTTCTAGTTGAATCCATTCCAAAATTCACAGAACAAGAGAAAAGCAAATTGAGACAAATTGGAGCAGTATCCACTAAACAAAGGAAATGGATTCTACCAGATAGAAGGCAAATAGTAAAACAAGCAGATCATGTGAAAAATTATAGTTACATGGCATCAAAAGAGCCACTGGGGGAACTAAAACACTATGCCATGAAACACTTAAAATATATAGATGTGTAAAAATATACATTGTAGCAAAACAGATCTGTGAAAAGCGTATAATATGTCAGAAAATTAACGAAAAGCATGCTTAATAAAACAGTTATATCATTCTCCGGACGCGGAGAAAGAGTCATGAGTGATTAGCCTTTTGTATGTGATTAACCCCTTAGTGTAGACTGATGAAAGAATCTTGTGTTATATATATATATATATGTGTGTGTCTTTTTATGTGGCCACATGTTTCATGTTAAAGAGTTTCAAGAGCAAAAATCTGAATTTCCGTTGTTTGAATTTTGTTGGGATTAATGAAAGGAGAAGGGAAAGAATTTAAGTTGTATACTTGCGTTATTTGTGTCGTATTGTAAGACTTTCAGTCTCTGAGCAGGAGAGCTGAGAAGAAGAAGGCTGAAACGCAGACAGGAAGTTAGAAAGGAAATCAGGCAAAGCTAAAAGAATTTGATTGGTTCCTAGCTGAAACGAAGTGTATTGTTGTCTGTTAACAGGATTAAAATAGCTGTTTGCTGAGATCTGAAATATTTCCTAGAGATTGTTTTTCTGTTCCTCTAGCCAAATAAATAGTTATTATGGTTGGCGCTTCTGTCTGTGACTGATACCCTTGTGGGGAGGAGAACTCCTGTGTAAATTGGATGCCTCAGTCTGCAGCGTTTTCTTGCCTTGAGAGCTGTGTCCAACACAAGCTCTGCTTTTGTCTCAAGGACTAGCCAGGAGTCCCTCTTCCGAAGGTATTCCGGTGTCCATTTTTGCAGGGAGCAGTGGAGGGCATCTATAGCCCATGTAAAACTCCCCTGCTTGTTGTAAAAAGGGCATGAGAAGTTCAGTCCTAATAGAAGGCCAGTTTTTCTAAATGTTTTGTTGTTAAGTTGTAAAATGCCTTCTTTAGTATATCTCTACACAGATTAAGAGACCTGTAAAGAAGAGTCCCTCACCTGTCTCAGCACACACTGAGAAAAGTCCTAAAGTCCATGTTAATCTGCCCCAGGTAAGAGAATGTCAAGTCAACATTGCCAGGGCATGAATCCAGATGCCATTCCAAGCCCTACAGAATGGTTTTGATTGAACAAGCTTACATCTTCTCAGGCAACTCTGGGAGAAAATAAAAGACTTTAACACTAAATGTAGAAATTGTGGGATTATGCTGCTATTTGATCCTTAAATATGTTCCAGTCCACTTTTTCTAGTCATCAGGACTACATGTAGATAAAAGTGTGAAATAATAGTGGTAGTAACTACGCTTTTAGAGTTTGTTTCTTCACTGGGTCCCTATGAAGAGAGAGGATTCCTGACTTCACTGGTAACCTGATTCCTTACACCAGCAGGTTTTGTTATTGACCTTTTATTATTTATAGATGTAATAAGAGCTGGGGTTGTAGAAAAACTGTAAAATTAGACAAATAAGATAAACAGATACACTGTATCCAAGAAAAACTATATAAAGAAGATATCCCTCCTCCCCTGGCACCGGAGGCCCAGGTGGAGACGGACAACAATCCTCTGCCAGTCCCCACACCGGAAACTGGGGGCTGCACAGGAGAATGACTCATCGTGGGACAGAACTTAGTTAAGAAAATTTAAGTGATATATAAGAAAGAAATTAAGCAACTGTTTAGTTATTATAGTGTTTTGCCTAGCTTTTGTGTTAGGTTCATATAGCAGCATAAGAGAAAAATTGAGAAAACACTAAAATGTAGAATGGATACTGAATTTTTGTATAGAAAATGGAAGATTTATGGAAAAGGAGTTATATGGTCATATTATGGGTGTCATAGAGGCCATAAGTTAATTGTTAAATGCAGTTGGATGCACGCCCGTGATCATATAATATTCCTGCATGAAGGAAATACTGAATGGAAATTCCTATCCTGTTACGATAAGCAAGAACACCTGACATATGTGTATAATCCAGGATCTGAAACCTGGGCGGAATTTGGAAAACATAGGAGACCAGGAAAATGCCTGTTAGAGGATCCCCTGTATTCCCAGATTCTATGTGCCAAATGTTTTATGCACCCTTATATTAACATTTGTGGTTTATCTCACTCCAGAAATAAATTAGAAATAGCGGTACCAGCAGTATGAACACCCTGGGGGAAAAAGGGCTGCTGGCCCAAACACCACCATTAGAGTCAAAAGACCAAGAGATAGAGGGGTGGGAGATACAAGAGAAGAACAAGCCGAAATAAATCCTGAGATCACTCAGTGGGCAAACCAGGTGATCTTAGAACCTCCTCAAACACAAAAGCTTCACGAACACAATTGCCACCACTGCAGAGTAAAGAGACCAGTAGAATACTACACTGATTCAGGAAGTGCATAGTTAAGAGAAAAACAATAGAGGATGGGATAAATGGGACAAAATTTAAGATGAGAATCAGCATTACAGGAAAAGATCCCTTGGGATGTTGTTTCCAAATCCTGGTAAAGAAAGAAATTTCACAGGGACTCCTCCTTCCTTCATGCCTGCAATAAAACGTTTTGAACCCCCTTTGAATGACCCTAAAGTCATCAAAGTGGTAACCACAGAGAATAGAAACTGGATATAAAGACACAAACACTTGGTTGGAATGGGTAAAATACACAACTAAAAGCCTTAATAAGAGTAATTGCTATGCTTGTGCCTCAGGAAGGCCTACAGCGCAGATTGTGCCATTCCAGTTGGGATGGGACACTAACCACTTTGGAATACACCGCATGCTGGCATTATTTCAAGACGAAACAGCGTGGGCTAATCAGAGCTGTCAACAACTGTATTATCAGTTTCCAGCTTTGAAGCCAAAAGATATAAGAATACCACAGACATTCTCCGTAGACTCTGGGAACCACTCGGCCTGTATCACACGACAGGGAAGAGGGTTAAACAGGAAGTTGGGAGATTTGTCAACCTGTACACATGTCATGAATATGACAAGAGAAATGAACAGCACCAACTTGAAGATAGCCAGAGCTGATGTATGGTGGTTTTGTGGAAGAGGGATGTTAATATACACCCTCCCAACAACATAAACAGGCACCTATGCTATAGTGCAGTTGGCAATACCTTTCCTTATAGCATTTGAAAAGACATGAGAAAACAGATTGGCTCTTGATTGGCTGAACAGGGAGGAGTGTGCGTGAAATTGAGGGGGGGCGCTCAGGGGCAAAGTTGTAATGCATGTTACCTGCCCCTGAGCAGTCATATGAAAAAATAAAGTGAAAAAGCAACAGTTGATAAAAATAAAATAGAGGAGAGTTGTGGGAAATGTTGCTTTTTCACCAGGCAACATATAGGGCTAAGTAATTATATAAACCAGTAAACACATATATAAGGCTGGCACATATTAATCTAATAATCAATAAGCAAAAGCAATTCATTTAATCTAGAGGCACATATAAAATGCCAAATGCACAGTAGTTAGGAAAAAGCAGAAGAGTATTTCTAAAGATGGAAACAGACAGTGGAGCAAAATTGTCAGGTGTGTGACCTTTTGAACCATGAAGAAAGGCACCGAGAAAATTGTTCCATTTGCTGTTTTTGAGGAACTTAGCTAAGGCAAGTAGAAACAGGTGGCTGTGTGGTCGGAAGTGTAGCAAGGAACGCAAGTAGAAATAGACTTAACCACTAGATTACGACCGTGGGGTCAAAGCTTTGCTAAGATCGATTGCAACTATAAGGAAACGGCTGCTTTAATAAATAAGTGTGTGGGTGCAAGAGTATAAGGGGAGAGGGGGAATGAACAAAGGCAGGGATTTTAATATTATAATCAGGCGAATCGGATAGGTTGTAACCCTTAGGCCCTTTGGCCAATTGGAGGGGCCGGGGAGGGACTTCACCGGCCAGGGCAGGCAATATATACTGTGTTATTTTTGATGCTTGGGTGTGTATTCTTGCCTGACCACACCCTTTTTGCAAAAAGCTTATCTTTGCAATAAAGAAACTGTGAACCTGTCCAGATTGTGTCGTGTCCCTTTCATCGGCTGAATGGGCATTTCTAACATCTGGAGGGCAGCACACAACGCACACACAACCCACAGTACGTTAATCAGGCACTTTAAACAACAGAGCGAAACAACGGGCTTGCACGTTGTTTAGCCCGAAGCCCCGTTGTTTAAAGTGTCGTCCGAATTCAGCCCCTCCCTCTTTCCGTGGACTATTCCGTTTCGGAATAGAGTTCTGCTGCCTAGAGCAGCCAAAAAACCCCAGCCGCTCTATGCAGCCGGCAGAACTCACGGTGCATGCTGGGATACGGCTGGGGGACATACAGAGGAGAGGCTGCTACCAAAATGGCTGCCGCAAAATCCTTGCAGCCGGGGCGTTTGCTGGTTTGCTGCAGCGTGTCGTCTGTGGAGATCCTCCTGCCTAACGCACGGTCAGTACGTTATTTACCCCTCCATTGCTTAATATGTCGTCCGAACTGAGCCTATGTACACTAACTTGAGAGTAAGCTTCATTAAATTTAGAGGAACTTCCTTTTGAGTAAACATGTATGTATCAGAGTTCTCATCTAAGGTGCAGGTGGTCTGACTCTAGTTTTGCATGCTTTGCTTTTAAAAAAACTATTTAGGATCCCCATGTGTTCTAAATTTACAAAGCAAGGAACATATTCAGCATATTTAACAGATAAAGTGCAATTAACCTATATTAGGTCTTTCTGAGCATGCCCTCTGATTAAGAACTGCACTGAGAATTCTATCTAATCTGGGATTTTGTTTGCAAGAATCCTGCAGTCAAGTAGTCTATTAGAATTGGGCAGTGGTCACCAGTGGACCAAATACTACCTTCTGCCTACCCATGATCAAAGGAACTCTAGAAACTGGGTTTGATGAAGGAGCTAGGGACTTCAAGGAAAGAAGTCTTAGCACTGTCACAAAACTAAGAACACAAGAACAGCCTTGCTCAGTGGTGGTGGTGTCAGACCTGACAGTTTATGGAGACAGATATCTTCAGCCCCAATTTACAAATGAGCTGGAGAGCACCCAAGGGCAGCAAGGCTGGCTCACCACATTTTGAAGGAAGTGAAGTAATTTACATGATCATCTAAAGACCATTCCACCCTAGTAGACCATCAAATCTGGAGTCTAAAATGACACTGGCCTTGCTGGATCAGACCCAAGGTCCATCTAGTCCAGTCTCCTGCATCCTTCAGTGGCCAACCAGATGCCTCTGGCAAGCCCACAAACAGGGACTGAGGCAAATAGTTTTCTCTTATTGTAGTTCTGCAGCTGCTGGAACTGAGATACATATTGCCTCTGAATGTGGCGATTTCATCTAGCCATCATGGCCAATAAAGACTAACTACAATTAAAGAGGAAATCATAACAGTTAAATCAGCCTGGAACCAGTTTAAATGTATAGCGTAGATGTGTCTTTTGATTACATATTGTTGTTCTGACTTGTTCAAAGGTGAGTAAAATGATGATCCTGTGAAATGATTACACATCACAGTGCCTGCTTGTTCTGAAATGGCTATATCTTGTTTCTTTGTGCCTCTAGTCATGAAAGCATAAACTCATTTTACAGAGTATGTTGTTTTTTGTATTCTTGAAAGCATGATACAATCTTTACCTGCTGTATATTCCATGTACAAATACCGGTTCATAACATTCAGACCGAAAGGTGATTGATTTCGCCTCTTGTCTCAGTACAACTATTGTGATGGATTACCCAGACTCTCAAGCTCCCAGTTGCACATTTGGGGTTCTCCCCACCACTGCCCCCTGCCCTTAACCCCCCCCCCCCCAATCCCTGCTTGAGCAGCTTTCTTGATTCTGACATTAGGGAGTGAATGTGTCACCAGTTCTGTACCTCAAACTCAGCTGGTTTCAGCACAGAACTCAGCTGTGGCGGCTTCAAAACCATTAGTGAAGGTAACAGTTGAAATGGACAAGGCTTCACTTGGAGATGTTCTGTGGAGGCAGCTGCTGCCACCTACAGGCCTAAATCTCAGGCGTCGCTAATTTTTAACGTTTCAAAAACATGCTGGTGGGCATCACTTTTGTTTGTTGTAAAATTAGTTAATTAGACTGCATATATGCAAAATTAGTTCATAAGTGAAAACAAGCACGTTGAGCCTGCGCCCAGAAACTAACAGCAGCAGTACCCAACCTCATGCCCTCCAAATGCTTTGGACTACAGCTCCCAAGATTCCTGTCTATTGCCATGCTGGTAGTGTGAGCTGATGTCCAAAACCCAGTTTGGGATGGCCGCTAACAGGAAGGCAGATGAAGAAGCAGGCCTGCAAAACATGTAGCTCACCAAAGTGAGGTTCACTAGCCATGTGGGATAGATTGCAATTAACTGTCTTAATCTGCCAGGGACAGTAAAATGGAACAAGGCCAGTTGGTTCGGCCAGAAAATAGGTTACAATCAGGGACAGCCCTACCATTAGGCAGAGTGAAGCATTGTCCTCAGGCGGCAGATCCTGGAAGGGGGCAGCAAGGTGTTGGGGCTGCCCTGCACCCCCTAACTTAGCCTGCTGCTTTCAGTTGTAGTGGAAGATGTTGTCCCAGTGCTGAAGACGAATTCATCTGTCAGTCCAGTCAGCTTTTGTACATAGAATGGGAGGGAGTGCCATCTTGTTCATTACTTCAGGCAGCAAAACATCTTGAGCTAGCCCCGGTTACAAGTCTTTAAGTTGGAGTAGGTCAGAGGTGGGCTGCTCCATTCTGAACTAGCTGAAGCTTCCAGCCAGAGTATACAGATGTGCATAATTTTAGAGCTCAGTCTGGTATGGAAGCCCACTCACTACTTTTGTGATACACATATCCTCTTCTTCCCCAGATGGGACAAGAAGAAATGCTGTTTTTATCATTTTAGCAGAAGCTGGATTTGCATAGCACTGATTGGCCAGTCCTTGTGTCAATCACAAGGCCCTCCCACCCCAGCACTTATTAAATTGTAAAAACAAAAGAGTTTTTAAAAAATTAAAGTGACAAAATGAAAAGTGACAGATAAACATACAGGCACTCCTTCCATGGACAAGAACAGATGGCTTCTGAAATAACAGAGCATTGCTGCGGGCAAATTGGGGGATGAGACCACCTTTGTAGGTTCTCCACTCCCCTGAAAATCCACGGAAGTGGGGGAGGTGGTGCTGGGTCTTCCGAGAGACTGAGGAATCAGCAAAGATCACCGCCCCGTTTCCACCAGTGGGAGCATTCTGAGTGGAACTCCCCTCAGGGATACGCCCACCAGCCCAAAGTCGTCGGGTCCAACCTGACAGTTCTTTGTTGTTAAACCAGAATTGAATAGGACAGCCCTTTAACTACAGGACTGTCCTATAACAACCCTTCAAAGAGAGGACTGTTCTCTCTACAGTAGGACACATGTCCACTTTAATTGTAAAGCTCTTTCATAAATAATGTCCTGACATAGTTTTTGTGACATAGGTTATGTAACTATTTATTTATTTGTTTATTTATGTTATTACAGTGACTTACGTGCTGCTGCTGCTTGCTTGCTTGCTTCTTCCCAGCCCACATGATTACTGCAGAGGGATAATAAATTCCTTGGGAACATGGGAAAAATGGCAGTCAGAGCATTCAGTCTCAATACCCTACCTAAAGCAATGTAGATAAGAAGTTGGATCTAGACTTGGAAGCATGAAATTGGCCTGGCAGAAGTAGACTTCTCTGTCCTCTCCTGTCCATGACAGCCAGTCCAGTCTCTTGAAAATGCTACACATAGGGTTGGGGGATCTCGAATGGGGTTAGCTGTAGTATGGGGGGACAGGGATTCCCAAAAATTGGATGGAGGTGTCTTCCATGTGTGGAGCTCTTCTATCCATGGAAGGCAGATTCTGGATCTAGTCCAATAGGGGACTTTTGCTTGGAGGTGATGACAGTATGAGAAAGATGTGTGTGCAACGTCCTCTGCTGTGGACAAGAAAGGGGGAGAAGTGATTGATGCAAAATCGTGAAGTGAGTGACTCCTTTCTTATGGGATGGAGAGACAGAGTGTGTGTGTGATTGGGTGGGAAAAAGGTGGATGGGTTGTCACTGCCCTATCTGCCCACATTAAGAAATCACCCCATGCCTTCAGCCATCCACAAATAGGAATTCAGTACAATAGTGCTCTCCTGCTCATGTTCATTGGCAACGGTATTCAGAGGCATACTGCCTCTGATACTGGAAGTAAAATGTAGCCATTGTGACTACTAGCCATTAATCGCCTTATCTTTCATGAATCTGTCTAATCCCCCTTTAAAGTTGCCTAAATTGGTAGCCACTGCTACACCTTGTGGTAGCGATTCCCATAATTTAACTATGGGCACAATGTAAAAAGAAAAGAAAGTCAAAATTCCACAGGGTGTGAGCAAACTCTTCTGTGTGGTAAAATTTGATCTTTGGGATGTGAAAATGTATCAGGAGGAGAGAACACTATAACGTAATGGTTCAGGGAAAAGGCTTTCCAAGGCTTTCTCCTTTCCAACTGTAAAATTGAGCCTTGTAAGGTAGGAAAAGTTTACTGAAATAAAGCACTACGTACTAAAGATTATTAACAATGGAGCCCCAGAATATTGTTCATTGTAGGGTTCCCAGTGCTAGTTAGTTCATTATGATCAAGCACTGTTTGTGGCTGTTTATGGTCTCACCATGTGGTGCTTATAACATCAGACCAATTTCATGACGAAGGCAATTTTATACTGCTATCTTGCATTTCTGTATGGTAGACAGAGCCAGCTGGTTGTTAGAATTAATAAGACTTTCATGGGGATAAAGTTGCATATGGTACATGGTCAACTGAAATGGCCCTATGACTACGATTTGATTGCGATGAATAAATATATGGTTGTGCCATTATATACTTATAACAAATAATCTACACAAACAGCAGATCACATGGTGCAACTGTTCCTGGAATGTACTGCTGTAAGTGGGGAATTACAAGGTTGAATGACCTCGCCAACACACACATGCACACAATAAAATAAAGGCAAAACACTGTATTTCATGGGGAAGGGCTATAGGACAGCCTTCCCCTTGAGATACTTGATTTCAATTTGCAGAGAGTTGTTTGTTTGTTTTTAACATGAGAGAACATTCAAACAAAACCTCCCTCACATGCAATCTGAAATAATGCAGTCCAAGAACAAATGTAGCAGATGATCTGCAACATACTTTGCTGTGACTGTAGGAGTGGATCAAAATATTGTTGATACATTGTGCTCTAATAAGTTTTGACAGGCACTATGACCTATGAAATAGAATTACTTTCTCTTAAGTAACAGCAAAAGCAACAGAGAAGATGTATATTTCATCCTGATCCCTGATGAACCCACAGAAACTGCAGTCCAGCTGGAAAATTACCTATATGCTAAGAGAACCATCTATTTTGGAAACAACATTATTCCACAGCAGATGGTGTGCTGTTTGTTTAATAATGTGGTAGCAGCCCCAAGGCATGTTGCATTGTTCTATATTCTATAGTCATTATACACATAATGTAGAAGTATGGGCGCAAAGGGCAACATACCCAAATCCATAATTAGGCTCCTAAATATAGCCACATCTACCCTCCAACTTTAATCACATCCATTAGGAAATGTTGACCTCTGCATTTGCTTAAAAACATATAAAAATAGCTTTCTTAAGACAAATAGTTATCCTGCAGGCATGTTTAGAATGGGTATTCTGCGACAAGCGTAGCCTTATTATTGTATTTAATAGTACCTCTTTAGAGTAGACACTGTTGCTGATGCTAGCACTGCCTGCCTCTGTGATTGCTTGCTACCTGCTCAACCTGTATATTCATAAATATATTACAAAGACACCATAAATTTCCAGTACTCTGTCTTTACAAGGATGCTGACTCTGGAAAACACTGCCTATGGAAATTCCTACTGCTTGGGGAAGCATGGAAGTTAACACAAATCACGCCCATGTTTGTAGTTACATGTCCTGAAGTCAGGAAACAAAGTGTGAGTGAGATTCTAGTATAAGCAAATTATATGCACTTTTCTTGCACATCAAGAATTATATTTAATTTGAAAGCTTGTACCCCTCTCTGATAAACACATTTGGACAATAAAAGCAATCTAAACTTTTTAAATTCCATCCATAGGACAATCTTTGTTGCCATTAGGTCAATCTTATTTTATTAGTACTTATCCATGTTTGTTCCGACGGTTCCCCTTCACTCCTTAATTTTTATAACTGGTGAGAAACATCACTACTAGATCAACTTTTCTAAAATGGAAATAAGCAAATTCATCATGCTTTCCCCAGGAACTTAGGCTAGCATACATGGGGTTATCCCATTTCATTATTACAACAACCTTATGAGGTAGATTAGGCTGAGAGATGGTGACTTATTCAAGACCACCCAATGAGATTCTTGTCAAAGCAGTGATCTGAACATAGGTCTTCCAAATCCAAAATTCTAGCCAACGTTATGTCAATCATACTGGTTCTCTTACATTACTGGCTTCTAGATTACATCTTGAGATGGGATGTCTGTCACCCATATTGTTTAAAATAATGGTCATATATACAAAACCTGAGAAACACTTACTTTCCTGTCAGATCAGAGATTACAGGACCAGTTATGCTATGCTTTCTTATTTATAGATGTATTGCATTCTAATATAAACAAAAGAAAACTCAGCTAGGGTAGAGTAAAAAAACATTGGTTAATCCACAACCTACTGAATTCAGCATCAAAAATACAGATGTCCTAATGGAGAAACTATATTATAAATGATCACTATGAATAATGCGATTGTCACCATCAGTATTTTCTGCACTTTTTGAACTCACTTTTGACAACTGCCTTTTAAACTCTCTCAGCAGGTTCACTTGTCACTTTGACTCATGGTGGTTTAATAAGCTACACACAGTAGCTTATTTTGGAAATAGCCCACTGTGCCCCATCACACAATAGGGCAAATAAGCTACTTTGTGTAGTTTCTTTCCGCCTCACCCTGCCTCCCTTGTAATCCTCCCACCTGAGCAGGCAGGTATCCTAACTTCCTTTGTAGTAGAAACCATATCCCACCATCCCTCACACCACCACTATGTCATCTGCCTGTCTCCAGTTAGTCTGCGCCACGCTAGGGGCATCTTCTTCTGTCTCTGTTGGTTCCCCACCATTCTCTACGTGGCATCAATCTTTAGCCGCTTCCTTGCAACCCCACCCATACTGATTCTCAAAGCCTTCCTTCCTTCCCTCCCTCTGCTGCTCCATTTGCCAAGCAGGTTTCCCAAGTGTTTCCCTTATTTCTGACCATGTGTACCTAAACAAGTAGGATGGCTCTCAACCTCTGAAAGTTTGCAGGACTAGGAAAAAATTTCATACACAGGTTTCCCTCATGAGGAGGTACCAGATGCACAGTGAAAGCCTTGCATGGCTATGTGGCACAATCTGTAGCTAGGCAGCTCTCAGAAACAGAAATTTCCCAAGAGAAGCAGAATGACAGCAGCACTTTTGACTGCTCTTGGCGAGCAACTTTGTAGGTGAGCAACTTAACCCTTACAGCAGACCATGAGTTATCAGGGTGGCTTATTTTTGGGAAATAAGCCACCGTGGGTGGGTAATAATAATAATAATAGTTTATTTCTTACCCGCTTCTCCGTTTGGATCGAGGCAGGGAACAACAATATGATAAAATACATAAAACTGATTAAAACATGACACACATTATTAAAACTGCATTAAAACATCCTAAAAACATCCTATTCTAAAATTCCACTGGATATGCCCGCTGGAAGAGAACAGTCTTTATGGCTTTCTTAAATTCTAAAAGACTGTTAAGTTGACGAGTCTCCTCCGGCAGGTCATTCCACAGTCTGGGAGTGACAGAAGAGAAGGTCCTCTGGGTAACGATTGTCAGCCTAGTCTTGGCTGACTGAAGTAAGTTCTTCCCAGAGGACCTGAGCGTGCGGGGTGGACTGTATGGGACAAGACGATCCCGCAGGTAACCTGGACTCAAACCATGTAAAGCTTTAAAGGTAATAACCAACACTTTATACTTCGCCCGGAAACTAATTGGCAGCCAGTGGAGTGATTTTAAAACTGCCGTAATATGGTCACCCCTAGGTGTACCGGTGACCAACCTGGCTACCATATTTTGAACTAGTGGAAGTTTCCGGACTAGGCACAGAGGTAGCCCTATGTACAGCGCATTGCAGAAGTCGAGCCTTGAAGTTACCAGCGCGTGCACTACCGTCTTTAGGTCTTCCATCTCTAGGAAGGGGCGCAACTGGCGTATCAGCCGAAGCTGATAGTAGGCACTCCTGGCCGTCGCATCTATCTGGGCTGTCATTTGGAGCGACGGATCCAGGAGCAACCCCAAGCTGCGAACACAGTCTTTCAGGGGGAGTATAACCCCATCCAGAACTGGTTGACACACCTCCAAACCCAGGTTGCGGCCTTTGACAGCAAGCACCTCCGTCTTGTCTGGATTCAGCTTCAGTTTGTTTTTCCTTGTGGTACGCCACACAGCAGCTCCTTCTTTGTGGAGCAGCTATCCCCAAGCATCACCATCTGGAACCTGCCCGAGAGGTAGGACCGGAACCACTGAAGCACAGTGCCCCTGATTCCTAATCCCCTCAGGCGTTCCAGAACAATACCATGGTCGATGGTATCGAATGCCGCTGAGAGGTCCAGAAGTACCAACAGGAACACATTCCCCCTGTCAATACTCAGGCGTAGATCATCCACTAAGGTGACCATAGCAGTCTCAACTCCGTATCCCGCTCTGAAGCCAGTTTGAAAGGGGTCTAGAAAATCAGTGTCATCCAAAACTACTTGGAGTTGAAAGGCAACCGCCCTCTCAATCACCTTGCCCAAGAATGGAAGGTTTGATACCAGTCTGTAGTTATTAAAGTCCAGGGGGTCCAGGGAGGGCTCTTTAGAAGCGGCCGTACCACCGCTTCTTTTAAACATGATGGAAAACTCCCCTCCCTGAGAGATGCATTAATAATATATTGTAATTGCGATCCAACTGCATCTCCTCCCTGGGCGACCAGCCATGAAGGACAGGGATCGAGAGGACAGGGATCACGCTGTTACTACAAAGTAGGCCATGATCCTATGAGATCTGTCGCAGGATCGTGGCCTACTTTGTAGTAATGCTGTGTTTCCAGGCCAGGGAGGCCGCTGCCAGCGGTGCTGGTGGCAAGGACTGGGGCAGCGCTGGCGGTGCAGACCGGGGCGGCAAAAGGGGTGCGTCTCAGAATTGACGCAACGCTTTTTTCCTGACGGTGGCCCTAAAATTAAGGTGCGTCTTAGAATCGATGGCATCTTAGATTCGGTGAAATACGGTACATTGCTTCTACACAAGCCATTTAATCTGGAGTTGACATCATTTTTCCATTCAATTATTATAGAGACTCTAGACCAAACCACTGCAGTCCAGTATTTTCCTAAATCAATGCAATCCAGTGGCAGACCTGGTTGGTGGCAATTCTTTGGCTTTATATGGAATTGCAGAACTAGCCACCCACCTGTGCTATTGAGTTGATTGCACTTCTGCCATTACATTTACATCAATTTTTCCATTAAAAAAAAAAAAACTACTTCCACGTTGTACCAGAGTATAAGAGCAGTAGTAGAAAATTAATTTGGGGGCAGGGTTCTATCCAAGGGGAACACTGTGTGAGTGGAAGACACTTTTGCTCAGACAAGACTGGTTCCACAATGCCAGCTCCCTGCTCCATTTACAGCCCATCTTGTCATATCCCACACCATTCACAATTGTACCCCAACTCTCAGGATCCACTTTGCAGGGGGCACATGGGGGATGGGAGGCAGAAAGCCCTCATTCAGTGAGCAGAATTCTGCTCATAGTTTGTCGCTTCAAGTCCCTCTTCTGGGTACAGAGCAGGGCATGGGTTCCGCACATGTGTGCACGACATGTGCGGAGTGACCTGTCATCTCGACTATGGTATGCCTGTGTGTGATTTATATATTATAATCCTGTCCCCACAATGTACCCCTGTAAAAATTTTGAGGTCCAGAGATTTTCTCTGCTGATATGTGATCTTGAAGTATTGGATTAACACAATAATTTGGGTAGACAGTATGATTCTTGTGCGAAACCCTTTTAGGCGCTATTTTCAAAAGCGGACAATTTCCTTTTGGTCGCTAGTTTTCATCAACCACAGAAGTTATTATCTTGTGTTTGGTATCAAATTATAGGTTCTCAGGGTCAAGGAGCTCAAAGAATATGTTTTGTTAATTGTCAGAGTACTCCTTCCACCATTTTCCAAGATGGCACTGAAATGTTGTCTCATTTTCTCATTTACTTGACAAATCAACATACAACTGTGATTTTTGGCTTTAAACTATAGGGGTTTTGGGTCACGGCAACATTTCAGCGCCATCTTGGAAAATGGTGGAAGGAGAACTCCGACAATTAAAATAACAAAAGTGTCAAGATCTCCTGTAACAATAGCACTTTAAAATGCCATTTTATAAACTTCTTGAGCCCAACATTGGACTAAGTTGCTCAGTGCTTTGACAAATACTGAACCATAACCCTTAGCCAGTTACTTGGAAGCTGCCTCCTTATCATTTCATTCATTTTTTTGTTGAATGAATTTTTCAGTTGTGTAAATTATTTTCTGAGATTCCAGTGGGATAGGTAGGGCACACATTTAATTCAATAAATACTACTAAAGGTTTGAATGGAACTTTTAGTGGTAGGTGGAAAGGATGTGCAGCACAATCCTATGTCTATTCAGAAGCCAGTCGCCCTGAGTTCAATGGGGGGGTTAGGGTATAATCCCATGCCGATTTAGACAGAATAAAGTCCTACAACTCCCAGCATGCCTCATCCAACAAAGTTGACTAGAGCCTGCTGGGAATTGTAGGACTTTTTTCCTCCTGCTTAAACAGGCAGAGGATGGCAGTTACAGACGTTGGCTTCAGACTGGGACTCCTTAGGGCAGCAAAAGAACGGCAATAAACGCAGCACATGTCGTAGAGATGTGCAACTTAACAGACTACATTATTTTTACCTCACCCCTCCTGCCTTTCACAGAAAGCGTAAGAAGCTTTGGGCAAAAGCAATTCCAAGAAAATACATCTCCGCCTCTTAAGAAATGTTTAGGGAAGACATACAGTTCTCCTCCCCCTCGAAGCCTGGTTCCGTCCTCGAAGGCTCGTTTTCCTACGTTTAGTCCACCTCAGCCGCCTCTACAAACCCACTCCCGACCTCCAGCCTCTTCAACCGCCCTTTTTCCCACCTTCCAGCCCCTCCTCCCTCTTTAACAGCTCTCCCGGCACCACCCAACGGCAACCTCCCCTCTTCGCTCATGCGCAGTCAGTCTCCCATATTTTAAAAAGTAAAAAAAAAAAATAAGAAGCAGGGATTAAAAACAGAAAAGAAAAGCACCCCGCCTCCTTTCCTACTTGCGCGTGCGCACTTCACGCTCATTTTTTGCTGACCGGGGCTGTGGCGGTCGGTCACGAGGAGTTTCGCGTCATCATCATCATGGCGGCCGTCGCCTCTGGCCCGTGAGCGAGAATCCTGTGAACGCCTCCTTTGCGCGCGAGAACATTTGCTCCCTCCTAACTCCGCCCCCCAACTCCCCCCTCCCTTCCCTTTTCTCCTACCATAGACTGAGCCAACCTGAAGGACCCAGGGGTGGGGGAGTCGCTGCAGCCGCCGCCGCCCGTCGTAGCAGCCTGCGGGGTAGGCTTCGCCGGAGCCTCGAGCCGAGCAGCCGCCATGCAGATCACTCTGAAGACCCTGCAGCAGCAAACCTTCAAGATAGACATCGACCCCGAGGAGACGGTGCGGCCTGAGGAAGGGGGGGGGGGGCGAACTGTGGGGCCTAAGCCTGGATATGGAGGTGGGGTGGTGGTGGGAGAGCCAGCGAAGGTGTTCCAAGGCCCAGGTTTGAGGCCTGGTTCAGCAGTTTATAGCTCAAGTTGCGGTGGGAAAAGTCGGAGCCTTTCCTTCGGAAGGGAGGCGGCAGAGCAGCCGAGGTTGCCGGGCGGGGGAAGAGTGTGAGGCGATTGGAAGTCCGGGCTGTGTGTGTTGGGGGGGGGGGGGAAGGGGGTCGCTGAAGGGAGAAGACGAAACGGCTGTGGGAAGAAGGAAAGAGGGGGGCGGCGGGCGGGCATGTGTGTAGTAGGCAAGGCCTCCTCCTGTGCGAGAGAGTTGGTTGGAGAGGCTGCGGCTTCCTGCCTTGGCGCCGGGCCTTGGCGCAGGCTTCGAGCCCTGGTTGCAAAGCGGGGGAAGGGGCTGCGCTTCTCCACGCTCTCCTTTCTCCCCCCCCCCAAACCTCCACTCCCACCCGCGCTTGGTGGGAAGTGACTTCAGTCATAATGTCCGTCCAGCCTACCCATCGCGCAGGGGATTGCAAATGATTTGAAATGGGGTGGTGGGGGGGGGAGGCAAAGTCACTGGAGGGAGAATTGGTGGCTGCTTCGCCCTGGAGTGGGGCTTTGCTATGACTCTGCATTATTTCGTTTTGCGTGAGGAAGGGGTGTGTGTGTGTCTGTGCGCGCGCAACTGCTCGCGCGCGCGCGCCCTCTGGATATGCTGCGTGAATGCCGTGTGTGTGTGTGTGTGTGTGTGAGAGAGAGAGAGAGAGAGAGAGAGGTGGCTTTTGCTCCTAAAGCTGAACTGGTGGCTTGTGGAGCTAGTCATGCTTTCCTGTTTAGGTGGAATCAGCGCAGGACTTTACCTCTCGAAGTGCTCACGAAGTAAGCTGTTTTTGCTAAACTGTTGTGCTTGAGTGTAGGGGAGAAGAGGGTCTGCGGTGTCTTACTCCAAACGAGAGTTCCTAGTCAAACCCTTCTTTGCCTGTTAAGTAGATAGAGGAGCATAGTATAAACATATTAAATAGTAGTTTTTGAGGCAATGTGGTGTAGATTTTCCCCCTTCCCTAGTGAGAGCTGTATTGATCTCTGCTCAGAAGGGGAGCTGGGAAACTGGAATATTTTCTAGTTGTTGGCAGTAGTTGCTTAATACTGAGTCTTTTTGAGAAAATGGGAAGAAGGATATTCTATATTGTATCCATGGCACACATTGGGCCTGTTTAGACAACACGCTAAGCCCTTTTGCAGCAGATGGTTAGTGCGCATGTTTAAACGGTGGTTATGTAGCCATCATGGTTGGGGATGGCTCACACAACACATTAAGTCATGGTTCACTAGGCACGCTAAGCCATAATGTTTAGCTCAAAGTGCTTAACCATCATAGTTTAGTGTGTTGTCTGAACAGGGCCATTGAGATTTGGGCTAGTTATGGGGTGTTTAACGTCTCTGGTGACAGCAGGTCAATGAAAGCCAGCATGCTATTTATTGTGCACATTTTTGTGTGTTGCACAACTCACATCAACAGCTGGAGGGGGCAGATATGCACCCTTAAATTTACTTCTGTATTGGGCTCCTCTGTGCTTTTGGCCTCATGCTTCAGGGTTTATGTCCCTGACTGCAGGGGTTGAATCTTGGTAAAGGACATTTTAGTCTGGCAACTTGGAGGGAGATTGTATACAGTTTCATTAAAAATTTAATACTTAAAGTTTGATGTTTTCCTTATATATCAAGACAAGGTTCTTTTGGGTTTTTGATCAGGACAATTCTGTCTGAAATTCTAGAAAATGTTAGCAAAAAGGTAGAATTTGCAAATCATTCCCTAAAATTGCAAAATATTCTGGGAGCATGTTGAAAATGAACAAATAAAACTATAAGACTTTATTTCAGTAGATTTGCTGCTGAAGTTTTCCTGCATTTTTGTTGGGCATAGGAATGGGCCAATAGCCTATTTACTCTGAGGTAAGCCCTCAATAGGATTTATTTCCAGGAAAATGTGCATAGGCTGGCAGCCTAGGTGTGCACGTTCACCTTTAGTAGCTTATTTTGTCTCAAAACTATTTTGAAACTTTTCTTGGTATCCCACTATAGTATCCTTACCCAATCTGGTATCTGCTAGGTATTTTGGACTACAACTCCCATCAACACCACACAGTATGGTCAGTGATGAGGGGTAATGGAGGGTTGCTATCCAAAATATCTGGAGGGTATCAGGTTGGGGAAGGCTGCTTTATAGCAATGTAGATGTACAAATAAAATAACCTTTGAAAATATTGTAAGCAGTAGAACAACTGGTAAGTCTGCTTTATAATGCTTTCTGTGTGCCAGATTTTAAAAGGTGTGACCAATTATTTGGTTATATGTCCCTTTCTGCAGTAATATAAGATATGGCTGGCTGTTGCAATGATTCTATCTAAATTTTTCAGTATTCGCCTTGAAGAATTATGTACAGCTTCTTAGTTAATTCCTCTTTTCTAAATATTTTCTGAAGGCTTCCAATAAACTTAAATGTGTGGATTCATTACTAAGGAAAGGTATGTGTGTTGAACAATCATCCAGTGTAGTGATTAGAACAGCTTTCCTTAACCTGGTGCCATCCATACGTTTTGGACTACAAGTCCCAGTATTCCTTCCCATTTGCCATGTTGACTAAGACGGGTGAGAGTTGATATCTAAAACATCTGGAAGGCGCCTGGTTGTGGAAGGCTGAGTTAGAATATTGAACTAGGACTGGGAAGGCAGAAGTTCAAATACTAATCCAGAAATTAAACTCACTGGATTATCTTGGGCCAGTTGCTATCTCTCAGTGTAACTTACCTCACGGGGTTGTTGTAAGGATAGTATGGAAGGGGGAGAACTGTTTGCTACCTTGATTGAGCTCCTTCAAGTAATGGTGGGATATAAATGTAATGTTATATCTGTGTCTATGAAAGCTTTTCTTATTGACAGAATTGATCACAGATCTAGCAGTTCTGTTCTTAGCTTTGCAAGTCAGTAGGTACAACAATAAGATCTCAAAATACTGCTGATGTTTGTGCTTGGGGGAAAAAGAAAACCTATGAATGTTGCATATGTTGAATGTAAGGAATAATGTACTTCAGGATTCAGAGCTCACTGGGTGGCTTTAGGCAAGCTACTATATCTCAATTTCAAACCTTTCATTTGCAATATGGGGATAATAATGGACTATTGTACAGAGTTGAAGGATTACTGAGATAATGGGCTGGTTTGGAGCAAACAGACCAGGAAGTCTTCCATTAACTGTAGTTTCCCAGTTCTGTTAAACTGGGCAATGATGCTTTATGATGCATGAAGAAGCTAGGATATGAATCCAGCTTCAGACCATGGCTTCGTATCCTGCGTTGTTTTGAAACCATTAACCATCATTTCTTGATTTGGACAAAACAAAACATAATGAACTGGAAACATAGTGGTTTGTTCACTTGTGTGAAGGTAGGTGCAAAGGGACTGCATGCACAGCCAAAAGGTTCATCCATATCTCTGTTGATTTATGTTTGTCCAAACAAAGTCAACGTATGGGAAGTAAAATGAGCTAATAGCATCTATATACTTTGCTTAATTGGCATTAGCCAGAGGAGTTATGTGCATTTTAACAAACATCATTGCATTAGCCTGGTTGGGTTTGTACATCACAATGACCCAGAATTCAACAACCTATGGGTTAAATAAACTGTGGATTAGCATTTTTTGTGAACCGGATCAATATGTTGGATGGGGTGGTCATAGATTCTCTTAGGTGATGGGTGAAATTTAACACTTTTATATTGTATTTGGATTTCAGTTGAATCCAAGCTATTTAGAGTCAACTAATATAACTCTTCAAATTTGATTTAAGTAAAAATGATTATTATTTTTAACCCATTGATTCTTTTATCCACCATGGTTCCTATTCCAGGCAGGCTGGAGCCCTTAACCAGAACACTCTTTGTGGGTGGAGATGCACAGCAACATTTTGTTACATGCCTAACGTCTGTGATATGTTGAGTTTTAATTGCATTGCTAAATACCAGAATTGTTAATGTAGAAATCTTAAACTTGGAATCTACCTTTTGTGTACAAATAAGCATTCTTGTGCTTTTAGGTGTTGATTAGTACTATTTCAGCCTAGGACATTGCAAAATAAACCTTTTGGCTAAAAATCTGAAATCTTTAGCCTTTAATGTTGCAGTGTCTTTTGTAGGCAGTTCACACTGACTTCCAGGTAGAGATTATGGCAAAGGAAACCTTGGACCGTGTATCAACTAGTGGTCTTGTCATGACCTCGGTAGGTAACTTTAAGCAAGTCATTAATCTCAGCTTCAGCTTCCCATTTTTAACATGAGGATATTTATTGATTCATTTAGTTTATGTGTTGCCCTATAGCTAAAGCTCTCAGGGTGACATACAGGACTGACCTTTCTTAGGATTCTTTCATGGATAAGAAGATAATGCATGTAAGCAGTAAGCTAATTCTCATTAGCTTTGTGGGCCTTGAATTGTCAGTTCTTAGCACATCTAATGATTGCTTCAACTTCAATTGAAGTCCTGGAAATGCCAGATATGGCATTGAAGTGTTGAGGTAAAAATTATAGAAACAAATAAAAAATAAATAAATTGTTTGTTGTAATACTTTCTTCTGATTTGTAAATTGCTGCAGGTTTCACACCGTTGCAGTCTGTATTTAGAAGTATAACATCAGAAAATTAGCATTTGGGTATCATTTTGATGAGCTGTAGAGCTCCATCAGATATAAGTGTTTTATTGCACGCTCGTTACTGGATTGGACTTGGCTGAGGAAAACACAAGATGAGCACTCTGGTTTGTCTGAGTACTTGCTTACTATTGCTTGTAAATAGCTGCTCACCTGTTTGTCTGTGCCAAGTAAAATTGGCATTTGGGTGACTCCCTCCAGAGTTTTTTAATTTTGGAGGGGTGATAGAGCAGCTGCTGTTAATGTTGCACTTTGGTAGTTTATAAAAAAATGTGAGTGTGGAAGGATGATATTAGGCAAGTGGGGGCAGGGGGTTGACAAATAGAGAGGATCAATAACAGCTGTAGAAAAAATAATGAGTAAAAAAGACAGTTGCACAAATAGATATGGTTTCCTATGTGATTTGAAGAAATTCTTTATGAAAGTAACTAGAGATGTGAAGTCCTGGAAAAAACCCAGAAAAATTCAGAAAAAAGTTTCCCCTCGTTTTTTCCCAAAGACTGTTTTGTGTTCCTCAAATAAAGGAATTGAATAGCTTTGGATTATGAAATAGTTTCTTTTAGAATTTAAGGCCAGTGTTTATATATGATTACTAAGCCTTTATTTCACTCTCCCCCCTCCACCCCATGATTTCAAAATGCCATGTAATAAGACTTAGAAAGAATACAGATGTAAATTATGTGGAAATAATGAAGACATAGTGGGAAATGTTTTTTTAATCCTCTGTAAAATTCTCAGCATATTCTATTTCTTATTAAAACTATTGCTCCAGTGTCTGTCTTTTACTGATAGACATTTTGGGATGCTCCAAGTCATGCTTAGTTTCCCAACATGTGAACAAATAATATAATATGAAAGAAAATGTAGGTTCTTGACAGTTTTGGGTGTTGTTCTACAGAGCCCTGTGTTTCTGGACTTGTCTTCCTCTGCCTCCAGTTCTTCCTGCTGCTTCTGCCTTCTAGGAAGATTCATATGTTTAAGGGACTACTTGCTGAAGTTCCCTCTGGTCAGACATAAACTACAGATCTAAAATATGTTATGCAGTATTTAATCATGTTTGGTATATTAAATTTGAAGAGTATAGTTTATTCAGACAATAATTACAAATTTACTAACGGACTTCACTTTTTGAAGTTTTCAAATATAATAATTTGATGAGCAAACCATGTTATCCTTAATATAACTTTAGGAACATACGTTCCTAATGCAGCCTTCTTGAACCTGGTGTTCTACAGATGGCCAGCATTCATGGCCATTGGCCATCGTACCTGATGATGGAAGGAGCTCAGGTGTAAATCTGGATGACACCAGATTGGGGAAGACTGTCCCAAAGCAACATAGTGAGTTTATATCTGTAAATAAGTATTGCTTACTTTTTTTCAATTTTCCCCCAAATTCCCATTTGGTTATAGAAAAAAATGTTTTCAAGATTTCCAGAATTTTTACATCTTTAAAGGGATGTAGTAATTAAATACTATTTAATAAAAAATTGCTTGGGACATGTTCTATAGCCCACTTAAGGGGGGCATTTATATGGTTGAAAACAGCTGCAGAAATCTTTGAGCTTTTCCGGCTAGTCGAATGTGAGTTTGAGATGAAGTTGGAATCTATGTTCAAAGACATTTTGATAGCAACAAAGGCCCTTAGTACTTGATATCGTAAGATGTGAAGCAACATTACCTTGGATGCAGGTGATTCCAGGTTCAATCCCTGGTATTCAGATAGGGCTTGGAAAGGCCATTGTCTGAAGTCCTGGAGAGCTGACTGCCAGTCAGTGGAGATGGTACTCCGCTAGATGGTCCAATGGTCTGATTTGATATTGTTTTATTTATTGGATATATTTTTAGGCAACCCTTCAGAGTGGAAACCCTTTCAAGGCGGCTTATAATTTATTTATTTATTTATTTATTGCATTTATATCCCGCCTTTTCCCCCTCTAAGGAACCCAAGGCAGCATACATAATCCTCCTCTCCATTTTTGCCTCACAACAGCAACCCTGTGAGGTGGGTTGGGCTGAGAGTCTGTGACTGTCCCAAAGTCACCCAGTAGGTTTCCATGGCCAGGTGGGGACTAGAACCTGGATCTCCCGGCTCCATATAACAAAACAGAAATAAGGCAGCACACATTCAGAAACCAAACACCAGCAATATAACATTACTAAAAGCCTACAACATAATTGCAGCTACAGAGCAGAACAGTCCAATATAAGGTACCATAACTTTTATTGTCCTTCTAGCCAGGATATATGCTTCCTGATAAATGGGCAAATCTTAATCTCGTCAAGAAATTGATTTGGATAGATGTTGAAGAATCTAATTCTAATTTTTGGTTAATTTCTGTTCTAATCTCTGCTCAAGCAATATGCTGCATTGTATCTTGTCTGTTTTAAATTTGAAGCATATTTTATCTAGTAGAAGCAGTTGAGCGAGATATAATTATAGTCAGCAAGTCATGTGAGCTGTAATTGGAATAAGACTCCTGTCATTGATAGAATTTGGCCTCTGAGGATTATAGCTTTGAAGTGCTCCTGGGTCCAATGGTATAACTTGCTTTTCAAGTTTCCTCACTGGTTTTGAGTATTTGTTTACAATTCTTACTGTTAAAACGCTGTAGTACTTATTTGGACCTGTGACTGTCATTTACCTTTGTAACCTCAGTGCTACATCATCAGTGGCTCTTTGTTGTCTTCCAGATATAATTAAAGTACTGTTCTGACTGTCCGTCCCATCAAGATCTCTCAGATCATTTGAGAAAACCCATCTAAAATATTCAATCCTTTAGGAAAGTTGTGTTCAGTGGCTCTTTATGAATTTAGAATTTTCCTTGGGAGATTCTTCAAGACCTAAGCTCAATCATCTTACAATAGTGGTGTCATTTTTTTTTAATGGGTTAGTGTTTGGTAGTTAGTGGGGAAATAAGAGGTTTATTTTGTCAGACCAAATGTTCGACGTATATTTGGGGTCATTGCCAGAGGGAATGTAGAAGCTGAAAGTGTACCACTATTCTATATTGCATGGTGGTCAGATGTTGGGTATAAAATGATAATATGCACTGTCAACAACCTGAAATGTAAGGAAACTTAGTGTGAGTTTGAGCAAAAATCGTGTAAGTCTTATAAATAAAGTATAATTTTTGGAAATACTTAGCACTAGGTTATAATATGAATTTCCTGCGTCTTTCTATATCAACTAACACTGGGAGGTATTTTCTACCATTTACAACTCAATCCTATGGATATTTACTCAGAAAATTGTCCCACTGACTGAATTTATTCCCAAGGAAGCTTTAATAAATGACATTTTTTATTGTTTTCAGAATGAATGAATTTGAGAGACCTTTTCCTGATTGCTATTTTTATTTCAAAAGTAGCCTTACCACTTAAAATATTATACACATAATGCATTTTTATAGGTTGGTTGAGCTTAGCAGCAGTTTTCATGGCTTCTGCATTGAACCATTTTCTTATAACTTTGCAAAAATGATTGTTCTTGAAGTTAATAGCTTGTCATATTTTCTTTCTTGGGCTTGAAATATACTCATAGATAACTTTTGAAAAAATTATTTCCTTTCAGGCAATAGTCTTAAATACAAGATCATGTCTGTTAAATGCTGTTCAGATCAGTTTTGTAGGTTTTGATTTATAAGTCTTCATTTCAGTCATTTTTGCTTCTTCTGTTTTTCATGTACATATTTTCAGAGGCAGCTTGGAAAATCACATTCAAGTTTTAGCACCTAAGATATGGGGTTGTATCCAATGGTAGTCTATCTAAAGTTCTGTTCATTTGAATAGGTCTACTCTATGTAGGGCTAACATTGGATGCAAGCCATAGTCAGAAGAGCCCTGACTTCTAACAATGTGAATATGTAGCAGTGATGTTAGATTACCTTGAGCATGATTTCGAACAAGAGACAGGGGTGAAGAGGGAACAAAGCTAGTTGAAAGTATTGGTTGGCATTTTTTTGTCAGGAACTCTTGGTATTTCTTTCTGACTAAAGAGCATGAGAAGGTCTTATACCAAACAGAAAACACATTTTGGCTGCCTGGCCATAAAGATGAGCTTCCAGGTTCTTCATTGTTGCTGTTACTATTGTCCAGTAGTGTCTTCTGTTGTTTCCCTCGGTTTGCAAATCCTTTCACGAACTGGCTTGAACTGCATCTCCTAGATTAATGTATGGATTGGAACTTAAGTTTTCATCTGCTTTCGCACTTCATGAATGTTCTAGTCAGTTCTTTGCTCAAAATGTATGTGTATTTTGAGAGAAATAAATTTAGAAATGGTTGTGTTGATTTAAATCACAAATTAATGCAGAAATGGGATAAGACACTTGAATTGAAGACTACTTTTAAGATTTCTTTGGTAATTGATAACATGATGCTATAATGTGTACTCTTGTGAGGGGGTGGCAAGGAGTAAAACCTGTTTATTGAAAATGGTTTACATTAGTTATGGGTTACCAGGAGGGCTGCAGTGGGAATGGTAAATCACCCAAAAATCTGCAGAAGCAATGCATGTGAGTTGCTCTGCTTTTCCAGCGGTGCGGTAATGGGAAAGTCCCCTTCCATAAATTTCCTTCTGTTCGTGGGTCTTGGAGTCTATGTCTGAATGCCGAGAAATTTCCAGAAGTAGGAGCAAATAGTTACTGAGCAGTGTTTTGTTCATAAGATGGAAAACAGCTGGCCAGCTCACATGTTCACAACAAGCTATGGTGACTTATGTGTTGGGTGCAATTTGCATAATCACCACTCAGCTGCAGCTTATCAGGTTGTCCGAGTCTGGGCGACATGGCTTGTTGGAGGGTTAAGCAACTCAAATAACCTGTTGGTGCTGCAGCTCACAACAAGCCACTGTGGTCAGTGTATGTTAATACTGCTTTCCTTAGAGAATGCTGCTATCATAGTTGTCTTGATTACATATCTTAAAAAATACTGTTAAAATAAATCATGAGACTTGTTCTAACTAGAACTGTTCATTATAGGTAAAAGCATTGAAAGAGAAGATTGAATCAGAAAAGGGAAAAGATGCTTTTCCAGTAGCTGGCCAAAAGTTAATATATGCAGGTAATGTATTTACATCTAAAGACTATTTCTAAATGTCGGTTGGAGAGAAAATGGGACCTCTCTAATTAATTCTTGAAGTAGCAAGTGAATAGAATAAGACACTTATCTAGCTTGGAGGAGGAACTTGGATTAAATCTTAAGAGTTAGTCAGTTTTGCTTAGATGGATTGTGAAAAAGAAAAAAAATCTCTTATCTTCCTGTTTACTTTGCTTGTATACACGTTTTTGGAAGAAAGCACCATTAAACATAGCAGAACTTCGTTCTGAAGAACCATGTATAAGCTCAGACTGCTCCTTCTGCTAATGTTATGAACTGCTGCACTTATACAAGTTATACAAATTGTAATAAAGATAGGTATAGTTGGGGCTATGTGTAATCTGAACATGTAATTCAGTGTAGAAATTGATGAAAGTCATAGATGGTTGAGGTAGGGTGAAACCAGTTTCTCAGTGTTTCTGTTCCTAGGCATTAACAATTCCAGGGAAAGGATCAATAACATTTTAAATTGGAAAATTTTCTGGGGGTAAAAGGTCTAATTTGCAAAATTATTTGCATCTGGAAATTTTCAGTTTGCATTAGAATTTTTTCTGATGCCCTAGAGAGTGATCTACTTTAGCACATTTATATTACTTGTATTTAGTAACAAAGCTAAGAAACTACCACATGTTAATTTTTTGTCCATATAAAACTCAATTTACCCTGAAATACTTATGGGAAGAAATTATGTTATGTAAGGCACTCAAACGTTTTCCATTTTGGAAAATTTGCCACCCCACATCACTGGAGAAGATTGACAATGGGTAGGCAGGTTCACGGTAGGCTTTTGGCAGCCCTGCTATCCATAATTTGGTTATCATGACAACAGATAATCAAGGTCCTATGCACCTTTTAGTTCGTTTGATCTTCCCAGAACTGCTTCACATTTTACATAAAAATTGTTTGCCATGAGTATTCAAACATAACATTTAGGGTTTTCTGCCATGTAAATAGTGTGCCAGGTAGCAATGTATTCCTTCCTATGAAGTGGGCACATGCTAGGAAGGCCTTATTAGTTGCCTATGTAGAAACCTATCTATGCCTATCACATGGACGAGTCTACTGGAGAAAACGCTAGTTTCACACTTGTGTAGGTGCTGTGCAGACATCTTTTACAAAGTGTGAAGTGGCTTTGTGTCAATAACAAATCGGTCATGTGTCATGGTCTTCTGGCAAAAAACTGCCTGTTGGTTTTGTGTACTAGCTGACTTCAGTTAGATAAAATCTTTGCTTTCCCTGGTAATTCTTAAAATCAGTTTAGTTGGTAGAAATTGTGCACTTGTCTGGTTAAACTGTTAGAGCAATGGATGTTAAATTGAAAATAACCAATCTGTATGTGAAATTCAGTATAGGGTTGAATTTTGGAAAAAAAATAAATTAATTGGCCATAGCATGAAAATAGATAACTAGGAAGTTCTTATATAATAGCTTGCAGTATGGCATCTATTACTGTTTCACCACCCCATAGCCCAGTAAGTGAGGGACTTGGAAACAGTGGATTTGCTACTTGTGTGGCAATTGCAGATGATCTGCTCCCTGTGTAGTTCTAGCTGACATGTGCTAAGCTTTTAAATGAGTACTTTGTTTCTACAGTAATGAACACATTACTTATCACTTCTGTGTGATAAAAATTAATTGCTAAGGAACGTTAACATTGTTTGAAATGTCTGTCTAATTTTCTAGGTAAAATCCTTAATGATGATACTGCTCTTAAAGAATACAAAATTGATGAAAAGAACTTTGTGGTGGTTATGGTGACAAAAGTAAGTTACTGTTCATAACTTTTGCCTTGAACTGTTCTGGGTCTTGTAAAAATTTTAACAGAATATTCAGTACTACAATAACATCAAAATAAATGCATACTGAAACTTGTGCTGTAACTCAAATTTGCAAGAATTTTCTTACTGCAGATGCAAGGACTTTAACCCATAGGTTACATTCTCTCCTTTCCACTCACCCCATAAGTTTGTGTAATCTTAGAACCCCACTATCTAATTTTGTTTTTGTAAGTTAACTTTTGTTTTGCCTTCATAACATACACCTTTATCTGAATTGCCACATCAGCAATAAGCAAATTCTTGCAGACTTGAGTTACAGCATGATTTTTCAATGAGCCAGCTTGCGAGAGTACTGCAGCCCACTGTAGCTTTATTTTAGGTGGTTTGTTAACCATAACTACAAAGCACCCTGTGCTGGGTTCGCATCATGATAAGTCGCAGCCCACTATCATGTGAGCCAGGCCAATTCAGTACCTATTACAACAGGCTGCATCATGAAGTGGCAATCTGATTTTAAGATTATGGGGGGTTATGTTGAAAAAAAACTGTCATAAAGTGAAAAATGATCTGACTGTGAAATAGAGCAATGATTTCTTAGCCAGCTTTAATGTGCATTGAACTTGCTGCTTGACCAGTAATAGTCTTTCATTATTCACCATGTTCCTCTGATAATGTGGCTTGCCCAGGCCACTATAGATAGCAATGAACTGAATACAGGACCAGACCTTGGTGACCTTATTAACTGTGTCTGCTTGAACATTTGGATGGCTGACAACTCAGCTTTTTGGATAAACAGGATTCTAATTAATTGTCTTTCAAATAGCCTGATGGTGTTCCAAGTAAAACACTGAAAAGTAGAAAACATTTGCTTTTTAACTGGCAGGTATTTAGCTTATTGTATAGAATTATGCAGGAAAGATTAATGATGCTTTACCCTTTCCATATTGACTTGTCCTCCTTAGTAACCTCCACAGAGCTGTCCAGGTATATCTGTGTGGTGTTGAGATTACATGTCTAGACATACACTCAGTTAGTACATGGTCCTTGTCAAATCTGTTGACCTTCACTATCACTGTTTTGTGGATTGTGGGAGTGTGTTCTAGAACGTACCTGGCAAGCATTGAGCTGCCTACTGCAGGACAAGTTTGGTAATGGTGATCTTTCAGCAGAGCTCATCTGCCGCCACTAATCCTTGCTTTGTGAGAATCTCTGATAAATTGCAAGAAAGGCAGGATACTGTGCACCACACAGTTTGAAAACTATTGCTCTGTTAGTAGGTGCATAACTGCATTTATGTGAGCTGCCTTAAATAAATTTAGAACAACTGCATGGGAAGTTATTTTGAGAGTGTTGAACAGAAGGGTACCAAACTTGCAGTGGTCCGTGTCATCTGCAGTGATACCAAGTGACACACATATATACATAATATTCTGGTCATACGATGAATGCATTTATTAAGATATATCACAGGACCAACTTTCATGTTGCATTGATCACATAGTTGCAACTTTAAATAATTCCAAGTGGCTACTGTTATGTGTGAAACTTTTTGTATAAAATGACTTAAGTTTTCTCCATGCTAATGCAAACATTTCCTTCGAACTTCTTATGGAGAAGACTGTCACAGAAGATGCTTGCAACACAACAGCAGCAGTCATTGGGAGTGATTTTAAAACCGCATCTTTGTGATTGATGTAACTTCCAGATGAGCCTTGAGAGAGGTGTATAAAAAGACTGCTCACTAGAGCATGTTATCAGATTACAAGGAACAGTAAAGGATGGTTTGGGAATTTGATTCATTTAGAATTATTCTACTTTATAGCCCAAAGCGGCAGCTGCTCCATCTCCATCCACAACTGCAGCTCAGCAGTCAAATGATACCACCACTACTGTTAGCTCTTCTACAATAGCTGCTGCAGCCCCAAAACCTGCAACTGTCCCAGCTCCTGCCCCAGTGTCAGCACCTGCACCAGCTGCTTCAACACCAGCTGTAGTGGCTTGTGAGCCTGCATCTGTAAGTGCCCCTGTAGAAGAGAAATCAGCGGATAAGCCAGTAGAGACACTAGCTGACACCAGCCCAACATCTACAGACAGGTATGAGCAGATTGTTGGAAACTAGAGTTTTGCTTCTCAGCACAAATCAGAACAAATTTCGCATTGCTGACTCCTTGAAGGATAACAAAACTGTCTGCAGCTTCTCTACTCAGATACACACTGCATATAAAACTTCTCTATATAATTGTATTGAAGACTAATAAAACCACTGTTTTAATACAGAGTGCAAATGGTTTTTTTTATGTTCTAAAAATATTTTACTGTGTTCTGAAAACATTTCTTAATAGTGTACTAAACTAAAATTTCTAGTTGAGTTCAAATTGTGTAAAGTTGTAGATATGGAGGATGTTGGCTTACTTTAAGCTTTCAGCAGATAGTGGTCCTGTTCAGACAACACACTACGCCATGGTTAGGCTGCTAACCCTTTTGCAGCAAATTATTAGTGAATGTGTTTTAACTGTGATTATGTATCCACCATGGTTAAGAATGCTTCATACAACATGCTAAGTCATGGTTCACACTGTGGTTTAGCTCAAAATGCTTAACCGCCATGGCTTAGCATGTAGTCTGAACAGAGTCATTAATTTCTTGGAGCCTGTACGTCTACCTGCTCAAGGTGTTTCTGAAATAATTATAATGAATGATGCAACTTTTCCCATCATTAACCAAAAATAGTAGAGTTTACCACCTGTCTGTCAGCCATGTTCTGGTTTTATTAAATATTTCACTGGAGTGCAAGTTGATACCTTGGTAAACATTTCCATTTTTTTCTGAAATGTGGCCAAATAGGGCATCATAGGAGGTTAATTTGTAAGGTGAAGGAAGAATGTTGAGGTCCTGTTAATGTTGAATAAAGGCGGTGCATGCTCATTTATATTTAACTCGTCCTTTTGGCAGAAATCAATAGACCAGCCTTCCTCAACCTGGGGATGTTTTGAACTTCAACTCCCATTAGCCCCAACCAGCATGGTGAATGCTCAGGAATCCTGGATGTTGTAGTCTAAATCACCTGGAAGGCACCAATTTGGGGAAGGGTGCAACTACTGAGCATGTGATTTGCATCACTTTGATTCTCGCATTCACGACACTGGTTGAATTCCTATCGTCAGCAATAAGCTAAATCTGAGCACTTTTCATAATTGTAATTTGTATCTCTTTAGATTGCACGTACAGGTGAAGGAATATTTGGACAATACTGGTCTACTAGCATATTTTAATTAGGTAAAACAAGATATTTGCACGCAAGGCCTGCTTTTACTATTTTTAACATGGTGCTTAGCAGTCTAAGGTCCTTTATGGGTAAATTTTTAATAAATAACTTTAACTCTGAAAGTACATGATCCTCTTTCAAGGAAGTGGCACCTATTAACTGTTTTCATTCTGTTATAGTACAACAGGTGATACTTCACGATCAAATCTCTTTGAGGATGCTACAAGTGCACTTGGTAAGTGTTTTCGAAGAGTTGATTGAGTGGCTCTTCTATAAAAGATTGGCAAAAAGTTTATTGCTTCTGTTCTACTTCTGGAGTCACTGGCACTGGCGTTTGAAATACCACTTTTTGTGACCATTTTAATATGGCAATTGCTTGAGGTTATCTAAGGTAACTGTCTTCATTCTTGTAAAACAAACATTGCTTGCATCTCTTCTTGGTTTCTCCAACTTGCCTGTAAATGTATGACTGAAGGACAGGGATAAAGGAAGCTTGTCTGATCGATTCATAGAGGGCCAGACAGCCATCCTGAATTTCAACCCTGTTCATCTGTTAGAGAAGGGACAACCTGGTGCCCCCCAGATATTTTGGACTACAGCTCCCATAATTCCTGACTACTGGCCATGGCTGTCTCATGCTTAAGAGTGTGTGTGGTGTAATATGGCCTAACTGTTACTTTGCCATAAGCTTCAGTGTGCCTATGTGCGGTTTCTCAGGCTTCCTTCAACTTTGCCCAAACTGGTGCCTTCTAGATGTGTTGAACTTCAGCTTCCGTTAAGATAACCTAATGACCAGGAATGCTGGGAGTTATAGTCCAAAATACCTGGAATGCACCAGTTTGGGGAAGGCTACACTATGCCTTTGTCTCATGTTCCTACTGCTATGTTTCTGTTTTTCTCATTTTTCATACTTTGGCTTGGGTTTCCTAATTGTAAATTTCACATTGGATTTGAATTAATGTGTCTTATGTCCAGACTAGAGATATAAAATGTCCGGAATTTTTTGAAGCCATGGAAAAAAGCATTTTTTTTCGGGGGGATGGGGGACCGAATATTTTGGAGAAATTGGGGAAAAAATCCAATATTAGTGCTTTTTACAGATTAAAAGTCACTTTCTTACTTTAGGAACATAAAATGTAATTATGTACAAGTTGGTTTGGCATAAAATTATCACCTTTGGTATATTAAAATAACAGTATATTCAAACAGTTATTACAAATTGAATTTACTTTTTAAATTTTTTACTTTTCTTGTGTGTAACAAATGGAGCTACAAGCTCTTGAACTGTAATGAACACCTGAACTGTAAGGAACCTCGTTGGTTTTGCCAGTTTATGAGGAGCAGACAAAAAACAATTTAAAAAACCAGAAGAAACTGACATTAGTAACAAAGAAAATAATTTATATCTCTGCTAGTCCTCCATAGTGTCAAGCAGACATAAAGCACCCATTCCCATAAAAGGGTTTTAGAAACCATGTGGTTTCTAAATATATGAATACCTTGTCTTAAACATTTTAGTCATAATGCTAAACTAAAACATTTCATAATCCATTTTTTCTTTATTTTTCCCCCTTCAATTTTTCCAATTTTTTCAAAAACAAAACAAAGAAGGCTTCAAGAAAAAATGTTTTTTTCTCCTAATTTTCTGTGCCCCCCCCCCCCCCCCCGGGCCTTCACATCTCTAGTCCAGACACCTAATTTAAAGAAGTCTTTTGCTGTCTTAATCTTTGGCTTTGACATTACATTGCTTTTATAAACTTTCACTTTTGATCACTTCTCTTAGACTTGTTTGTGCCTTTTGTCATCATGTTAATTTTGAGCCTCCATTAATAATTTCCATAAGGTTTATGGATGGATTTGACATTCATGACTCTTCTTGTCCATTTTACTTAAACTGAGCTCATTTTGAGAATTTTTCTTTTATGAAATTGAATAACTGCTGGGTTTTTTTTCCAGCAATTACCAGTTGAAATATATATTGGATACTCTGGAAGTTGTAGATTATGAATTTGATTAATTTCTTTCATTTCCTCCTAATTTCTGCTTGCTATGAGCTTTTAATTGATCAGCGCCGTCCTTGAATCTCCTGTTTTGTCCAGAGCAGACAAATTCTAAAAGCATCGGTGGGTGTCTTGAATTGTATACACCAGTGCCTAGTTCTGAAGTTTTACTCCCAGTGTTCCCACCACAGTCCAGTGTTTCAGCAGGATGTAATCTTAGTGGTGTTAACTTGAAACGTAGAATTATGTCCTGAATAATACGTTCCAAATTTCATACTGATACCTGTTCAAGGAAGATTTTCAAACAGGTGAATTAAACTTTCCTCTGTCAATTGCTAATGGGGAGTGGCCAAATTGTAAAACGGCTTAGTGAACGTGTGGCCTACAGGCACCCTTTCAGGCCCTCTGGTTCTCTTCCCAGGCTCCAGCCGTTCTGTACAAGCCCATTTCCCCTGCCGCTCAGCTGTTTCCCACCACCATCAACAGAGTGAGGCAGGGGAGAGACTATAGAGGAGATGTTTGAACTTCCCCTCCCTGTGAGCACTCTGTCTGTCTGTCTGTCTCTCTCTCTCTCTCTCTCTCTCACACACACACACACACACACACAATTCAGCTGATTTGGAAACAGCAGAGCCACAGGCAAGAGGGGGCAAGGGAAGCATGATCCTGATGGATGTGTGTAGATTGCAGGGGAGGGGTAGAGTGTGTGCATGTGATCCCGAGAAGGCACCCACAAGGGCCTGCACTGCTCATGCTAAAAAAAAGGTTCCCGCTCCTGTGGTAAATCACCCAGGCTTGCTAGAGTAAGAGAGTAGGGGGAACGGATCGAGAGCTTAAGAAAATGTGACGGAGCCAGCATTGTGTGGTTTTTAGCCTCTTGAGCATTTTTGTTTAGGACTATTAAGTTTTTTAATGTGCTAACCACAACTAGCTTTTATTGATAATGGAAAAATGTGTTAGAGGTGAGGATGAGGAATTGCTTCTGTTTAACTTTTCATTAATCTACATTAGCCCTGTTATGCCTCGCCTCATTTTCTTGAAGTAGTTTTTGTAATTGTTTGTGACAAAATAACCTGGCAGCCTTGCTTCTGTATCAGCCTTGCACATTAGACAGCTTACTTAAATCAGAAATAGATTACTATAGGTAATGTTCAAGGTAAGCATAAAAGGGGAAAGTTGTTGGAATTAATAATATATTGAGTGTTTCTAATATAGCAATCTAAGATAGCAGGGAACAGTATAATTTTACCAGTATCCAGGCTGCTAATACAAAGTTCTTTAATACAAAGCCTGATTTGTTCACATTTCCTTGACAGAATATGCTAGTTTCGGGCACCCCCACCCCCAATCTGCAGTTATCCTTTCTCTTTTCAACCTTTGCTTCTCTGTTCCTCTCAGTTACAGGTCAGTCCTATGAAAACATGGTGACTGAGATCATGTCAATGGGGTATGAGAGAGAGCAAGTAATTGCTGCACTGAGAGCCAGCTTCAACAATCCTGACAGAGCGGTGGAGTACCTTCTAATGGTGAGATTATTCTTCTGATTTTCATAATTTGCTGTATTGTTATCTGCCATTGAATTACCTTGAATGCAACATAGCTATTAAGAGAAGGGAAATCCAACGCATGGATAAGACTTTGGTTTGGTCCAGTAATGAGTTTCAGAATCCTTCTGCAAGAAACTGAGCATGAGTTGGTTTATTTTCTTTTTCACTGACAAATGACATGTCCAGTCAAAATCTAAACAACTGTATCACATCTCTCCTCTTTGCTGTTCTTAAAAAAGTGTGGCCACATAGGCTGTGAAACCACTTGACAATAATACTCGAAAAGCTTCTTTTTATAAAGCAAGCAAAAAGGGCAGTATTTACTTCAACTTTCATGATTTCTCTGTTCATTGAAATATTCAATGGTGGCTTGATTTTTGTTAATGGTAGGAAATTATAAGAACCTTCGCCAGGGTGCAGCCTTTCAGATGTTTGGGAGGGCAACTCTCATCATTCTTAATGATTGTCCATGCTGATTGTGGCTGATGGGAGTTGTAGTCCAGTACATCTGGAGAGAACCACATTGGGGGAAGCTGTTCCAGAATAAGAGACCTGTCATATATAACTTCCTTAGAGGTGATTTCTGAAGTATGTATTTCTACTACTAGAAATGCAGCAGTTTTCATAGAGGAGGTAAAATAGAGGCATTGATTCTTCAAGAAGAATGTGCAAATCCCTGCCTTTCATAAATGGTTGTTCATTTTTCAGTGTTTCTGTGCTGTTTTGTGTTGCTACATTAATTTTGCTGTGCAGTTTACTCTATACAAATTGTTCTTTGGATAGTGCAGCAGCATCAGTTTGCTTGCTGTTATTTACTTAAACTGCTTTGATGCAGTGTGGATTGGACTTTGTGTTCCTAGTTCATGATTTTGGCCTTGGTTTGTATTTTGAGTATTTTTCTGAAAAGGCTGGTATGTCTAAGTGATATTTCCAAGTCATGTGAAAAGTAACTTCACTGGTTACTGAAGCTCCACAGTGGTTATTTCTACATGCCAAAAGCTTTTTAGTACAGCATGTAGAAGGAAAACTTATTGCCTTGAAAAAATCAGGAGTGATTAAATTTGGAAATGTCAGTTGTCTGCATTGTGTGTGATGATATGAGCCAGCATCCCAAGAGCTGTTTTAGATTAATTAAGTACCCCAAGAGCTTATTTATGCACAGTGGCGTGTCTTCTGTCTTTGGACAAGAGATATTATGCTACCGGTAGTTTGAGAAGAGCAAGCCCAAGGCTTCCTATCGTGCATGGAATTAGTTGCACAGTTCTTCATATCTTGACCACAGTTTTTCTTAGATTAAACGTATTTGTCTCAAAGCCCGGATATGAATTTTGATTTTAGTGGTTTAAGACTGAGTGGGCAGAAGGTAGCTTTCCAGATGTTTGGACTTGTTTTGAACGCCCAGAAGCCTCTGCCAGCATGGCCAATGGTTAGAAAAGCTGGGAGTTGAATCCAAACCATCTGGATATCTGCTTTCTGCCCACCCTTGTTTACAAAATGTAGGCATTGTGGAAGAAAATCCTCTCACCCTTGACCCAGTGAAGCTCTCTGCATGCAAATCTGCTTTTAAATTTAAAATGTAGTCTGTTGCCAACAGTATCAGCAGTTGCAGTGAAAACTCTAGTGCAGAGGCATTCTCTCCAGCCCTTGCTATGAATTTATTTGACAATCTCAGACAAACTTTGTGAATGTCTGAATTTGGATACACTGGTAAGTGCTGATCATCTAAATGTGATGATAAATATTCACTTGTGAGTTTCCAAGAAGAGGGAAAATATGTATCCTAGTTTTTCGAAATTAGTGGAAGTAATTTATAACTGTGTGGCTGTTCATTGAAGTACAGTGGGTTGGATCCAACATAACATGAGCAAAAAGTCTGTTCGCACAATAGGACTTGCAGTCAAACAAATTAGCTTCCCCACCCACTTCTCCACATCCCAAATCTTCTCCGGAGGGCCTCCCTACTGGAATTCATTTGGGGGGGGGGGGGAATAGAAGCAAGGAAAAATCCATTCCACCAGTTGTTTCCCTTTCCCTCACTTGATGGTACCATTGGATCCAACTCAGTGTTATTTCCCAACAGCACTTTACGTAGTGCATAATGCTAAGTAAATGTTAAAGGCTAGTTAAACTTGGTTCTTTAAAATGACTGTACTCATTTTAGGGTATCCCTGGGGATAGGGAAAATCAAGGTATGGCTGATCCCCCTCAAGCAGCCAGCACCGGTGCTTCTCCATCTTCAGCGGTAGCAGCAGCAGCGGCAGCAACTACTACTACAACAACTACAACTACTACTAGCTCTACAGGAGGTAATGTAGACGTATTTCAAAAGGTCTCTGCAGATCTGTAGGACCACCATCTGACTCCTCAGATAATCTTCCCTTGGCTGCTCTTTTTCCTTAAGACTTGAATCTTTCACATTTGTACTTTCCTTTTCCATAGCATGAGTCTGCAGAAAAACAAGCTGTCCTTGGCAGTTCCTGTTACAGATGGAACTCTGCAGGCACAGTCTTAGAGATAAAGGAAAAGCAAGTCTAGGTTTCCCAGTTGATAGTCTACACCACTCTATCTTGGAGATAGGTTCCATCACACAGCTATTCTAGGCACGCAGATTAACAAATCCCCCTTTCCATTGGTAGAAATGGTCTCTAGCATATGACTGACAAATTGAATAATACTTTTAAGAATGCAAATACTTCAATTTATTTACTCGAAAAGTTCAGCTATTAAACTTTTGCTTTGTGCGCTTCCTTCATGCACTGAAAATTTGACATTCACATTTGAAATTGAGATGTCCTCCCAAGAAACATGTATTTTTTTCCCATGCTAATTGCTATCCCTGTGAGGTGTGAGTGGGGTGTTTTACTTGGCTTTGTGATTTTCAATCTATCTCATAAATCACAGCTTACTGGAGATACTAGAAATTATCAGAAGACCCTTTTAGGGCAGAAAGGCAGTTTAAAAATGAATAAAATGTCTGACAATAAAGGCCTTTGACATGCATTTGATGTATAACGTGGGTCTCTTTAAGTCTTTCTAAAATGCAAATAAGTATTACCCTCTTAGGGAAGGTTAAAGTTCTGAAGTTTAGAATAAATTACATTTTTTAGTTTATAGGGTCTAAAGCCTGGATTTTGATTGGAATTCTATTTAAAGGCTGTATCTTTCTTTAAACTCCCTTGTAGACTACGCAATAAGCATAGCATTCTCATGAGCAAGTAATAATTTGCACTTGTCATGCATTTCACACCAGAAATTGAGGAATTATTTTCTCTCTGAGATGACATATCATTTTGAGAGAAAAATCTTGAGTAATTGTGAGCTACAAACATGTCATCTCAGTCAAATTAAAGGCATAATTTTTAGAGTTATTTCCCCCCCAGCATTTTTAACCTCCATATTTTCAATTTTCAAATAATCATACCTTTAAAAACATATACCTCTTTCCTTTCAGGACATCCTCTCGAATTTTTACGAAACCAGCCTCAGTTCCAGCAGATGAGACAAATTATTCAACAGAATCCATCTCTTCTGCCTGCGTTGCTACAGCAAATAGGGCGGGAAAACCCTCAATTACTGCAGGTGACTTTTAAAGCATCCTGGGATGTCTTCTATAGTTTCAGGATACATGGTGGGGGAAGAGCAAAGCAGTAAGGTAGATGAGCCACCATAACTAGTTCTAACTTTCTATCCATTTATAAATGTAGTGCATTGTTAGGGTACTCCTAGTTATCACTCTTACTTTTCCCTGTATATTATTATTATTATTATTATTATTATTATTATTATTATTATTTACATACCGCCCCATAGCCGAAGCTCTCTGGGCAGTTTACAAAAATTAAAAAGATTGAGTATTAAAAAGACAATATACAAAATTTAAAACCATAAACATAAAACAGCTGTCATTAAAACACTTTAAAACATTTTAACTGTTAAGCCTGGCCACAATGTCAATCAAAACCTCAACTTGAGCTTTTAAAATGCCTGGGAGAAAAGAAACGTTTTGACCTGGCGCCGAAAAGATAACAGTGTTGGCGCCAGGTGGGCCTCATCGGGGAGATCATTCCATAATTGAGGGGCCACCACAGAGAAGGCCCTCTCCCTTGTTGCTGTCCTCCGAGCTTCCCTCGGAGTAGGCACCCGGAGGAGGACCTTTGATGTTGAGCGTAGTGTACGGGTAGGTTCATGTTTTTATAGTAAAAGCCAGTAATTGTTTTTAAGGCTATCGGTAGGAATGAATATGCTTTATTTCAGTGTATTGTTTGCTTTTGTCCTCCCATGCACCACAGCAAATAAGCCAACATCAAGAACATTTTATTCAGATGTTAAATGAGCCTGTTCAGGAATCTGGTCAAGGAGGAGGTGGCAGTGGTGGTGGTGGTGGTGGTGGTGGCGGCGGCGGCGGCGGCGGAGGAGGAGGAGGAGGAGGAGTAGCTGAAGCTGGAAGCCGTCACATGAACTATATTCAAGTAACACCTCAGGAAAAAGAAGCTATAGAAAGGGTGAGTTGAATATTTTTTGAAATAGAGAATAACTTCCCCTCCCCTATCATTATTCCCTCTATTTGTGAAGTTCAGAGGTATATCAATTTTTATATTGCCAAAGTGGCACCATTCATGCACAAGAAGGGAGGTATCAGCACGGTTCTAAGGTTTGCAGTACAACCCTCCCCCCCTCCCCAGAAAAAAAAAAACGAGTGAGGGGAAAATCCCAAAATAGCCCAGTAAGGACTGAGCAAGGCAACCTGCTTATTCAGCTGCCTCTTGCACTGGCCCAGTCAACAATGGTAATGAGACAGAGGAGCAGTAGATGCCACTGCTGACTTGTTCATTGACCCTCTCTGCCTGGCAAGCAAGCAAGCAAGCGGGAACCATGATGGGACTATTAAAAGGAACAGCAGCAGCTGGTGACAATAGCTCGCTGAAGGAGGAGTTTCTCCTAAAGGCAATCGACACCTGGAGCTGCGACTAAGTATGCAGAGCATGATGACCCACAATGCTGGCTGCTGTGGGGAAGGGGGAATGGAATGAAGTATCCTGGAGAAGGGTGTGTGGCTGAGTGGCTGGAACACTGATCAGAAGCACTACCCACTGCAACATTGGCGCTTGTAAACAATACAGACCATGTGGTGGTGGTGATGATGATGATTGCATTTACCCCGCCTTTTTTCCTCCAAAGAACCCAAGGTGGTGTACATAATCCTCCCATCTCCATTTTATCCTCAAAACAACAACCCTGTGAGGTAGGTTGTGCTAAGAGCCTGTGACTGGCCCAAAGTCACCCAGTGAGCTTCCATGGCTGAGTGGGGACTAGAACCCAGATCTCCCGACTCCCAGCCCGACGCTTTAGCCACTACACCACACTGGCTCTTTTCTATTTCCCAACTTCTTTATTTGCTCTTTCTCTGTTCCCATGAGTTAAAGTGAAAGGCTAATGATAATTAGCACTTTTTCAGTATTCAAACCACTTATTTATTTATCATTGGCATTTATATACTGCCTTGTCGGCAAAAAAACAATAAATTTAAAACAATAAAACCTTTGGAACAATAAAACGGGACTATTAAACTTCTTTGTCTGTACAACAATTCATACAAGAGAATGGTAGTTGATACAGGTATAGTGAATGTAACTTTGGCTCCTGCTTGTTCAGTTACAATGGATACTTTTAAATTTGTACATCCTGAGAATGAGGATCTTTGGAGAAGTGAGGCCTGCCACTTGTATTCGGCACCCTTGCCCGTTCTGGCTTATAAAATCAGTCGGGGGGAGATACTGGCTGAGTGGGTAAGGGTAGTGTCAAATGCCACTTTACGGCAAGTTATGATTAAAAGGAGAGATGGTAGTAAGACCTTTGTGTGTGTTCTTTAAAAAATCTCTCCCTGAACCCAGCTGTATTGGATAATTCCTAGCCAGTCTCTAATAGTCCATTCTTGGGTTAGGAGCTGAAGCATGTGGTGTCTCCTCATCTCTAGGAATTTCTGGATGATACAGGCCAGATATGGAACAGAGACTGCTTTGGTCACCTTGGGGGACAATCTGCACCAGGAACTTGACAGGGGGAGGGTTTCCTGTTGCTTCTGCTGGATCTTTTGGGGGCTTTTGATACCATTGGCTATGGTTTTGTTCTGGAGCATCTGTCTAAGATGGAATCGGGAGGTACTGTTTATATGATGGCTCTGGTCCTTCTTGGTGGGGCGATCTCAGAAGGTTGTGCTGGGGATTCCTGTTCAATGCTGCAGCTGTTGGCCTGTAGTGTTCACAAGGTTCCACCTTAATACCCCATGCTGTTTAGCGTATACATGAAACCATAGGAAAGATTGTCTGGAGTTTTGGAGTTCGATGCCACCAGGATGCTGATGACATCCAACTCTTACCTCTCCTTTCCATCCAGATCTAAGGAAGCTGTTCTAGTTCTAAAACCAGTGTCTGATGTCCAGTAATGGACTGGATGAGGGCAAACACACTAAATCCAGAAACTTAATCCAGAAAAGACGGAAGTGCTTCTGGTGCTCCTGGCAGGTCAAGGAATAGGGATTCAACCTGTGCTGAATGGAATTACTCTCCCTGAAGACTTAGGTTCACAATTTCAGAGCACTCTTAGACTCTGCCTTGAACCATGATGCCCAGGTTTCGGCGGTGGCCAGGAATGCGTTTGTAAACAGTCACACATGCTTTAGTTACGTGCCATTTGGACTGTTGTAACATAGGGCTACCTTCAAAAACAGAAACTCCAGCTGATCCAGAATGCTGGGCCATACTGTTGACTTGGGCCAATTACAAGGAGCACACGACTCCCTTCTTACAACATCTTTACTTGCTACTGGTTTGCTTCTGGGCAGCATTCAAAGTGTTGGGAATGGCCTATAAAGTCCTCTACGGCTTGAAACCAGGCAACCCCAAAGACTGCCTTCTCCTATACAAGCCTGCCTGGGCCTTAAGATCCTCTGGAGAGGTCTTTTTTCCAAGACCTCCACCTTCATAGACGCTTTTGATGGTGACGCGAAAGAGGGCCTTCTTGGTTGGCACTCTCAGGCTGTGGAACTCCCTGCTTAGGGAGACTAGGTTCACTACTTCTGCGCTGTCTTTCTGTTGGTAGGCAAAGGCTGTTTTGTTCAAGCAGACCTTTGACGTCTAAGCGGGTGTGTTGGGTTGGTGCAATTTTAATTGTTGTGTTTTGAATGCATTTGTGTTATTACTGTTGTAATCAAGTTTTATTTGTGATTGTAAGCTGCCTTGAGTGTCAATTTTCTTGGTAGAAAGGTGGAAATCAAATGAAATCAACCTATCATTTTCTTAGTTATTTCCTTTACAGTCAATCTTTGAATAGAAATATATACTTGCTACTCTTGACCTATTGGTTCAAAATTCGTTACTTTACAATGCTTTAATCTTTAGCATTTATATAGTTCTTTAAGGTGTCAAAGCACATTGTGTACATTCTCCTAGGCTGTATTCATACATTGCACATGATTTGCATGTCTTAACCATAATTGAGATTTTGTCCAAATACAAAAAGCATGGTTAAAGATTAACCCCAAACTAGGAAGTAAAACTGATTTGAAATGGGTTTGTGAGTCGTGATTTGCATTAACTGTGGTTTCTCACTGCAGATGTAATATTTGAGTGAGCTTCTCCTTGCTGCTTGCAAAGTGACAACAATTGTCACAATCTACTTACATGTGCCCTGCAGAAGTGGGGCTTAGCTCAGCAAGTTAATACACTGTCACTGTACATCTAAGGACTTACTTAACCAAGGTTGAGGCAGCAAACCATGGTTGTTTATGCGGGACTAATGTCTTCAATGTTTGCTTACATACCATTTATGAACTTGAAATGTTATCTTTCATTCACTGTGTTCTCTTGAAATTTTCAAACAGCTTTCCAATCATTATTTCAGAGCAGCAATCTTGCAAGGCTTTAAAATTGACGGTCTGCTTTCTTTGATGTAATAATGAGGATGAAACACAATCTAATTTTTGCAAAGTGTCAGAATCCTGTTATGACCAAATCTGTATCTGATGCAGCTGTGTAATGTGTCATCAGTGGATACCGATGTTACTAACTTGTTGCAACATCAAAAATATTGGGACTCAATTTAGTCTAACGAGTAGGTTTGTGCTTAAGATGTGAATTCTAATAGTCTTTTTCTTTCTATAGTTAAAGGCACTAGGATTCCCTGAAGGACTTGTCATACAAGCATATTTTGCATGTGAGAAGAATGAAAACTTGGCAGCCAACTTCCTCCTACAACAGAACTTCGATGAAGATTGAAAGGGAAAGACTTTTTTTAAAAAAAATCTCACATCACACCAGTGCATTACACTAGCTATTCACTGGATTGTCTGGGATATTTGGGCTCATATCCATGATACTTGGTGTAAGGTTTTTTGGGGGGGGAGGGGAGGGAGAGGAAAATATAGAAAGGATGCAAGGAAAGACAAGCACATCTGTTCTAAATCGGCAGATGCGGCAGATCAAAGTGTAACATACTATACAACCAAAAATCAGCTTTTTTTCCAGATACTTAGTTCCTTTCTTCTATAAACTAAGTTCATGGCCCCCTACCCCCAGGTTTTCACTCTTTTAGTGTACTAGATCCCAAAATTAGTGTGGTGCCCTGCTTTTGTTTCTTTTTAATTAACATTGGTCTGGGAGATAGCAATGGCTACCTAGAATGGACAGTCTGTATTTCATGGTAACACTGGATAACGGCTTCATAAATTTAAGAGAAAAATCTATTCGAATAACTCTAAAACATGCCAAAAATGTAGGTGGTGTGGTTTTTTGCTGCTTCAGATGTATCTAATTACGGCAAGAGGGCCATTATTTCACATGAAGTGCTGGATTAAACATTCAAGTTAAAACCACTCATTGTTTTAGATTGTTGATCATTGATTTTGAGAGATCTTTTCCTATCCTTATCCCTTTCTTCCTTTCATAATGAATGGAGAGGCTATATACGCAAGCAAAATTATGCTTTCCTTTTCGGCAAATAATACAAGATAACCTAATTACTGCTTATTTCAATGTTGGGTTACAGTAAAGCTTTTCTTTAAATGACAACCACCATTGCATGTTTTGGGTTTGATGTATCCCTTTTTGTGAACTGAGCACTTTTTTTTTTTTTGCCAATGAAGAAAATGTAAACTCTCTCCATCCTAGTGAAAGTATTTATGAAGAAATCAGATTCCATCCTACCTATATTTTGTTTAAAGTGAAACTGATCTGATGAATTACAGCTGCAAGTATTTCAAAACTAGGTGTCTTAAATGCTTGTAATCTTATAGTTTCAATCTCTGGGACTCTAAAGGCTATTGTCAGTTGTATTGCTTTAAAAAGGACTGTAATATTCCAGTAACTTGCCTTCTCCTCTGTTTAAAAGCATTGTGAAAATATTTTGCTCTTGAAGAGATGTTCAGAACATGGGGAAATAGATGAACAATCAAGTTATTGGATCCCTAAAGATTATGCACATCCCCCTTTACTTCCTATTAAAAGTAACATCTAATTGTAAGGTCTTGTGTCTTTTTTACTCACAAAGGGGTACTACTTTTGCTTGGCATGGTCTATACGTAGTGCTTCTGAATAGTTGTGTTGTTGTTGTTGTTTTTTGGGGGGGGAGGTTAACCATTGCTTAAAGATACTAATTCATTCATAACAAGTCTTTATGGGTAAGGATCAGCTTTGGGCTAAATCTGGCTTCTTTATGAGAAACCGATTCTCTAATTGCCAAACCTGGAATGTGGAGAGAGTGGCAGACATTGCTCTGGGGTGCTAATACACACACAGCATAGTGCAGGGTTTGGGCTTACAACCCCCATCATTCTTAACCATTGACTATGCTAGTTATGGCTGATAGGTGTTGTGGCCCTCCAGATGTTTTGGCGTACAAATTGCCCATCCTTGCTCTATATAGTCACCAGCTATCTCTGCAATCTCAGCTATTGAGTAAACTGTGATCATGGAAATAGCTGTTTGGATGTAGAGCCTACAATACAAGAGCCTCTGATTGTGTATGCCCAGGCACACACACATGCATGTGCACAGACACACATAGACAAGTTAGCAGTGTGAATCAGAAGACATGTCAGCAAATCAGAAATATTACTTTTTCAGACCCAAATACTTCTCTGCAATAATTGGTTACAGATGGCCATTACCTTATCCTATTGTGTTGTCTTCTCTATAGAAGTGGATAACTAAAATTAAAATGTAGACATTTAGACAGTATACAAAGAACATGTGAAACTGACCAGTAGAAGATTCTTTGCTTTCACCAGAACTAATGATAATTACATAGAACGGGTGGGAAACTTGGCCCTCCACATGTTGTTGGTCTTCAACGCTGGTCAGCCCTTGTCACTAGCGAAGGATGATGGAAGTTGAAGGCCAAAGCATCTGGCGGGCCACAAGTTGTCCACCCTTGATGTAAACAAGACTGTATGCTAGCCTTTTCTCCATGCAGTTGTATGCACTCAGCTGAGCTGGTTTTAGTGTTGTGGTCTAAAAAAAACCCTAGCATCACTGACACTTAAATTTACAAAGTAAGAGTGCATACTTGAAATTAGCAATCAAGGCACTATGTATTTCAACGGCGTAGTTCTTAAGCTTCCTATATTACATCTATAAGTTCAACTAAACAGTTCTGAGGTCCGCTGGTGAACTTTTGATCTACCATCTGCCCATCTTATACATGGTCAGAGAAGGGTAACTGGTGGCATAAAGTAGTTCTACAGTTCAGTTTCCCTTTTTTTAAAAAAACAAAACCTTTGTACTGTTTTGGAAATGCCCTCCCACTCTTGATTCACTGCAATGGCATCAAGCCATTGAAATTCGTAAGACTACCCTCCCTTAAACAGGTTATGTCATTAGCAGAAATGCTCTCCCACCTGCAGTCTTAAGTAGTGCAATCCAGAATTGCCACCTCGGTTTACTGTCGTCTTTGTGCTTTTAGTCACAGACCCAAGTGCCAGTGTGGGCAAGCCCTCTGTCATGGAGGAACTGCCTTCCAGCTTTCTTGGTCTTCTATCTGGTGTTGAGTTCCCCTTATCCATGCTGCAAAATCTCTCTGGCAAAACCTCTGTTATCGATAAACAGCTATTTGAGTAGGGTGGGTGCCCTCTTCAACATTTGTATGGGAGTGTATTACTTTCTAGAATTGTGTGTTAGGGCAAGAGAGTAAATTTCCCCTTGTGTAATGGGAAGTAGTAATAAAGAATATACAGCCGACTTCGGGTATAATGCAATGGTAAGCTCACCTCTGCCACAGTGTGCACAGCAGGGGGCTGCAACTTCTGCTGCACTGAGGTGTACATAGCCGATACATTGCTAAATGCATGTTAAACATCATTGGGCTTTTTAGATGTCAAAGCCTGCATCAAAATGTTAACAGTGATGAGTGCTATCAGCCAAGCTGTCATGCCCTTTTCCAGGGTACAAAACACTATTCCCCTCCCTCTGTCAGCCAGCATTATATGGCCACTTGCGTATAAACAGTCTTCATTTTGGGGTTCTCACGAGGGCTTTTTACTCTTAGCCTGATGATGCAGGTCCTAATAGAAGTATAAAAAATATGAAAGAGTCATGCAGCACTGTGGTTCAGGGGCTAAGTTACTCTGTATTCTCTGCTTCACTGACCCTTCTTGTTATTATGCGCCCTGCTAGAGCCTCTGCCCTCATCCCTCCCAGGCGAATGGAACCAGCATGGGCTCTTGCCAGCGATTCAGGGCTTTGCTTCTGCTCTGGGGGTAGTGGTTCTGTTTTACAAGCAGTTTCCACAACACAGCCTGCGTTAAATGGGAAGATGAGGTCTCTCATTTGCTCATGACCCCCACACTTTTGACAGTCTTAATCGGGGGGGGGGGGGGAGGCAGCATTGCCCAGTGGTAAAGCAGCACCTAGGAGCAGAGAATGGTAGGCCAGCTGTTGATCTCAGGTTGTTTTTTAAGACATGAGCTGTGCCTAAAGTGATATACCGGCAGTGGAAATTTATGTAATGCCTTGGAGTGCCCCTGGTGTAGATATGCTATAGAAACAATCTCAAATATCAGTTGCCCAATCCTGTGCTCAATAAGCTATATTTATTGACTGGTTGTCCAGGTGTTATTTGCTCCAAGCAATTAACATTACGTGGTGAGAGTGGAGCAGCATAGGTTAGCCCTTGCTCCCATCATCCCATCCTCTGCTGGCCTTCGCTTCCATGCTTCCCTGCATTGGAGTCGTTATACTGCTCCTCTCTCACAAACAGGCAGACGCTGTCTTGTCTTTGCAACAAGAACGACATTATTCCACCTTGCGGTCCTCTTTATTTTAAAGGAAAGTGTGGAGTAGACTCGGTTGCCCCCTCTGGTGGCCTGAGAGAGAACCCGCATAGGCTCTCCCTGTGAGCTGGAATGCTGGCATGTTCCGGACTAATGGCATGGAAGAAATAACACCTGAATAGGGCTTATCTCTCGAGCTAACCCAATCCACAATGTTTGAAGAACTGTGGCTGCGAATGCACTACATGTAGGCTGTGAACGGTAGAAACATTTTCAGGGATAGAATGTAGCAACAGCCCGACTTTGGCCCTGAGGGGATTAATGGGAGAAGAAACAGAAACAACTTGGTGAGCTGCCACTGTCTAGCTCCTGATGGTGCCGCCTGTGCCACCGGAAGGGCTTCTGAGGAAACATCTTGCCCTGAGGGGATGGGAGAAGAAGCAGACACAATTTTGGTCAGCTGCCACCATCTAGCTCCTTGTGGTGGCCTCCCTTTCTCCCAAGGTGCCACCAGAAGGGCTTGCCCTGAGGGGTGGAGGAAGGAGCAAACACAGCTTTGAAAGAATGAATCATAAATTAAAAATATTTGTTAAATCAGCTTTGAGACAAGGAATGGAAGGAATAAGACAAGTCTTGCTGGTCCAGACCGGATTGCCCAGCACTCTCTTGTCTAGTAATTGTCAACTAGATACTTCTGGGAATCTCCCAAGCAAGCCACCTTCTCTTTGTTTTTCTCCACGGCATCTGGTATTCGGAGATATTCTTGTTCCGGAGGCACAAAGCCATCCCTCAAAATGGAGAGGGAAATGTTGGGAGACCCATGTTTCCCCCTCCCCGCACTGTCAGGGGTGGGTAGGTTGACTTTCTAAGCCACTCTCTTAAAACGGAGCACAGCTGTGGCCCATTCAGCCTTCACGGCAGTTCCCTGCATGATTTTAAGTGTTATTTAATACCGAGCATTTGTCTCCACATCAGCAGACATACGGCTGAACAATGGCCCATTAAATGTACGTTCTCTTCTTTCAGCGGCCCTGCGTTGCAGCTTCAGCGTTCGCTTTCAGGCTGGGTTTTGTCTATATGAACAAAGGTTTACAATGCACAGTAAAAGTCGGTTGCATACAGAACTCAACAACAAAAAGTCGTAATATTTCAGAGTGGGCAAATTCAACAAACCAAAATAGAAAGAAAAAAGAAAGTGAATGATAACCTTTCAAGGTGGGCAGTTATCCCACCCTTTGTTCTTGGCTTGGTTAAGTTAACTTTAAACTTTTAAATAACACATTCTGAATATTTCCAAAAAGAAAACGTTGCATTCTTCTAAGTGAACATAAGAACAGCTATGCTGGATCAGACCAGGGTCCATCTAATCCAGTATTCAGTTCACACAATGGCCAACCAGCTGTCAACCAGGGACCCACAAGCAGGACATGGTGCAAAGGCACCCTCCCACCTATGTTCCCTAGCAAGTGGCGTATATAGCCTTACTGCCTCTGATAGCATGAGGACTAGTAGCCATTGATAGCCTCCAGGAATTTATCGAACCCCCTTTTAAATACATCCAAAGTGGTGGCCATCACCATGTCTTGTGGTAGTGAATTCCATAGTTTAACTCTGCGCTGTGTGAAGAAGTACTTCCTTTTATCTGTCCTGAATCTCCCACCAATCATGGGATGACCCTGGGTTCTAGTATCATGGGAGAGGGAGAAAAATGTCTCCCTATCCACATTCTCCACACCATACATAATTTTGTACACCTCTATCAGGTCTCTCCTTAGCCTCCTTTTTTCCAAGCTTAACAGTCCCAACTGTTGTAACCTTCCCTGATAGGGGAGATGCTGCAGCCCCTTTATCATTTTAGTTGATCTTTGCTGCACTTTTTCCCCCAGCAATATCTTTTTTTAGGTGTGGTGACCAAAACTGTACATAGTATTCTAAATGTGGTCACACCACAGATTTGTATAAAGGCGGTATAATACTGGCAGTTTTATTCTCAATTCCTTTTCTAATAATGGCAAACATGGAGTTTAGAGTTAGGGCTTGTTAGTTAGAGGCTCGTGTGGAGCTGTATGTTCTGGGGCCAAGATTATAGGGGGGCCACGTGGCCTACTTTCCAGAAATCAATCATTTATTTGAAGGCATCCTGCTGTTACAAAGTAGCTCTCTTCTGAGTGAGCAGTACTGACTCCATTTTGAATCAGCCAAAAAGCCAAGGTGTCTTCATTCTCCACAAAGGCACAGGAATGGGGCTAAGAGCTGTCACATAAGGCGAAATCAGACAATTCAGTTCTTAATAGACCTCCTAAAATGCATTCCCCAGAGGCAAAGGTGGGAATACAATTGAGCAGAATATGAATGCTGGATGGCAAAAGTGATATCTGGTCCTGCACATGCTAATGTGGTCCTATTGTTGAACTTCAGCCTGGACACCTGTCCTTAAGACAGTCATTAGGATCTATGGTCACCTTTTGTTAAAAGAATGTTTCTGGCAAGTACAGCCATCATCCTGAAATACGCTAGTTTGTTACGTGTTTCCCCCATGGCAAGTAACATCACTTCCAATGATTATGAGCAGTGACATTACTGCTTTTCTCTAGATTGTATAAAAACCCTCAGGTTTTGAGAGTCAGAGGCCCCACCTATCCCCTTCTTAAAAGCGTGGGGCCATGCTGCTGAAATTGCTGAGTCTCTCCTCCCAGAGGAAAGGCTCCTGCTCCTTCCTTCCTCTCCACTGAGACCAGGAACTGCAATGCATGCTAGTTGCTGTCTTCAGGAAAGGGCATCAGTCCAGGGAAAAGTATATTGCTTTTAGAGATTCCCTCCCTTCTTTCCCCTGCAGCCTGTGTGTGTGTGTATGCTCTAAGTCTCAAGAAGACTCCTTTTACAGTCTTGACACTACTTCTAAGCCTCCATTTGCTCAGCTAATTTCCCCAAAACTAGCTTGTGCATTTGAATCTGTTTATACCTCAATAAATGTGCCATTGTGGTGTTATCCTCTTCAATAGTGTGGATTTCTCTGGGTAAGACTCGCCTTACTTAGCCACAGACACTCCATTGCCAATGTCTAAAGATTCCTTATAAGTGAGTGTGTAGGTCTTATTAGAAGGTGTGCAAGTTTGTATGCAGGTCTAATGAGAGCACATCATGTAACAGTTCTGGTGGAGAAAGAATTCCAGCAGGTGTCATTTGTATACGCAGAACCTGGTGAAATTCCCTCTTCATCCCAACAGTTAAATCTGCAGGAGCCCTGCCCTCTCTTGTATCTGGTCACTGTAGTATAGCCACTGCATCTTTAACTGTTGGGATCAAGAGGGAATGTCACCAGGTGCTGCATGCATATGAATGACACCTGCTGAAATTCCCTTTTCTATGCAACTGTTAAAGATACAGGAGCCCTGTCCTCCTTTTCATATGGTCTCCTTAAGCAACCTGTTTCCAACCAATGAGAACCAGATGTCTTTGAGCACTTGCAAAGTGGGCATGGAAGCTCTGGCCTTCTCCTGTTGCTTGTCCTCCAATTCTGGGATGCCTTTTGCTACTTTGCAAGCCCGGGAGCTCAGCAGAAGAGATGGGAGTTTTTCAGCAGGCAATCTCTGACTTGCCTTGAACTTTAGAGCAGGGGGGGGGGGGGGAGAGAATCATGTCAGCTTTGCAAGCCTCTCCATGGCTGGGCTTGTCACAGTGATTGTGGTAGGCCCTTGGAGGTATGAGCTCCACAATTCAGTCTGAGGTACAGGCAAGACTCCCTCCTTCGCACATGGGGAGAGGGGAGGCTTGGTAGGGCCCCTGGGCTTCATAGAAAACAATTTATAAGGCTCAATCCTATGCAGATTTAGACAATTCCCAGAATACCTGCTGGGGCATACTGGAAATTGTAGGCCATTTTTTCTATCTAAACATGCATAGGATTGCACCCTTAAAGGGTTATGTTAGAGCTAGGCTTACTGAGATTTAAGCTAAAATATGCTGGAGTTTTTAACCCTGCCCCTTTTGTCTTTGACCCTGCCCACCAGTGGAATGTGCTTCCCCAAAAGCTTCTCTGAAATGGAATTCAGTTTCCACACCCCTGTTTTAGACAAATATGTTCTTTTATTTCGTTTAGCCTTGAATGAGTCAGAGTTAGGATGTAGGCTAACCCTCCTCCTCCCCTCCCCATAAGTATTGGAATCCCTTTGATCACTCTCTCTATGCTAACCTTTCCCAACATGATGCGCTCCAGTTGTGTTGGATTACAATCCCCATCATCCCCAGCAAGTTTGGGGGGGAGGGGGAGGGAGAGGCAGCCTTATAGGAATATGCAACGATGCCCCAGATTTGATTCCAGATTTTTCACTTCTGCTATCTCTTCTACTGAATCCCTTCTCGTGTATATAATTTTAAAGTTTATTATTACCTTTCCCAGTCTTGCCTTTCACTCCTCTTTCTTTCTCCCCCCCCCCCCCTTTGTAAATAAACTGTTCTCTGGCACATCGATTTATACTCTTTTTATTGTTGTTGCTCTGAGATGACAGCTGCAGAAACAAAGCGTTCCTTTGGGGGGCACTATAGCACAGCTTTTACAGCCTCGGAGGACTCTCATGCATTCGGAAAGCTAGAAGAGCCCAGGACATTTTCTTTTAAACCATGTAATTACATTTGGAGGAAGAAGAAAAAAAATACCAGCCAGATTTAGCAAGCGTGTGTTGGTATGCATCCTTTTCTTCCTGCCCCTTTCAGTTGTTATTTACAGAAAGGTCAAGAGAGGTAAGAGTTTTAAATGACAAGAAATTGCAACAGTAACCAAGGTACAGATGCTAGGAGATTGTCCTGTAATAGGACCTACGTATGCTAACCACACGTGTTTGGCTACATAGGCTTCCATTCATATAGCTAACAGCTGTCGGCATAGATGGAACTCTCTACACGTCGTTTGAGTTAGCAACTGGGCAATTCGGTGATACCCATTAGTGGGCCAAACTTGGCCCAAGGGCTTTCAGTTGCTGACCCATAGTCAATCCGTTCTTGTTTTTTGGCTCTTCTAGAGATGCCTGAAATACATTAGTGGTACTGTATACAAGTTGATACTTGTCCATTATCCTCCCATCTGTTGTCAAGCCTTCCTTGTGCTGAGCATTTTTTCCCTTTGCGCTCTGATCACACCAGAAACATTCCAAAAATGAATAGCACTTCGCATGTGTCAAATGCACGTAAGAACAAGGAAAGGAGATGCTAAGCCAACCTGCTGAGTGAGTATAACGTTGAAAGGCAGTTCCTCAGCCCCATGACCTGAAGCGATTGAACTGATGAGATATTAAAATAACCTGCACTGTTGATGCGGAGCAGGCAAGCAACGAGCCTGAGATGAAGTTGACTGTTAAGATGAACCCAATCATATTTCAATACAAAGGATTAAAAATTACATAATTGTCAGAGACGTTTAAATTATCTCCTGTGCAATCTCTCTTCTACATGTGCTTAATTAGGGATGGATAAACCGGTTTAGAAAATTCATGAAATTGCTACACCCAAACATGTCATTCTCTAGAAATGAACTCCAAAACTACTTTTTAAAATTAAATGACATTAAAATAAAATAAAATCTGAAATATTTGTTACTGAAATTGATGGAAAGCCAACTGTAGCATTTATTTTAGAACAGTGAAGTCACTTTGGTGGCACCTTCATAGAAATATGAACAACCAGTGGAGGCTGGTGACTCTGATTTCAATGGGGCTGTGAGAGCCAGTGTGGTGTAGTGGCTAGAGTGTTAGATTGGGAGTTGGGAGATCCGGGTTCTAGTCCCCACCTGGCCATGGAAGCTCACTGGGTGACTTTGGGCCAGTCACAGACTCTCAGCCCAACCTATCTCACAGAGATGTTGTCAGGATAAAATGGAGAGGAGACAGGTTATATATACCGCCGTGAGTTCCTCGGAGGGAAAAAGGTGGGCTATAAATGTAATAAATAAATAAATAAATACACTCCTAAGTTTCAGTCAGAACCAGCCAGAACTTTAAAGGAGCTATCCAAGATGTTGATCTGTTTGGGTATAGGGTTCAGCACCTTGGATATCTCCTGTAGAGTTTTGGCTGGTTCTGACTAAAACCCAGAATAGATTCAAAGCCCCACCAAAATCAGAGACACCAGCCTCCACAGTGAACAACAGATGAAACTCCCTCAGACATTTGGACCATCTAGCTCAGTGCTGGCTATTTAATAATAATAATAATAATAATAATAATAATAATTATTATTATTATTATTATTATTATTTATAGCCCACCTCTCCCTTTGGATCGAGGCGGGGAACAACAATAATATAAAACACAAAAATCACAACAGTTAAAATCTTAAAAGCAAGAGAAAAAAAAATACAACATTAAAAACATCTTAAAATTCATCTGGATAGGCCTGTCGGAAGAGGACAGTCTTCATGACTCTCTTGAATTCATGAAGACTGTCAATTTGTCTAACCTCCTCCGACAGACCATTCCATAGTCTGGGAGTGATGGAAGAGAAGGTCCTCTGGGTAACACCCGCCAGCCTAGTTCTGGCTGGCTTGAGTAAATTCTTCCCAGAGGACCTAAGTGTGCGGGGCGGATTGTACGGGAGAAGGCAATCCCGCAGGTACCCTGGACCCAAACCATGTAGGGCTTTAAAGGTAATAACCAACACATTATACTTCGCCCAGAAACTGATTGGCAGCCAATGAAGTGATTTTAAAACTGGTGTGATGTGATCACCCCTAGATGTACTGGTGACCAACTTGGCTGCCATATTTTGAACAAGTTGAAGTTTCCGGACTAGGCACAAAGGTAGCCCTATGTACAGCGCATTGCAGAAGTCGAGCCTCGAAGTTACCAGTGCGTGCACTACCAACTTTAGGTCTTCCAACTCTAGGAAGGGGTGCAGCTGGCATATCAGCTGAAGCTGATAGTAGGCACTCCTGGCCGTCACATCAATCTGAGCTGTCATCTGGAGCGATGGATCCAGGAGTACCCCCAAGCTGCGAACACAATCTTTCAGGGGGGGTGTAACCCCATCCAGAACTGGTTGATACACCTCCAAACCCAGGTTGGGGCCTTTGACAGCAAGCACCTCCGTCTTGTCTGGATTCAGCTTCAGTTTGTTTTTCCTCATCCAGCCATTACCGCCTCCAAGCATTCATTCAAAGGAGACACACTATCCTTAGCTGACAATGTTGTCAAAGGCATAGAGAAATATATTTGTGTGTCATCAGCGTATTGATAGCACCCCGCCCCATGCCTCCGGATGATCTCTCCCAGCGGTTTCATGTAAATATTAAACAGCATTGGGGAAAGGATAGCACCTTGTGGTACACCACATAGCAGCTCCTTTTTTGAAGAGCAGCTATCCCCAAGCATCACCATCTGGAACCTGCCCGAGAGATAGGACCGGAACCACTGAAGCACAGTGCCCCCGATCCCCAATTCCCCCAGGCGCTCCAGAAGGATACCATGGTCGATGGTATCGAAAGCCGCTGAGAGATCCAAGAGTACCAGCAGGGACACACTCCCCCTGTCGATACTAAGGCATAGATCATCCACTAAGGCGACTATAGCAGTCTCAACTCCGTATCCCGCTCTGAAGCCGGTTTGAAATGGGTCTAGAAAATCAGTGTCATCCAAGACTGCCTGGAGTTGAAAAGCAACTGCTCTCTCGATCACCTTGCCCAAAAATGGAAGATTCGATACTGGCCTGTAGTTATTAAGGTCCAGGGGATCCAGGGAGGGCTTTTTTAGAAGCGGCCTTACCACCGCCTCTTTCAAACATGATGGAAAGCTCCCCTCCCTGAGAGATGCATTAATGATATGCTGTAGATGTGATCTAACTGCATCTCCTCCCTGGACGACCAGCCAGGAAGGACAGGGGTCGAGAGGGCAAGTCGTCTTCTTCACACATCCAAGTACCTTGTACACATCTTCGGTACTCACTAACTGAAACTGATCAAGTGTAATCCTACTCACGGAGTCACTGGACACTCCACTGTCAACCTCTGCTATAACAATGGCATCTAAGTCGGCTCTTATCCGAGAGATTTTACCTGAGAAATGATCGTTAAAGGCATCACAGCGAACTGCTGAAGGCTCTAAAATCGGATTCAGGGGAGAAGGAGCCTGAGTTAGACCCCTCACCACCCTGAACAGTTCTGCTGGATGTGAATGCGCAGACGCAATGCGTGCAGAGAAGAAAGCTTTCTTCGCTGCACGTATTGCCACTCCATAGAAACGAAGATGTTCTCTATGTTGTGTCTTGTCGGATATAAGTCGAGTTTTCTGCCATCGGCGCTCCAGTCGTCGTTCTTTCCGCTTCAGCTCCCTGAGGTCTTCTGTATACCAGGGCGCCCTATTAGAAGCGGGCCGGAGAGGACGTTTTGATTGGCAATCACATGTAGAAATCTGCTCATCACCTCCTATCTGATGGGAAGTGCCAGAGATTGAACCTGGGACCTTCTGCATGCAAAACATGTGCTCTACCACTGAGTCACAATTTGTCTAAAGTTCCCAATTTTCTCTCCGATTGAGGAGTAAGGAGATCTGTGGGTGGAAGTTGGATTCCATGCTCATATCATGTTCTGCTTCAAGAACTAGACAGAATTCAGATATGAATCCAGATGTATATACAAATGTACATTACATTGAAGGCAACGTAATGTGGACACGCAGCATCCTTACTCAGATTTGAATGTGCACCTGACCTATCTGCACAAATTTATGATCCAGCAAATGATGCACATGGGTTGGATTAGGGCTTGGAAGCATGGGTGTAGGTTGGAGAAAGAGGGGGAGATGTCCTCATCTTTAACCTTCCCCTCTTCAGCTCCCTCTGTGGATTTATTTAAAGGATCAACATGAAAAGGGATATAAATAGAACAACAAGCCAGTTTCCTCTCTTGATCTTGGCCACAAATACTGGGGTGATAATCAGGGCAAGCTCTGCTAATATGCATGGGGGTTGGACAAAACTGTCAGTGGTCTTGTCCAATTCCCATTTGTGTTAAAACTTAAATTTACATGCAGCTCTGACCTGGGCCCCCTATCTCTATCTGCTTAGTTTCAGTCATTCTATGGCATCAGGAACCACCTAGGGGCTGCACGGTGGTGCAGCGTTGATTATATGATGCCACTGCAATCGCGCACCCACTAGGGAGCTTTCTGCCAAAGCTGCGGAGAAAAAAGGTCAGGGACATATCCTGACTTTTCTCTGGAGTGAGGTGAGGATGCGCAAGATGGCGTCAAGACAGCCCCAAAGCCTCACTCCGGAGTTGCAGCGGAAGTGGGCCAGTCAGTGCCTGGTGAAAGGTGACCTGCGATTGGTCGCTTTCCACCAGGGACAGGGTGGGGACGGCTCCAGTCCCTGGACAGCTGCCCAGAAACCCCTCCCTCCTCGGCGTCGGGATTACCTGACATCACCCTATGGGAGGGAAAGCGCAGGGTTTTCAAGGGATGCGGCGCCAACGCAGCGCTGTGAAGGCACCCCCCCAAGACCATTCTCCAGCCCCCCTCTCATTCATTTTAATAGGATTTGTGCAGGTGAATTGCCCAGCGAATTATCCCTTTAGTTACCAAGAAGACTGGCAAAGATCCATATACTTGCCAGATATTCACATCTGTTTGCCTGTTAATATGTTTGCTTTCCAGATGTATTTTCTTAATTCACATTGCTTGCTTAGATTTTTTTTTCATTCCCTCCCACCGTTACTGCACAGAATTCTTAAGGACTAAATATTGATCAGAACATAAATATTTGGTCCTAGAAAAAAAACATGATTGTAGATACTGCTGGTTCTGTAAACCACCCCCTTTCCCTCCCTTAACCATGCCATTCAGCACCACACCTTCCCAACTCCGAAGATGCCCCTTAAAATACAACAACAGATATGAAGTGATACAAGAGAAATACCTCCAAGTGTATATGATGTGTCTCTTCCTCACCATTGAGGCTTGAAGGTAGGATCGTATTACACCGAAAATGTAACAGCTGCACTGGTTGCTGGTGTGTTTCTGGGCCCAATTCAAAGTGCTTATTTTGATCTTTAAAGCCTCAAACAACTCAGGTCCAGCTTATTTGATGGACCACCCACAACTTTATGAATCTGCCCAAATGTTAAGATCACTGGCCCACCATTAAGATCTGTAAGGTTGGCAGGCTGTAGATACAGAGCGTTATGAGTGGTGGCCTCAGCTCTGTGAAACCCACAACCACCAAGACATCTATGGCTGCCCTATATGTTGCTGTTTTCAAGCTGCTTTGAAAATCTTACTGATTTTCTTTAGCTTTGAAGTATATGTGCTGCTTTTGCTACTGGGTTATTCTAAATGAGTCTTTCAATATGTCTTTCAATTCCTTTATGACTTTATTAACTTGTTATTGATGGGATTGTATCCAATGTCAGTTGCATCCTATTTAGAGCAGACCTATTGAAATTTATTGGAACTTAAGTTAGACTGGCAATAGTTGCAACCCATAGAATTGTACTTCTTATATTGTAAGTCATCTTGGGGAGACTGTAGTCTTGAAAGGCAGTGAGAAATGCATTAATTAATTAATTAATTAATTAGTCAGCAGCCTATCCCTACATATTCAGAATTAAGGAACAGGGCAGATGGCTGGACTTGCATGAGACTGAAACGCAGAGCCTTCTTAAAATAAAATAAAATAATATAATATAATATAATACAGGGCTTCCTCTTCCCTGTAAGGACACAGTCCAAACTTTACATTGCTAATTTAAACCTGACTGTACTCAATGAAGTGAAACAAAATTAAAAACAACAGCAACACCTTATCTTGTAAGTCGTTTTGATGATTTTGATCCAATGTGAACGCTGGCACCATGGTAGCTCAGACACAAATTGCATAATACAGCTTTAGTGGAAACTGAGAATCAAACCTGGACAATCACTTCAAAAATCTGAAAGAGACCTAGGCCCCCTCTACAAGATTTCAGTTTGACGCCCGGTTGCCTGATTATGCGCATATACGGAGAAGCACATTTACTCCTAATACCTATTCACAAGAGGCGGTGAAGCACATTACGGGCTATATGAGACTTGCTTTAAAGTTGTTTACATGCGGAGAATCGCATGTTTACATGGCCATAAGGCGCTTTAACTCCCGCGGCAAATTAAAAGTCACTATTTTACGCGCATTTGAACATGCGAATAATCAGAGATAAAAAGCGCCTCGACCCCTGATTTGCGCTCCGCTCTTGTAGAGGTAAAATTTGTAATGTGCCTTGAAAGAGCTTTAAATCGCTCTTGTAGAGGCACCCTTGGAGGGGAGAAAAAAGATTTTTTTTAAAAAACCCAACCCCCATAGAAACACAAAATGTAAAAGTTTGTGCTACTAAGTTGGAAAGGAATTTATTGTGTTACTAAGTATTGGGAAATATCAGCATAGGGGAATGATCAAGTTATTTTAAATACCTGGGCAGCTCTCAACTATATTTGTCACTCACTGCAATGTTTTGAGCTATGTCTGTAAATGTCAGGCTGTAATCCCTATAGATAGTTCTCCTTCCTCTGTTTCATCTAGCAGTATGTTTCCTTGTTTGTACCTGTTGAATATTGCAGAAAAGTACGGCTGTTGTTTTAAGCAAATAGACTGTCTCCTTGCCAACAGGAAAATCCTGTTTCAGAGGGCTTTCTTTTACCAAGATGCCATGATGCATGAAAAATATTTGTGTGTTGCCACATCAGAATAGGTTACTGCTTTTCCAATCCTCTCCCTCGACGCCACCTCCGTAACGTTGAAAAGAAGTTAAATAGGGAGCATCAGCCAATATTGAAATCTGATGCAGAAGCCATGTTAATTTGGGATGCTTTTGGGGATCACACTCGAAGTGGATCAAATTAGACATCCGATTTTAAACTTGCGTCGTTCCTTTCCTTTTCCTTTTTTTTTAAAGCACCAGCTTAGATTTTTCACATCACGCTACATCTGGCTCTGAGCAAAGCGTATTGGCCACACCAGCAGTGTCCCAGTGAGGACACCCATTTACTCAAAAGCGGTTTAGCCAGCCTTTTAAATCTCGTAGCTGTTTGCCAAGGATGCTTTATTTATTAATTTTCTTCTTCTTCTGCTAGGGCTTGGTTCAGACATGCCCTCCACCAAGTGGGTGAGAGCCATATTCTGCTTGTTTGGAATCATAAGACAGGGGAGAGCCTCTCATTTCTCAGGGTCCTGAACAGCCTGGACGAGAGAAGCTGTTCTGTGATCCCTCTGAGATAGGAAACAGAAAGGGAAGAAGTAGAAGAAGCAGGGTGAGGTGGTTGCCCCCCCCTTTGCATCATCACTGGAATCCTATACACACTTACTTAGGGGGAAGCAATGGGGCAGCTATGGCTGAACCTTGGGGCTGATGTCCAGGGCTCTGCAGCCCAGGAATCCCATCAACGACCACTGAGAGAGTGGCAGGTGATGAAGGCATCAAGGCAACGTAAGCAAACTCATTTTATTCCTGTAGTATTCCAGATGTATACCTTGAGTGTCATCAGACAGGGGGCGGGGATCGCATTTCCTTACCGTTGCTTTTCAGCCCCCCTCCTGTCCCACAATACTTTCTCTTTCTACCCAGAAAAGAAACAAAGAACACGTGGGCCATTCAGGGGCTGTTTTTATCACACCACTTTTCCTGCACGCAGCAGGAAATGGCGGCACATTCCGTTCTTCTTCTTCTTCTTCTTCTTCTTCTTCTTCTTCTTCTTCTTCTTCTTCTTCAAAAAAGTCAGATTAAAAGGGTTCCAATTTGTGACAGAAAATAGGCAAGAAGGAGAGGGAGACACACAGGAGGTGGACATTGTCGTCTAAAGGATGTAAGTGGGCAGTAGTGAGTGATAAAACACTCGTCTGATGATGCCCTGCCATTCCAAATGTGGAATAAAAAGCAGGAAATAACACTCTGAAAGCGGTATATGGAATGTGTCCTGTGACCCAACAGTTATCAGTGCACTTCAGTACCACTATAAAGCGGTAGTGTAGATCTAACAGTAGTGTAGATCTACCCTAGGCTGACCAGATAAAATCCAGGTCAGGGCTCATGTAACTTGAACAGTTGTAGAGAAAAGGGAATTTCAGCCAGGGTCACTTGTATGCAATTAGTTCCTGGTGAAATTCCCTCTTCATCACAACAGTTAAAGTTGCAGGGGCCCTGCCTTCTTTTGTATATGGCCACTCTAGTATAGTGCCTGCAACTTTAACAGTTGTGATGAAGAGGAAATATCACCAGGAACTAATTGCATACAAATGACACTGGCTGAAATTCCCTTTTCTCCACAACTGTTAAAGTTACATGAGCCCTGACCTGGATTTTATCTGGTCACCCTAATCTACCCTAAAATAGTGTATATTTAGCCTGTGCTTGGAGTACTATTGATATATTTTTTTAAAAAAATTAGGCTTGACAAACAGTTTTGTTGTTGTTGTTGTTCTAACGTATCAGGAATGTAGTAGCAGATGTAAAGCATGAATTGATGCAGGCAGGGAGAAGGGAAATGTGAGTTGTGTGATGCACAGCTGAAATAATACATATAGCCATCTAAAGCCCCACCCACCCCTATCCCCAAGATCGTTAAGTTCAGGGTAGAGATGCTGGAAAATTCGAGATGGGCTAAAATGAGTTTGGATTTCTAGGAATCCGACCTGTGGAATCCACTGCAGACCGGCCTCCCCGGGCTTCATGGAGTCCGCAGATATCCAGATTTTTAAAACTTTCCTGAAATTTATGCAAATTCATTTGAAGGAAAATATGCATGTTTCTGCTGAGACATATGCCATGTTTGAAAATATACTTGGGGAAAAGTTGAATGGAATGGGGGTACAATACGCTAAATGTTACTTACTAGCATAAATTCTGTAAATTGTTGCAAACGTTCTTGTGAAACTATTTGTGTCGTTTTCTGCATAATGGAAAAAAAAAATTGAATCCGTCTGTAAATGGATGCCAGAATGAATGACAGTGCACAATCACGGAACATGCACAGGATGGATTTCACAAAATCCAGACATCTCTAGTTCAGGGTCTAAAATGACCTAGCTCCACTCCTGGGAGTAAGTCTCATTGAACACAATAGAACAGCCTTCCTCAAAATGGTGCCCATGCTGGGAATTATGAGAGCTGCAGTCGAACAAATCCAACCAAATCTGGAGGGCACCAGATTGGATAAGGCTGCAACTGAATTTACTTCAGATTGAACATGTCTAGGGCCAGATCTACAGCAAGATATAGCACTATAAAAGTGGTATGTAAGCGGATTATGGAGGCAGGATTTACACTACTGCTTTATAGCATTATTATTGTTATTTACATTTATATACCGCCCCATACCTGAAGCTGTCTGGGTGGTTTACAACAGTTAAAAACATTAAACATTTAAAAACCAATATACAAACTTTGAAACCATAAAAGCCTAAAAACAAACTACACATCAATGACAACTGTCGGGGCCCATAGACACGTTCCATATACTGCTTTCATACCACTTTCATAGTGTTATATCCTGCTTGGTGTAGATGTGTCATGAGCCCATCAGTTGTCACTGCACTTCAATACCACTATAAAGTAGTAGTGTAGATCCTGCTTAGGATCGCGCTGTTAATTGCGCTGAGAACAAAAATGGTGGTTGGGGCAAATTGAATGGATTATGACTTAACTGATTATGATTCCCTTGGTTTAATCCAGCAAGGTAGTGGTTTATGGCTTTGGCATTAAGTCTTCTAGGAACATGGCTTTATAGAAATTATATTAACTTGCAAGGTAGGCAGAACCCTGACGTCTATTCTACTTGTTTTGCATAGAACCTGTGTAAGATAGAAGACTTACAGCAGCAAATAGCAGCTCGCTGTGTGTGTTTGTGTTGGGGTGGGGTGAGGAAGAGAAGGATTAACCTTCCCTACTTTGCATCACAGGCCCAATCTGGATTGGGGCCCCATGTCTGCTGTTAAATTTATTTATTGATTTATTTTTAAAGAAGAGAATTCCAAGTATGAGATTCAAAGACCTGGTTAATGTCTCATCTTGCTTGAATCTTAGGTGGAAACAGAACTTGCCATTACATTAAATAATCTGGAGATGAATGTACAAATCTCACTAATTTGAGAGATGGTTCAGTTCATTCACAGAACATCAATGGTTTTTGCTTTCTGAGAACAATCTTTTGAATCTCCCTCTGTATCTAGAGTTTAGATCAACCTCTCCCAACCTGGTGGAATCCAGATGTTTTGGATCACAACTCCCAGCATTCCTGACCAGTGGCTATGCTGTTTGGGGTTGATGGGAGTTGAAGTCCCAAACATCGGGGGGGGTATCAGGTTCGGGAAGGCTGGTTTGGGTGGCTTTCCTGCATATGGTTTTCTTCTTGCAGTTGCTGTATAATTCTTTTTGGTCCTTAAAGCTGATGTTCCCTATAGTAGGTCTAGATGACATGGCCATGTGGGGATTTGTCAAGTATGAAGTGCTTAATTTCTAGATCAGATGCAGGGACTCAAACATGCCTAGAAGACAAACCTCCTGCTCTGATTGCCCTGTCCCTTAATACCAGACATGTGAGGACTAATTGTGGCCATTCAAGGCCGAGTGGAATGAACTTCTGCCCAGAGGTACTAATATTATTGTTTCAGGGCTTAATTTAGAGATTTCAGGGGACTAAACCTGGGGGATCCCCCTCTCAGATTAAGACCTGTCAGTGTGGCGATCGAAGTATCCTCATCATGTCGACATATACGTTGAACCTCTTTCAGTGAAAGGGTTGAATTCTATTTCAGTGAAGCTGTGGTGGACAGGCTGAAGACAAAAGTGTTTGGGTAAAGAAAATACCAGCATAGTTTAGTTTAAACCTCCAATTGCTGGTAACTAAACCTCAGCAGAGGCATTTTAGAAGGGAGTGGGAGGAATAACTGCACAAAAGCTGGGAAACCACCCCAAAATTGGTGGTCTGGAAAAGGGGGTGTGGCCATTGGGGAAACTCCAGACTGGGACCTTAAGAAGGCCGTACTTGTTCTCCCTCAGCTTGAGATTCTCCACCCCTGTTGCAGGATAATAGGCAGGAATACCTATTACAGAAAAAATTCATGAGGCATGTTCTAAGGTGGTGACAGAGACAGACTTATCTTGCATTTCTCACAAACGTGATTTGCCAAGGCCTCAAGGTAATTTTTATCTCTTAAATATGCCACAGCATGCCAACAATGTACAAAGTGCTGAGATGTGAGCTATTTGTAAATTGAAAATTCACTTGGGGTGCAATCCTATGCATGCTTAGACAGAAAAAACAAGGCCTACAACTCCCAGCATGCTGGGAGCTGTAGGCCTCCCCCCCCCCCCCCCCCCCGTCTGAACATGCATAGGATTGCGCCCTTGCAGATTGAAATTTGGTTATTATCATGTTTGGGAAAATAGTGAAATACGTTTATCTTCTTCTTCAAAAATAAAATAAATCGTTATCAAGAATTAAATAGGATATTTCCACTGGTGTTGGTAGATCCAGTGATAGCTCGCTGTGCTGGCTTTGAAACGGGGACTAGTCCCAGCCATCTAACAGCAACAACAATAACAACAACAACGCAGTTGTGAGGCTGCTCCTGAATAAGCTCTTGTTGGACTCTGCTGTTTTTGCCAAATAGTGGGAAATTTCTGCTTTTAGGGCAAGGCACATGGCTGAGGGATTGGTGAGTGACTTTATACATTCCTGGGTTAACTGATTTGCAGTGCAATCTTATACATGCCTACTCAGAAGCAATCCACATTGAATTCTGTGAGGTGTATGCATGGCTATGTGTGGATAGGATTGCCTCCTTAGTCTCATCACAACCTGGCTTCCAGCCTGATTTGGAGGCTGAAATTGCCTTGGTCACCCTGATGGACCACCTTTGCCGGAAGAGGGAGTGCCATGCTTTTAATCGAGCTGCATGTCCCACGGGTGGTGTTGTCCTTCTGAAGCAACTGTTTGGGTTGGGAACCAGGGACACCATGCTCCAGGGGTTCCTATCTGATGGGCTGCTTCCTGCTTCCAGTAGGTGGTGCTGGGAGACTACTCCTCTGCCCCATGGCGTTTATGCCAGGGATAGCAGAGAAATCCATCTTGGGGTGGAGTTTGATGGGTTTTCCTAGGTTTGGCCCCCAGGATTGCCTTCCAGTTCCTACTGCGGTGCCCGACACATTCTGCAGCGAGTCACACCAGTTCTCAGATTTCCCAGGCATAATGCATATTTTTTTTTCCTGCAGGTTCGCAATTTGTGTAAATTACTGAACAATTTGTGCAAATTAGGACTTGATATACACAAAAACACAAGAGCGCAAAATAACAATGCTTGGAGTTCAGGGAAAAGCCCGCAGCTCACATCGCAAACACAAACATGCCACAGAACTCCACTGAGCCAAGAAAGAACTGGATTATCCAGCGATGGACATCCCTAATTTATGCTAGGAGTTTCTGTAGAGTTCCATCTTGTCTCGCATGCTGTTTATTTAACTTCTACATGACACAGAAGATGTCATTCAGGGATTAGGAGTAAAATGACAATAATATGCTGATGACACTCATGTCTATTTCTTCTTTTCAATGAGGTTTTGAATGTCCTGAACTGGTGCCTGGAGTTGATTATAGTCTGGGCAGGGGCTATTGGTAGGTGTAGTTAGCTGAGGATTGGGGAATTAAGAACTGGCCTCTTCTGGATTGAGCTGCATTCCACCTAAAGCACTGGGTCCATATGTTGGGAGGTACCATATAATCCAGCATCATAGATTAATGCCCAGGTGTTGTCTATGACTTCAGTAAGTGAACCAGCTATGGAGCTTCTTAAATAAACATGTTCTTGTCACAGTTATCCACACTCGGAGAATGTCCAGGTTAGATTAATGAAATGTGTTGAACATGTATTGACTGCAAAGACTGTTCAGAAGCTTCAACCGGTTCAGAATTCAGTAGTTGCGAATTGGGAGAAGTAAATCTGGGAATATTTGAGTGGGGTTTAAAGATCTCCTATAGTTGCCCATTTGTTTCTTGATACAAATCAGAGTTCTAGTTCTAAACCAGGCATCCCCATCCTGTTGCTGTCCAGATGTCTTGGACTGCAACTCCCATCATCCCCAGCCATCAAACTGACTGGGAATGATGGGAGTTGCAATCCAACACACCTGGAGGGCGCCACGCTGAAGAGGCTGTCCTAAAGTATAAAGCCCTAATGGCCCGGGAGCTAGATTTCTCAAGGATAACCTGCACCCACATGAACCTATTTGTTTCTGATGATCTTCAAGGGAGACCCTGCTCTGAGTGTCTCCAGCAGACACTCAGAGCATCAGAGTTGAGGCTTATGGCTACCAGGGAGAGATGGTGGCTGTAGAATCTCCTCTTCTGCCAGGTAACTATAATCCACATCTCGATGCTTAAGGATACCAAATATTGCTGTCTTTCTGCTGACTTTTGTGTCATGGGTTTTTAACAGGCGTTTGTTTTGATATTTGAGATATTATTTGATTTCATTTGCAAGCAACCTTTGAGAGTGACTCTGAACATAATTCAGAATTTTTCCTTTCTCCGGTGAGGAAGTGAAGATGCTTTCCACACACACCAGTGTTTAGAGCACTGATTCTGGCTCAGGCTAGAGGTTGTGTCTTCTGGCGATACAGAAGACGCAACCCAGCACCTCTAGTTTTAGATACAAATTGTAGGTCAAAGTGTTCTAAGGGTTGTAACCAATGGTAGAATAGACCCACTGAAATGAATGGGATTGAAGTTAAACTCTTATTAAATATGACCCTACAATGGTAGTATTGTATTCTGAAGACAGTTACAAGTGACAGTGCAAAAGCTTTAGAGTACTCAACTTACCAAAATAAATAAATAAAAAAATCACCTCTAGTGACATTTCAAATGAATTTCATAGGGTCTCATCAAGCAACTTGATGAACTTTGAGGAACTTGAGGAACTTTGAGAGACACCATAAGAGTTTCAATAAGATTAGTGAACTTTCTCAAGGGGTTTTCTCACATCAATGGTTATTACTAGGTTTATGGCAGATGTTTCAGGCGAAGAAACAGTAAAGTTTTATTTTATTTTTTTAAAAAAAATTTAAACAGCCAAAAGGACTGGCTTTTGTAGAATTTAATATCTTGAGTAAATGATACGTTACTCTGATATCCATTTAAGAAAGTGTGCAATTGGTACTAAGGTGCAGAGACAAAGCAAATTTGGACTGCAATCCTATGGACACTTTCCTGGGAGTAACTCCCACCAAACGCAGAGAATCTTTCTAAACATGCCTAGGGCCTCCTCCACACGAGACGTTTAATGAGCCTTGAAGGCTCATTATAAATTTTACCTCCACACCAGCGGAGCGCAAAACGGGCGTACAGGCGCGTTATCTCCCCGATAATGCGCATTTTCGAATGTGCGTTAAATAGCGACTTTTATTTTTCTCCGGCCGTTAAAGCGCATTTTCGCGGTGTGAACAAGCGATTATGCGCATTAACGTCTTCTAAAGCGCTTTTTGAACATCAATTAATGCACTTCGCCGCCTCTCGCCGCCTCCCGTGCAGAGGGATTAGGCGTAAATGCGCCTCCGCGATAATGCGCATAATCCCCGAACCGGGCGCAAAAGCGCATCCTTGTGGAGGGGGCCTAAGTTGGATTGCACGTGTATTGAAAGGTGCCTTGATGTTCTGTTGACTATCCTTTAGAGGGCAGTGGAGAGTTATTTATCATTTCGCTTGAGCAGCTCCAGTACATTTTAGCCTGTCGTACATAGCCAAATAGAGTCTGGTGACAAAACGTAAAGCTGATAATTTTATTCTCTTTCTTTTTAATAAGCGAGTATTTTTGGCCATGCTTGGTGGAAAGGAGCCTGGCACCATCACGTAATCCCAGAGTCCCTAGAAGGGTCTTAAGTGGCGTTCCAGTACATTCAAATCAACCTGGTCCTATTTTTAAGTTGCAATAATCTGATAATGATCTTTGAAGGTGTCAACATTAGATTTTTTTATCATGAACGTAAACACGTCTGAAAGCAAAGGTCAATCGATTTGAATTACTTCTTCCGAAAAGAGCATTGAAAGCAAACAATGACGGCTGCTGATTCTGGTCGGGTTTGCAAGTTTAATTTTGTATTATGTAGGGAAAGTGCTTCCTTTTGGCTGTGTGTTGAAACTCACTATTTGTGTTAAAACTCATTATGTACCTTAGTTTGTGCATTTTACATGAGTCATTGATGGGATAGAAGGCTCTGTGTCGTGTCCCATTCTTATGGGGCAATTCACTGGGTTTCCAAGCCAGGGGGAGATTGTGTGGTTTAACATGAGAATTCGTAGATCAGGGAGCACATTTTCAGGTCAATCTACTACATCCGTTCTAGGTAAATACGATGAAGATCAGGACATATTTGGACTGAAGTCTGCATTAAAATGGGTGTAAGGTTTAGGTGAAATCCAGTCAAGCAATTTTCAGCTCAGTGGCCCTCAAGGGGAAAGAGTTAAGAAAGAAGGTGCTTAACTTTGAATCGGATTGAAGTTATTAAAACCTGACATAGATGAATAGATGTGGAGTTGAGCCCCTACTGTGAACACTTTGTTCTTTGTCCCTCTCAGTTTTACACACTGTGGAATTCTGTATCGCATATGAATGCATGCAAATAGCTTGCATGTATATACAGTATGTATATCGGAATATGTTTTGTGGCTGGATATTTATAAATGTATGTATATGCTAAGGGAACATCTGTTCCTGGAGTTTAATGTATCAACACCGATCACTCATACAACTGATATTGAGGCAAGTTGACACGAAATATTGGGCAGTTGGGGGGGGGGGGGTTGCAATTGGCAAACAGCTGTGTGCATTTTGTGAGGGGGAAAAGCTACTTCAGATATGCAAATATGTTACCCTATAATAAAAGATACAATATCCTTTCTGTTTTTTTCCCCTTCAAGCCTTAAGGGCCAAAAATATCAAATACAAATGCAGACTACCTCAGAGCCTATCTACATTACTGGTTTAAAACGGTTTAAAACGGTTTATAACAGTTTTGAGAACTGTTGGGGCCCAGGACACACTCCATATACAGTTTCCAAAACATTTTCAAAGTGTTTTATCCTGCGTGTGTAGGCTCTCAGTTATTACATATGGAACATTATTATTATTATTATTATTATTATTATTATTATTATCTTTATTTGTATCCCACCTTTTGCCCAATGCCCAACAAGGCACAACAGCAAAAGTGGCTGAAATTAGCTGCTTACGCCCTGTGTATTATTATTATTATTATTATTATTATTATTATCAAGCTGATGCTTGGACAGTTGACTCAGGAACATCATTTCAGATTTGCAGGGGAAACAGGGAGAGATTCCCAGTGTGCTTTAAAAGTCTGCTCTTGAATTATTAAAGTTTAAATTGCGAAAAAGTCATGTATTTTAAGAGCAAGAAAAGAGAAAATGTATCACCAAAAAAGAGGACAAAAGAGGACACAACTCTGCATAGAATTTGCGCATGCTAATTTATATAAACTGATCAGTTTATTGCTTATTGGCCAATCACGCTATCTGCATATTCAAAGACATAAAATAAAATACCCAAAACAGGCACACTATAGGGCCCATCATGCTGTGAAAAGAATACCAAAAGAATATTTTATACCAATAATAATAATAATAATAATAATAATAATAGACAGCAATTTTAACATTGTTAGAACTGAAACAATATTTCATAAAATCTAAGCAATATATATTAACATGTTATATTAGCAAGCTTAATCTTCTAAAGCAATCGAGAGCTTCTGTTTCTGAAATGCCCATTTAACAAACTTGGCTGCCGTATAAGACGTACAGTAATCTGTGCCAGCCAGTAATAATAGAGTTATACTTAGGGAGGAATTGTCACAGAGCCCAACTATTTAAGAGATCAAGATATTGCTTCCTCAACTCAGCATACAGGGGACATTTCCATGTCCTCTGCCATGGGAGAGCCAACTGGACAGTATTCTTTTCACACCGTGATGGGCCCTGTAGTTCACTTTCACCTCCATCAGCTGCTAATTTATATGTATAGTGGCAGATTTAGACATACGTTTGAGAAATTAAGGAAGGCAATCCTATGCATGTTTAGACAGGAAAAAGATCTTCACCTGCTAGTATGCCCCAGCCAGCATGACTAACTGGGACATTACTGGGTGTTATAGGATTCCGCACCCTCACCATCTAAACATGCAAAGGATAATGCTCTAAATAGAAACAGATTACATCTCACCATACTGTGCAACACTGTGACCAGGTGACCTATGTGCCTGGCTATTCTGTCTACCATCCAGGTGCTCACTTTTGATGGGCAATAGTTCTGATGGTTCACTACCTTTAAACCAGAATTGGACTGGACAGCCCTTCAAGCAGGAGGTGATTTCAAATAGAGAATGGCCCTTTGCAAAAGAGGACACACACAAGGGAAATGGGGAGAGATTCTCAGCAAGGTCTGCTCTTGAATGACTAAAAGTTAAATTGCAAAAAAACAGAAAAGAAAATAAGGCAGTGTATTTTAGGAACATTTCTTGCCTTTAGTTTGTCTGCTTCCCAATAACTATATCAACAGCCCTTTTCACAAAAAGCACTTCCGGTGTGTGTGGTGAATGAGAAGAACCCTGCCCTCCAACTTCTGCATGTTTGGCTGTACATGGTCAGGCTCCCTGTTCAGACCATCCCTGGAATACACAGAAGTTGGGGTGCAGCAGTAAAGGCTGGTGGCTCCGATGTGAGTGGGGTGATAAATCCACTCTGGATTTCAGTCAGAACTCTAAAGGAACTATCCTAGGTGTTTTAGAGGAAGGAAATGGGGCTTTGCACCTCGGATAGCTCCTTTAGTGTTCTGACTGGTTCTGACTAAAACCCAGAGCTGATTCATTGCCTCACTGACAAGGGAGCCATCAACCTCCACTGGCTGCAAGATATTAGCTGCCAAACCGGGGATCGTGGCTCTGCTTCCCCCTCCATGCATTCATAGACTGGATGGATAAGGCTCGATCTACACTACTGCTTTATAGTGGTATTGAACTGATAACTGTTGGGGCAGATGACACATTCCATAGACCTCTTTTATAGCGTTATATTTCCTGCTTTTTATTCCACATTACCCCAAATACCACAAGAAATGTCATTGCGCATCCTACAAGGTATAAAATGTGCAAGAGGGATATAGCGGTACCATGATGGGATCGTAACACAAGGTGCTAGATTTGACACAAGGTGTAGATCTGGCCTTGTAAAAACAGGGAACATTCCCTACACGTCACCAAACGTTCAGCCCCATTTTTGTTGACACAAAGGGATTTGTGCCTTTGGCCTTCATTCGTGCCTGTAATAGGCCCATTGAAGGGTATGCTTTTACTACTTTATTTTAAAACATCTATACCACTGTTCACCCAACATTTCACAGCAGTTTACAAAAATTAAACCTATATCCAATACAATCAGCCATTGAATCCAGTACCATGTAAACAGAAACCTAAAACAACCTACAGATGAACAATGAGACAAAAGTTCCATAGCTTTGGGGTTGCTCCGCCTCCTGCCTTTCTGTGAGATGGAACCTGGAGCTGGAATCATCATGGATGATCTGAAACTGGGGATGAGGGAGATGGAGGGAGAGACATATAGAACCATGGCTCTCTTCCTGATCTCCTTAAAGTAGATCCCCCAGTAGATGCTCTATAAAAATCCAGAATGAATATTAACTTCCATTTTAATGTTCCAGAGTTTATGGAATTTGCTCCTCATGGGGCCAATATTAGCCCCATCCAGGGCTTGCTTGAGCAACATGAAGATGCCAAAGTGTTTTGATTCGTCCCTGGTTGTTTTGGGGCTTTTCTACATGAGGCTGTTAATCCACTGCCTCTACTTTTGGTTTTGTTGCAGCACTGGGATCTAAGCACTACACAAGGAGTGTTTCCTTTCCTGCTTTTCCACTAAAAACTTCTAGGTGGGACTGTAGCATATAGAGGAATCATGCAAATACACAAATGGAAACAGCATTTTCTTTCACTGTCAGAAATAATACCCCATTTCCCTTTCTTTAACTGAAAGTTCTGTTGATTAACAGAATTGAAACTGGAGGGTCACATTTTGTCTAAAGAACTCGTAAACAGACATGAGTAGGGAATGACGAGGGCATAATAAATACCTATGTAGAAAAGCTCTTTGTGACTAGTTTTAAACAGTACCGGAGTAGGATTGTTTTTATTTGAAGCCCTTTGTTTAACATTACATGCAATTGTACCCTCATGGCAGGGCTAGGGAGGATATGTGACCCACCAGATGTTCATAATCCCCAGTCAGTGTGTCCAATTATTGGAGTGATGGGAGTTGTAATCCAGCAACAACTGGAGGGCCCACAGTTCCCCAATGCTTCCTTAAGGGAAAGCTGATAATGGGCCTGTTCAGACAACATATTAAACCATGGTTAGGCCACTAACCATTTTGCAGCAAAGGGTTAGTGGGTATGTTTAAACCATGGCTATGTAGCCACCATGGTGTTCTCATGATATACTAAGTTATGGTTCACATGACATGCTAAGCCATAATGTTTAACTCAAAATCCTTAACCATTGTGGCTTAGAGTGTCATCTGAACAGGGTCAGTATGGATATAATGGGCTTGTTCAGACAATACACTAAGCCATGGTTAGGTCACTAACCCTTGTGCAGCAAATGGTTAGTGAGCATGTTGAAACCGTGGTTACGTAGTGAGCATGTTGAAAACGTGGTCACCATGGTTAGGAATGGATCACATGACACTCTAAGCCATAATGTATAGCTCAAAATGCTTAACCACCAGCCCAAAATAGCATTTGCTTTTTTTGCAGCCATATCACAGTAGAATTATAGAATATTAGAGTTGGATGGGGCCTATAAGGCCATTGAGTCCAACCCCCTGCTCAGTGCAGGAATCTACCTTAAAGCATCCCTGACAGATGATTGTCCAGCTGCCTCTTGAATGCCTCTAATGTGGGAGAGCCCACCGCCTCCCTAGGTAATTGGTTCCATTGTCCAATTGGTTAAAAATGTGCCTGCTGGAAGAGATAGTCAGTGCACCCATTTACAGCATAATACATTCACATGCTGTACATTTGAGGGCTTATGTCAGCTTCCCCCAACCTGATGCCCTCTGGAGCTGATGGACTACAATTCCATCACCCCAGCCAGTGTGACTGGCTTATACGATTTGGATACTTAGAGGTGTGTGGGTATGATTTCTACATATTGGGAAAAATGTGTGCGAAGGTGACAATTGCTGCATGTTTACATTACTGTGGCAATTTAGATGTGAAGGCAATTTCAACCTCTGCCTACTCAAGCAATTAAGGAATTGTTAAATTCCTTCACAAATGCCCGAGGCCGAGCAGAGTCATGGCAGCAAAGCTGAAGTACACACCATTGGCATGGAGCTGCAGAGACAGTGGGGGAGATCATCAGAATGATGGCATGAGTTGGCGGAGAAAAGGGAGGCATTTCGCTTAGCCTTTGCTTGTTTCCGATAGGGCAGCCCTGTTGACAGTGAAGATATCGGGAGGAATTTTGGCCCATGTGCTACAGGGCATAATGAAATCTTTCCAAGTTCAAATATTGAGCCGGTTCACACATAGCTTAATTCACCCACGGGTCATGCCGGGTGCCATTTTTGTATGGCGTCTGTGGGCACCCAGCTTGCATGGCTTGTTGTGTTGAGCGGATTCACGTGGCAGGGGTTGTTTGGGGGTTAGACAAACCTCACAATACCCTAAAACAAGCCATGGGTTGTTTGAGAGTTGTGTAATCCTGAAACAACCCCTGCCGTCTGGCTTCACAGGACATGGTGAGCGAGGTGCCTGCAGGCACAGTGCAAAAATGGCGCTCGGAATGATCTAGCAGCCCCCGCCGGGCATGTCATGCCAGGTGCCATTTCTGCGTGTGGGTTGTGTTCCAAACACCTGGAGAGCACCAGGTTCCTTACCCCAGATATAGAGTATCCAGCTATCAAATGTCTTGTTTCATTGATGACATGCAAGCCTCTCTAGGATCCTTTTTGGCCAAGGAATGGAATAAAAAATAAATAAATAAAAATTAAATAATATATGGCTCCTAAAAATAATTCTAACTCGACGGATGGGTTTTTGATATGACACAACCGTGTTGACAATTAAGAAATTGGGAGGAAATTTGAACCACATGTTTAGGGCATAATATAATTCTAATATGGAAGTTGGGTTTACAGGTGTGGTTATTGTTTTCCACAATGTCTGGTGGCTCTGATTTTAGTGGAACTGTGAATCTGCTCTGGGTTTCAGTCAGAACCAGCCAAAACTCTAAAGGAGCTATCTTAAGGTGCTGAGCCCCATGTTGAGGGTTTGGGTTCAGCACCTCAGATATCTCCTTTGGAGTTCTGGTTGGAACCCAGAGTGGATTCACAGCACCACTGAATCTGGAGCCACCAACCTCCACTGGTTTTCCATGCTGTTTGTCTTCGGATGTCACGTCTTAAGGACAGTCTGTGCTTAAACTCATGCACTTTTATTACCAATTCCATTTTAGAAAAGGCAGCATGCACTGCGAAATGAAAGAGGGGGAACTCACAATCACACACATTTACACCCATGTGCAATATTGTGGGCACATGGAGATGCGCACACATACGCACTATATCTAGTTGTTTTCCAAATTTGGATTGGGAAGAGTCATCAAGAAAACCTAACGGCAGGGGAAAAAAAATTCCCACAGCGTTTAATTGAGATAGGGGGTTAGCCTTTAGATCATTTTTCTTCAGGATAAAAAAAACAATTCCCAGCCTAATTATGTTTAGGATGATTTGGATTTGCTCCATCTAGTTCATTTTCCCAGGCACAAATCAACATTAATCTCTAAATTTATTTCAGATGTCAGGTTTACCTGACTAGTATAATTTAGTTCAGTAATGAACAGTTCAAATAGCCTACAGTCAAGAGAGTTAAAAAGTCATCGCTTCTTCAGTTAATTGGTCATCTAGATCTAGGCTGTGAGCCACAAACCCAGTTGGGAATGTAAGAGTTTTGCTGGATCAGGTCAAATATCTATCTGGCCCAGTACCCTGTTACCAAGAGTGGGCAGCCAGGTGTCTTTGGGAAGCTCATAAGCAGGACATGAAGGCAGTAACTCTTCCTAGTGTTTATCCCCAGCACGTAGGGATGAAGAGCTCTACAGTGGTTGAAGAACATAAAGTGGCAACCAGTTTGTGCTGAGATGCAATTCAAAATGGTCTAAAATACAGCTGCAAGACAGTGGGGTATGGTGCCCGACAATCTGATCATATTACTCCAACTGTGTTTCACGTTCATTGCCTTCTTGTTATTTCCAGGCTCAGTTTAAAGGGTTGGTGTTAGTAGTCTTGAAAGTCTGGAACTGTCTGGCATATTAGGAGGATGCCATGCCATATACTGAATCAGACCATTGGTTCATCTAGCTCAGTATCATGCCTACTGATTGGCAGCAGGAGTCCAGAATTTCAGACAGGGGAATTTTCCTGGAGATGTTGGGGAATGAACCTGGGGTGTTCTGCATGGATGAAAAGAATGTGTTTTATCACTGAGCTATTAACCTTCTTGACCAGCTCCTTCTGGGAGTCAAGAAAACCTAACCATTGGTTCATCTAGCTCAGTATCTGTGTGTGTGATCAGGGGAGGGAGGGAGATTTAAGGAAAAGAAATGGCTGGGTGGGGAGGTTTAAACTAGGGTGGCCATATGGAAAGAGGACAGGGTTCCTGTATCTTTCACAGTAATATTGAAAAGGGAATATCAGCAGGTGTCATTTGTATGCATGCAGCACCTGGTGAAATCCCCTCTTCATCACAACAGTTAAAGCTGCAGGAGCCCTGCCCTCTTTTGTATCTGGTCAAGAGGGCAGGGCTCTTGCAGCTTTAACTGTTGTGATGAAGAGGGGATTTCGCCAGGTATAGCATGCATACAAATGACACCTGCTGAAATTCCCTTTTCTATACAACTGTTAAAGGTACAGGAGCCCTGTCCTCCTTTTCGTATGGTCACCCTATTTAAACCTCCCCTACCCACACACAGTGGTCTTAATCCAGGTCTTGGCTCCACGTGCTTACACAGAACTAAATAAAAGAGCAAGGATCAGCTGCATACTATAGTTTATCTCTCAGTGGTGGTGTCAACCCTATGGACTGCTCTCTCTTTGGAAGGTCATCAGACTGCTTAATTTTTGTTTTTCAGGCCTCTTTTACAGCGTGGTCCTATGCATGTCAACTCAGAAGTAAGTCCCCTTCAGTTAAATGACATTTAGTCCCAAATAAACATGTATAGGATTGCAGCTGTGCAGTGCAATCCAATGCATGTCCACCCAGAAATCAGCTGAGTCCCCTTTAGTTCAATGGGGTTACCTCCAACTAAGTGGCCATTCCTTTGCAGCTATATTTGGAAGTCTGGTCCACTGAACTCAATGAGGACTCATTTCTGAGTGGACCTGAGTAGGACTGAGCTTTTAATGATCTAATTCAACCAGTTTTTTTGTGTGTTGCTTTAAAACTGCTGCTTTTAAAGGGTTTATATATCTTCCATTTTGAAATATATGAGATTTGTTATCCGGCTGCTGGGTGGGAGTTAGTTTGTTTTTACGCTTTTAATTTTGGACACTACTTTGTATGGTTTTCATTCAGAAAAGCGATACATACATAAAGTAAACCATAACCATCAACATAATAAAGTGCTGGATTTGACTTCTAGAGCTTGTCTAGATGAGGCTGTTAAGCATTGCTTCTGCTTTTGGTTTCGGTGCAGAAAAAGCTGGGAAAGTGATCTGAAAACAAGCAGAAGGGAAGCTGGAGGATCACAACGCTGTCTAAAGGATCCGTAAACAACCATGAGTAAGGAAACATGAGTGCACAATAAATACCTTGTGCAGAAAAGGGTATTCTTCGGGTTTGAAGAACCACCTGCTCCGAAATGAATCTTGCCAATTGCTAAGATGTTGGTTGTGGTACCTCGGGTTGGATCCAGGATCTGCCTTCCATGAAAGGAAAGGTCCTTCAGTCAAAGGAAGGGCTCCGCTTTCAGAAGGTCCTTCCACCCAATTTTGGGGGATCGCCCTCTCCCACACACCACAGCTCACATTCACCAAAGTCTTCTGACTCTTTGTGTAGCATTTTCAGGTGGCTGGAGGTCTTCTGTGGGAAGGATAGTGTGGGAAAGCCCATGTCCACAAGTACAGTTGATCCTGCTTAAGTCTGGATCCGGCTTCTTATCTGTAGAACTTATTCCCCTTATCTGTTCATCTGGCACTCACTTCGATGACTTTTAGGTGCTAGGTAAAAATCATTTTATTTTTTTCTGGGAATTTAGCAGGCTTTTGTTAATTTTGCTGCTGCTGTTGCTAATGGAATTTGTGTTTATGCAAGTTCTTTATGACTGTGTTTCCCCTTAGGTTTAGTACTGATAAATACAGAAGTGCCCTTAACAAATATTTTCAAGGGCCATGTATACATTTACATTCATCCTTCACCTTGCTCCCTACTTCCTAAAACTTGTGAACATTTTAAAAGCTGCAAAACCGCTCTGGGGATGGGAGATATATGTCAGGTAATGGCATGGGCATTGCCCAATAGCTGCTCATCACATATTTTCCTCCAACATGCTGGAAACATACAAATTGGGGGAGGGATTCCCCCAGAACTCACTTTAGCATGCATACATTTTCAGAGCAGCAAAGGTCACTTTCAAAGCACCTCTACCAGACTGAGCATGTTTTATGTCTTCAAACGGTTATAGCATTTTATATTTTGCATTTCTTGGTATTTAGAAGGAAACTGCAGGATATCAAGAAAGGAATCATCCTTCTGCATAATGTTTTTTAAGACCCTGATCTAGTTGTAGTTACACTGAAATGGGGGAAGCTGGGGTTAAAAACACCAAGGATGATGTCACATCTGATTATCAGGAAACATGTGGGAAAGATACGGGTCACTGTCAACCACATGTTTAAGGTAACAAGTAGTTTGGTGTAAAGATAAGCCACAAAGAGCACGTGATTTTGTCTAGGGAGCAGGTTATACATTCTATTAAGCAAAGATGCTGTTTCTCTGATCCCTGCTCCTAAACAAAAAAGAGTGTTTAATAATAATTTAAAAGGACAGAATGGTCTGAACAATGAACATCAATGAGGCCATTTCCAAGTGCACAAAGCGTCTTCCGCAGGTTTTACATTACGAACATGGGAACTTCGTCAAAGCAAATGTTAGTTAAAAAGGCTGTTTACCAAAGGAAAGGTAGTTAAACATTTTATACAGAAGGTTGCATTGTTATCACAGATCAATAAAATAAGGAGAACATGGAGGGCAGCGCAGCTGTAAATACCAACACATGAATAGTACCTGAGAGAGGTCACCGTTCGGGTTACTTTTCATATATGCTGTCTTGCTTCTGTCAATTCCACAATTTAAGGAGTCCTACCTATTTAGCAATATAGATCTATTTAACCCTAGTTGCTAGTTGAAGTAGTTAGAATACATGATATGCCAAGATTGAAAAGAGCTGTTAAGACTGGTTTACCACAATGTGTAGGAAATAAGTGAAAGATGAATGACTCTGCATGTTTTTTGGGGGATGGGTGGGTGGTGCAGGGAAAGGCACACAATCTTGATAGAGCATAAAATCCTAACACGCTTAATCAAGACAAACATCCCTCAAAGTGGTTTATCAGTGGGATGAATTCTACTAGAAGGAGGGTAGGAAAAAGGGATCCCACCAAGGTCATGTCTTTAACATCCGGACATTAGACAATGAAGGATGGCTAATCCTCTTACAATGGCCGCAAACAGCAAACGAGATTTCATACATCAAGGCAACTTTGGCTAGCCAATTGTGTCTTATAAAGGGAAACACAACAAGCTCCATCATTTGGTAATCATGAGCCTGTTGCAATGCGTAATAAAGCCAATTACAGTCTTGCAACTAGTTTTTAATGACCTTGACATTGGACAAAAATTTATCCTTCTCCCCTTGGAGTCAATGAATTGGGTTAATTTTGTTATTAACATTTTATTGAAATATTTTTGATGTTATACATAAACTACCCCCATTTCCCCTCTCCCTCACCCTAAATTTATTTATTTCTCTTCCCACACATAATTACATATGAAATAAGGATCAAAATCTATGGATTGAATCCAACTGCAGTATTGTACTGGCAGAAGCAGTTCCATCCGCAGAACTAGGGTGTGTGTGTGTGTGTTGATTCCCCTTCTGCAAGCTCTGAAAATCTACTCCACAGGGCAGGGAAACCCTCTGGAGTAGAATTTTGTACAGAGTAGAGGACTTCATGCAGGGGGAGGAGAAGGGAGAGGGCCTTGCTGGCTGAGGATTGCAGGAGTAGTAGCCCAACGTATGTGGAAGGCATCAGGTGGGGAAAGGCTGTTCTAGAAGCCTTCTGAAATCATGCCTTACTCTCTAAGACCCCCTCTACAAGAATTTGGTTTGACGCCTGGTTCTCTGATTATGCGCATCTTCTCGGAAGTGCTTTATGGTAAATGACTGTACGCGGGAGGTAATTGAGCGCATAACTGGTGGCCTTACCGGTTGTTTGAAATGCGCTTTAGAAGTAGTTAATGCAGAGAATCACTTGTTCACATAGTCAAAATGCGCTTTAACGGCCGCAGCAAAATAAAACTCGCTATTTAACGCGCATTCGATAATGCGCATAATCGGATAGATAACGCGCCTCAACTCCCGATTTGTGCTCCACTCATGTAGAGGTAAAATTTTTAATGAGACTTGAAAGAGCTTTAAAACTCTCATGTAGAGGCAGCCATAGTCTATGTACACGATCTCTGCATTGGCCCCACACCTTGGAAATGGGTTGCTGTTGGAAGTCCACCATGCTCCATCATTGTAGGCTTTTAAGAAAGCCTTGAAAACCTATTATTTTACCATGGCCTTCTCTTGATATGACCATTGTTCTTGCTGTTCTTGCCACTGTGGTAATTGCTGGTTTTATTGTTAGCTTTTATTGTTTCTATTGCTATTTTATTGTGTTTTTACCAATAAATGTTTTAAACAAACAAACAAACAAACAAACAGGACTCCTCTTCCTCCTGTAGACTCCTCCTCCCATCCCAAATCAGTTATGAAGGGTCCCACAACCCTCTTGAGCAGATTTGGGGAGGGGCACTCAGCGGGCTGCAGGAGAGAGGTGCAACCTGTTCCATCATCAGTTTTCCTTCTGCTGGCGAAATGATCCAGTCCTATACCTCCTCTTTCCATTCAGGGAATAACAAGTTGCTGGTTTTATTGTTGGCTCTTATTGCTGTTTTACTGCTATTTTGCTATGTTTATCTTTTTATCGCTTTTAATATTTTAACTGTTTTTATGCATTTTATCGGTGTAAGCTGCCTTGGGAGGGCTTCTGCCTTGAAAGGCAGCCAAGAATTGTTTTAAATACATAAAATAAATAAACATTAAAGAACAACAACAACCGTTATACAGAACACTCCTGAGTCGTAGCTAAAATTCACAGAATTGACATCCATTTCTGTTGTGGTCCAAGTGGCGTCTTGTCCCTATAAAGCTCCAATAATCCACCCCAAATGTTTCCACGTTTCCCCAAATTTCCTCACCTCAGATACGCTGACCACTCTGAGGCTGCCTGCATTAACATTTCTTTGTTCCACCTCCCACAAACGTGACCATTGAACCATACTGGATGTTTTGGACTACAACTCCCATCACCCAAGCCAGCATGATTCAATGGTCAGGAATGATGAGAGCTGTGGTCTAGATGGGACCAAGCTTGCCTGCCCATGCCCTTGAGCTTAATGTGTGCCAAGACTCAGCATGCGTTGAGACAGAATTTAGCAGTTCAGCTTTTTGGAACGGTTGATTAATATGTTATAGGATGATAATGTTTCCTAGTATACCTTCAACAAAAATAAGACACACTCTGTTTGCTTATAAATCAGCATGGGATAAGTTATTTCAGAGTAAACGAATACAGCAGACAAACATTAGGGACACATAATAGTAGGAAGAGAAAGTTCAAGCCATGTTCTTTGGTATATGAAAGGAGGAGAGGTGTGGCAAATATGGAAGAATGTCCCTATTTTCATCTGTGAAATGTTGGAAGATAATTCTCCATGTCTTCAGACGCCTCCAGGTGTCTGTAAAGCACTTACAGCAGTAACCAACACTGCCTGTGCAGTGAATGGATCATTAATATAATGGGACGCCAGCGGTTCCTAATTAAAGCAACTGGAAATGAGCTGAAACGCTCCTTTCTGATACAGGGCATAGCAGCAACATTTGCAGAAGGGAACTCTGCTGACCTGCAGAGCTCTGGAAATGAGCATTTCTGTTGGTTTCCACGTTTGCTTTAGAAAGTGGTAGTTGTTGTTGGGCAACTTTAGGGAGTCTGGGTTTTTTTCCTGCCCCCCTGGAGCCACGTTCTGGGGGCACTGCAGGTCCCTGAATTTTTTTTAATGAAAAAATGGCCATAGTAGTTTTGAATAGGCCTGTGCAAGCCTCGGACCTCAGACTTCCGAATCTAAAGCCCAGAGGCCATTTTATGATGGATCTGTCATAAAATGGTCTCTGGGCTTTGGATTCGGAAGTCCAAGGTCCGAGGCTTGCACAGGCCTAGTTTTGAACCTAAATTTGACCCATATAGCTCTTTGTAGCAGCTATGGAGAGCTATACGAGTCAAATTTACCTTCAAAACAAGCTAGATTTGGCCCATTTAGCACTTTAGTGCCAACCTGGCCATTTTTTAAAAAAATACCTCTGTGCTGCAGTGACAGTATAGGATACTAGTAGGCTGACCATATGAAAAGGAGGACAGGGCTCATGTAACTTTAACAGCTGTAGAGAAAAGGGAATTTCAGCCAGTGCCATTTGTATGCAATTAGTTCCTGGTGGAATTCCCTCTTCATCACAACTGTTAAAGTTGCAGGGGCCCTGCCTTCTTTTGTATATGGTCACTCTAGTATAGTGCCTGCAACTTTAACTGTTGTGATGAAGAGGGAATTTCACCAGGCACTAAATGCATACAAATGACACTGGCTGAAATTCCCTTTTCTCTACAACTGTTAAAGTTACATGAGCCCTGTCCTCCTTTTCATATGGTCAGCCTAGATACTAGTGCTGTGCCAAAAATATTGCCCACAGGTTTTTGTTTAGACCATTGTCATTCAATTTGATAGAAAAGGAAATTGCTCTCCAAAAGAAATTCCTCATGTCTTCAGAAGCCTCCAGGTGCCTGTAACAGCTCTTGGTTCTCTCATTTCCAGAGCTGCTGTGGCTGCTCTCTTGCCTCTTCCAACCACACCTGGTGTCTTCTGGCAGCAAAGAAGTTGCTGTGAAGGAAAGCTGCAGCCACCTCCTTGTTCCTCTCTGCTGCCATAAGCCAGATGCTGGAGGGGAGAGACCGAGCAGGTGGCTGTGCTGAAGTTCTTTACTACAACAGCTGGAAGGAGCTCTCTGCTCACAAGCACAATGCTATTTTTGTGATAGAGTCAGACAATAACGACCCCCGCTTCCCAGTCTGTAGCAGTCCTACTCACGAGAAGGAGGTGCATTTCTTCGAGTTGCCCGCAACCTGCGACAAAACTTAGAATAGTAGAGTTAGAAGGGGCATTTTTTATTTTTTTTTACAACGCGAGACTAGGAGGGGACGTTGCCACCTGCCAAGGGGAAGAGGCTGCATTTTCGCTGAATCTCTGCAAGCTTAAAAGCATGGAACTTGAATAACAGGACTGAGCAAGCCTTAGCATGCTGCTAAAACAAGCTTGCTGAGTCCAAAACAAAATTATGCAAAAGGGGTTTCTGAGTTGCATCTAGATGGCTCAGTCGATACAGCACTTTTCTCTCTGTGTGTGTTATCGGCCTCACAATCTGACACAAGCTCTTCCGTGAAATGTGCCTGGGTTTTTCTTTAAACTTTAATTACTCGTTAGCAACCACACAAATTCATCAGCAAACTGCTGTTTCTGCAACAAAGAGGGGATCATCGCTCCATTATGCCTGCTGTTCAGAAATCTGATCAAAATATATTGTATGGGCAGGATGCACATCTTCCCCCGCATCCCCACTGCAAGTGTTCCTCCATGTACGCTTATGGGGCAACATTTCCTTTAAGTGGCAGCCCTTCATAACTTATGGGGTGCTTCTTGGGTGAGACAGGTTTTTCAGGGGGCAGGGGGCAGGGAGGGTCTGTTGCTGAAAAACCCACATGTATAAGGAACTCCATATGCACTTCAGAATCAAGCGCATTGTTAGAAACATAGGAAGTTGCTTATAGGAGTCAGACTATTGATCCATCTAGCACAGAATTCTCTGCACCAGTGGTCTTCAACTTTTCCAGAACTGGCATCCACCTGTAGCCCAAACACACAGTGGCTGAATTTGGACACCAATGTGGGGTAATAATCAACTTTACAGTTGTTCATCTAGGGGGTACTCCCCACACAACATGGTAATACATAATCAACTGTGGTGTGGATTAGGATCAGCGCTGAGTTGACTATGGCAGCATTTGGACGACACGATAGTCAATGCAACTGACGATTGTCCCCCCCCCCAGTTGCTTATTGTGTCTTCCGAATTCAGCCAGTGTCATGACTCCAAGCTCTCCTGCTGAGATGCAAGACAATAGAGAGGTCTGCTGTTTAATCCACAAAGCTTTATTCAGCAAATAAACATCACTTCACTTGAAGGAAGTGAGAATGCTAGGAGCTTTCCTCTAAGCTTAATTAGGATAACTAAGCTAGGCAGTTGCCCTTTCAACTAAAAGGGACAGCCTATCTACACTACTGCTTTAAAACGGTTTAAAACAGTTTATAACAGTTTTGGGAACTGTTGGGGCCCAGGACACACTCAATATGTTTTCAAAGTGTTTTATCCTGCGTGTGTAGATAGGCTCGGAGTTTCCCATGCAGTCCAAGAACCACTTTAACTCAGATGGTCTTTCTCGAGAAGTCTCTGGTATGGTAGGCTGGTAGACTGCCTATCAGCTGCTCGCAACTCCGCCTGCTTGACCCTGCGAAGGATCCTGGGATTTGTCAACTCTGAAGTCCCCTTCCCCTACGACAGGCTGAGTTCCCAGGGACAGGGGGAGGATGGGCTCTGAGTTGTTGGCATTCTCTTTGTTAAACTTCTGGGAAGATTTCTCCTGAAGATTCTTGGGGGATCGCCTCCTTCACTTCCTGTCATGGCTGGTAAATTTCTAGTTCTCCTCCTCCTTCAGATTCTGAGTCTGACTAACCTCCTGAAACCCCTTCCCCACACTAGGGAGAACAGGCCTGAACCTGACACATGGTCAGGGACCCACTTAAATATTTATTTTTTTACCACATATTTGTATGGTGGTAGCACTACCAGGTTGATCCATCTTAGATGATGATGTAGACCCCAACCCATTGTTTGAAGACCAGTGGCTTATACTAGTGTTTCTCAACCTGGTGCCCAGCATTCCTAGGCATTGGCTATGTTGTCTGGGGCTGATGGGATTTGAGGTCCAAAACTTCTAGAGGGCACCAAGTTGGGAAAGGCTGGTCTACACTATCTGGCAGTTGTTCTCCAGGGTTTCAGACTGGAGATTTTCCTAACCCTACCTGGAGATGCCAGAGATTGAACTTGGGACATTCTGCATGCAAAGCAGGTGCTCCACCACAGAATTATACCAGTTCACCCTTTTTTCTGTGCCCACCTTTTCTAAGGCCAGAATCCAGTTTATGGTTTGATACCATATGTCTACAAACTATGCTAAAGTCAAGCATTTAATGGTGCATTCATGTCCCACTGAGCTTCTGTGGACTGTAGGCAATGACACATGGATAAGCATGCTTCTGTTCCATTGAAACCGACCTGTAGGTTGGTTGCAAAATAATACCATTGAATTTGAGGAGAAGGAAGCATACTTAATTTTTTTTCCAGAGTGCTCCCAATATTTTAAGGCCTATCATTTAACCTTCAGTGTTGTTGAATTCTTTAATATCAGGGGTTAGGGTAGAAGAATGTCAGTCAATTTGAAAACATTATTGCTTGACATTGACAAGAAGGCATCATGTTCTGTAGGGAGCATCCATGAAGTATGTCACACATTGAGGAAGGGACAGTAAACTTTTGACAAAGAAGGAACACACATAAGTTAAAATGGTGGTGGGAGCATGGTAAGAGGGTGGAGGAGGCAGGCCTTTAAAACTGTGATGTGCTTTATGGACAGTCTATTACCAAAGCTTTTGAATAGTCACCCCTGGTGACTACATGACAAGTAAGAATTCCCTCCAAGTGACCAGGCAGGAAAGCTTTATTAAAGCTGGTTCTCTTTCTTTTTGGCCAACAATGACTACTGCTTTAAAATGGTTTATAACAGTAGTGACAACTGTTGGGGCCCAGGACGCACTGCATATACAGTTTTCAAACCATTTTCAAAATGTCATATCCTGCTTGATGTAGATTTGGCCTATGTGTGGACTGGCAATTGTTGTGGACTTATTGCAAGGCTGGTTGAAGCAGATGATGTTTCAAAGCATAGTACCCCTCAGGTTTGTATAATTTTATGATGCATGTTAGGTGACCCTATAGAAAGGTGGACAGGGCTCCTGCATCTTTAAGAGTTGTATAGAAATGGGAATTTCTGCAGGCATTATTTGTATGCATGTAGCACGCTGTGAAATTCCCTCTTCATCACAACAGTTAAAGCTGCAGGAGCCCTGCCCCTTGATCAGATACAACAAAGGGCAGGGCTCCTGAAGCTTTAACTGTTGTGATGAAGAGGTAATTTCACCAGGTGCTGCATGCATACAAATGACACCTGCTGAAATTCACGTTACTATACAACTCTTAAAGATACAGGAGCCCTGTCCTCCTTTCCATATGGTCACCCTAATATACCCCTGAAAAACAGGTCCCTAATTTGTACATACCAGAAATGGGAGGGGAAGCTTAAAGGGCTAAACTTAACATTATAGAAAAGATATATAACAGAGTTGCAATTTACTATATATAACATTTAATGCTTACTCCCAATTTGGTTTGTTTGTTTTAATTGTTCTTGTTGTTATTTATTTATTTATTTATTACCCGCCTCTCCCTCTGGATCGAGGTGGGGAACAACATCAATGCAAAGAATATAAAATACATAAACTAATTAAAAGCATATAAAATTAATACATCCTTAAAATTAACAAAGTCTTAAAATTTGACTGGGTATACCTGCTGGAAGAGATCAGACTTTATTTGGGGTGTGCATGGACCCAAAAAATCGGATCGGAATTGGAGCCAATGCCTCGGATCAGATCGGAGGCATCCCAGTTTGGTTCGGAGCCAATTCCGATCCAAAAATCGGACGTCCGATTTTTGGATCGGATGCCATTTTAGGTGTTTTCACCATAGGCTTACATTGGGGGAAAGAAAGCTTTCCCCCAATGCAAGCCTATGGAGAAAACATGGGGGTGGGTGAGTGGGGACCTAACTTCCCCTCCCTCCCTCCCTGTCCCTCCCCCCACTCGCGCTCCTTACCTGCTGGGGCGCCTGCTTCCATTCGCTGCCGTCCGCTGTTCCAATCTATTGAGAAACAGGCTTTGCGGCCTAGTTCTCAGTAGAGCACCAGGTGATCATCACCTGCTGCTCTACTAAGAACTAGGCCGTGAAACCTGTTTCTCAGTAGATTGGAACAGCGGATGGCAGTGGATGGAAGTGGGCACTCCTCAGGTAAGTGGGGCTCTGTCCCTCCCCCCCACTCACACTCCTTACCTGCCGGCGTCCTGCGCTGCTGTCCGCTGCTTCCGTACTACTGATAAGCTGTCTGTTTCTCAGTAGTCCGGAAGCAGCGGACAGCAGCGCAGGATGCCGGCAGGTAATGGGGGACCTCCCCCTCCCTCCCCCCTCCCCCACTTGCGCTCCTTACCTGCTGCCTCCTCGCTGCCATCCACTGCCACCCGCTGCTTCAGTACTACTGAGAAACAGGCCTTGAAGCCTGTTCCACAGTAAAGCGAGGGCGTGCTGAGTGATGACTTCACCTGACGCACCGGCGCTCTATTGTGGAACAGGCTGCAAGGCCTGTTTCTCAGTAGTACGGAAGCAGCGGGCAGCAGTGGACAGCAGCGAGGAGGCAGCAGGTAAGGAGCGCGAATGTGGGGAGGGGGGGAGGAGGTCTGAGGTCCAATCCTTCAATCTTTTCCGATCTGGATCAGGTCCTTTTGGATCGGATCGGATTAGATCGGACGATCCAGCTGCGAGGATTGGAATCGAATAATTTAACCGATTTCGCCTGGATCGGGTCCGGACCGTGGATCAAACCCGATCCGCTGCACACCCCTAGTCTTTAGTTCTCTTAAATTTTTGAAGACTGGTCAGTTGGTGGATCTCTCCCAGCAGGTTATTCCACAGTCTGGGAGCACCAGAAGAGAAGGTCCACTGGGTAACAGTTGTCAGCTTAGTCTTGGCCGACTGTAGTAAATTGTTCCCAGATGACCTGAGCATGTGGGGCGGATTGTATGGGAGAAGGCGATCCCACAAGTAACCTGGACCCAGGGTGAAACAAAATAACTTTTATTTAACAAGAAGTAAGTTCACACATTTTATCAATCTTGTGGTTTCATTTGTTTCAATACTTGGTTGTTACAATAAATATATCTTGTATGCTTGCCTATTCTACCCTCTACAGTCAAATCTAACTTCTCCTATTGCCTCTTATCCCCAAAATAATAAAACACAGACCCTACACTAATCTTCAGCAGACTAACCCGTCTCTCTCTCATTCCCAAGTGTCAACTAACTACCAACTGATTTTAACTGTCATTCCCCCTCACACACTTGAATCCAACAGCCAATCAGCATTCACTCCAACATTCTATTCACTCACTCCCCTTCCTAACAGAATGAACCACTTACCAGCCTTACCATATGAAGTCCAAACAGCATTTACATCACAGATAAATAGCATAAAACAATGAAACATCGCAGTGGGCAATAGTCAACCATGTGTTAATAGTAGGGGTGTGCATGGACCCCCCGGATCGGATCGGGACCCGGATCGGGACCTCCAATTTTGTCCCGGACCGGTTCGGACAAAATCGGAGGCCCCCCGGACCGGATCGAGTCCGATCCCGACCCAAAAATCGTTAATTTTTGGATCGGCCGCCATTTTTTTCCCCATAGACTTGCATTGCAATGCAAGTCTATGAGAAAAAAATGGCGGCGGGTGGGTGAGGGGGGGCCTAACTCCCTCCCCCCCCGGGGCCGTCCGCTGTGGACGGCCCCGGCAGGTAAGCCCCCTCCCCCGCGCTCCCTACCCCCCCTGGGGCCGCCCGCTTCCATCTGCTGGCGCCCGCGGGCGCCAGCGGATAGAAGCGGACGGCTCCGGGGGGGGTAAGCCCCCTTCCCCGCCACTGCTTACCTTCTCGGCCCGTCCTCTCCCGTCCGGCGCCGGCGGCTACTACCAGCGGGCTCCGCGGCCTACTCTCGAGTAGCGCGCCGGGTGATGACATCACCCGGCGCGCCACCCTAGAGCAGGCCGCGGAGCCTGCTGGTAGTAGTAGGCGCCGGCACCGGACGGGAGCCGCCGGGCCGGGAAGGTAAGGGCCCCCTCCCCCCTCCGCGCGCCCCCTCCTCCCCTCCACGCACCCCCTCCTTACCTTCCCGGCCCGGCGGCTCCCGTCCGGCGCCGGCGCCTACTACTTCCAGCAGGCTCCGCGGCCTGCTCTAGAGTAGCGCGCCGGGTGATGACATCACCCGGCGCGCCACCCTAGAGCAGGCCGCGGAGCCTGCTGGGAGTAGTAGGCGCCGGCGCCGGACGGGAGCCGCCGGGCCGGGAAGGTAAGGGCCCCCCTCCCCCCTCCGCGCGCCCCCTCCTCCCCTCCACGCACCCCCTCCTTACCTTCCCGGCCCGGCGGCTCCCGTCCGGCGCCGGCGCCTACTACTTCCAGCAGGCTCCGCGGCCTGCTCTAGAGTAGCGCGCCGGGTGATGACATCACCCGGCGCGCCACCCTAGAGCAGGCCGCGGAGCCTGCTGGGAGTAGTAGGCGCCGGCGCCGGACGGGAGCCGCCGGGCTGGGAAGGTAAGGGCCCCCCTCCCCCCTCCACGCGCCCCCTCCTCCCCTCCACGCACCCCCTCCTTACCTTCCCGGCCCGGCGGCTTCCGTCCGGCGCCGGCGCCTACTACTTCCAGCAGGCTCCGTGGCCTGCTTTAGAGTAGCGCGCCGGGTGATGACATCACCCGGCGCGCCACCCTAGAGCAGGCCGCGGAGCCTGCTGGGAGTAGTAGGCGCCGGCGCCGGACGGGAGCCGCCGGGCCGGGAAGGTAAGGGCCCCCCTCCCCCCTCTGCGCGCCCCCTCCTCCCCTCCACGCACCCCCTCCTTACCTTCACGGCCCGGCGGCTCCCGTCCGGCGCCGGCGCCTACTACTTCCAGCAGGCTCCGCGGCCTGCTCTAGAGTAGCGCGCCGGGTGATGACATCACCCGGCGCGCCACCCTAAAGCAGGCCGCGGAGCCTGCTGGAAGTAGTAGGCGCCGGCGCCGGACGGGAGCCGCCGGGCCGGGAAGGTAAGGGCCCCCCTCCCCCCTCCGCGCGCCCCCTCCTCCCCTCCACGCACCCCCTCCTTACCTTCACGGCCCGGCGGCTCCCGTCCGGCGCCGGCGCCTACTACTTCCAGCAGGCTCCGCGGCCTGCTCTAGAGTAGCGCGCCGGGTGATGACATCACCCGGCGCGCCACCCTGGAGCAGGCCGCGGAGCCTGCTGGGAGTAGTAGGCGCCGGCGCCGGACGGGAGCCGCCGGGCCGGGAAGGTAAGGGCCCCCCTCCCCCCTCCGTGCGCCCCCTCCTCCCCTCCACGCACCCCCTCCTTACCTTCTCGGCCCGTCCGCTCCCGTCCGGGGCCGGCGGCTACCACCAGCAGGCTCCGCGGCCTGCTCTAGAGTAGCGCGCCGGGTGATGACATCACCCGGCGCGCCACCCTAGAGCAGGCCGCGGAGCCCGCTGGGAGTAGCTGCTAGTGCCGGACGGGAGCGGACGGGCCGAGAAGGTAAGCGCCCCCCTCCTCCCTCCCCCCCGCTGTCCACTTTCATCGGCAGGCGCCCGCTGGCGCCCGCCAATGGAAGCGGCGGTGGGCGCCAGTGGGCGCCCGCCGATCCGCCGATCCTCCGAACCGGTTCGGAGCCTTTTCGGACCGGTTCGGATTGGATCGGCCGATCCAGCTGCGGGATCGGAAATCGGATAATTTATCCGATTTCCCACTGGACCGGACTCGGATCGTGGATCGGGTCCGATCCAGTGCACATCCCTAGTTAATAGTCAACGTCACAGATAACTATTTAGGGGGTACTTCCAAGATGACATGTGAATAGTCATCCTTGGAGTTGTCTATTAACTCATGGTTGACTATTGTGTTGTCTGAATGCGGTCAAGGTGTAGATCTGGCAATAACTTATTTTCCACCTCTCTCGCCCAATGGGTGACGTAGGGATCTGAGAGCAGTAAGAAGAGATAATTACTAGCAACTGCTAGGAAGTGTAAGCGTAGCCCCCATTTAAAGGCAGGTGCTAGGCTAGATCTACACTACTGCTTTATATCAATACTGAAGTGCATTGATAACTGTTGGGGCACAATCCACATTCCACATACCACTTTCATAGTGATATTTCCTGCTTTTTATTCCATATTTGTAATATTTTGACACAAGGTGTAGATCTGGTATTAGTCACAAGTCATCTGAGAAAGCGTGTGTGGTGGCAGCTTCCATCTATACCTAATGATGTTCCAGGATGGCTTCCCTTCTTCAGCAACTTTCATTTGTGGTTTTTTTTTATATAAAAAAACCCAAACAAACAATAACAACGAAGCCTTCATTCAATTATACCTATTATTTAATTAATCCTTCCAACTCTGAACATTTCCATATATATCATACTCTTGTGTGGATGTTTTTCTTTGTTCTTCAGCACGTTGAAGCAGAATTAGATACCGTGAGTGATTCACAACGGCTTAATTAAGTCTTTTGGTTCATGTCAATAGCAGCAGGAATCCGTCTTCATGAGAGCAATAGATCTACTAGAAAAGAAGCTGATCTGATTAAGACTGAGCATTTTGCCTAGCAGGGAAGAGCTAAAGGCGCTTCTGCTGAGTTACAAATAATTAAATTGTTTTAATACATTTGGGATTCCTCTCCAGACTTTGTATCCCACACAATGAAAAGGTTAATGAAGAGCAATGCTATTCATTGCCTTGTGTGTTTTTTAAAACTGAATTGCCACTTAAAAAAAAAAAAAAGTTGGCACTTTTCAAACAGACGTGTGTCATCCTGCAGTGAACAGCTCATTTGTCCTCGCAAAATGTACTCTGCATTTTTTTTGGCTTTCCAACAACTGTTTGGCTGGTATAAGATTAGCAGTTTCTAACCCAGATGCTGTAAATTCAGATCACAAGAGGGGTTTAGAGTAGAACTAAAGAGGCACTAATATTGATTTATTTAATGTAAGGCTGTAAGTTCTAGCTGGTTATTCAATTAAAAATCTACTGATTGATTTAAAAACCAGTTGAGAGCCAGTGTGGGGTAATGGTTCGAGTGTTGGATTGCGACTTAGGAGACAAAAGTTCTACTCCTGATTTGGCCATGAAGCTTACTGCTGACTGGGTAACTTTAGGCCAGTTGCTAACTCTCAGCCTAACCTCCTTCACAGAGTTTGTATGAATCATGTACATCATATTGGGCTGATTGGAGGCAAGGTGGGATATAAATGTGACAAAGAAATAAGTAAATAAATAAATAAAATAATAGCATCTCTTATTACTATGGTAACTTTAAAAAACGTTCAGTGATTTTTAATGTAAGTACTGGGCCTTGTATGCATAAGACACATTCCCTCTTCTGCCTCATGCAAGAGAGAATAACTCTTCTAAGATGGCATTGACTAAGATACATGTGTGAATCTTCTATAGACCATGGGTTGAGCCAGATTAAATCTGTAATTCCCAAAATGAATTAGGGAGATTCAGGCATTTGGCTAATGTAAAAATAAATCAATATATAAAATAAATAAATAAAATAGATAAATTCATTAAAACTCAGAGACATTGATGGACCGCTATAGGAAAGGAGCTTGGCAATGAAAGGGCAGCCCCGAGGCTGCCTTTCTGCATGTCCTTTACTGTTCAAATTGGATGCACTAGGTTCATCAGTGAAGAAGATGCTCTAAGCCAAAGATGGGTGATTTGACCTACAACTCCCATCAGCCTTCACCAGGATAGCTAAGGGTGGGGATGATGGAATTTGTAGGCCAGAACATCTGAAGGATCACAGGTTGTGCACCCCTGCTCTAGGTCAATACAAAAAGAGGTGTGGGTGGGGTGGAGAGAAGAGATAAAATCTGAGCTTTGTAAGACCTAAGCAGCTTGGTTATATATGCTTTATTTTTAAAACATTTATAAGCTTGCTCAAGGAATTGACATCGACCATTTGAATTGCAGTGAAAGAAATAAACCTTCTTTCAAGAACTAAGCTTGGAAATTAAGAGATCCGGGATCTCTCTCTCCCTCCCTCCCTTTCTGGATTAAGCTTCAGAGGAAGGATAGAACTGACCAAGATCAGTTTCCTCTCCTTTCACCAGAACTCTGCTTAGACAATGCTTCTGTTGGTGGAAAAGCGGCTGAGTCCACAATTAAATTTTTACAGGAGGTTCCTCCACGCCATGTAGACAGGGCTGTAATTATGGTTGGGTGATAGTGGCTAGATCGACACTACTGCTTTACAGCGGTATTGAAATGCACTGATAACTGTTGGGGGACATTACACATTACATATATCACTTTTATAGTGTTATTTCCTGCTCTTTATCCCACAAGGTGTAGATCTGGCCAGTGTGTAGCCTCCCAGGTCTAACTCTTAAAAAGAGAGCTTTGGACTATCTGAGGGGGAATTAGTCATGCCATTTTTATTACTTGGCAGAGACCAGCCACTGCTTGTCTGCTTTTCCCTCTGCCTTGGTTGAAATTAGGATTTTCCAAAATGTCTTGGGCTCCAGACTGCCTTCTGGGCATTCATCCCTTTGCAGACCAAACACAGTAGCCTGAATTCTCATATCAACCCCAAACACAATGGGTGGGTTCCGGATCTAGTCATACATCAAGTAGACCCATTGAAATTAATGGCAACTAACTTAATTCCCGTTGATTTCAATGGATCTAATTTCAAGCATGTCTAAATCTGGGACCATCCCAATGTTTTTTTTAATTGAGTCTATTCACACATCCAGCAACGGACATACATGTGTGAACCCTTACTGAAGAATCTTGTTTAACTAAGGGAGTTCTATTGTATTTGGGATGTGAATGCCAGGTGAGAGAGAGAGAGAGAGAGAGAGAGAGAGAGAGAGAGAGAGAACCAAAATATTTTGGTCCTCCCTCTCTCCCTGCTGCAAGCAAGCTCTAAAATGATGCATTTGCCGCTGACTTATTGTTACTCTCTAGTTCTATTGATGATCTTTTAGCTCCAGGAGCCACAGCCTATAAAGGAACAGGTGGCTAACACAGTATGTTATTTTTAGCTACACCTGCCTTTCAAATTCAAATTGCTTATGTCGATATTTTTCTCCCATGCCTGGAGACCTCCTAAAGAACAAGGCCTCCCTCTGAAGGGCTGTCTTACACGCATTAAGGAGTGTTAGCTGGCACTCACCCAGAACAATGTGCCAGAGTTTAAAAAAAAAAGAGTTTAAAGGCACAGTGAAATACTTCATGTATTGAACCTCTCAGGTCTGAGTTTCATTTTTTACAGAGTCACACTCTTAAGTAGGAAGTAGCCTTTGGCACGAAGGGGAAAAAAACAAAAGCAAAACAAAAATAAGAGCAAAAGGTTATTTTAAGATCCGAGGAAAATGCAATTACCCCCCCCCCCCTTTTGTGTGTGTGTGTGCAAATATAAAGCTAGGGACATAACTCAACAGCCAGATAATTCTGCACATATCGTTTACATTAACAAAGCAGCTGTTGCTGATTTTTTTAAAAAACAGTTTTGAAGATAAGTGCTTTAATGTCATAAACAAGAAACCACTTGCAGTTTACATCAACAAGGCAACAGCGTCTTACCCAGCACTGAATTTGAGCTAGTTTCTCCATCCAGTTGCATTTTAATAAACTGCCATCTAACATTGTTTTATGAAAGTATTGAAATATTTGCTTTATTCTCTTTTACCAGCACACTATCTTTAAGTAAATGAAGTGTTTCTGCAGATTGGCTAGCTTTACATATGAACATACCCAACAAAAGCACTGTTTGATATAATGGCTTTGGACCAGGGAGAAGAGGGTTCAGGCTTCAACACCCTGCTCACCAAGGCTGAAATCCTATAAATGCTTACTTAGGAGTAAGTTTCATTGAATGCAATGGGACTTAATTCTGAGTAGCCATGTATAGGACTGCACAATAAGCATCTTTGGACAAGTTTCTCTGTGCCTAACCTACTTCACAGGGCTCTTGTGAAGATAAAAAGAGATCAGTAAGGTTAAGTAAGGTTCAGAAAGGGGCTAAGGAGCTGTAGGTACGAATGGATTCTTAAGGTGGAAGGCATAAACAACATTAGGGGCCAAACAATGTATGTGAGAGCCATAGCGATGCAGTAGACGTACTGGATCAGAGGGGACAGGAAGGAGACAGATGCAAATGTCTGACTACACAACAGCTGCCTCATACACTGGTTCAGTAATCGTTTTTCTCCTTCGCCCTGCATGCTTCAGGTGGGCTGCCTGCTTCCCCCCTCCACAAACTGCCACCTGCCATTCTAAATATGCTTAAAATTTAGATTGCACTGTTACGAATTATTCAGTGGCAGCATGGTCACCAGCCAATTAGTGATATGCATTCTCCCTAACTGGAGAGGAAAGGTGCCTGGGGATGGAACATTGGGCAATGCTTCCAGATTGGCCTATTCTAAACTGTTTCAGATCTTCTCGCAGTTCTCTTTTGCCAACCTAGTCCACAAGGTAGTGAATAGGATAAAATGGGATAACCCTGAATTTCTGGAGGAGGAAGAAGCTACAGAAACAAGAACAATGAATACCATTCAAGTTTACTTAATTTTCTTCTTGAATAAGCTCACTTTAAATATACTATTGATTTCATCTGCTTATCATTTCTAAATAAATAAAAATCTGAAGTTTCAAACCAGACCTACACTATTAAAAATAAGATTTTCAAATCCAAATACACTTTTTGAGAATTGCTGTGAAATCTGGCCAAGCAAATAAAGCATCAATATCAAACAGTACAGCATTCCTGAGGTACACATGAAATGATGAAGTTTCTATCGAGTCTGGCTTTATCAGCATCTGGGAAATATGATCTGAACTTCTCAATAACATGGATCCCCCCCGCTTGTAAATACTTGTAGGTGCAAGACAGAAAGGCAACAGCCGTTAGCTTATTTTAAGCAGTTAGAAAAGTGTTTTTTTATGGCAATATATTGTGGGCCTGATCCTAGAAGGAACCCTGAAAGCTGAATTTAATTTGGCAAGATCGCACTTGGGAGCTAGCATGACATTGTGCAGCTTTCCTCAACATGGCACCTTCCAGATGTTTTGGGCTGCATGTTCCATAATTCCTGACCGTTAGCCATGCTCGCTAGGGCTCCAAAACATCTGGAGGGCACCAGGTTGGGGAAGGTTGAAATAGTAGCTGAAAAACTGAGCTACAAGGACCAAGGTAACCCCTGGTTAAAATCTCCCCTCTGAAACACATACTCCAGATGGCCTTTGGCAAGCTCCTATTTTCTCAACAGACCCCTGGCTTGGCCTATCTTGGTGAAAATGTTAAGAAATAGTGTAAACTGGACACATCAGCCACCTTTGGCCAATTGACCTCATTTTCTGTGTACAATGTTAAGACAATGTGGTTGGACAATCAGCATTAAGATAATTACTGATTCTTGGGTTATTCTAAAGGAGCTGCAAAATGGGGAAACAATGAAATCATATTACATAATACAATTTGTATTTGTAAATATTTAAGCTGTATTGGAATACACATAGATCTGCCATTTTACAGCCTTCTGTGTTTGTTTTTTAAATACAAAATACTCCTAAGATAGCAAGGTCAGTTTCACTCCTATAATTATATAAATAACAGAAGGCGATGGCACTATCGTGTCTTGCTGTGAGATTCACAAGCACTTTGGTTGGCTGCATGCTTAATTGGTTGGACCCTTGGTTTAGCCCAGCAAGATAGTTTTGTAATCTTTTGGCAGTCCAAATTCCTCCTCGCTAATTGACTCATCTGAAAACACACCAAAAAGTAGAGGGAAAGGATTTGATAGAACCCCCTCCGTAAGATTAGGTAACAGTGTTTAAACAGCTTTATGGCCTTAGCTTGTGCTTGATAACTTACAAAGTTCTATGGTGTGTACTTCCTTTTAAGTATGCTTAAGATTGTAGGCCTAGAGTAATTTACTTTAAGGACAAGCTTCATTGCACTCAGTGGAAGTAAACATGCATAAGACTGGACTGTAAGCAGTATAGATCTTTTAGAATTCAGGCTTTTTAAATGCTAACAGTACTTAAACCAACTATAAATGCACGTGCTTGTTATAAATGCACCATCTTAACATGGCACAGGAAGAAGAGTTGGAAAAAAGCCACAGATAAAATAGGTTTATTTAAAAGTTATTTTCACCAAAATGAATATGCAAAATACAAACTCTGACAAAATGTTCATTTTTTCACTTCATAGTTTACAAATATACAAAATAGAAGTCTCCTTAAATTTATATTACATATTTATTACATAAAGAACTATATAGAAAAAATTTGTTCTGCTTAAGGCATATTTGGGAATAAACCATTGTACAAATTATTGCACATTGAAACCACAGTGCATTACAGACTGTCTGCATAGAAGATTAAGAGAAAGACAAACACAAATAAACCAGGTTTATTAACCTGACTTAGGTCATCATTAACTGTAGATCGGAAGACAAACGTATTTCCTTGTCAAATATGCAGCAGTTTGAGAACTTTGGCTTCCTTTTTTTTTTTGGTACCTTAAGAACCAAAAGTCATTCAGCACCATGAACATAGATTTTTAACCACTACTCTGTACCTGAATTTCTTTTTCCTTGTTTGACATAGTTTAGTAATGGCTTTTGTAAGGAAAAAGAAACTGCAAGACTATAACATGTTCAAAATATTGCATTGAAAAGAAATCTTAAGGGAATTTGGGGTGATGACAGATATAGCATTTAAGGAGAGGTCACAATGGATCCTTCAACCATAGTGTGAGTGAGGCTTCCTCTTGGCTTTGGAATTTGCATGACAGATATGCCTTCCCATCAAGTGAAATGGTGGGATTCAGCATCAGTTTTGTCTCTTCCCTATTTCTTAAGGTACTGCCTACCTTTAATTTTTTTTAAAGTACATGTCCATTCGCTTGTTCACTCTTCCCCTTTAAAAAGAAAAGTTTTTAAACCATTGCAAAATTGCTCTGGGCATTGGTGTGGAAGAGAGAGAAGTTGTCTTTGAAGTCATGAAGTAGTAACCAAATAAGCACTGGCTATTGCTGCTGAAACCTTGCACAACCATGTTTTTCAGTCTTCAACATTGGAGAGGAAAAAAACGGCATTTGGACTGAATGTGGTGAAGGACCTTCCAAAGCAGCCCTACTGCTTTACAAATGTTACATCTGTCTTCACCTGTAGCCTCCCTACGTAACCTCCCATTCTCCCCACCCTCAAGAGTTCGTTTTAACCCTGATATCCTTGACTTCCAGTCAATCCTTGGCATTCTGTAGTCCATAAAGATTCAAGTCAGCTTTTAAAAAAATGGAATGATACAAGATCCAGTCATTGCTCCCCTATTTTTTTTTAAAAAAGTTCCACAATTGTTTTTTCATTGTCCATTCATTTTCCACACTTCTTTTTGGAAGACTTCACTGGGATCCTTTGTAGTGCTTTAAGTGGAGTTATCCTCTCTTGTGGAAGACAGTCTTTTGTGCTGTCAAATACTGAATCTCTCATGGCAGTAAAAGAAAAAAGTTCACCGTGTCCCATTTAAAAGTGTCTCTTCATATGTAAGGCGAGGTGGTCAGACCTGGAAAATGCTCTGTCACATCTCTGGCACTGGAATGGGCGATGACCTGTATGTTTTCTATAGTGACGCGTGAGTTCATCGGAGCGGGCAAATTTCCAGCCACAGCCTTCCCAATCACAGTGATAGGGCTTCTCACCTTCAGAAATAAAGAGCCACATCAATTATTTCTATATTTTATGCAGATATTGGGGCAAGCATCACATTCCCCAATAAATAAAAGTATGTTCCAATAATGATAAGGACAGATTTCTTCAATGTTTTCTTATTAGACTTCTGTCACCATAGGTACACATTTTAGAATCTTTGAATGCACACGAGATGAAAAGGTTAAGGAAAATCTCTCACACTGATTTCTTTGGTTCGAGATAATTATTTTCTCAGAGTGCTGAAGGTGGTATGATAAGAGACAAAATTACCCCTGGTATACATGCACCTATCCCACAATCATCTCTGTTCACAGGTTTTGCAGGCTTTTCCAAAAACCTGTAAAACTTGTTTGACCGGAGACTGTGGGATAAAAGAAAATTAAATGTGTATGCTAGGCTTGTAAATACTACAGGCATTCACCTAGCCAACTGTGGCTACTAAGAATTTCTTCTGGCTGACTAGGCACAGAAGCTTTACAACAATGGATTTTTTCTCTTTTAGACCACAACTGATTATGCTAGGAAAATCCTTTGTGGGCTATAGTACTATTCACAGACTTAATCAAGCAACAATGTCATACCATCAATTCTCATGAAGAACTCAGGAATCAAAACACAGAAGCATAATGATCCAGAAGACATTTTTACTGATTGCAAGGTGGTACATTCATTTGCTTAATCTGTTCCTTGACTGCTTCCAAAATTTATGTTGCATGTAAATACTTCAGACTACAAAGTAATCTGTGTCCTTTCAGTTAGAGGAAAAGCTAGCGCACAGCTAGAGAATTAGCAAGAGTTTTAGTCATCAAACAATTGTTATAGTTGCACTTTCCAGGGAACAACCCCCCCCCCCCCCTTTACAGCTACTTGCTGTCCTTCATTGTCAATGGGCATCTTCCTTACTGGTTTTTTTAAAATCAAGGTCAGAACTTCTGTTGATTAAACTCATTAAGATGTTTCCCAGAGAGTTCATTTTCTTAAGCCATTGTGGGACTCTGAAGCAGTTTCAATTTAGTTTCAACTGTGCACTTGTACCAATATAAGCTATTCAAAGACCTGTGTCAAATTTTTTGTATATTTACTGGCAGATGTGTGTATAGGTAGAAGTGCCAGTGAAATCATTTAAAGCATTTAAAACTTTAATTTAAAACTATTGCCTTTTACAAGGCAATAGTTACTCAGAGGCTATCCTGTCTTTACTCATATTTATACCTTAATATACTTTTATTCAGCACCTTATTGTTTTATTTAGAATACTTTTTCGCAGGGTGGTGGGGCAGGGTAGTGGGGCAGGGTAGAGTTCCAATTCTACCAAGTTTGTCACACTGTTAATAAGAAAACATACAAACACTGTCCTTCCAAATATATTTACTTGAAATTAAATCCCATTGAAAACAAACAGGCTTTCTTCCAAGTAAACATGGTTAACATCAGGGTAAACCAATGATTACTTCATAGCAAGATGAATATATAAACCTCAGCAGCACAAACCAAGTCAATAGTTATTTTTATCATTTTATACGGATGGCTGGAAAATCCAGAACTGGTTGTTTTCTGAAGCTAATTAACGAAGTCTGTTGCTGATTGGCAGCTGCTTTTATGCAGCAGAACTGAGAAGAAATTAAATTCAACAGTTTGTGGGAGGCTGTCCTGCTTTCACCGAAGTCAAAACAGACCCAAATCAGATGTTGGTTTCCAAGATCATAGCCAATTATTAGTTAACATTTGTTGATTTAGAGCAAAGCAAGATGAAACCAAGATCTTAAACCAAAAATAAGAACAACAAAACAAATGAATTATGACTATTTGCAACATCCATTCCCCCAGCAGAAACACGTTGGTGGTGTTATCAGGATAAACATACTTAAATTCACTCTGGACTTCTAGGGACCTTGTAATTAACTAGCCACATGGGCCATACCCAGGTAAGCAATGCTCACGCATCTGCAAAACAATACCTCTGCCATGGCTGAGTCACTTAGAGCCATTTTAACCAACTCCTCCAAACTATAAGCAAAGCCATAATTTTAATGGGCTTTTGATATTTAAACGCTTACCTTGTATAGAGCCACAACTCACTATTTAACACTCTGGTGCGATAGGGCTATCTCTTATTCTTTTTGATTAATGCTAATACCATTGTATTAATACAGCTTAAACGCAATACCACCACGATGCACACAGGCCGAGCACCGGCAATTGTTTTTTCAGGGAATTGAACATGATCTGAGAGAGGGACTGCTGCTTTGATTGTGCACTCTTGTTCTATTCTTGCCTTTGGTAAACAAGTTTCACAGATTTATCTCAAAAGCCTACAAAACCTACTGAGCCAGGTGCGACAAAAGGAGTGTGCACATGCCATAAGAAACAACACTTTTCATGTACACTTGCTGGAAATACAATAGTTTACGGCTGCAATTCTAAGCTCACTAACTAAATGCAGTGGGATACTTCTGAGTTAAACTTGCATGAAGTTAAAAATGGTATGAAAGAGGCATCACTGCCTCTGGTGTACAGACCAATTCTTTCGTCCCAATATCATCTCTCATTGAACAGGTTTTACAAGCTTTTGGAAGTGTACAAAAGCTTGTAAAACTGGTGCATAGAGTTGACACCACAGGCAGCAAAGCCTCTATGATACCTTCAGCTCTCTGAACAACTGGCTGAATTCGGACAACACGACAGTCATTGGTGAGGTAATAATCAACTTTACAGTTGTTCATCTAGTGGTTACTCCCCACACAACATGGTAATAAATAATCAACTGCAGTGTGGATTAGGATCAGCGCTGAGTTGATAGGATCAGCGCTGAGTTCAGATCACACGATAGTCAATACAACTGACGATTGTTCCCCCACCCCCAGTTGCTTATTGTGTCGTCCGAATTCAGCCACTATCTTCAGTCACATATAACTTCTGACTAGTGGGGGGTAAAAGATGTGCGCAGTTCTTGTTTGACACAGAAATGAGACTATACAGACTTGCTTTCAGGTAAGGGCTGTCCAGCTGCCTGGGACCCTGGTAGTATTACTGAACTGGTCTTACCTGTATGGGTCCTAAGATGTGCCTTGAGGTGTGAGCTCTTTGTGTATGTTTTACCACATCCTGCATAGTCGCACGTGTGGGTTGCAGTCCTTTTCCTGGGCCATGACCTCCGTCCCCTCTTCGGTTTGGTCTCTTCAGAAAGGCAGCTCCCAGAAGGCATCAGCTCTAGAGGTGAAGAGGGCGGAGTCAGCATCATCCCTTGTACCAATCGAGGCATACTTAAAGGATCTCCAAAAACATTTAGATAGTAAGACTGACCTTGATATTGGAGTGCATTGGGTGGCAGCTGCTCTGGAAGAAAAGCAGGGTATCCTGAGCCCGGGTGGTAGCCCGGAGGAAGTGGCAGGGCTGAATGACTTAAGCCCTGTGGAGAAGGGTGACAGTCTCTGCTATTCATCATTTCCTCTGGAGTCAAGGGAGGGTTAGTCCTGCTAGGCAGCGGCCGCCCCAAGGGGAATTCATGCTGCTGTGCCCTTGGAGTATTCCCATGGGATTGGCCAATGGTACATGAAGGGGCTGCCTCCTGCTTGATTTTTTGGCACATCCTGGGCACATGGTTATAAACAGGTGGTGGCACGGGTCCATCCGTGCATGGGGAAGCTGCAGTAGCTGCACTGTTCTTGCTGCTAACACTGATGTGGTTATTGTATTCCCCCATGTTCACTGTGGCTTTCACCACAAATTTCCCATGCAGGCTGCCCAATGGGGGTGGCTGTTGTTGTTGCTGCATATAAACAGGGTCCAGATCTGGCCTCATCAGCTCAGCCACAAATCCACCAGAAGGGGATACATCGTTGATGTCAGCCAAGTTGAAAGGAGCAGCCGGGGCCTGTTCTCTGTTGTACAGTATACCCCCTGCTCCTCCTGCAGTGTGATCCTCCCTTTGCAGTTGGTAGGTGAAATCGCAGGTGGTCACGGATGGGCAGCTGCTGCTAGTGGCAGCGGGTGAGGAACCAGGAGCAGAGCTCACAACTGCTGCTGCAGCCGTGGGCTGCTCCTGGGGCATCAGGGAGTTGGATAAGATGAAGTCAAAGTCCAGAAGCTCGTTCAACTCCTCTGTCTCCCGCCTTGTCATAGCAACTCCACTGCCACTTGTGGTGTTTTCCAGCTCAGAAGAAAGGTCGTAAGGCCGTCCTGTTAACACAGGGGGAAACCGCTTGAGGTGAGACAGCTCCTCCCGCCACTTCTGTGGGTAAAAAGATAAAATAGCATTGGTTAGGGGGATTTTTTTTCCCTTTTACTGAATGAACATTGGCCAGGGAAAGTGTACCAAGCTTTCAAGTTTCAAAAAACACTTTCTCAGGCAGGAAAAACACACAAAAAAACTCAACATTAGTTAAAGACGCATAAACCCAAAAACAGGTTGGACATCCTTAGCAGCCACCCTTTGGGACATATAGTTGAGTTGGTAGTTTCCCCAGCAAACAGGGATAGTACTAATTAAAATGAACATCTGGATCTATTCAAAGCAGTGATCGCATGGCCCAATAAAAGCAGCTGCTGAATTACAGGACTACAAAGTTAATCTCTCAAGATTGTGAGACAAATCTTTGTTGCTATTGTTAAAAGACTGATTTAATAGAATGATTAGGAAAAAATAAGTTAGGAGTCTCTTTGACTTTTGGTGTTTAGTCTTCTAGGGCAAACCATAAGTAATTTTCAAGCCATGACATGTTACACTGAACTATTCATTTCCCCCCTCTCCATTTTGTGTTACATGATTTTTAGGGGGTCATACTACGGTATTAATTTATGGGTTTAAAAGGTTGTGAGAATTTAAATCCTGAAGCTTGAAACATTGGGGAGGGGGGTTAAATCACTTATTTTAAAGCCATTATTGTTATTAACTGATATGAAAAACTCTCCATGAATAAATAGCAAGATTTGATAAAATTAAAGGCATCGGTTTTGCTGCAGGCTTTCTACATATGTTATATGTACACAGTCACATATATACCCTTATAGCCAAGTTACATTAACCTACTTATTAGAGACATATTCTAGACACCTCTGAGACATGATAAATATACATGCTAGAAAAATATAAGGAATCATGTGGCTGCCTGATGTAGTCACAAACAACAGGAAGATTAATACAAATGAATGGATTTTGAAATACTGCACATGCAACATCAATGCATTAGATTGCCTGCATTTGATAGTAGATTCATGTAGGCGTTTTCTAAGCAGCATGCATTATACAAAAGCAGCTGTAGGTGCAAGCCATCAGCTTGAGGTGATAGAATGAAAAGCTAACCTAGGCACATGAGTAGGTGTGTATATTTCCAAAGGCTGCCGATGTATTAAGCATAGGCACCCACACCCATGATTTCGGTTCATGATATACCACATATTTCAGCCGCTTATTTACTTCATCGTACTCACTCCTGGCATATCTTTCTGGCTCTGCTTCTCCCCCCCCCAACCCCCCAACCCCCCATGATCCTCAGACAATAGCTGTGTCATTGCAGAAGGTAGAAGGGTTCCCTGATATTTGCTTTATTAGTTACCCAATCTGAGGGCCCAAGAAAAAAGAGGGAAAAGGTGTGCGTATATGAGAGGTTTTTTTTTTTTTGTTATTATTTTTTAGGGTGGGGATTCACCTCAGCAGTTGTATTCAGGTCCTACCTTAGTTTTACAACCCCCCCCCCCCCTATACTCATGTATATACAAATCAGAACTGATGGAGTACTCCCTTTATTTTTATTTTTTTTAAAAGCCCCCCTCCCTCCCTATTTTATAACACAAACACCTGAACGGGCCAGGGAAGAATTTTTTGGAGATGTCTCACTGGAACTCTGTTCAGACCTGATCACTTTTCCACATTCCATGGCATTGTGGGCAGTCTACCTTCGCTCGCATATCCCACCTCCATCATATGAGCCTGAATAATCATACCCACCCCAACCAAACCTCGCCCTCCCACCCCCCACACACCCTGGAGTATCACCAAGCCCAAATTCCAAAAAAAAAAGAATAGAAAAACAAAACAAAAAAACAAAACCAGTGTTGTTGAAACTCAGGTCTGTCTAACAACCTCGCCCCTCTAATCTACAAGCCCCATTCCCCAGTTTGGGGGGGGGGGTAAAGGGAGTTCCTCCGTAGTAGTTTCTTACAGATGAAAGGAGTGAACTCGACACCTGTCCGAGGACCTTTCCGCGTCCCCTTCCAAACCCAGGCGGGGGGCAGGAGGCCCGAAGTCCCACGACTTCCCTCTTTTACACGCCACAAGCCCCCCCCCCCTTCACACACACACGCGGTGGCCGTCGCCACCCGGCTACTCACGTTGTTAACACCTGCTGGCCTCAAGACTTTCTCCCTGCCGGCCGTGCCCGCCGCCGCGAAGGTGGAGATGGAAGGGAGCAGGGTGCCGCTGAGAGCCATGTCAAACTCGCCGTGGGGCGGCTGCCTGCAAAAATGTCAGAGGAGGAGAGTAAAACAACCGGCCAGGGGGACGAAGCCCCCGAGTCCATCATCCGCAGAGGTCCTATATATATATATATATATATATATCCGTTCGAAGTTTTTGGCAACGCTTCAGACTCGACCTTCCCAGCATCCTCGGGGAAGAAAAGAAGAAGGGGACGGGGAAGAATTGGGGGGGGGGTGGAGGGGAGAGAGAAGAAAAAGACGAAGGGGGAAAAAAGGGGGAGGAAAAAAAAAAAAGGACGCCACCCACCTCATTAATGTGCCCAGGGCCGGTGTTTGGTCGGAGGGCGCAGAAGAGAAAACGGCAATCAAAATAATAATAATAATAATAATAATATAATAATAATAAAAATATATATAGGAGATATATAAAGATCTATTGCAACGGAATATCAGCTTTGGGTTGGTTGTTTTTTTGTTTTTAAAGTGTCCTTTGGATGCAAAATCGCGAGGGCGACTCGGAGCTACTCCTACGAGGAGGAGCAGCCCCGCCACGGAGCAAGAGTAGCAGCAGCAGCCGCCGCCGCGGAAGCCCCTTCGCAAGTCGGCAGCGTCGTCGTCAGCAGCAGCAGCAGCACCAACAGCAGCAGCTGGAAGGCGCGAGACAATTCCTGGGGATTCCCTGCGCGCGCCGCTGCCATGAGGGGAGTTCGGGATTCTCCCACAGCCGCCGCCGCCGCCGCCGCGCGTCCCTGGCTGGCTAACGAGCGACTGACTGACTGACGGGCGGGGCTGGCGCTTTCCCTCTTGCGCTCAGGCTGTCACCCCCTTTCTCGGACGAAGGGCTGCCCTCGACGCGCCCTCGCTGTTCCGAACTGTCAAGCCGCGCGCCCGCCGTCCCCTGACTTATAAACTTCACCGCGCCCCGCCCCGCGTCCCCTCCCCGCAAGCCCCGCCCACTCGCGGGGGCTCGGGATGCCGTCGCCGTGACGACGGGAAAACAACAAACTTTACTCTCTCTCCAACACGTGGGGGTGGGGGAGGAGGAAGAAGGTGGTGGAGGAGGAGGAGGAGGGAGGGGGAAGAGGGAGAAAGAAAGCAGGGTTGGGCCGTGACGTTAGCGGAGCAGCTGGCTGGCCGCTCGCGCCCAGCGCTGACGCCAGCGAGGAGGAGCCCGTGAGGCAGCCGAGAGCCAGCGTCGCGCGCTCTCTCTCGCTCTATTCCTCTCCCCTCCCCTCGCGCCTCGCCTCCGCCGCTTTTCTCCCTCCAGGCTTTGTGCGCCAATGGGCAGCGCCCTGGCGTCTCGCGCACCTGAGGGGCTGGGGAATGCTGGGGGCTGCGCGTGAGAGGGGGGGGGAGGAGGAGAAGTGACGGGTTGGTTGGCGGATCTTGTGTGAGGAAAACCGCCGCGAAGGCAAAGGCGGTTCAGAGCGGTCATTTTGGGTCCTCGCGCGTCCGTCCCAGGGAGCCTGAGTCCAGAAGGCAGGGCTCGGGATCAAGGCGATCGATAAAAATTGCCTCCTTTCGCAGACAGTACGGGAATGTATTTCCCTCAGCACCGAGGGCCAGCTAGACGCGACGTTAATTGCGCGAATGCTATTAACACTCGTGCTTTTATTGTAGTCGTTTTGTGGCTTCTGTAATACTTATTAATTACGGCAGCGAGAGCTTCCCCTGAAATGCAGCTCGCACCTTCGGAGAGGCATCTTTTCCCCACCTCAGGACCACGGCAGGGAGGGAAAAGAGTTAACCCCCCCCGCCTACCCCCGCCCCAGTCCCGAGGCTGCTCAAGTTTCCCCTAAGCTGCTGTTTACATACTTAGAGCATGCACGTTAATTAGTCTACTTTGGTCCTGACTGACTAACCCAGCCTATCCACTTCACATCTGGAATGAGAAGGAAGGGTTTTCAGGGAAAGGTCATTGTTTCAAGACAAGCCTTGGCAGCTCCCACCCCATTCCCCAAGTCTAATGATTAGGATAGATACCTTATTATTGATCACATTTGTATAATTCATCCAGAAAGTTCAGAGTGGCACATGTGTGCCTAAACCATTTTACCCTCACAAGAACAGGTTCAGCTGAGAAGTTTGCCCAAGGTTACCCAGGGCAGTTCATAGCTGAGTGAGGGGGATTTGATTTCAGGTTTCTCTAGTCCAGATCAAACATTCTCTCTGCTAACATCACAGTTCAGGATTTGTTCATTGTTAGATGTGTCCCAAAAGTAAAGTGCCATCCTATTACTGTTCTGTATGTATTTCCCACTTTGGGTGAAGGCAACGCATACATGATGCAGTCAGGCAGAATTGCAAGTATAAGGGTTGGGACTAAAAAAATGCATGCGGCCCCCATGGAGCATGGAAAGTCTCCTTCAGTATAGTGTTAATAGGATGTTGGCAGCAACCTTGGACAATTTCAATAATATGGAGCAGTTAGCGTTTGGACCAAGCTACAGTTGGCAGAACTGTGGTTCTGCTCTGTACCCATTGTCCATCATGTTCAGATACCAAAGCAGTACTGAAATAGTTCAAAAGACACATTAAACCACAGCTTTAACCACAACGGTTAAGGCAGAAAGCTGGGCTGTGTTCAGAAGACACCTTAAACCACGGCTTTAACCACGGTGACTAAGGCTCCAAATGACAGCCCAGATAGATGCAACGGCCAGGAGTGCCTACTATCAACTTTGGCTGATACGCCAGCTGCGTCCCTTCCTAGAGTTGGAAGACCTAAAGACAGTAGTGCACATGCTGGTAACTTCGAGGCTTGACTTCTGCAATGCGCTGTACATAGGGCTGCCTCTGTGCCTAGTCCGGAAACTTCAACTAGTTCAAAACATGGCAGCCAGGTTGGTCACCGGTACACCTAAGGGTGACCATATTACACCAGCTTTAAAATCGCTCCACTGGCTGCCAATTAGATTCCGGGTGAAGTACAAAGTGTTGGTCATTCCCTTTAAAGTCCTACATGGTTTGGGTCCAGGTTACCTGCGGGATCGCCTTCTCCCATACAATCTGCCTTGCACGCTCAGCTATAAAGACTGGTTTACTCCGGCAGGCATATCCAGTGGAATTTTAGAATGTTTTTAGGATTTTTTAAATGATGTTTTATTGCTATTTTAATAATGTGCACCATGTTTTTAATCAGTTTTATGTATTTTATCATATTTTATATTTACTGTTGTTTCCCGCCTCGATCCAAACGGAGAGGCAGGTAAGAAATAAATTTATTATTATTATTAAGGCAAAAAGCCTTATTCACCGTGGTTACAGCCATGGTTTAAGGTGTTTTCTGAACATAGCCCAGCTTTCTGGCTTAACCACCATGGTTAAAGCCATGGTTTAAAGTGTTTTCTGAATGGGGCTAGTTTCTCACAGCTCAGACAATTTCAAATGGCTTGATGAAATCCTATTCTTGCATTGTGTTGTACCAAGAACCCTGGAAAACAGATATCCCTGTTTTGGTGGTCACCATTTGTATATTGATAGATACCTGCCTAATGTCTGCATATTTCGCTGTGGTAACAACAAGCTGGTAGAGCTAAAGTTCTGTGCAAGGATTAATCCCACCTTGATTTTTGCTAGTGATGGAGTGTGAGAAAGAGAGAAGTAAGAGCAGGAAAGTAAGAGTGGATTGAAAACGAGGGAAGAAAAACTGAAACCATGTTAAACAAATGAAAAAAAGAGAGAGGATTATCTCCTGTGATGAAGTTCCAATAGTTCAGATCATTCATCTGTGTCACAAGTTCAGATGTGTCACTTAATTGCAACTAATTGTCCTGCCCTTGCTTTAGCTGTTGAAAAGGAGAAGGAACATCTTGTGTCTTCTCTAGCTGACAGACACTTTGTTATTTCATGAGGAGAGTCTTTACTCTTCTTTGCTAAACTGGCAAGATTAATGTGTATTCTTTCAATAATATCTTTGGCTGGAGTATGCCAGTCTTTTTGCCCTTCAGAGCTTGGATTGACGTGGTTTGATTATATTTTACAAATGCTTATTGGGATCTGGTTTCACTAACTAGAACATCACAACTTTCAGAACTAGTAACATCATTTACTGCACCGAAATTTTTACATTTCTTTATGCGTGATTCAAAGCATGACTATGTTTCAGAGCATGCAAATAAACTGCAATCCTATACACACACCTGGGAATAAGCCCATTGAACAATTGAGGTTACTTAACAGACAGGCGTAGAATTACTCAGCAAGTTATGTTGAAGCCTGTTAGGTTCGACCATATTTGGAAAATATGTTTAGATAATGTATTTCATAGAATGTAGGAATTGATGGAATAGATTTTTCTTAATTAAATGCAAAAACCTACATCATGTTTAAGCAAATCATAGAATCATAGAATAGTAGCGCTGGAAGGTGCCTATAAGGCAATCGAGTCCTGGTTTCCTGCTCTGAACAAGCACCGCAGAAAATCACATTGACATATAGCCATATTAATATATTCCACCCCCCCCCCCCCCATGAATTACAGTTTGGAGTGCCTGAAGGGTGTCATAATTTTGAATTAGTAATTACATTGAGGAACTGAGTTGTGGCATGGGTACCCTCTAAATATTTGAGATAATAACAGCAACTCCAGATGCTGAATCAGTGCTTCTCTCTGAATCTCTATTTATGGAAACGGCACTGGAGTTCCTTTTTTCTGTAATATTCTGCTGCCTTTCCACATAAATATATACAGGAATTATAGTGAGAGAACTAGGACAAAAGAATGTGCAAAACTGAGTCCATAAAGCCATACATCAGGTAGTATGTTTTCAATCTGTCTTTAGTTTGGCTGTCAGCTTTAGTGCTATAGATACTTTATTTGTGTAGAAATGTAGTAAAATCCCCAGCTGCAGTCTTTCCACGCAGCTGTAGATATTAGAACAATAACAACAAAATCAAAATGATTTTGTTCTTTTGTCAGTGTAAAATAGCAGGAACTTTTTTTAAAAAAACTCTTAAGGATGCAATTCTATATCCACTTACTTGAGAGTAAGCCCCATTTAACTCAGCTGAATTTCGTTCTGAGTAGACATGCAAAGGGTTGCAGTATAAGGAATTGTTTAGAAGTCAGACACAGCAAAACCTTGTTGCTTTAATATATATGACTAGAAACGTCATATTGGAAATGTAAAATAAGTAAACCAGGACTGGAGAAACCTATATATGATAGCTTACAGGCATTTTGGGTAGGAAATGGTTATTTCCCTCGAGCACTTTTGTCCAGAATTTCTTGTACCATGACCATGGCAAACAGTTTCTACTTAATGGCTCAGTTCAGACAACACATTAGGCAAAGGAGGAGGGGGGAACAATCATCAGTTGTGTTGCTTATTGTGTGGTCTGGAAGGCAGCACACAACACACAGCTGACAGTACATTAATCAGGCACTTTAAACAACGGAGCAAAACAATGGGTTTGCACGTTGTTTAGCCCAAAGCCCCGTTGTTTAAAGTGTCGTCCGAATTCAGCCCCCCCTCTCTCTGTGGACTATTCCGTTTCAGAATAGAGTTCTGCTGCCTAGAGCAGCCAAAAAACCCCAGCTGCTCTATGCAACCGGCAGAACTCACGGTGCATGCTGGGATACGGCTGGAGGACACAGGGAGGAGAAGCTGCAACCAAAATGGCTGCCACAAGTTCCTTGCAGCTGGGGCGTTTGTCGGTTCCGAGTAGCGCTGGCTGCAGTGTGTCGTCTGTGGAGCTCCTGCCTAACACACGGTCAGTATGTTATTTACCCCTCCGTTGCTTAATATGTCGTCCGAACTGAGCCAGTGTCTTTTAATACAATGTGTCATTACTTAAAGCTTCTTTACTCCATTAGCTAAAACAAGTTTACTCAAAAGTAAGTTTTACTAAATTCAGTGGAACTAAGTAAACATGTTTTAATGTTCTTTTATAAGTAGAAATGGTCAGCTGTTTTACCCCTGCAATCCCAGCAGCAATTTTATTTGGATTCTTTTAGATAGGTGTGGTAAAACATCTGGCCACAGTTTCACTCATTAAAAAAAAATGCTTTCAAGAAGTAAAGTATAGACATATTCCTCATTTGAATATTCTCTCTATCGCTCTTAGATTTTGTCTCATGTATGCCTGAGTCCATGAGCTTCATAACTGCCAAGTAAGTTCCTTACTTCTGGATGGTGTTGACTTTATGATGATTATGAGTCTTGACAATATGTGAGGGGGTCAGTTCGTGCATCAAAATACACTTTTAGTCCCAGCCACCTTTATGGAGAATAGGGTGGTTTCCAAAAATACTGAGGTTGCCTGTCCCTGCTTTAGAAGTATGGAATGTTACCGAGAACCATGCATCATAATTCCAAGCCCTCCTGCTGATGTGAGGGAATTAAGATGTCTGCTGTGTAATCTACAATGCTTTATTCAACAAATAAACCTCTTCACACCTGTAGGGAGTGTGAATGCTGGGAGCTATCTAAGCCTAATTTGGCTAACAAAGTTAGGCAGTTGCCTTCAACTGAAGCAGGACTCTTACCTACAATCGAGCAGGCAGTTTAGCTCAGGGAGGGTCTTTTGGGGGGAGCCTTTTGTGAGCTGCTACCCTAAGAGACTGCCTCCCACCTCCTCTTAACTCCCCTTCAGACAGAGGCTGAGTTAGGAGTAGGGGAGAGGAGGGAAATGGTCTCTGAGCCATCTGCATTCTCAGTGATAAGCCCATGGGAAGATTTATCCTCGACTCCTGCAGAGTCTTGGAGAATCTCCTCTCCCATTTCCTGTGTTGACTGAAGTATTCCTAGTTTTTCTGATTCTATGTCTGATTGACCCCCCGAAACACCTTCCCCCACACTAGGGAGAACAAACCTAATCCTGATACCATGCTGGCTCATACACATGTATTTGTATTTGGTCTTCTGTTGTTATTACCCTAGTGTTCAAATCACTCATGGTTGTCCCAGAAAGATTGCCTTTGTGGCTCTTCACAACTGGTGGACAATTTGTGGTCACAATTTGTGGGCAACTTGTGGCCCTTCAGATGTTTTGGCCTACAACTCTCCTCACCTTTGGCTATGTTGACTAAGATAGATGGTAATTGTAGTCCAAAACATCTGGAGGACTACAAGGTGCTTATTCCTGTCCTAAAGAAAGAGGCTCATGGCAGCTAGGAGGAAGAGGACACTGATGTTACCATGCTTGGCTACCTGGCTTTATTGTAATTGCTTTATTGACTTGTATATCCTCTAACGTTACTTAATCAAAGATCTTGTCCTTCTGCAGTATGCAAACTCTACAGTCCGGGAACTCTGGATAAAAGCAAACGCCTTCCTGCCTACCAAGTTGCCAGCCTAGTCAGGCAACCTATGAGGTTTCTTTTACATTAGCCAATGTATAGGCTTGGGGAAAACATGGTCTAATCCTGAAGCCTCAAAATAGATCAGCAGGTTAAAGTACCCCCTGGACACTCCTCATTATCACCAATGGTTCTGTATTTCTCTGCCTAACAGTCATTTTGTAATACTTAGTCACCTTTTTGTAATACTTAGCTTGTTGTAATCCAATCAAGTAGCCAAAAACTTCCTTGAGGTTTCCTTTTATAAGCCTTGTTTTTTCCTACTGCATCCTGAGTCCATCCAAATCCATTGCCCCTTTGTGCTCCCAACTTGAAGTCTATAAATGCCCTTGTGTTTAGGCACCTAGGGCTGTAGACCTTGCTGGCCTAATTTCTTGGACCCTTGGAGGCACAACTGCCTTGTAGTGGGGTGATGTGGCAGTTGGGGCTATGGACTTTAAGCTTATTGGGATTTTCGGTGAATGGGCATTATGCTGAGGTCTTTCAAGGTTTTGAGCCAAGAAAAATCACACACACACACACACACAGAGCTAGCTTCCCTTCTTTGCTTCTTCTCTCACATTCCCATTCTTCTCTCCATTTTCCTTAGAGTAGCCAGGATCCAAGAACATGCCTTACTCTAGGACTCTCCATTTTAAATGCTATTTTTGAACTGTGTTCCACATCGTTTTGCAGGACTCCAGGTCCATAATCATGGCATAACCAGCCATTCAGTTTGTCCCTTGTCCCCGTTTTCAACCAGTGCTGGATACGTACGCTTCTGTATCTGTTTCTAAATAAGACAGCTGGGGTGATTACACCATTCGGAATTCATGCCCCTATCCTGTAGTGGGGGTGGGGTAGCCTGTGCCTGTTGTGCATTTTCAAGTATCCATGACCGATCAGGATGTGAGGTCCTCTGTGTTGCCTTTGCTCTGAAGCAAGGTAAATATATCCACTTTGACTCTGTTTCTTCCCCCACTCCTGAAATTGCTCTAAGGTCCCCTCTACAAGATTTCTCTTTGATGCCGGTTGCCTGATTATGCGCATTTCCTGATAAGCGCATTTATGCCTAATCCCTATACACGAGAGGCGTAGCAGCGCATTACTGGCTTTAAAGTTGTTGACATGCATGCAAATGTTGCTGAAAGTAATGTGCTTTGTCCCAGGAAACTGCCCAAACAGGTTTTCCACCCTTTATTCTCCCCGCCTACCAGAATCTCCCACCTTTAGTTACCTAGGTTACCTGCCAGGAATGACGTGGTTAACCTATTCGGCTACCTCTCTCCTCCCCCCCTTGCCCTATTGCCATTTGAACTGAACTGCTCAGGAGTAAATGGGAATGTGCCTCATAAGTTTCCCCCTCCAGCACCCTTTGAAAACTTATTTATAGTCAGGGCTGCCTCTCCCCCCCCCCCCCCCCTTTGTCTTATTGTCATTTGAACTAAACTGCTTAGGAGTAAATGGGAATGTGCCTTGCACACACACATGCCAAAACAGACAGGGGGATGCTGCTTTGTTCCTTCACCCTCCTCTTCCCAGCGAGCACACACACACATACACAGCTCATGTTAGGAACCCAGCAAGAAGTGAGGGGATGATACGTCTAAGCTGATCGCTAATTATGCGCACATCCGCACATCCTTCCTACCCCCTTTACTTCTCGTGAAACCACCTCCATCTGGCCCCGTGTCTCCATGAACGAAATATTCCATCAGGGGAGTTAAAATAAACTTTATTTTCAGTTCACATTGGGTCACCTCTTCCTGGAGCTTCCATCCAGAGAGACGGAGAACAAGGAGGAAGTTGCAAGCAGGAGACAGGAAATAAAACTAAATGAAAAAGTGGGAGGTTTTCCCAGCGAAGGGGCAGTTCTATGCATGACATCAGGACCATAGTCCACCCACTCCGATCTTTAATGCGCCTCCTCAGAAAGTTGTTTACATGGACATAAGGTGCTCTTACTCCCGCGGTAAATTAAAAGTCGCTGTTTAATGCGCATTCGAAAATGCGAATAATCGGAGATAAAACGCACCTGGACCCCTGATTTGCGCTCTGCTTTTGTAGAGGTAAATTTGGTAATGTGCCTTGAAAGAGCTTTAAATCACTCTTGTAGAGGCACCCTAAATCTATCCATTCTATCCCTCATGTGGTCCATCATTTGCTACTGAAATGCAAAGGATCCCCTGTTGTACTTAAGTGTTCAAGCTCTGACTCACTATTTCTCTAGCATCCAAGGCCAGATCTACACCTTGTTTGAAATCATTACCAATGTTCAATAAAAAGCAGGAAATAACACTATGAAACTGATATATGGAATGTGTAATGTGCCCCAACAGTTATCAGTGCACTTCAATACCGCTGTAAATCAGTAGTGTAGATCTTGCCTCTGTTCCTTGTTTGGCAAACCATAACTCCCTGCCTCCATCTCTCTCTCTCTCTCTCTCTCTCTCTCTCTCTCTCTGGATGATGATGATGATTAGGAATAGTCTGCTAGTCCAGTGCTATGGGGTTGGTGTACTAACTAAGAATTGTAAAACTTTGTGATAAAATAAAACTATTCTTGACTTTTGTCAGTAAGCCAATTTCTCCATTTGATAGAGATACAATGTAGGAACTACTGTGTGCATACCACACCTCTGTAAAAGATCCCTACATTTCCAGTTTCATCAAGTACATGTGTATACATGAGAGTCTGTGTACGAATGAGAATGAGGACATTCAGGAACAGAAATGACTATGTGGATAAACATATAACTTGTATCAAAAATATACCAACTTTTTTGCTTTTCATGATATAACATTAAATTTTATTGTCAGTTACAAATTCTGGAAAGTATGAAGGTTTGCCTCATAAATTATCTTTGAGGTTGGTCAGATATTTAAAGGTTATGAACCTCCCTTCTCATTATCTATTATTTCCAAACAGGTTAATCTGGGGGAGTTAAGTTCTGCTCTATATAATTTATAAACAGGAGGGTGAGTAATCTTTGATGACTAAATTAAATCATGAAATAATAAAATGTGCAGCTTTCTTTCAACAATCTGGTATTTCAAGTTTTCCCATATCTGGCCCCTGCAAATGGAGATTTTTCTGTACAAAGACTGTTTCTTGACAGAAGATGTGTTGAGAACCATTAATGTAAAATGATTAATGCAGAAACATGAGAAATGAAAACAGAGAGATTTTTCTTTTATGAAGGATTTGCCTTCATGTCTGAGATGTATACCATTTTCTGTTTAAAATACTTGTTTATGGGTGATCCCAGCTAGTAGTTTATCAGGAGCGGCTACTGAAAAATTTTCAAGGAGCTGACAGAGACCATTACAAAATCTTTTTTTTTAAAGTGAATTTGCACCATCACATCCATTTACTATTTACATTTCATTTGCTAATTTCTTAGTAAAAGTTAAAACTGGCTACTTCCTGATCTGGAACAGACTTCACAATTCTTTGTTCTCTCCCTCTTTATTTTGTTTGATTTTTGTTTGTTAAGACAAAATACTGGGACAAAATTGTACAAATTAAGCATTTGCTGGAGAGAAACAGTCTCCACAATTTTGGGATGTATGTATGGGAACCAAATCAAGACACTGAATGAGAAATGTACATTGAAATAAAACTGCTGGTCAGAACATATCTTTAAACTGCTATCCATAAGAAGAGAATGCAGGCAGCAATCCTGCTTACACTTACTTTGGAATAACTCAGGACCTGGATAATTAAAAGTTTGCCTGATTCCCCACTGACTGGTTCAGTTGTTGCACTCATCAGGGGTATCCAAGATTTTGGAGTTTTATTAGGCTCTTTCTACACCATAGGGGGAGGGAGGGAGGGAGGGAGGGAGATCCCGGAAGTACCTAATACACACCATCGGCACACAGGGACCAGCCGGGGGCCATCCCAGGCAAACAGCCTAGTGTAGAAACGGCCTCAGTCCATCATGGCTCAGAATAAGACCTATAGTGTTCTAATGCCCACTCTCTGGAGCTCCCTACCACTACAAATTAGGCAGGTGCCAGCCCTTCTGGGGTTTTGTTGCCTACTAAAAACATGCCTTTTCCAACAGGCATGCTAAGGAAGATAATCTTGCCCTCTGTATATCTAGGGTGACCATATGAAAAGGAGGACAGGGCTCCTGTATCTTTAACAGTTGTATAGAAAAGAGAATTTCAGAAGGTGCCATTTGTATGCATAAAGCAATTGGTAAAATTCCCTCTTCATCACAACAGTTAAAGCTGCAGGAACCCTGCTCTCTTTTGCCACTCTAATATAGTTCCTGCAGCTTTAATTGTGATGAAGAGGGAATTTCACCAGGTACTGCATGAATACAAAGGACACCTGCTGAAATTCCCTTTTCTATTCAACTGTTAAAGATACAGGAGTCTGGTCCTTTTTTTCATACGTCACCTTAGTATCGCTTAGACATTTCTTTAATATAAGCGATTCATAAATATTGTTAAATGAAGAAATACAAATTTTGGCTCATTGCCAGAATTTGCTAAGAAAGAGTCAGCATCATTATTTTCACTGAGTATTCCTGCTGAATGAGTAGCCCCACAATTTTATATGCTGCTCCAATGACTGACAACAGAGTGCAGGTGAATGCCTCCTCTGAACTGCCCACCCCCAGGCCTTGCTGTGCTAAGGGAGGCAAGATGTGCGGTGGTAGGGCAATTTGGTACTGGCAGCTGTCAGGATTGCTGGCACACCCACTTCCCTGCAGGGCTCATTTACCCTATAATAGAATTTAAACATAAGATTACTTCTCTGAAATTGTTCATATCAAATGCAGGAGCAAGCAGAAAGCACTGCCTCTTGACCTATCCTTGCCTCCTCCCCTGGTATAGGACAAGTACCAGTATTTTGATAACTCTTCTAAGAAGTGTAGTAATTGAAAAGGATCTTGAATGGAAAACTGTGATGTAGAGACTCTCTCAAACACACAACACTTTCTATGCACATTCCTTTTCAAGGAATAGTTGGGATAAGTGTTGGAACTACAATAGCAATTTGAGGTAGAAGCAAGCTACATTTTATGTACAAATGGAAGTAACTAAGCTCCAACTTACTTTTTAAATGAAAATCTGTGATTTTGAGAGAAGAGGTACTTTCAGATGGGGGGCTCCTAATGTTTCCAATTAGAAGGCATTGGGCATTTATTTCATCTTTTTCCCTTAATGGATTCTCTGTCATAGGCTTGTGCAAGGGGTGTGCTGGGTATGCCCAGGCACACCGTAATGTCTCAAGCAATAAGCACAGAATTGAGGGGGCCATTGAATAGGGATCCCTAGGTGGATCCAGACATAGTTGGAACAGTCCTCCAGCTGCCCTCCAGTTGTTCTGCTGCCATGCCAAAGAACTGCTGCCTCCAAGAGAACACTGTTGCTCCTGGCAGCAGAAGCGAAAAGGAATCACTCAGTTGGGAGCATCTGTGCTGGGAGCCACATTTCAAAGAGGTCAGGAGGAAGGCCCTCGAAAGCTAATATCATCTTGTAAAACCCTCCTCTGGCCAGTGTCACCACAAAGCCTCACCAATGCTGGGGCTTGAGGAGCGTCTCATTCCCCTCCCCCCCCCCCCCCCCGCAATGGCCTTCCCATGGTCAGTGTTTAGTGACCATGGGATGAAATGTGCTGTGCATGCCTGTGTTCCCTGTAGTGAGAAAAATGACAGAAGAAGCAATGGGAAAACATGGCAGGGTTATGTGTGGAAGATGACATCTGGACCCCTCGTAAAATTCTTGAATGAGGCAGAGTTAGAACACAATAAAAGCCTCATCTGGAAGCACCCAAAAGAGTGTTGGGGTGATGTGTGTGCTTAGCACTTTCTCACTGTTCCCCCTCCACACACAACAAAACCATACCAATCCAATTTGTTTAACTGCCCTCTTGTAGTTCTAGATGCATATATAGTCTTGTAAACATGCATTTGTTATTCTGGAGGGGGGCATCATGGATTTTTTGAATGTAAAAATGGATTATAAGCAAAGGTTAACCGGTTCTTCCACTCAAAATCACACTTACTAAACCAGTTTTTATGAAAATTAAAAAATAGGGCTTCATATCAATCATTTGCAAGTAATCTGTAGTTTGCCCTGGGCTGGGATATATAGGAGGATCAGAGGAATGTGATAGTTAGTGCCAGCAGTGAGTATTGCATGCAATATGGTGAAAACACTATGCAATGAAAAAGAATACCAGGTGGGATGGGCATGAGGCCAAATAAAGACAGTTCTTTTGGTAGGTAACTTTTATCAGAACGTCTAGAAGCCAATTAGTTAAACTAGATATTTGTTCAATGCCAGCAGTTAGCATTAAGGTACAAGATGGCACAACAGCATAACTTTCTATTTTAATTTCTGTGAGCAAAGCTTAGGCTAGGCTGAAAAACTGAATTTTGGTCAGGAAGATTTGCATGCATTAAGTATTACTCTATTCAAATTTGTGGGGAAATTGAAGCTGACTGTATAGACAAGCAAAAATGAAGTTTCTATTTCAATTCCACACACAGCTGATTTTTTTTTTAAAAAAACTGCACAGTGACAATTGCATTTAACCCCAGTTAAATAGATGCAGTTCTATGGGGGGAGGGGATTTTTATTAGGAGACGGAGCACATTGTAATGTTAAGCATGACACTTTTTTTCAGGGAAGAGCTATATACATTTTCATAATTCTTTTTGTGTAAATTTTATTAATTACTCAAACATGTTTGTTTTTGCATTAATAAAAAATATTAGATACAGAGGCTACTCATTCTAGGAAAACTTCCTTGGAGATACATCCCAAGTTTACTTCCAAAGAACTATTGTAGGATCATAGCGCAAAGTATCTGTGTAACATTAACACTAAATTATTTTAGGGTGTAGTCTTATACATAAGTTACTTAGGAGAAAGCCATTGACTTCGTTGGGATTTACTTTTCAGTAGATGTGCATAGGATTGCACTGTAAACCACCTATATATTTCTTTTTCATAAAATTGAGTTTTTTCTCATTACAACATGATTTGATAATGCTCTCCGTCCTGGACTCCAGTCCTTATATGAATGTGCTCATTGGGACATCCCGACCTTGCCCAATAACATTCATTCATCTCTCCAGTTAGAGCATGTTATGCACCTGTGACTCAACAACAGGTTGACTGGGTCACCGTAAATCACGTAAAATATAATTTATATCACAATCATCATATAAATTGCCGATGATATCTTTTGAGCTTATGTAATACTTAGGTAAAATCCTGTCTGAGAGCATCATGAAAGCCATGTAAACTTCTCGACAAAGCAATGTGATTTCTGATTTTTTTTTCTTTTCAGATCAAACAGTAGCATGAAAGAGCTCTGGGAGAGGCTGGCTGACTAGCAGCTGACATAGCAAATGATTGCAACTTTGGTGTCATGTTCTGTCTGATGAGGGCTGATGTCTGTGGTTGGCACTATTGGGTACCTGCTGAGTCCACACCCCAGAAAGGACCCACTGCCAGTCTCTGGAACTTCTTGGGCCTGCTTCTCCTCCTCCTTGCTGTCGTTGCCTACTTATATGCCTTCTCAGACAAGCAGTTAAAGGAGTAAGGAGAAGGATAAACAAGTTCTTTACACCTTCTTGTCTCCCTCTGGGTGGTGGCCAGAGGGAACGCAAAGCAAATGGCAGTGGCAATAATAGTGTGGAGTTGGATCCATTCAGGGAGATGGGCTCCCTGAAAATACTTGCCCAAGGCTCTCCTGGCACTGGCAGGGAAGGTAATCAGAGGCTGACAGGATTCTTGTGCTTTTAATAGTTGTAGAGAAGATGTACTTTTGATAAGTACATATTGTCATTCAGGAATGCGTAAACCTGCAGGAACTAATATTCTCTGTTTTACACAAGTATTGGATGATTAGGAGCCTTGTCCTCTTCTGCATTTGTCTGTTCTAGTAATTGTATGGTGCAATATTGCAGAAAGACAAATGACCATTACAAGTTATCTATAAGGATATATTTAAAAACACATCAGATTTTTAAAAAAATGATCACTGGCAGACTTGCAATATTTGATCTGCCTTCTATTCTGCAAAGACTGAAGTAACATATTTGGTGACATATCAGAGACAAGGTAGCTGATATATCAGGCTAAATCAGCGATAAGGTTTTGACCCACTTACTTGGAAATAGGTTTGATGGATCAAATGCTCCATTAAAATCTGTCGGTGTTAATTTCAAATATATGTATTTAGGATTAAGGGATAATAGTGCATCTCAAATAATTTTCTAAAAGATTCTGCACTGTTTGCTTACAGCTAAGCCATGATGGTGAGGAGTTGCAATTCCTATTATCACAATGGGAAGTTTTCTTCATGTAGATTGCCATTTAGCTTGTGAGGAGAGTTGTAGTCCTGGGGAAAGGACAACATAAAGCATCACCATCTGAAAGAAAGCCTCAGATCTACACATTGTGATAAATCATCACGATCCCATCATGGTAATACTATATCCCTCTTGCGCATTTATGGCTTTTAGGACACACAATGACATTTGTTGCAGTGTTTTGGGTAATGTGCAATAAAAAGCTGCAAATAACACTATGAAACCAGTAAATGGAATGTATAATGTGTCTCGACAGTTATCTGTGCACTTCAATACCACTATAAAGCAGTAGTGTAGATGTATCCCAAAAGTTAGGTGATGTTTGGTGGTGGGGATTTTGAATAATTTAAAACTCCATGCTATTTGTGTTTGAAACTATATCAAATCCACTTATGTTGATGCATTTGGTTTAAAATGCAGCATTTTCTAAGCATTTTTTTCTGTTCCAATCTGAGTATGTGAGTTAATCCGTTTATTTGTTTATGATAGCACCAACCTGATAGAATTAAAGATAAATTCTAGAAGACAAAATACTTCAAATACATGAAGGTGGCTATTATGGCTCACACAATTGACTAGTCTCTAAGCTTCTACAGTATTTTTGACTTCTGTATATGGTTCAGAATTCCAACTAACACATGTTCCTGAAATTACATTTCTGGTATGTAAACGTGTTCTAAAACTTGCATTTGGGAGGAAGGTCCCTTTAATTGTTAGGAAGTGTTATATACGTTTATTTGTATTGGCCATGATGCGGTGTACTGCATCCACACGCATTTAAGTAAGCAGTTATTTTAATGTAATATTTATACATTTTTTTGTTTATGTAATATATTGCCATACTGCAGCAGAAAAGGCGAAAACAGTATGAGATGCTTATCATTTAACTTTTCCTTTCGTTGCAGTTTGAATAACTATTTTGTACTGTATGGTAAGTGCTTGTTAAATGCCTGGCTGATCTTCTTGACATAATCTCGTTCATTTTGCAAAATAATAATAATAATAATAATAATAATAATAATGGCAACAGGAAAAGGTCACAATTATTCCATTAGTCACATCAGTTGCCGGCGTCACATCAAAAAACTATACAGAAAACCTCTAGAAACTGGGCCTACCAAAATACATCTCCAACATCCAGAAAGCAGCCATACTTGAAACATGAATTGTCAGGAAACTCCTGAATCTGTAAAAGACAGCATGACTTGGCAAAGCCCGTCATTTCTGTCTAGAAAATCGCCACGAGCGAGAAAGAGATGAAATCATCATCATCATCTTGCAGTCTCAACTTATTCTACAACTAGCAAAATGCTTGTCATTATGATGTGGGGTTATCATTTGAAATGAAGGCCTGTATATTGCAGGGACTTTTTGGAGGATACTGTATATCTCTGGGCACCCTGAATATTTAAGCCCAAAGAACCCATGTAGGTAAAAGCTGATCACCCTCTGTTAAAGGTAAATCTTTTTGCCCACAGTTGTCATCACCAAGTGTTTTGTTTCCCCACTTTAATTAAGTAATAGGATGACTCCACCCATGACATGACAACCCACCATGTTTTATTTAACCTACAGTGAGGCGGTGGCATGCACAGGGTGTATGTTGTTGCCAGTTTGAATAGGCAATCCCCACTCAGAGGTTCCATATGTAACCTGGTGCCCATGGGCACCACAGTTCTTCATGGCTTAACCTACAATGGCCCTGTTCAGAAGACACCTGAAATCACGGCTTTAACCATGTGAATAAGGCAAAAAGCCTTAAGGTGTCTTCTGAACAGGGTCAATGAGCCATGACGTGGTCTGAACCCAGTCAATGTCTATATCCAAAATTGCAGCATGCTTACATTGTCCTATAGAACTCAGTGGGAGATTGACTCAATTCTCAGTCTGTGTGGCCTTCTCCCATCAACTGCTCTGTGGATCCTTATGAGTTGTTTTTAAAATATTGTTTATAGTGATTATTAATGTAACTTTATTGTACTTGAAAAATGTCTTGGATGGGATTTGATCCTGAAAGGTGGGATATAAATAATTGTAATAAGTAAGAAATAAATATTTCAGTAGTGATTAAGGATGTTGGAGAAATCCACAATGGAATCAAATGAGTTTGGATTTCTATGAATCTGACTACGTGCGGTTCATGAACTTCACCCGGACCGATCTGTATACGTGAACTTTTTTGAAATCTTCACCTGACTCCGTGTGTTTCATGAACACCACGTTTTCAGATCTGTAAACATCTAGATAAGTAGTCTTATTTATGGTGCTCACGCTTGCGGGCTCCTCAGCCACTAGATTCAGCAAGGCCAGCAAAAGGACGAGCACACATCTGCCCTCAGGGCTTCCAGACTTCCGTGGGATGTAGACTCACAGGGAGAGGTGTTTGTTTTGAGCTCCTACAGGTTAACGCTGTTTTAAGTATTTTTATCTGCTCTTGGCAGTTTTTTTATATGCTTTTAGCATACTTAGCATTTTAACTGCCTGAATTGTTTTAATTGATTTAATTTGTTTTAAACTATAAATTTTATAAAGACCTTTTTTAGGCTTTTAAATTATCATTCCAATTCGTTACTGAGCTGGGAGAAAAAACTCTGCTTGATGGTGCTCAGTTTCTGTTATAATATTTACTGAAAACATCAGCTCAGCTTTCAGACTGACCTTGGACTGTGGAGGAGAGAGATTGGGGAGTGTGGATTGGAGCTGGTGGAGGAGCTGCGCAGCATTTGCTGCAGGAGGTTTACTCACCAGGGAAACGCCACTGGCTATGGGCGACAAAAGCATCAAGGATTGAATTGCAAAGGAGCTGTGAAGGAGCTGCGAAGGAAATTTGCAATTAAGAAACCAGGTGTAAAGAAAAATGCCGGTTGCCAGGAATTGAAAGCACAAGTTTAAGTATAACTAAGGGGATATCGATACCAAACAGCTCCATTATTAATTTTGTCATCTAGATATCCAGACGTCCACTTAACGTAAAGCTAAGGAGATATAGCTTCTAATAATAATTAAGGCAATGGTGCTAACTAGAAAGGGTTACAAAACCCTTGGACTTACTCCCTCTACTCTGGACTCTCAAAGAAGCATAAAGTTCAAACAAAAACCAATTAGTTCATTACAGAGGGGGAGGGGGAGGGAGGGAGGAGAGTGGAAGATCTGAAACCATACTCCCCAGATCCCCCAGAGCCTATTTTGGATTGGACCTTGGATCTTAAAGGGAATCTTCACAACTATAAAGAGAACTCTGATCAGTTTAGCCTTGCAGCTGAGCTGACTCTTGCAGAGAGTTTAGCATCTCAAGAGCTACACTAATCACCATATAAACTTCACCAATCTCCCGACAAGCCCTCTGATAAATCTAATCAGCCAGAGGAATTAATGGAAAGGCAAATCACAGAGTTTGCCTCAGGCAGGGGGAAATCAAGTAGGAAAGAGGTCCCAACTAAACCCTGCATGATAAATAAGGAAGGTATAACAACCCTTGGATGTCTTGCTATGTTAATAGAAGACACTGAACATATAAAATCTTACCTGGCTGAGTGCAACAAATTACTAACTACTTTGGCTGAAATCTGTAAAAATGTTTGGTTAAGTTCTAATAAAGAGACTACTAGCTTATGGACTAATAATAATAGCCCCCCCCCCCCCAAGGGGCATAAATATACCAGGGAACAAAGTGCATCACAAGGGAGGCAGTAAAAGGCGGGCTGTAGATATGAAGAAGACAAAAATGTGAAAAATCCAAAGCCAGCTCGTTTTTAAAAAATGGATTATAGGAAACTCTTCAAAATACTCAATAATAGCCCAAACGTGAAATCCAATCAGAACATTGAGAGATTCCCTATGAGAAGGCAGGCAAATCAGAATAATACCAAACACCACATGGGGATTCTTCCCAGACCACTTCACTCACATCAACTCAAAAGCAGGATTATATAAAGGACCCTACAATGCAGGACCCATGGGCTCAAATCTTGACAGGAACTAAAATATCTCAAAAGACAACTGCAGAAGATTGTACCTGGAGACTAGTATTGAACCAGCATAAGTTGGTTCTATCAAACTATCCAAAACCAAGGGGGATCTTGTCGCAAAATGAACGCAAACTTCATCTTCTTGAAATTTTGGAATTGGTTCATCTGGGTCTTTTTTTAAACAGAGGACCTAGCATGGGTAGAGTATCTATATTTCAATGGGTCTTGTGCTTGTGCAGTGGTTACATTTTGCAGGTGGAGCTCCGCCAAGATGGTATATGATTGTAGGGACCAATTAGCCAAGTGTGGTATGCTAGTCTCCAGATTATTCGAGAACTGGACGACTCCCCTCTCCCTGAGTCCCCATTTGGCAGTACATACTAAAAGTGCTCGAACTGAGAAATCTCTCAATCAGAATAACTTAATTGACTTTGATAGTGTTGAGAACAAACCTTCTATTTATGAGCACTTGGGTGACTTAGAGATAGAAAAACCCTTACAGCTTGCTGACCATGGTCAACGGTTGACATTAAATGTGGGGGAAGTACCTTTCGATACTAAGGAGTGGAAGCTATTGGAGTCCTTCTCTGCTCTACCAGACAATGCACAGAACAAAATTGTTATTAGACTTGACCTCTTAAAGGCTCACCTGCTAAATCTGAAGGTGGGGCAAAGAAGCCCAAGTGATCGTAGGGAGGTGCACTGGACCACAGACAGTCCAGCAATAGCCCAGCAAGTAAACAACATAGGAAGTCGGGAGTGCGCTGAGCTGAGATTTCTGGGTGATAAGGTACGCCCTCCATGCCGCCATGTTATTGCAGAGATAAAACCACTCATTGTAAACGTGACTCTAATTGTACTTTCAAAGACCTTGTTATTTCAACAGCTACTGCAAAAACAACTATTCCTATATCGTCAACATGGCTTGAGATGAGAGAGCTGAATGTGGCGGAAATCGGTTCCCCTGAGAAAGCAGCTGAGATAGAAGGATACTCTCTTAATTCTGTTTGTCCAAAAATCTCAAATGTGAGCATATTGAGTCCATCTATGGAAATTATTGAACAGGCTGAGAATGTAATGGATGCTGCTGGACTAACCAGGGAAGAGGAGCAGATCCACAAGAGAAATATGGGAAAAGCTGATGTACAATTTCTTTATAAATCAGCTCAAAGAACTCTCTGGTCAATTCTGGAAGGTTTGTGCCCAACAGGGCTGAATTCTACAGACCCTATAGTAGCATGTAGCCCTCAGAGTCCTTATGCTAGAAAGACTCCGCACAACTCGGATTGACCAAAACTATGCCATCAGAACTCACAATTAACATTCCTCTCTTGGAATGTTGCAGGTTGGCAGAGTAAGATAGCTGACCCCTCTTTTCAGGACTTCATCAGCGATTCTGATATATTATTGCTTCAAGAGACCTGGACAAGAGAGGAATTAGAACTGAATGGCTTTGCAACTTATGCTGTAAAAGCAGAGCCTAGCACTAGAGGAGGACATCCTAAAGGAGGTCTTTGGATACTGATCTCTACCAAACTTAGAGCCATTCCCAGTAGCTCAGACTGTTTACTTAATATTGCAATTCTTTAGTGATTGAAATGTGTGCTTTCTCCTTATTGTTAATAAATGTTTACTTATCCCCGCTGCGCCTAAAACAGCTAAATAAGGACAGGTGGTCAAGACTGCAGGAGTTCATTGATAGACATCTTTGCATCCAGAAGCATTTGTGATATTGGCAGGAGATTTCAATGCCAGAATTGGCCTGAATGATGAAGCTCTCTACCACCATTTTGGTGAACACCCTCCTGAATTAGAGGTGGCCCATTTAATACCTGAAAGGCAGTCCAAAGACAAGGGTTGCAACTATTCTGGATTGTACCGTCTACACATGATAAATTACTTAGGTTTAGTTTTGTTAAATGGGGGCATAGAGGGAGATGGAAAAGGGGAATTTACATTCTTATCAGGTTCTGGAGTATCGACAATAGATTATTTTATTGTATCTCATGACCTGTTAAACCTGGTGATTAGCTTCAGGGTGGGTACATGCACGGAGAGTGATCATCTTCCTTTAATTGTATTCCTGAACCTTAAGGATCAGGAAGTCCATGCGGATCATGGACCTTGGATCTTTCCAGAAGCTGAAATTAGAACCTCATGTATAAGTTGGTCTGCCAAGCTAGATGACGATCTAACTTTATTGTTACACTCAGAAAATTGTCTTAGATTGTGGGATACTTTGTTAACTGTAGGGCCCATGCTAAATGTTTTAGACTTGTATCAAGAATTGATTTTACTCTTCCAAAATCACTTGACCTATAAGATCACTGTCAGTCAATATGCCCCTTCCTGTAGGTCTAAATCTTGGTTTGACCAAGAATGTGTGAACATGAAGAAATCTTTAATAGATAACTATAGGATATACAGGAAATTGGATTTGCCAACTCTACTCTCTGATTGGCTGTCTTTAAAGAAGAGATATAAAAATTTAATTAAGGAGAAAAAGAACCAGGTGCAGAGGGTGGGTTGCCAGAATTTAATTGCTGCTTCAAGGGCTCATGATGCAGTTACCTTCTGGAGAATTGTCTCCAGTGGTTAGCAAAGTAAGCAATGTAGAATGGACTTTCATATTCCTGTCAAGACCTGGGAATTATATTTTAGTGAGCTGTATGCAAAAAGACAAACTGGAACCCCACTATTACAAACTGAATTGACGAATGTCCCAGATTGGCTTCCTGTTTCCACCTCTGAAATTAAGAGGCTTATTTCTAAGCTTAAATTGGGCAAAGCACCCAGAAGTGATAATATATTACCCAAGATGCTTAAGGCCAACATGGAGTGGTGGGCCCCGGTTCTAGCAGCTCTATTTACCTATATTGATCGGTCAGTGTGTATACCAGAGGACTGGGGCATCACTATTATTGTCCCGATACATAAAAAAGGGAAAAGAGGGACCCTGCTAATTACAGGCCAATTAGTATATTGAGCATCATGAACAAGCTGTATGCCAGTCATCTCCTTGAGAAACTATCAAGCTGGATGGAGGAGGAAATTATTTTGGAAGATGAGCAGGCAGGCTTTAGACCTGGGTGCTCCACAGCTGACCAAAGACTCGTATTACAACACCTGGCCAAAAAGTATTCTTCTGTCTCCGGGGGAGGGGGGTCACTTTATACAGCCTTTATTGACTTTAAGTCTGCTTTTGATCTAATCCTGCGAGATAGGTTATGGCAAAAACTTGAGGACACTAACATTGATAGGCGACTGTTGACCCTTATTCGTAGCCTCTATGATAAAACCTGGGTGCAGGTGAGATGTAATCCTGCAGGCCATTTGACCAGAGCAATCCCAACTTATATTGGTGTTAGACAGGGTTGTGTTCTTGCCCCCACCTTGTTTAACATTTATATTAACTCTCTGGTCAAGGAGCTTTCTGAGATAAACTTCCACCCTCCAAAGTTGGCACATAGATATTTGTCCATTTTACTATATGCAGATGATGTGGTACATCTCTCTCTGACATGCATTGGCTTAAGGCGGTTACTAAGCACTTTGGACATTTATTGTAAAACTGAAAAGCAGGTGATTAATTATACCAAATCTAAAGTCTTAGTTTTCATGCGAAAGCAGACTAAACATCGCTGGCAGATAAATGGGCACCCAATTGAACAGGTTAAATCTTACAAATACTTGAGAGTAATCTTCCAATCATCTGGCTCCTGGAGGAGTCAAATCTCCAGTGCCATTGCAAATGCACAGAGGAGTGTCAAATCACTCATTTCTTTTATGCTAAAGGAGGACAGCATATACCATCAGCCTTACAAGTGTTCTTTGCTAAGGTGCTATCACAACTGCTTTATGGTGCGCAATTGTGTGCTTATAGTAATTTTACTGCCATGGAATCTACCCAAACAAAATTTTTGAGAAATGTTCTTGGTCTTCCAAGCTGTGTGCCTAAGGGCAAATCTCGGTTGAATCCCGTGCCTGGAGATATAAGCTAAACTTTTGGCTAAAAATGATATTTGCCCCTCAAGGCTTGGCCCCTTTCACCTTGACTGATGTATTCCAGTCTAAATGGAAAAGGGCTGTTGATGGGAAACCGTGCAATATGAGTCTCTCGCGAAATGCCATTTTGGCTTTAGGTTTGTTAAAAGCCAAAGAGATTATATGTCATCATATTGGGGACATTGAGCTACAAGACCTTATAAGAGCAGCAACCCCATATCCTGAATTTAGAGAAAGGGGGTAGGCTTTTTTTAAAACTGCAACCTATTTAACTCCTTTAACTATCCCAAAATACAGGAAAGCATTTACACTGGGTAAGTTTAATGTGCTTCCCTCTGCATTTTTGGAGGATAAATACAAAAATATTCCATACATTGAGCGTCTGTGCTCTTGTAAAGCTGGTATGATAGAAACTGTGGGCCGTGTATTGTTGTACTGTACTTTTAATTGTGATTTTCAGTATATCTTTATTACTCCTATTTTACAAGGAATACCTGTGAGATCTGATGTGTTCTATATAGATGATCTTCTGTCCGACCAGAATTCTCAGATAACTTTTAAGGTGACTAGATTTTGTGCTGCTGCAATTGCCTATCGGCATGGGATGATAACATCTGATTGTGATAATGTTTTAATTTCTTAAAATGTGGGGGACATGCATAATGTATACTAAATTAATTGACTGTTTATATACTATTATACTACTTTGTGGGCTCTGGAAATACTGAATGCACCTGTAGTGTTGTTTTGTTTCTGCTGGCTTGTGACCATAATAAATATTGATTGATTGACCCATGGATTATGCAGCGGACTGACTTTTCCCAAGTCACATGGATTCCGTGGACTTGCTGACTGTTTTTTTTAAACTTTCTGAAATGTTATGCAAATTTAGTCTTAGAAAAACACAATAAAATAAAAAACACCAACCAAAAATGTGCATTTTCCTTTCAGGCCAAAGCAAGATAATGCACATTTGGGGGGATTTGCACAGTTGCAGGGGATTTGTGCATTTTTGCAAGTGCAAATTTTTGCAATTGCAAATTTGCATATTGTGAGCACAGATGCAAGTTCAGGAAACTGGAAAAAGCTGGTTCCATCAATGAGTGGACAACGGAATGAAAGGGGTCTGGCAATTCACAAAATGCAGACAATAGATTTTTCAAAATCCATATGTTCCTAGTAGTGATGAGAACAATAAATTGTTGGAGGCTAAATCCTGTTGCTCTTTAAGTTTCAGGGGCTTCAGTCTTAGGCATTCTAAGACAGTCTTAGTGGGACTTACTCCTGAGTGAGTATTGGTGGGGTTGGGATGTACGGCTGCCTTCCGAAGCATACTTCAGAGCAAGTTCCATTGAAACCAAGGGATTCATAGGAGTTAGCATTGCTAGAGTAGGCCTGTAGGCCTTTATACTTTCTGATGGACATTAACATTATCTTCTGATCTCAAGACAAGATGGAATCAATTTGTTTATTTAAAACACATTATTATTTATTTACAGCATTTTCACCCTGCTCTTCAGGCAGAAAAGGCTCCCAGAACAGCTTGCAAACATTATTAATCCCTGCCGTCAAACTTCCAATATAAAATATACTGCCTTTCAGTAAAAGAGCACAGGCTGCTTACAGCAAAGCAATAGGAACATAAAACATAATAATGATAAATATAAAACTAACAATAATCAAATAGATAAAACACCAAAGGGCAAGACCTAAAAAGCAATAATTTTGCCCAGCATGATGGATAAAAAGGAACCTACAGCTAGCTTCCGCTAGAAGATAAAAGGTTGGGCAATAAAATGCCATTGAAGCTGGCACCAGATAAGTGTCCCTGGGGAGGAGGGCATTTCATAGACAGGTGCAATGACTGAGAAGGCCCTTTTTACCATCACACTGGTGCTGTCCTAACTTCAGATGGTAGGAGGGACATGGAGGAGGGCCTTCAAAGATGACTGCAAGCTTAGGGCATTAAAAGGTTCAGTTTATACTCTTAGGGACAAATTACATGTATGTGTGATTGCATTTTACATCTCTATATTTTCTTTAAAATTAGGCTGATCATATGAAAAGGAGGACAGGGCTCATATAACTTTAACAGTTGTAGAGAAGAGGTAATTTCAGCCAGTGTCATTTGTATGCAATAAGTTCCTTGTGAAATTCCCTCTTCATCACAAGAGTTAAAGTTGCAGGGGCCCTGCCTTCTTTTGTATATGGTCACTCTAGTATAGTGCCTGCAACTTTAACTGTTGTGATGAAGAGGGAATTTCATCAGGAACTAATTGCATACAAATGACACTGGCTGAAATTCCCTTTTCTCTACAACTGTTAAAGTTACATGAGCCCTGTCCTCCTTTTCATATGGTCACCCTATTTAAAATAGTAGCTATAATCAAGATTGGGACCATAGCACATGGAGAGTGGGTTTTTAATTCTTTCCCACTGCAACATGGTTCCCCCTTCACCACCACCACCACCACAAACTGCTACTAGTACTATTTTTCTGATCTCATCAGAGGTTAGCCCGTAAGAATGGAGCTGTTAGTGCACATTGGTTACAATATTATATTTATGTTCAGCTGAAAAGGGACATGCACACATTTTACTGTATTTACTGATCAATTGAATAGGAACGAAGAATCCAGTCCTAAGTGATATTTAAATGCAAACATGTCCTCGCTGTTTTTAATGGGATTCTCTTGCTTGTAAGTATGTTTGCGAGTGGGGGCTTTGCCTCTATAATAAAAGATGGAGGAGTGAATGGATGTTTCCTGTTCTGAAAGTAAATATTTTGCTTCAAGAGTTTGCCTTAAATGTCTCCAGCTTTGCTTTGGCATTTATGTAGCAGCAGGAGACCATTATCCTACGATAACATTCTCTTGCACAGACATGATAGTTTAATTAGAGCAATATGGAAACAACTTTAGTATCTTTGACATAGGCACTGCATAGTGAGTCATTGATACTATAACGAAAGACAGATTTTTGGCATCATAATGTACAGTAGGAAAAAGATTTGGAAATATATAATTCTCCTCCACTGGAATGGCAATTCTCCAGGCAGAGGCAGCTACATAGGGTGGCAAGGTAAGCATTTGCCAGGGCCCTAAAATGGCAACAGGAAGAATGCCCCAACAGCACTACCATTCTCACTTTGTATTGGGAACCCAGAAAGGTCAGACACAATGTGTCAGAATTGTCAGGGCATGCCTATACCTAAGGATGTAGAGGGAGGAGGGAGGATCGCGGACTTACCTGCTTCCGCGATCCTCCCCAGTCGTCTACACTGCCGTGTGACATACTGAAAGGAAAGAGACATCATGGGTGCTGCGGGCGCCATTTTTTTAAGGAAGAGGAGCCACGTGGCCCTGATCCACCTGAAAAGGATAAGTAAAAAAACAACCACTCCCAACTCCCCCCTGCTATCCTGGGGATGGCGAAATTGCTTCCCCCCCACCCCCATTGGCATGGAGCCACGCAGGATGGCTCTGTGCCCGTTTTATGACCCGGGTTATCCCAGGGTTGTCCCTAGGTTGCCCCCGGGATCCCCTGTGCGTCATGTGGATACACAGGGATGACCTAGGGACAACCAGGGATAAATCTCTGGTGTAGACATGGCCTCAGTTTGCATGTGCTGCTTTTTCCAGTTTTAAGAGATCCAGTAGAGGTACTTTGGAGAGGGATCCAACTCCTGGAGCTGGCAGAACTTTTAGGATATTGTACAGATATGTCTTTTCCCCTTGGTGCTTGTCCTTCTAGTGAAGTAGGGCTTAGGGCATGGTTCCCCATCTGGCTCACCAGCATCTTTCCCCAGTGCTGCTGAATGATTTTGTCCTGTTTACTTCTTAGTAGACATGCAGAGGTTTGTCGTGCTTACTTGGAAGTAAGTATGCTGCTCATGCTTTTTTGTAAGTAGACATGTAGATGCTTTGCATCTGAAAGTGCTGCTGAGTGATTGTTCTGCTTACTTGTGAGTAGACATGCAGAGGTTTATCCTGCTTTCTTCTGAGTAGACATGTACAGGCTTGAGATTTGGGATGCAATTTGAAAGTGCAGCTGAGTGATTTTGTTCTGCTTATTTCTGAGTAGGCTTAAAATCAATAAGAATCACATGTTGGCCCCACCCACTCTGTCTTCGGTACCACCCACAGAAGGAAAGTGTCTTGAGACCTTTCCCAGATTGAAATTTAGCACTTGGACTGTAAAAAGGTCCCCCAACTTGGTTTAGGATTTGTGCTTACAGGGGCCATGATTTCAGTATATGTCCAAGAGGCACATGTAACAGCCTGACCTTATGCTTGTTTATTCAGCCCAATTGATTTCAGTGTGCTTACTTCCAATTAAGTATGTTTAGGATTGCAGTCCAAGGCTGCCAAGGTAAATTATCACCTATGAATATGTCTAATTTAGTTTATTATTTTAGAGGGACTGTGAAAAATATAAATTTAGTCTTTATAAATAGTCTTGTACCTCAGCATCAAAAGATTAATCAGGCACATAATAAAAGGCTAACAAGGAAAGGATGAATATTCACCTTGGTTAATAATTACAGGAATAAATGGAGGGGCTCCTGTGAACAGCCAAACGTTATGCCCACTGGATCGGTGACTTTCTAAATCTTGATTGCCAAAGAATCCTCCCAGCTATACACAAATACTTCCACTTTATTTGACAATCACCCTTGATCATGTTACAAAATATGTCATCTTGTCAATATGTCACAAAATTGTCAAGACTGGTATTTTAAGCAGGAGGATTGTCTAAAGGAGTTAGGTTTGCAAAGAAGGAAACTGCAATGTAAACCCATCAAACAAATATGCCAACTTTAGTATGTCCGCAAATATGTTTTCTGTGTTTTATTCCAAGCATTATCTGCTGGCATTTAGTGACAAGAACTAATCCCATGCTGATCTGATAAATGTGCAACATTTTTGTTGTTGTGGTGGTGATGGTCTCTCTCCTCATTATCAGAATTGCTAAGGATATTTCTGCCTGCCAGTCTTGATATAAAGTACTCTAAACAGAATCCAAGTTGATATTCAGATTCTTGCTTAATGTTGTCATACTTGAAATTCTCTTGCCTAGTGCAAACCCATACATTTTATTGAAAGTTCTGCTTGTACAGTATCCTGAGGAATCATTTGTAAGTCAGCTTAAACCCATCTTGAACATTGTTTACAATAGATAATATGAGATGGATTTGCGTAGAGACAACTTGGAGAATCATTATTGAAAAGTGATTATTAGGCCCTTGCGGCCATGCGGTATGAATTGACTTCCAGGAGGGTTATAACATATAATAAGGAAAGAGCCCCACATTTTCCACTTGGCATCTTTGTTTTTTAAAAATGTTTACTGACAGTATAATCCTATGCAAGTCTACTCTGAGGTAAGCCCTATTGAGTTCAATGGGACATTCTTTTATACTGCCAGTTAATCAATAATCTAGAAATGTGTCAGTAGTAAAGGGGAGGAATAGCAGTGCAAGCTTTCCTGCTGTTGAGGGGGGGAGACCAGCCACTCTGGTGCCACCCCCACCATGGTGGCAATCCCCTCTAGCCACCACCTACCCTCTGGTAAGTTTTAGTGATTATGAACTGTTGTTTCTGATATGTTTTATTGGTTTTATCCTATTGTATTTCTTATTGTATTCTTTGTTTGTATATATTTTTTCCTTTGGGGTTGTTGTAACCAGTGGTTGTAACAACACAATTTTATTCACATTTTATTCATTTGAACTCTAGTTGACTCTGAGGACCCCTCAGAGCAAGCTAGAGGGGTGACTGGGACACCTGTCCAGGCAATGCCTGGCTCTGCAGAAGGACCCCCTCAGAGCCAGTTTGAATCTGGTCAGCTCTTTGAAGAATCACAATGGCTGATTTCTCCTGCTTTTCGGAGAGCCTGCCCAACCTCTGGCTTGTTCTGAGAGGGTTCTTACAGTGAGCCAAAGGGCAGGTGGCTCCATCAGAGCTGCGGCCCGTGTCTGTTTTGCTCTGAGGCTCACATCAGAGTGGAACAGAGGGAAGTTGGCTGCTCTGAAAAGCCCCTACTGTGGCATTTGGCAGAGAGGTGAGCAGGGTCGGTGGGGCTCTGGAGCACCTTCTGTAAAGGCACTGCCTCACTTCAGTATCATGGCAGCAGGGAACCCTCTAGTAGTGGGAAGTGTACAATTTATCACTTCTCCTGTTCTGCTGCCTGAGGAGGGGGATTAATTCTGCCTCGTTGGAGGGCCGGCCCAGGTTCTAGAGATGATGGGGAATGGAAGAAAGAAAAAAAAAGATAGAGTTGTATCTTAATAAAGACCTCATTTAAACTATACTTGATATCTTGTATTTGTAAGATACAAAAGTGATACTCCTAGATCACTGTGGAAAGGATTGCAGCTTTATTGTACATTATTTGCTCACCTGTATAATTATCATTTTTACATCCATTTTAAACACTGAATCCTAGGAAAGTTATTATGTTTATTTATTATTCCTTCCTACTTAGTAATATTATTTCAGTTTCCCCCTTCTCTGGTTCACTCATTGTATTTTCTCAAATTATTTTCTTTTAATTATTTCCCCCCTAAAAACCTGTGATTTTGTCCTATTTTTATTTTTTGCTATGAAATGACTTTATAAGGTGCAGAAGTGAAGTTATCAATGGAAAGACTGAATAGAAAGAAATTTGATGCCGTTATAGCACAAAAACAGTTGTACTGCTGTGGCAAAGGCAGGGCTGAATTGAAGGAAAATCTAGATGAGTGTTAAGTGATTTTAGCAAGCAATAGGTATCATGTTAATTTAAAAGAAATATTTATTTATTTATTGCACTTCTATGCCACCCAATAGGTGAAGCTCTCTGGGCGGTTTACAAAAATTAAAACCATGATAACCATTCAAAATATAAAAACAACAACAGTATAAAAAATAATATAAAATACAATATAAGACCACAACCAGGATAAAACCAAGCAACAATGCAGGAATTAATACAAATTTAAATACAAATTTAAAACAGCAAAATTAAAAATTAAACTGATGAATTGTTAAAATACTGAGAAAATAAAAAGGTCTTCACCTGGCATCTAAAAGAGTATAATGAAGGTGCTAGGTGAACCTCTCTAGGGAGCTCATTCCACAACCGGGGTGCCACAGCAGAGAAGGCCCTCCTCCTGGTAGCCACCTGCCTCACTTCATTCTTGTTGTCCAATGGCATCACCACCATGACCTACACCTGCATTGATGGATTGGCTTTTTCGTTTTTTTAAAAAAAGCATTGAGCATTGAAAATGATGAAACCAGCCAGTTGGTTACCACTATGTAGCAGTTAGTATATTTTCCAGTCATTTCCCCGGCCTTGTTAGAAATTAAACACAATTGCCCTGTTTGCATATAACGGTAGTGCCGTTTCCACTTTGCATAAGCAACCTCAATTAGATTGTTGCGTGACTTGCGAGCCCAGACACTATGGGTTATTTGTGAGTTTGAACCCACAAAGTTAACCGAAGAACCAAACATAGGTTAACTTTTGGTTGTTTAGTGTCCAGGTTTGCATGTCCAGGTTTGCATGGAGGTAGAATATGCAAAGCGGCAGCAGCTCATGTACAGCACATGACCGAACAAATCTCTGGTTAATTAATTATCCTACAATTTATCACCATTATGTGTGAACTTCATCAGTATAGAGTTTCTGACATGTTTTCTAGGACAATTTTTGTGCAATGTAACAAATTTCCTATTGGATAGGTTTATTCATTTATTATACACAGAGAGAGAGACAGTATATCAAAAGAGGGGGATAGATATCTGTCCTCAGTTAACACAGGTTGGAGATGAAGTTTTTTCACTTGTACCGTTATGCTGAAGAGATCTTCCATAGTATTTCATACCCTCAAGTAGTTACCTTATATAATAGTCTTATCGAGAGCAACCTGCTGAACACTCCTCTTCCCCCAAGTCCATTGAAATTAATTAGTTTTCAGTAATGTATTTATTTCATTTATATATTCAGTCTTTCATCCAACAAATTCAAGATGGCACATATCGTTCTTCCACTCCAGACCTGTCCCTGCCCCCAAGTTAGATTAGGGTGAGAGAAATTGACTGGCCAAACAAAAAACATGTACTGGATGGCTGAGTGGACATTTGTACCAGGCTCTCTCCAGTCTTGTTTAATATTTTAAACACTGCAGCATGCTGGAACAGGCAAACAAAATTTGGTGAATAGTGTCAATGCTCATTCATTGTCACCATATAATAAGGAAGACTGCTTTGCCATGGATTTATGTTGTGAACCATCCTTGGCTCGCTCCAGTAGGTTTTCTGTAAGTTTGATTCTAAATAATTTGTCTGGAATTTCTTGCACATCATGATGCTATGCATGTTTTCTCAGAAGTGGGACTGATTCTGTTTCCTAGGTAAGTGCACATGAGACTGCAATCCTAGTGCCTATCCACATTGCCCTTAAAACAACTTATATACTGTTTAAAAACATGGTTTTTAAGTCGTTTCATTACGTGATAGGACACACTAAGCAGTACTTACGTTTCATAGTGACTGCTTCCTCCATATTCACTGGTGTCACACAGGGTTAATTCTGGATCTCTTCTACTTTCGTTTTTGTTTTGCAGGCTGCTTGACCCACCCACTTCTGTCTCTGTAACTCAAGCAGCCTGCAAAACACAGAAATAACCCTGTGTGACACCAGTGAACGCTTTGAGAACGAAGGAAGCAGTCGCTATGAAATGTAAGTACTGCTCAGTACTTACATTTCATAGTACCACGTAATGAAATGACTTAAAAAACACATTTTTAAACAGAATATAAGTTGTTTTAAGGGCAATGTGGATAGGCTCCTAATGTTAGATTTGCTGCTGCTGCTGCTGCTGCTGCTGTTCCTGGCTGGGCGTACAGTATTTACTAATTTTTACTGGTTCCAGCAAAGGTGTAGATGTGGCCATCTTCACTGGACCATAGGATCAGGCTGCCCATACAGTTTCTGAATCTGTGTTCATATAAAATATACCTATATTACCTGCCATGTTAAAAATCATGTTAGCATTTCACAAATTTTAAAGCACAGCTAGCTGTGGGTAGGGAATGTTGGTTATTGGGAGGATTAAAATGTAATAAACAAAGGTTTGAAGGGAAAATGGAAAAACTTTGTTTCCTACCCCTCGACCCCAGTGGGTTGAAATGGGAAGTTTCAGGAAAATAGGAAATATTATGAAATATTTCCTTTTTAGTGAGCGCTTTATTTTTAAACTGTGTTTTAAAACAATATTGTTACACAGCCAGTTCACAGTGCTTCAGATCTCTTAGGGCCAAACTACCACGTTATGTTAAGCACAAGCGTATAACTGACCACTGTCTTTTTCTTTTCATTTGAAAGGATGTAACGTAATGACCAAGCAGGACCCCATGAACATGATCCATCCAAATCTAAGCACTTTTAAGTCCCATTGATTTATTGGAAGAGTTAAGCATGTGCTTAATTTTTTTTCAGTAAAAAAAAAAATCCCGAAATATTCTTAACTTTGAGTGGATTGTGCCTGTGGGTTTAAAGTTTCTTTAGGCCAGCAGTCAGTATAAAAACCTAGGTAGGTAGTAGTCCTCCTGCAGGCTTCATATGTAGGAGACAGGCTATTGCAGCCACAAAGTAAGTAGAAAATCAGAAGCAACAGCAATATTTAGAGTTAGTTGTGTGTTAAATGTTGGTTTTTTTTAGATTGAGAGTTAGGGCCAGTTTACATGAACACTTCGGAGCATTTTTTAAAATCTACAGTCTTTTTTTCTCCTGTCCTGAAAATAAGGTGGTAAAATGGCCCAACTTCTGATTTGAAGAGATTACAAATAAAACCGTCCCTAGGATAAATAGCACCCTGGGCGAGGAATGCCTTTGGTGTCCCCTCCGCTGTGGTCAGCTTTGCAGGGCCACCCACAGGGTTTATGTGGCCTAGTGCAGGTGTGTTGTTGGGGGCGCTGCTGCTGCCCCCTACAGGAACTCATGCATATGTGTAGAAAGCTGGGAGCCACACGTGAGAATTATTGCATGCACAAAGTACATCTGAGAATTCTTGTCTGCAACTCCTCTTTGCCCTGGGATCAAGTGAAATGATAGATGTGCTTCATTTTTTCTTACATGGGGGATAAGGGAATAGGGATCAGGTTGTGCTTCTCCTAGTCATAGAACAGCTTAACGTCAATTTCTGTCCAAATCATGCACATTGTGAAACAAGTGTGAAATTTGGTGTGATGGTATTTATTACGTGGTAAAGCTCCTAGTTCATCAAATGAAACCAGCTTTTCAGCAACTATTTTGTAACCAGCACCTTTATCTTTTCTTTTGGAAGTAGCAGGACACTGAAGATCATTGGAATTGTCTTCTTCGCAAAATATGCACTTTGTCCAATCTGTTTCACTTCTGTCGTGTTGCGGGCCTGATGTGGATGTATCTTGTAAAAGTAACCTGTTGGCACTTTTTTCCACATTGTGATCTAATCTGAAACAAGAAAGAAAAGTTAAAAATAAGAAGAATAAATCATATTATGATTGAGGTCAATCACAAGTAAAAGTAGTCTCTTATGGAAATTTTGCAGTATTTTCACTAACTCCGAGCCTATCCACATTGCCCTTAAAACGACTTATATTCTGTTTAAAAACGTGTTTTTTAAAGTTGTTCCATTGAGTGGTAAGACACACTGAGCAGTACTTACCTTTCATAGTGACTGCTTCCTCCATCCTCAAAGTGTTCATTGGTGTGTTACAGGGTTAATTCCTTGACTCTTCTTCTTTAGTTTTTGTTTTGCAGGCTGCTTGAGTTACGGAGCCAGAAGTGGGCGGGTCAAGCAGCATGCAAAACAGAAACTAAAGAAGGAGAGTCCAGGAATTAACCCTGTAATACACCAGTGAACACTTTGAGAACAGAGGAAGCAGTCACTATGAAACGTAAGTACTGCTCAGTATGTCCTACCATGTAATATGAAACGACTTTAAAAACCGCGTTTTTTAACAGAATATAAGTTGTTTTAAGGGCAATGTGGGTAGGCTCAGTCTCTCCCCCAACTGATGCCTCAATACATATTCTTGTTCAAAAAGGTGTAAAATATGACCCCTGAAAGTTTCAGGCTTGCAACACAAAGTGCAAGATTGAAATGACGGTGAGATAGTGCATCTTGTTGACTTCTCAGACAAATGGGTAGGAATAAAACCTTAATATCTCGACAAAGGTTGCTGCTAGAAAAGATTGATAAGCTGCTTATTTGTAGCAAATTTTATGCTCTTTAGTTTTGTCCTGAGACATCTTTTCTGTGAGATATAAAATACTATTGTTATTGTGTGAAAACTGAATTTTGGGTGACATTTTCCAAGATGGCGGCCATTACGATGATTTCCTGAGATGCCCCTATATCTCATTTTAATCTACATGGTAATAATACCACCATACCAAATTACACTTGTATCACAGTGCACTGTTTTGATGCTAAGCTGCTGTACTATACATACCTCTCTTAACCGCTTCTGACAGAGGTTCTTTCTGCTTCCTGGGGCTCAATCTCACAAGTCGTCTGGTTGTGGTCTCCTGCTGGCCTTCTTCACTACTCAGTCCTCTCTTAAGCCTGGCCTCACAACATTCCTATGCTTTTCCCTGTGGTAACTGTCACAGAAAATTATTCTCCAGTGGTACCTTGTCTGGAAATCTTAAATGGTGTTCCCTCACTCACTCCGGGAACTTGTCCCTGGTTGGTCTGGAATTCTTTCTGTGCTCTGCCACAGAATCCCTCTTTAAACCCTTCCCTGTTCCTTCTCTCCTTACCACAAATTATGTAACCAGGGCTACTTGGCCTGGGCCAATCATAAGCACGTCTGACCAAATTTATCTCTATTGCTGCCCAGACCGGACCCAAAGAAAGCTTTTACCTTACAATGATGGGTTTAGACTCCCTTACAGTTGGTTTGCAGGTCTAGGTAATAAGCAGGCGCCTCTCTTTCAGCCACCTAAGGATACATTTTACAGCCAGTTTACGTCTCAAATTAGCATCTATTCTGTTTGATACACAACTATGTAAAATATTTACTTCACCATGTCTGGGAAGAGGTCCCATTGACCGGGTTCATACAACACAGCAACACATTATGGGTAACTAGCCATGACGGGGGGGTTTATTGTCCAAACTCAGACGTCTTCCCACAGAGTGGCTTATTTTTGAGCAACAAGCCACCCTGATAATGCATGGGTTGTTCTAGGAGTTGTTCTACCCACGATGGATTACTGTGTTTTCTGAATCTGGCTGAACCAACCTATCATGGGATGCAGTGACTGGGTACAGAGCCACTCTGTAAGAGCGGCAAAAACTTCTGTTGTTCTTCCTGATCACACTTGCCCATGCCGCCTCAAGCTTCCATTGCCAGTGACTGCCCCTCCAACAACAGTACTTTGGAGAGACTGTCACTCATTAGCCAAACCCTTTTTAAATATTATTTTTCAGTCACGGGAATTTGCATAAATGAGCTTGCATGTTTTTTGTCAGTCTTGCAGAAATGCATAAGTGCACACTTAAGGATTGTCCAAAAAAAAAGAAAGAAAAAAAAAGCCTTGCCTTGTCAATATCCCTGTGTGCTTCAGTTGTCAAAGGGAACAGAGTGTACTAGGAAACATATAAGGAAATTGTATGGAAAAGGTATCCAGTTGACCCTTTATGGCTTTTAGCTTTATTTTATTATTATTATTTTCATTGTGCTTACAATATTTGAAGTGCGAAGTGCTCGGTAACATTGCCTCAAAGTAAAGTTGTGTTCCACTGCTTTTTAACTAGCACAAATGACATCGAAGTGGAAATTGAAAAAGAAACATACATTAAAGCTCATTGAAGGAAGATTATTTTTGCAGTTAGTACCAAAACAACATGTAGAACCTTGAAAAAGTGGTTGCAGACACTCCCCTTTGCCACCCTAGATCACTGCAGACAGTACACAAAAAAACCCCACAGTCACTGAATTCAGCTTGGTGTCCCCCCCCCTCAGTTCAGCTTGGCACCATCCTCCTCAGCTTGGCACCCCGGGCAACTGCCCAGCTTGCCCACCCCTAAGGTCGGCCCTGATTGCAAGGTAGTATTTGCCGTGGTGTGCTAAACTGGGAGTTGGGCCCATGGATGGACATATGGAAAACTGTTTCACCACTTCAATTTTCCATCTGTGGTGACCAAACAAACAAACAAACAAACAGAAACAGTGAAATTTAAAGTTGAAAAGCCAGAGCATATCAGAGGTTTCTTTAATTATAGGAGACATAATGTTATAATTGTTAACGTTGCAAAGCACCTTTGTTTAAGCAAATAAAGCAACCCAGCAGGACTGGCTCCAGCTTTGTGGGGGGACTTCCAATTTTACCCTTCCAATTGGAAGGGTAGACCCTTACTATGACTCTCTCACCTGAGAAGTAGGAATGGAAGGAAAGCTGGCTATTTAACCGGGGAGGATCTTTGTCTCCAGAATTAAATGCTCCTCTTACCAGACACTTTGAGATGTGCCCCTGTTATTTCTGTGGTCTTAGAGTCCTGAACCAAATCCTTTCTGGTGCTGGCTCTGCAATCCATTGGTTTTGTTTGAGCAAAAGTATCATTGCTGGGGCCATAAGAGCCCAAAGATCCGAATACCTGAAGGGATGTGTTAGCCAAGATGGATACAAATAGCATATACATGTTTCTGAGTTCTGAGTAGAAAGTACAGATGCAGCAAAGGGAACTGGGCCTGGATTTTGATGAAAGTTTTGCTCTATATTAAGAACAGGCATGGAACAGATTCAAAAATGAGTATATGGTGTCTATCAATTTTTATTTAGTATGAAAAGATCCAATAAACTCTGGAGTAGAGATGTACAATTTCTGGAAAGTTTTGAACACATGGGGGGAAATTGAGTTTTTGGTGGTAGGGGGATAGAAATGTGGGAAAAATTTAAAATATATACAATACTTATTTTCAGGGATGTGTATTGTATCAGGTCAGACATCCAATGACTGATAATGATTGTTCCCTAAGGAGGCCCTATCTGATCAGATCCGATATCCATATGTCCGATAACTATCAGATATATCGGATTTTCGGACTGCCAGTTTAAGTGTTTTTGCCATAGACTTGCATTGGGGGAAAGAAAGCTTTCCCCCAATGCAAATCTATGGCGAAAACACTGGGCCGGCACTCCCTCCCTCCCCCCCACTCATTCTCCTTACCTGCCACCGCCACCACTGCCATCCATCACTGCCCCCAGCTTGGTCTGTACTACTGAGACACAGGCTTTCTGGCCTGTTCCTCAGTACAGAGATGTGCCAAGTGATGATGTCATCGCTCGGCGTGTCACTGTACTGAGGAACAGGCTGGAAAGCCTGTTTTGCAGTACTACAGACCAAGCAGGCGGTGTCGGATGGCAGAGGGGAAGGCCACAGGTAAGTGGGGACTTGTCCCTCCCTCCCTTTCCCCCCACTCACACTCCTTACCTGTGGCCTTCCCCGCTGCTGCCTGCTTGGTCTGTAGTACTGCAAAACAGGCTTTCCAGCCTGTTCCTCAGTACAGCAACGTGCTGAGTGATGACATCATCACTTGGCACATTGCTGTACTGAGGAACAGGCCGGAAAGCCTGTTTATCAGTACTATGGACCAAGCAGGCGGCAGTGCTGGATGGTGGCGGCAGCGGTGGCAGGTAAGGAGTGTGAGTAGGGGGAGGGAGCATGAGTGGGGGGAGGGAGAGTGTTTTTCCCCATAGACTTGCATTGGGGGAAAGCTTTCTTTCCCCCAATGCAAGCCTATGGGGAAGACACCTGAAATGGCGGTCTGTAATCGGATCAGAACTCCCGATATTTATCGGATATTGGATCCGATCAAATACGGGTACCCCCGATATGATCGGATCCGATATCTTTAATATCAGAAATTCCGATCTGATTCCGATTTTGAAATTTCTGGCCGTGCACATCCCTACTTATTTTCTTATAAAATCTAAAGTTATTTTACTGCTTTAACAACATAAAATACACCATTTGTATCTTAATGAGCTTATTGAATTGTACTACTTGCTATATTTATGAAGCTCAAAGAGCAATCCTTCATTCAACACATCCACCTAGTCGTAGCTCACTTCTTCATGTGCGTTTTGGCTAGCGCTTGGTTCTCATCCAAATTGACAGATATTTTCTCTGAGGCTTTGGTCTTTTTCAGCTTCTGCCCACCTTCTGACTGTATTGTTCTCCAGCAATGCAGGGCAATGAATTGCTCATTTCCCAGTCTGTAGGATGGTGTCTGTGTCATAATCATTTGAGGAAAGGGGTAAAAGGAGGTTACCTACAAGGGAGGGACGAGGTCAAAAGGACAAAAGGGACAAGGCACTTGCTTCTAGTATTTCCAAACTGGATTGAAGCTTACCAGAAGAAGGTCAGCAGCAGTTTGCAAGCAATGAAGGCCAGTATGCTCCTCTCATGAAGATGGCAACTCCCTCTAGTAACAGAAATCCATCTTGACTTTGAGAATTGTATATGTCTATGACATATATGCATCTTGAATTTGAGAATTGTATATTTCTACACCCAAATTCTCAAATGCTATTATTGGTTGAATATATAAATGTTCACACTATACATTTTGAGTGAGTAAAACCTTGTCTTAAAAAGAATTTCTCTCATTTCAAAAGTGAAAATGTTTCATAGGAGGTTTCAGTTGGAAATAATTGAAAAAAATGTTCTCAGAAAAATCGTTGGGTGCTGAAGATATTGGTGACTTGAGTCTACACTTAGCAGTGAAAATAAAATAAACTTTTTTCTGTAATAAAACGAATTAACTGAAATGAATAGTGGTTGAAATTAAAAGCCAACACTTCCACTGATCAAGGCTGTCATTTTTGATAAAGTATAGGTGCCTGGAGGATCACTATTCCCTAAAAGTTACTTTTAAAAGTATGGGAGGGCACTGTGCCCAGAAGATTGTCAATGAAAGTTAAGTGTCACCTTTCAAAGTCAAGGGCAACTTTCTGATTTCCATTAGTATATCTCATTAATGACATTAAAACCTGCAGGAACTTACAGAAAGTATCTAGAGTGATGATTTATCACTCCTTGACAACATTGCTCCTCTTTGTTATGTAAACAAGGTAATATGTCATCCATTGTGCAAAGTCAGTGTGATAAAGTTCATCGGCCTCATCAAAAGTTCATTTTGCTCATACTATGTAACTAAAATCTGTAAATTTCCATCATAGTTCCAGAGATTATATCAGTGGGAAGGATACAGGGAATCTTTTTCGTGAGATGCATAAGAATCAAAACTTTCTGCTATGCTCACTTGAGAAGGGCAATTTGGCTAGATGTTGATAAAGCTATGTGTTATAATATGTAGCATGAAACTACAGCTCTAAAAGGCTGAAGGAGCGTGCTAGTTTTCTCACCAGAGTCCATCTGGAATATGAAATGGAATATAATTTCACTGCTTCCATTGCCTCCTCAAGTAGCCATCTAGCAGAGCTTTTTAGAGTGGTCTGAGGATTATAGGTAACTGCCTTGGGGAATGTGGAAGCCTGAATCCACCAGAAGCCCAATGATGGCCGATAAAATGATGCTGAATCCTGGCAAGTTGGAGGCCTGGGGTGAGCGGTTCCCAGGATCAGGAGATACATAGGCTCCCTGTTCGGGATGGCATTGCATCAGGTGTGCAGTCTGGCGTTACTTGTGGATCCATCTTTGTTTCCAGAGTCCATGGGCTAATCTACACCTGCAACCCTTTCGCTACAGAAGAGAGATAATGTTCCCTGCTTCCGCGATCGGCACTCATGCGGCACACATGATTGATCTGTACTGCAATTGCAACAGTGCTTTTGTGGGAGCACATGTGCCCCGTTAGGGTGCTTCTGCATGTATATTGGTAGAAGTGGGTGGGCTAGGCAGATGGCTACTGGGCAGAGGGGTTTTTTTATTGACTCTTGATGGATACACACGAGCGTAACCACGTATGGGGGGGGGGGATAAGAACGCCATCGAATATGTGCTCCAGTGCAGAGATAGGTTTGTATTAAAAACGACACCCACACTCAGAGGTAAAACACACTGATAACCAAAAATGGCAGACAGGTCCATTCCTGCACACCTCCGATACCAGCAACGACCTTACAAAGGGTGGGGGGCACACCACAAATATTCTTCGGAATGGAAGCGAGAGAACCGGAAAAACTGTGACAAAAGCAGTCAGGGATATTCCAGGAAAACTGAGAGGTGGAGCCAAGATTACCGCAGAAGCAGGTGAACGTCATGTGCCCCGTTAGTAATGACTGCGATACAATCCTGCAATAAATGGCTGGTGTAGACCCCCCAACAGATGATCTCAGGGGCTTGGAGTGCCTTTTACCATCTTTGGCAGTTATGCCAGCTGTGGGCATTTTTGGTCTGGGACAGCTTGGCCAAAGTAGTCCAGGCACTGCTTACCTCGATGTTGGACTATTGTAATGTGCCCTATGTGGGGCTCCCCTTAAGACAGGTCCAGAAATTGCAGCTAGTGCAAAATGCTTTAGCTAGGCTGCTGATTAGGCAATATATAACACCTCTGTTGAAGGAGCAACACTGGTTACCTATTCGTTACTGGGCCAGTTTTAAGGTTTTGTTGTCAGCGTATAAAGTCCTGAATAACTTGGGACCTGGTTACCTAAAAGACTTGCCTTCTCCCTTATAGACTCACTCAGTCATTGAGATCATCTTGGTGGTGCCACATGCTCCTGACTCCTGAGGTTTGCTCTGCAGTGGTTTGGAGGAGGGCATTGAGCATGGTGGTGCCCATTATGTGAAATATTCTCCCCCCGTTATTAGACATACACTGGCAATTTCTGTTTTTAGGCAGATGCTGAAGGCATATCTATCTATGCAAGCCTACTGTGTATTTTACTCTTACGGAAAATGTAGATATTTTATATCAAACTTTTCTGTTGCTTTCTACCACAGCATGTTTTATGATTTCTGCATACCACTTTGAAATTTTTAGATGCAAATGGTTTTTAAATACTTTAAAATGAACAAATAAAGAAAGGTGTGGTTGCCAGCAAATTCACATTATAATAAAGATGTCAAAAATAGTCATTTTCTGTGCCAGTTTCCACTGCTCATTTCCATGTGGCTAGCTATATTTGTTTCTAAATCACAATGCAAGGGTTGCAGGAATCAATTTGACTTGTAGAGGCTTGTTCCTAATATTGAAAACATGGTCTAAGAATTCTCTGTTACTAAGGTCAACGAGGCTGTACTTACTCAAAGATATACAAATATATGAAAATGAATGGGTAATCCAGTGATTCAAAAGGAGCTTTTCACTGCAAGGCAATGGATATTTTTTTAATTTAATCAGTAGCTTAAGAATTACTTAAATGTATGATCATGCAGATGCTTCATAGTGATGCTATCCCATGACACAGGATTAACATTAACGTGTCTTACCCTGTGGCCTTGGGCAAGTCACTTCTTTCAATTTCTTTCATCTGTGCCTCTTGACTACTAACTCATCAATGTTAACTCTTTGGCAGGGTTCACGTGATCACTGGAGCACACCATGGCTTATTGAAGCCACAGTGGGTTGCGATGAGTGCTGGGTGGCTCTAAATATTCAAGCCAAAACCACGGCTTGTTGTGTTGTCTGAACCTTATTGCTGTAAGCTGCCTTGGGTAGGGTGACCAGATGAAAAGGAGGACAGGGCTCCTGTATCTTTAACAGTTGCAAAGGACAGGGAATTTCAGCAGGTGTTGTTTGTATGCATACATAACCTGGTGAAATTCCCTCTTCATCACAATAGTTAAAGCTGCAGGAGCCCTGTCTGTCTCTTGACCATGTACAAAAGAGGGCAGGGCTTCTGCAGCTTTAACTTTGTGATGAAGAGGGAATTTCACCAGGTTCTGCATATATACAAATGACACCTGCTGAAATTCCCTTTTTAATGAAACTGTTAAAGATACAGGAGCCCTGTCCTCCTTTTCATATGGTCAGCCTAGCCTTGGGAGAACTTCTGCCCTGAAAGGCAGCCAAGAAATGTTATAAATAAATAAATGAATGAATAAACAAACCTGGTGAGGGTGGGTTATTGGCATAGTTAACAAGCCACCCAGAAACCATGGGCTGCTTAAAGGTTGGATGTTCAAAATGTCTGTCTGCATGCACTGCAGCCCACCATGGCTTCAATAAGCCATGGTGGGGATGACTGTGCAAACAGGCCCAGCAAGTTCAAGAATATATTATACTGTGAGTTAGTTGTGTATAGGTTAACTTAATTTGAATGTCTACAGATGGCTTTGTATTTGTATTTCCTTTTCCTTTCCTCAAGTTTCAAACTACAAGGTGAGTTTGCTAGATATGTTTAAACAAAGGAGCAGGTTGGATCCCCCTTTCTGATGAAACCGCATAAGATCTGGCTGCTTTCATCTCACATCATTGTATGCAGTTTGACTGTTGGAGGTCTGTTGACAAAGTTGCAAACAAGAAAAATGGTTCCTTTGAATTCAAACAAGGAAGTTGATGTTTTCCAACTACTGAAGATCCATGCTTAGTATTTTTCTGAACCATCCTCCTTTCCTTTAGAATTGCCTCTCAATGTTCTTCAAAAAATGGCCCACAGTGAAATTGTTCTTCCCTGATAAATGGTTGGCTGACCTTGCTAATCCTAAAATTAGTTGAGGGCCATGTCTACACCATGCATATATCCCGGAGTTGTCTCTAGGTCATCCCTGTGTGTCCAAATGATGCACAGGGGATCCCGGGGTCCACCGGGAACAACCAGAGACTTTCCCTGGGATAACTGAAACCAGGGATGTCCCAGTTTTCCCGTAGTCCTGGGACAACCCTGAAGACCGTGGCTGGTGTGGTGCGCAATCACAGGCCCTCAAACAGGATGGAGCTGCGTGGGGTGGCTCCGTGCCCATTGGGGTGGGGGCAATTTCGCGATCCCTGGGATGGTGGGGTGGGGGTTGGGTGCGGAGTTGGCAGGTGGGTTCCTTACTGTTTCACTGCGCGCGGCTCCTCTTTTTTTAAAAAAGGCACCTGCGACGTCCCTCTTCCCTTCCAGGACATCACGCAGCTGTATAGATGCTGGGGGAGGATCGTGGAAGCAGGTAAGTCCGCAATCCTCCCCCTCCCTCCCGCTACACATTTAGGTGTAGATGAGCCCCATGATTCAATCAAGTCATAGGAAGTTTACTTGTGAAAGAATGGCACATTTTAGAAATATCAGAATTAATTAGGAGAGCATCTTGGAATCAGTGCATCTCACCACCAGATTTCCAAAGTTCTTTCTTTGACCGTGCTTACAGAATGCTTGTGATTGGAAACCCTAAGGCAGGGTTCATGCTTACAGAGGCCTTTGTGTATTGAGCTTAGGGCTCAATACACAAAGGTCTAACTGCCAACTGGGTATGTGGAGATGTTGAGGCAGGTCTTACGTGTGTGCCCATGTCCCCCGTCTCACTTTTGCCTTGCACACACGCAGGCAAATGCCTGTCTTATTGTCATGGAACATGTGAAGAATGTGTCGAGCAATGAACACTATTTGATGGAAAGGTTGAATACAAATTTAAGTAATAAAACCAAACAGTTTCCCTTCATCTCTCATTTTCATGTTGAAGCTTTTATTGCGATTATATGCATTGCTGACCAGACATGGTTTTTTTCCCCCAGTGCAAGAGGGTGTACTGGATTCTTGAAAGAAACATCAGTCCCTTCATCTTTCCCCTTTATTACTTTTGTCACGGTCTTGCAGTCCACCTGTTTGTACACTGTGGATTTTGTATAAGGAACAGCATGCTGTGGGAATAATATTTCTATGGCAGATAGAAATGTAACATTTTAAATGCAATGAATCTCAGTCTAGTGCCTCAAACATCAATACAATATGTTCTTTGTCTGTAAATATTCCTCAAAACACCCCTATACATTTCCTTTTTTTGTGTTTGGCTGTCTTTCCGCCTATTTTCTTAGATTTTAATTTCCATGTGTATTCATCCAATGTTTGTTGCTGTTTTGAGTTCTCTCTTGCAGTCTACTCCCTTGAGGGAGATTATCAAATGCTTTATAAAATGTCACTGCAGCAATAAGAGTTATGTTAGGCCTCTCAGCAACAGCAGCTTTTATTTCCTAAAAGTTGTGTACATCTGCAACTGGTGTGAATATTGTAAATTGTTATTTACATGTTTCATCTAGGTTCAAGGGTGCTTCTAGAGGAGTTTTTCTTTTGCAATCACTTACCTCATGAACAGAATTTTACAGGGGGTCCAGACTTGGGTGACCACGGGCTCATCTACACCTGAGGGTATAGAGGGAGGGAGGGGGGAGGATTGCAGACTTACCTGCTTCTGAGATCCTCCCCCAGCATCTAGATTGCTGGCCGACGTCCTGGAAGGGAAGAGGGACGTCCCGGGTGTTATGGGCACCATTTTTTTAAAAAAAGAAGAGGAGCTACGAAAAGGTAAGAAAAAAGCAACCTGTGCCCAACCCCCACCGCCATCCCAGGGATGGCGACATTGCTACCCCTACGGGCATGGAGCCACCCTGCGTGGCTCCATGCCTGTTTCAGGCCCCAGGACCGTGGAAAACCCGGGATATCCAAGATTCCATTCTCCCAGGGTTCTCCCAGGGTCATCCCTAGGTCATCCCCGGTTGCCTCCAGGATCCCCTGTGCATCATGAAGACGCACAGGGACGACCTAGGGATGACCCTGGGATAAATCCCTGGTGTAGACATGGCAACATGAAAAGGAGGACAGGGCTCCTGTATCTTTAACAGTTGTATACAAAAAGGAATTTCAGCAGGTGTGATTTGTATGCATGCAGCACCTGGTGAAATTCCCTTTTCATCACAACAGCTAAAGCTGCAGGAGCCCTGCCCTCTTGACCATTTTAAAGATCCTTTCCTTTCCTTGAACCACTTTCTTCCACTTTTATATTCTCCTTATTTAAGGGTAAACTTGTTTCTACTACTCAACAGTTGGCCATAGCTATCCAAAATTGATGTATGTGGATAAATTATGCTTAATTATGTTTGTTATATACTTTTATTGCTTTTGGAAGTGAGTTGTTTATTGGAAACAAGTTTTCACATGAATGGGGAGAACCTAGAAGGGTTTATTGGATTGGCCTCCATTGGGATTGGCATTAAATTGCATTGTTGCTTCCACCAAAGCTGTTTTTCAGCTTGCAGTGGATTGGAACCTTTCATCATTTAATTGCCATCAACTTGAATAGTGTAGAGGATTTGAGGTTCAAGATCTTAGTCAGAATTGCAAGGGTTTGGGGGCTTTGAAAAACCTCTCGCCTGTTTTGTAATAGTCCTTTATTGCAATATGCATGTCTACTTATCTGTTAGATAGCTTTTGGCAATATACATACCTTTATTGTTAGTTTATTTTTTATTTTTTAGGGTGTAAGCCTTCAAAATCAGAGGCTGACGTTTATCCTATGCAGAATGGCAGGTACATTGCCCATCCAGCAGAGGCTTCAGGAATGGGGTGGGAAGGAGGCTGGAATGGCCATAGGATTACTCCTATGGCTGATGCCCCAATCTCCTCCCCTCTCTGCCCTTGGGAATGCCCACTTTCCCCCTCTCCGCACTGCATTTCCGAGTACGGAAATGTAGCTGGCATGGAGATAACTTTGCTGGCTATGAGGGGGAGGGGGTGGGGACATGATTTCTGGGCTCTGAGTTTCTGTCTGGTGGGCACAGGATTGCTCCCTATAGACATTGATGTGCTTGTTATACCAAGTTATTTTTGATAAACCCTTCTTTTGTGGCTACCTTGGTTAGTATTGACAATTTTTTTTGGGCATCCTAAGTTAACAGAAAAGGATCCCAGAGGTCAGATCTACACTTTGTGTCCCATAGATATGAACCCATCATGGTGACGCCATATCTCTCTTGCACATTTATGCCTCGTAGCACACATCTGTTGCAGTATTTTGAATAGTGTGCAATAAAAAGTGGGAAATAATGCTAGAAAAGTGGTGTACGTAATACATAACATCCCCCCCCCCCCAGTTATCAGAGCCCTTTAATACTGATAAAAGGCACTTGTGTAGCTCTAGCCTAGATAATCTCAGGAGAATTTCACACTAATATTACAGGCATGACGTTTTGTCCAAAGTAATGTTTCATGGCCCTGTGAGCAAGATGGCCCCAGGCAGCACCTGGCCTGTTGCTGCTTTGCCATGGCAGCAGCAGATACATCAAAAACTTCCCTTGAATCTGAAATTTAAATTAGGTTTGAAGTGTAAATTAAGCAACCTGGAATGCCGCCAGCTGCCTTCCTGTAGTGGCAAATATGGTTTCAAATTATAAAGTATTTGTTACCACTGGGCAGGGCTGGGTGGGCAGGCAGCATCAGCAGCTGCGTCCATGTGTGGGGAACATGCTGCTGGTGGTCAAATGGTGGGAGCAACAGCAGGGGCGATCCACTACTCTCTCAATCAGCCACCTGAGCCACATGGCTCACTGTGGCTCATGGTAGCATGCTTACAAGGCAGGGCAAATATCATATGAAGGGTGAGATCCCTTGTGGTCAATTCAGCACCCTTCCGTTTTTTCATGCTTCAGTGCACTTGCAGCATTTGACTCTAGTGTATCAGGTGTGGAAGCTTTTGTCAATATAGTTAGCTCCATGGTGATCATCATGCTTTTAGATGGTCCATCTTTCAGGCTCCCAGTGACATCACCCCCCCCCCCCCCACACACACATTTCATTCCATGTGTGTTTCCTATAATGCCATTGTGCAACGATGCATCTGCTAATGGTGACTGTTCCCAATGCAGCAGTGCCTGCGTAGCATACTATTTGATAGCAGTGTGATATTCCAAAGGCTCATGATGCTGGTGCATGTTGTTGTACCTAGAGAGTGGTAGTTGCTCCCGGTAGAAAACATTTACTGGTACAATAGAATTCTAGTCTTAAATACATGTTCCATGTAATTATGTAGATGTTTCCCAACAATGGAGAGTGTACTTCCTCCTTCCCCCTTCCCATGGATCTTCTGGAAAAAGCAGTAATAACTTTTCCTGGAATCCTTCCTATACCTCTGGCATAGGAAACTCCTGGCCCAGTTTTGGGTATTGGGCTGGGTGTTCCCTAAGAATACTAAAAGCCTGGCCAGGCTACAGAAGCCAGTACTGTATATTGCAAGATTAGGGGCAGGAGTGGAGGTGACATCTTTAATGGAAAATTATGGCCAGGCATTCATTTCTCGTGACCATGATATAGCTAACCGGATATAGCTAGTCATATCATTTGACTTAACAGTATTTAATTAAAATGGGTCACTAATGCTTAATGGTCATATTTATTTATTCCAATTATTTATTAGTTGCTTTTCAGGGGCAAGCTCTCACAAAGTGATGTACATAAAATGGAAGAAGTGACAGAAAATTAGACAGAAGATGTAAGCAAAAGGTGGACACAACTAAACAGAGGCATTCACTTAAGGAAATACTGTAGTCAAAATATACGTTCACAAGGTCTTCTTGAATACCACCACTGAAGGGACCAAATGAATTTTGGATGCACAGTCAGAAGACCTGTCTTGTACACTCACCAACCTAACTGATTGTACTACTGTGCACATGAGCAGAACCTCTGATGCAGATCTTAGATTATGGATAAGGTCATACAGGTGAAGGCAGTCCTTAAGGGAACCCAGTCCCAGTTTAGGGCTTTATATTTAATATCAACACGCTGAATTGGGCCCAGAAAGGCACTAGCAGCCCTTTATTATCCTTCATAACAACTTCAGCTTTTAGAGTGGACATCACACACAAAACACTACTATGCACTATATTACTATGTAACAACTTACCATTTTTTTTAAAAAAAATACTTGATGCAACTTTTAGCTGCCTCTAGTAGTGCTTTTTTCTCAACACATATTTTTTAAATTGAAGGAAATATTGCTTAAACATTTCTGGACCAACAGTTCTGCCTTTACAAGTGATATCCTTATTCTGTTTTATTCCATATGGGAAATAGCTCTTCAGAGAAAATAAAAAATAAGAGTGGATAAATTCTATCTGTAATAGGTTTTCAGCTGTATTTGTGTAAGCCTATCTCTCTGTGTGAATAATGGCAGAGGAGATCGTATTTTGTAGTATTTATCTACATTTGTATCCCACCTTTTCCTCCAAGAAACTCAATTTTATCCTGACAATAAGAACCTTCTGGGGTAGATTAAGCTGAGAGTCAGTGACTACCCAAAGTCACCCAGTGAGCTTCATGGCAAAATGGCAACTAGAACCCAGGTTTCCGGAGTCCCAGTCCAATACTCTAACCACTACACTACACTGGGTTTATTTGTCAGAGAAATGTGGGACCCATTTTACTAAACGCCCCCTCAAGTCAAGGCACCTGCCAAAGAGATATTATTACCTCTTCCTCTATGTAGGTTATAGGCGGTTGGCATTTAAATTGAAGCAGTGTTTAACAATGGAAACAAAGCAATGCTGGAAGGTAATGCTTAATAATGGGCAAACTTCAAAACACTGGATTTTGTAAATGGTGGATGTACATAATTGTCAGTTTGACAGGAAGCAGAAATATAATTAAAGCAACACCTGCCTGGATTTCGAAACAAACTCTCTTATGATTGCAGAAACAAGCCCAAAAGTTAATATCTAATAAAACTCTGAAATGGAAGGCTGCTTGGTGTTTGTTTCTATGGATGGAATATTTCTTATTGCTAAACGAGATACCGTTTTAATAATGAAAAACCTACCTACTCTTAGAGTAAGAAAAAGGAGTATGTCAGATAAGTACATAAGATGTACTAAAATGTATTTCTTCCAGCAAGCTTTCCCAGTGATCTTGTCATTGTCCTTCCTGTCGTGCTATTGTCTCTTCTAAATTTTATACATTATTTTGTTAAGCTTTTATACTGCATCACTTAGAAATGTCCTTTTAAAATAAGTGATTCATAAATTCATAAATATTAAGGATATGTAGCTAAGACACCAAGGCGAGATCGTCAGTTTTTCATGGTTCAAAGCAAGTATGAAACGGAACAAGAACACAGCTGAATTACAATGCAACTGATTAAAAAAACCGACAACAACCTCTGAAAATCATTAAAACTTGCCAAATCCTATGAATCAATACCATTCTTCCAATGGAGCTTTTAAATCGTGCCCCATCTCAGTACTTCCCACTTGCATGATTATTTGTTAATAAAGTTAGAACTCCCCGTTCAATGTTTGTCAGCTTTCTTGAATGATTCATGCATGCTACCAATGGATCAGTTCAGACATGCAGCCCACTTTCTGTATCAAGAGAACCTTTTTCTGTTGCCTTATAGAGGTATCTTAGGAAAACAGTATTGTAGATCAAATTTGGTGAATGGCAACAGCAGTCCGGGTTTATGTTTGCCTTAACTCTCTCAGTAAAATCAGATAAAATTCCTCCCAGAACCCTCCGAGATCTAGAGCTGAGGTTGATCAGGGGTTTTGGATCTCAGGTACTGGGTTAGGTTTCAAGGATTTCTAGGATATTCAGTGGCCACCTATAAAGATAGACAGTCCAGCTAAACCTAGAACTACTTTAATATGATTGGACCTCCATATTAATGTCAGTAGATAGCAAATAAAACAGAAAGAGGCTGTAATCTTAAGATATCTAGGGAGCAATCCTATGGACGTATAGACAGACAAAACATTCATAAGATTGCATCCTCATGAGTAGAAATCAGATGGGCCACTCTTCAATTAGATATTTATAGGTCTGAGATGAATTACTGGTAAACAGTAAACGTGAAATAACATGAGGAAAGTAATAAGGTAAATAAGTGGGTGAATTACAGGTAAGAACCATTTTTCTTTTTCACTAGATTACACAGCTGTTCTCACTACAGAGAAAAGTGGGCCACTTTGGAGAGATTTAGGATATGTTCAAAACAAAGTGGTTGTTTTCGGAACCAGCCCAAACCAATTCTTTCCAAAACCTCAGACCTGCTTTGCAGATTCAGCTGGAGACATAGGGCTAATCTATACCTGCAGCCCTTTTGCTACAGAAGAGGGATGCTTCTGAATGTTTCCTGCTTCCGTAATTGATGCTCACAGGGCACAAGTGACTGATCTTTACCGCAATGACAGGAGTACCATTGCGGGAGCACATGTGCCCCATCACGGTGCTTCTGCATGTGTATCAGTAGAAGTGGGCAGGGCTAGGCAGGTGGCTACGGGGCAGAGTTTTTTTTTTATTGACTTGTGAGAGATGCGCATGAGTGCAGACACGCAGCAACACATGGGGGGATAGGACCTCCGTCGAATATGTGCTCCTGTGCAGAGATATGTTTGCATTAAAAAACAACAACACTCAGTGGTAAAACACACCGATACTCATCCAAAACGTGTGGTGAAAATGGTGGACAGGTCCATTCCTGCACACCTGCAATACCCATGCACACGCCCCTCACAACTGACTGGCGGTACGCTGAGCCTGGAACCTGCGGCAAACAGCAACGACCTCACAAAGTGGGGGGGGGGGGAAAGAAACACCGCAAACATTCTTTGGAATGGAAGTGAAAGAGACACACAAGAAAAGCAACAAAAGCAGTCAGGGATATTCTGGAAAAACTGAGAGGTGGGGCCGAGATCACCGCAGGAGCAGGTGAACACCATGTGCCCCGTTAGCGATGACTGAGATACAATCCTGCAATAAACGGCTGGTGTAGATTCCCCCATAAATAATGTGTCTGTGAAAATTGATAAATCTGCCCCCCCCCTCCCGAACACACAGCTCTAATTTCCAACCAGGGAATAACTTTACCAAGGTGTTTGTGTTCTGTCTGTCTGTCTGTCTGTCTGTCTCCCCCCTCCCCCCTCAGATTGCTGGCAGTTTTAGGACTTTTTTTCTGTCTAAACATGCATAGGATTTCACCCTTAGAAATGCCAGCTCTCCTCAGAAAGGATGACAAAAAGATCAACAACTTCCAAGTGAGCGAGGTGGAAGAGCATGAAAAGGCAATTGCTAATTCTGCTGGCTACTCTGCTCAGATTTAGAAGACCAGGTTCAAACTCTCACTTTAAAACATCCTTCTGAATAGGCATCAGCTGTGTTGATATCTTGTTCAGTCTGCCCTTGAAATAGTCTCTATCTGTGTGATAAAAGGTGTGATAAAACAGTGCATCCTTGATGTCCTTCTATCACCCAGCTTCCTCCATGGGTTGCTACCAGAACTGACAATTAATGCACATTCTGTTACATTTTTTTATGGTCATCCACATGGTGCACGATTGTCCATCAAGGAGGTGGGAGGTTATTGTATCTTTAAAAACGAAAATCTCTCTCTCTGCCAAAACAATTTGCCAGTCCTATGCCCAGTGCAAATAACTGCTTGCTTTCATTTCATTTAAACACATGGTTACGATTATAAAATATTTTCCTTTGCTCAGCAAGATCTTTAGTTCTTATTTTCAATTAGGCATTAGAGAACAATATAATTTTCCTGGCAAACTAAAATAGAAGAAGAAGAAGAAGAAGAAGAAGAAGAAGAAGAAGAAGAAGAAGAAGAGATGATTCAACAGTGGCTTGGAGTACAGTGGAGAATTCTCAAATGCAGCCGGGAATAAACTATAGCAGAAAAGTAATTTGTGGCTAAAAGGCCAGAAAAGCAAAACAAAATCCATGTTATGGATGTAAAGCACACTATTAAAGAAATGTTCACAGTAAGAAGAATATAAAATTGTGCATGTGTATCCTGCCTTTCCTCCAAAATGCTCAGGGCACTGTGATGCAAGATAGGATGTGAGATGGTAATTGGTTCATTGTCACTCAGTGAACTTTGTGTTTGAACTAGGACTGTGACCGGATCTGGAGCCAGATCCAGAATCTGGAGTGGGCTGGATCAGATCCGCAATCCGGATCCACTTTGGGTCCATGCAGAGCCCTCCCTCCTGCTCTCTCCCCACTTTCTCCCCCCAATCATCCTCCTTACCTACAGCCTCCTCCGTAGCGTCCTGCCTCCTCGATGTCGGCCAGCCATGTGAGTGGGAAAGTGGCTGGCCGACATCGAGGAGGCAGGATGCCATGGAAGATGCTGCAGAGGAGGCTGCTGGCAAGCAGGGCAATTGGGGGGAGGGAAGGAGTGCAGAGAGCGGGAGGGAGGGTTCTGCATGGACCCGGAGTGGATCTAGATCCAAGGCAGATCGTATTGGGCCTGATCCAGAGCTCCCAGATTGGGATCCAGATCGGATTGGGAGGTCCGTGCACAGCCCTAGTTTGAACTGGGGACATAAATCTTGTTCTCCGTAGCTCAACCTGTGTACTACACAATAGTTTAATTTTCTTTTATTGTGAATTTAACAAAACAGAACAGAAAATAAAGCATGAAAGGAAAAGAAAAACAAAATTACATACATAGGAATGTCACCATTTATTTATTTATTTATTTATTTATTTATTTAAAAAACAGATATACCGTTCATAAAAAAAGGGGGGAGAGTTATGCATAGGTTTCAAGAAAGCAAGTGGCGTCTAAATGACTCCCATTCAAATGTTGATAGCATTGTTAAGTCCTCAGTCCATTTCATTATGGGAGATGAACATTTATCCTTCCAACATAATAGTACAAGTCTTTTACACTCTTTATAAGGGCTCTAAAAATCCATTTGCACTGACCACATGTTAACTTCCAAGAAACCTGCAGGTAGTTTAGGAGGACATGCACCTCATTCCATATTAAAGATTGTTTTAGTACAAAGTTTATCCTTATTATAACCTCCCAAAAGGGGGCAACTACTGGGCATTGCCAAAACATATGAATTAAAGAAGCATTAGGTGTGTTACGAGGCATTGTGGAATCCAATAAACTTGAAACGATTTCCTTTTGCTGAATAAGGTGTAGCCTAAGATCAATAGAAGCTTCAGACACAGACGCTAGGGCAACATTCCATTGACTAGGCAAAACACTACACAATGGTTTTAAGAACATAGTAGATTTGTGGTAGGGAGGACATGTAGCTGAATTCAGATTCTGATAATTTTCTACAAAAAAATGAGAGCACTGTCTAGTTATTGGGAACCCACGTAACTTTTAGATGCAATACTAAAACTTTCAATTGCAATTCTAACAGTCAAGTTTTGTCTTGTTATTGGGATTCCACATAACTTTTAGTGAAACTTTCAATTGCAATACTAACAATCATGTATTTCCACAGAAGCAGCATTATACCCTGTCATAACATTGGATGCTTCTCTCATGAACACCAGCTTTCCTCAATCTCGTACCTTCCAGATGTTCATATTACAACTCCCATGACTTTGCTGGCTGGGGGATTATGGGAGTTGTAGTCCAACATATCTGGATCCCACCAGGCTAGTGTAGAATCTACATTATCCCTCCCCCGCATTATGTACATGTATATTCTTTCTCATTTATTACTGAGAATCAAGATGATGAGCCTTCCGGACTGTGGCATTTCCATGTTTTCTCTACTGTCCGTCCCACCCCCCTTTTAATAAGAAGTTTATTGACACAATTTCAGTGCAATCCTTTTCAGCGTGTGTGTGAGACTCACATACACACTGATGGAGCTGGTGATACTGTATGACCCTGCATCACCTCCTGCCATTTCCTTCACTGTCCTTCCCCCATGTGTGCCCCACTTTTTTGTGGGGGGGGGGAGTTTTGCACTTGGGAACTAGATAACATGTAGTTGTTACAGAAAAGGGCTAGTTCTAGCACCCGTTTTCACACTTTTGAAGTAATGTGCAAACTGAAACTCAGTTATCCTTTGAAACTCAGTTATACACTTCTCCAATGTTTTTTAATGGAGTTCTACAATCATGAAATGTATACACAAAAGCATATGTTAGGGAAATGTACACAGAGAAAATGCCCATATGTGTGAAAAAAAAGTTAAAATGCATTATATGCGATCTAAAATACATTATTAGGAAAAGTGCTTGCAAACACCCCCCCCCCCCCCCCCCCCATGTATATTAAGAAACATGCACAAAAATTCAAATGAGTTTTCAGGCAAACTTTTAAAAAAAACATTCTTGGGATGAACCAAATTTAAGATTGGAAAAATTCTCAAAGTTCGTGACGAGCTGAATTTAAGATTGGGCAAATGAGAAACTGAAATGGGCAGATTTGTCCATCCCTAGTATAGTATTAAGAGAAGAATTGGGTTTTGTCTTGTAATCTCGAAGCACACACAATTTCTCATATGGCTTCATTTACCTCCATTTCCTCCACTAGTTTAATAGTGCTTGGTTTATGATTAGGCTGAACTGAGTGAAGTGAGGATCAGGATGTGTGTATCTGTTGAGAACACAGCCTGCTCTTCTGTCCTTAGGTCACCTCATTGCTGCTGGGTATTGCAGGAGACTCTGAGCTGTAGTCAAAACTTGAATAGCTGCCAGGTACAGCATGTCATTTTAGACATGAGGAAAATATGGCAAAATAATACAAGCCTGTTCCTGTAGAGTTTCCTCACACAATGCTCCTTCTGAACATAGTAGGAGTTTTTGTGTGAAGTAAAATCTTCAAAATAGGGTTTGGCCAGTCTAAATTCATAATAACCTGTGCCATCCCAGAAACGTGAAAGAAATGTGTCTAACTTCCAGGATGAAAATATTCTGTTTTTCTTTTGTAGCTTTGGGTATGCCAAGATGGTGGCTAGTGAAACTGAGAGTTGCTTAGTTTCTTTGAAAACGTCTTGTACACAACCTGCATAAAGAGAAAGCCAACTGACACTGGAAGATGAAATAAATTTAAGGCACCAACTATGATTCCAAAATAACTTGAGTGGTTTTGTAAGTGAGGGAAATTGCATTTGCACTTCTCTTACGCTATGAATATCTGATCATTAATGCAGAAATGAGTATTCTGGCCAGTGTAAGTTTTATATTCACATAACAAACAAAAATGCTTTAAATCTCACAGAAAACACATCTATATGTATTTTAACAACTCAGTCCTCTGCATGTATACTGGGACTTACTCCCAGTGAAGTGTGCCTAGGATTACAGTTCAGTAAGACTTAGAAAAGCTTCAGTAGTCTTCACACTGAAGTGTTGTTTTAAGTTAGGGGCAGATTGGCAGTACTCTTCTAAAGTTTCCTCAAAGAAATTGTAGTGCGGTAGTTCTTGTGCGTTGTTGTAATGGGGGCTTTTTATGTTTCCTTTTTTCAGGCACCCACTTCTTCTTACTCAAGGGCCATCATGTGGGAGGCTGTTTAAAAGGCTTTTGTGTGGCAATGTTTTCTTTAGCAGCTGCCACGTACACCTCCAGTATAGGGAGAATCTCCATGCCAATGCCAGACATGGATAGTGGATTGGAGGCTGTTTTCACCACAGAGAAGCCATTCAAATGGTCATGATATGTTGGCTACTGCATAAGAATTGGCCCCAAATAGTAAGATGTGGGCTAACATTGCAGTGCTATTAAGCCTGCATATATTTATTTATTTATCTATTTATTAGTGATATTTATATACTGCTAAATGTAATAAAATCCTGAAATGGTTCACATAAACTTAAGAATGTCTGTTTGCTACCTAGTAAATGGTCCCTTCACTGTATGCCTGCAGAAGCAACTGAGTTTGCAGCAAAAAATGACAGTCTCGTAGCACCTTAAAGTCAAATTCATACTGGCATAACCATATAGCCTACTTCATCAGTTCTTGTCAATATTTGCTCTGAAAAAGCACGACTTTCCCTCCCTCAGTGATAGTCTTTGTTATCTTATTGACTGGAAATGTACTTGAGACCACTGGTGTTTTGAGGAACACAGTTTATGAATTACTGTTTTATTCAGCTGAATAATGAAGATTACTACCATTATTGTGCCTATTTCTCTGCATGTATTATGGGAAAATGAAGTTAACTGAAGGGAATGGCTATTTTGAGGTTAACTATGTGTTTCACTGGTAATATGAAATGATTACAGGTTTGATTTATATGATTGGGAGTACTTCTATAAAACATCTTCTATTTATTAGCAGATCATCAAAGCATAATTTGTTTCGACCACATATGAAATAAAGGTCCTATAAATATCTCACTGATGTGATAAAATATAGCCATTTGTTAAGGCACCTGTTAATAATCTTGAAACTATTATTAAATACACTCCTAATATAAAGTGTGCATCACTTCCCTTTTGTGCAGACAGTACAAAGGCAAAGAGGAAGCATAAATCGAGGGAGTGGTGAATAGCCCATTGGAGGGATGTGCGGTGTTGTCAGAAGCACCACCCAATAGATGCCCATGAAGCTAACACATGTACTAGCCTCATAGAACAGGGGTGCAGTACCTCATGTCCAGGGGCCAGATCTGGTCCTCTGGGGAACACAATCCTCCAGAGGTTCCCGCTTCCCCACCCATTGATCATTTGGTGGTTTCCCATCTTTTGCAGGTTTTCCCCACCATTCTGAAAAGTTCAAATGCCTCTCCTAAGGCTTACTTACTGGAAGTAAGAGTTTTAAGTTACAACATCGTAGTATTTTTGGCCCTGTCCCCTTTAACCTTTGGCCCTGATCAGCATGAAAATGTGGCCCCTGAGCAGGGCCAGCCTTACCATGAAGCAGCCTGATGCATACGCATCAGGCGGCAGAATATGGGAAGAGCAGCGAATTGCACTGCTCTCTCCCTGCAAATGGCTTGTTGCTTCTTCGGTCCTGCCTGCTGCCTGCTGCCTGCATGGCCGGCAGGACCAAGGAGCAGCTGGCAGGGCCGTGCAGAGGGGGCCCCAGTGGGGCCAGTTGGCCCGGGGCCCACTATTTTGAGGGGGCACTCCGACGATGAGGTCCCCCCCCCCAGTTTACGCTACTGCTTCCATAGTGTAAGTGGCCCATCAAGAAGCGAGGAGCTCACCTTGCGGAAACAGCGCAGAAGCTGTCTGTTGTGAAATTCTGAATGTGAAGAAGTGATGTCTTATATCTTGAATAAAAATGCTTCCCATTACCTTTTTTTAAAATAAATCGTTCTAGTTTATATATGTATTTAGCACTGAATCACTGATTGAAAATACTTAATGAGCAGTTTGAAATGTGGGGGAGGCACACACTTCCCATCTGGCCTGGGCATATTACCAGCTCTGCACGGCCCTGGTAGCTGCATATTTGCTTGCATGCATGCACTCCTCCTGCTGCCTTGCCTACTTGGGCAGCTAGCTGGATACGTCTGGTGGCTTACTTTTTTGGGGGGTGCATGCATCTGCACACGCCTCACCACCATTCCCAACCATCAGCTGCTTGCACCTTGAGCATCAGATTTGGGGCACCTGCAAGAGATGGGCCGGAGGGTCACGTGAGGTTCTGGGACTCTTGCGATACGTCGGCCAATCTCGTGTAGGCATCCTGCGGCGGCTGCAGGAGGTGGAAGCAGCTGAGTGGGAGTGGCAGTGAGGTGCATGCATGTACATGCACACTCAAAAGTAAGCTGGTGGGAGAGCAGTGACAGCTGGGTTAGCTGGCTGCCAAGCAGATGGGGAGGCAAAAAAGAAGTGGAGTGTTGGCAGTGGAGATTTGCTTCAGGCAGCAACCTGCGTTGGGTTGGGCCTACCCCCCCCCCCCCGAGAGCTTCCCCAAAATGGAATTTGGCCCTTGTGTTGCAAGAGGTTCTGCATCCCTCTCAAAGGAAAACAGGTGCAATTGTCCAGTTTCCTGAAGAAGAGAATGCCAGGAAACAGTGATAGCCCTTCCATGTGAACATTTCCTGAAATGCGTATGTCGGTCTGATTCAGCCTTAGCTCTGATGTTCTGCCAAGAGAAACACATTGTCTGGATTGGCCCCAAAATTTGATATGTTGGTCCTTGGGATTTTCCCAGCACTATTTAGCTGTTTTAGAACAATTCTCAATTCACTCCAAGTAATAGTCTTCATCTCCCACTTGGATGATATACAAGTGCTGGGTCTAAAAATGATGGTTCCCTGTTGTGGGCAGTGCCTTTTTATATGGCACTGCCCATATGAATTAAGACTTAGGGTCATATACATAATGTTGTGGGATTCAGATCAGGTAAATGGCTTGATTCTTCTGGCGATACAAAGGGCTGGTCCATGCCTGCATACGCACCATTTGTGGCCCCATAAAACATGTCACGCAAGTGTATTCTCTGGGTCATTGAGAACAAACTTATACATGTGCGGACTTCCGGTATGCTCCTCCCACTTTTCATTCTCTCATAGGTCTCTTATATTGGGCATGTTCTCTACACCAAGTTCACACCTGCTAAACAAATGTTTTCCTCGCACTTTTGTTCTGTCTAATTACGGAGCATATACGAACCCAGCAAATTAATTTATGGGGTTGTGTGAGTATTCAGACTCTGAATAAGGAAAAGAGAGCTGGACACTTTGCTGACGGAAATGGTAAAATGGGACAGGATATCGGAGGAAGGCTGTGGAGGTAATAAGGACATGGTGGGCCTGGTGTCTGGATACTTATCCACAAACAGGATAGGAAAAAGTGTTTGACCACTCTTTACTTGGGTTTTGAGTGGGTGTAAGTGCATGTGGCCCATATTAATATTATGCAAATCAGCACTAACCCCATTTCAGAAAAGGATGAGCAGAAAAGAAAGAGACATTGTATTCTAAAGCCACAGTGGCGTGAGAGATCACATTACTATTGGAGCACCCCGGGAACTGTTCATGCTTGTTTGAATATAGTGACCCCATTCCTTAAACAGGTTCTACCATCCATTTCTTCAAGTCTTGCCTTCTCTTGGGAATTAAATAGTGTTGTTGCAGCATTCAGGCAATTTTCCTTTGTGCTCCAAGCAAACATCCCCTGTAGGATTGAGAAATGGCCACGTTGATGGACCAATCCCTATGCTGTGTTCCAAGGTTTACACCTACATCAATAATAAAAATGATTGTTAAAGTGAATGATTGTTTCCATCATACACCACTTCCTCATAAAAATATTCACATGGCCTGTTTTCTCCCATGTTTAATTCCCTTGGATTACCATAGGTTAGTGTTCCACATTCCCAGTCAAAACAGAGTCACAATGTTTCTTTTAAAACAATAGAGCTTGTTAAAAAAAAAGGTCTCTGTATTAAAAAAGGAAGGAAGAAAGTAAAAAGCTTAGGACAGTTGAAATCCTAATCCTGCTTCTCCCATTATTATTATTATTATTATTATTATTAAAAACAGATTACAAACTTCCTTAAAGAAAAAGGTGGGTACAGGAAACACTGAGTGGACGTGCCTCTATTTTGTTGGAGTTTCTGTACAGCAATGATGGTTCTTGTGGAAGGGAGCAATATTACACTGTTCGTTGCTATGCATGCATGGGCTTTCCCCCAGATGTCTGTCTCTTGAACAGTGATTTTATTCCATTTAAATTGAAGGAGACAATTGCACATATAGTGTGAGGGCTCTGACTTCACCCAAACAATAAAAGAAAAGCAATAAAGCCTTGGGAACAAAATGTGTAAATAGCGCATAACCGCAGTGCCTCAGTGAAAAGCAAAACATAGAACTATTATGGGAATGTTGTCAAATATTGGAATTAGATTCTCCCAAACACACCCTCATGTGTGGGAGGCAAACAATTGAATTTAGTGGCTCAAAGTTAAGGATGTTGTACCATGGACAGCAATTAAAGATGTATATTTTTTACATTTAATAATAATAATAATAATAATAATAATAATAATAACAATTCATTTCTTACCCGCCTCTCCGTCTGGATCGAGGCGGGGAACAACAACATGATAAAATACATAGAAAGGGGGTCCCTCTAAAACTAAACAGCACAAACCGGGCCCCAGATGATGGTGATGGCATTACAATGTTCCAAAGTGCTCAAAGGGGTTTGCAAACATTATCTCATAAGAAGAGCCATGCTGGATCAGACGAAGAGTCCATCTATTGCAGCATTCTGTTCACACATAGTCTAATAACACATTACGGGAGCAGAATTGGGTCATGCTGAAATGCTTATTTATTTATTTATTTATTTATTGTATTTCCATACTGCCCAATAGCCAAAGCTCTGTAGGTGGTTTACAAAAATCAAAACCATGAAAACCATTCAAAATATAAAACAAACAACAGTATAAAACACAGTATAAAATGCAATCTAAAAGCACAACCAGGATAAAACTGAGCAGCAATGCAGAAATTAATACAGATTTAAAATACAAATTTAAAACAGCAAAGTTAAAAATTAAGTTGATAAACTGTTAAAATACTGAGAAAATAAAAATGGTCTTCATCTGGCATCTAGAAGAGTATAATGTAGGTGCCAGGCGAACCTCTCTAGGGAGCTCATTCTACAGCTAGGGTGCCACAGCAGAGAAGGCCCTCCTCCTGGTAGCCACCTGCCTCATTTCCTTTGGACCCCTGAGGATGATCCTTTGGACCCCTGAGGGTCTGGGCAGGAACATATAGGAGGAGGTGTTCTTTCAGATAACCTGGCCCCAGGCTGTTTAGGGCTTTGAATGTTAATACCAGCACTTTGAATCGGGCCCAGAACTGGACTGGCAACCAGTGAAACTGGAAAAGGACTGACATAAATAAATAAATAAATGCTGAAACGCTGCAAAGTGGTTGTGGTGGGGTTGATTTCAAGCAAAGCGGTGGTTATTGAATCAATCCACTGTTCCTCTTCCCAGTCTTACTTCTGGTTTCAAAGCCAGGCTAGAAGGAAGAGTTGAAATTGCTCCTCCATTGCTATGCAGCATTTGGCCTAAGCATAACATTCTACGTCACAGGTCTCCAACCTTTTGGGGCACATTTGAGAATTTGAGACACTGCTGTGGTGGGTGCCAACAAAATTGCTCCTGAGGTGGATGCAGCTAGTCACATAATGGCTGTTGTGGGGGCCTGACTCGTTATAAGTGAGCCAAAGAGGTGGGGGGCAGTGAAATAGTACAGCTAGAGGCTGAGGGAGGGGGAAATAGCAAGGCAAAGGGATAGAGGGGACAGAAAGATCAAGGCTTGAGGGAGAGAAAGAAGACTGTCCTAACATTTTCTAAGGTTTTTCTTGAAATCTTTTTTGTGTGTGAGAGGGACAGGATGGGGAGTGCTTTGTAGACACAGTTAGGGGTCCCCCAGAGGTGCCATGTTGGGGACCCCTGTTCTAAGATATGAGTGTTCTATTTTAGCATGTAGATACTTTGGTGTCACTCCCACCCTGGAATCCTGAGCTCCTGGGAATGCAGAACGCAGTGACTTCTGACCTTTATGTAGGCTGACCATATGAAAAGGAGGACAGGGCTCATGTAACTTTAACAGTTGTAGAGAAAAGGGAGTTTCAGCCAGTGTCATTTGTATGCAATTAGTTCCTGGTGAAATTCCTTCTTCATCACAACAGTTAAAGGTGCAGGGGCCCTGCCTTCTTTTGTAGGCACTATACTAGAGTGACCCTATACAAAAGAAGGGAAGGCCCCTGCATTTTAGCAGGTATCCTTTGTATGCCTGCAGCACCTGGTGAAATTCTCTCTTCATCACAACAGTTAAAGTTGCAGGGGCCCTGCCTTCTTTTGTATATGGTCACTCTAGTATAGTGCCTGCAACTTTAACTGTTGTGATGAAGAGGGAATATCACCAGGAACTAATTGCATACAAATGACACTGGCTGAAATTCCCTTTTCTCTACAACTGTTAAAGTTACATGAGCCCTGTCCTCCTTTTCATATGGTCAGCCTACTTTATGATCAGTGATCCCAGTGCAGTTATGGCCCCCGCTTCAGAAATGTTGAGCTTTAGCTGTTTAGAGGCCCTGCACTAATAGCATTGTTTGGATGCTTCCCCTCACCTCACCCCATTTGAGAAGAGCTGGCTTGTGCCACACCAGCCACAAAGACTGAGTGGCCTGTAGTGGACTTGGAGTCACCATAGTGTTATAATGCAGCTCAGTCAGAAAGATTTGCTCCGATGGTACGTGCTGGACAATCACATCCTCACTGCCCGTGGCAACAAGAAGAGGTGTTGAGAGTGAGATAGCGTGGTGGACTTAGGCCAGGGAGACTTGAGTGAGATCCACACCACTGCTTTATAGTGGGATTGAAGTGCACTGATAAGTGTTGGGTCACATGACACGTTCCATATACCACTTTCATAGTGTTATTTCCTGCTTTTTATTCCACATTGCCCAAAAATACAACAAATGCGCAAGAGGGATATAGCATTACTATGACGGGATCATAATGATTTGACACAAGGTGTAGATCTGGCCCTGGATTCAGTTCCTTGCATAGCCATAAAGCTGTCTGGATGCCCCTGGGCCAGGCACCCCCTCACGGCCGAACCTACGTTGCAGGGTTGATATGTGGATACCATTTGGTAGGGATGTGAGGATGCAGTTGGGCAGAGGACATTAGCCATGAAAGCCATGAGAATTTGGAAGAAAAAATAGATATTAAGTACATTAATTTATTGGAGCATGCATAGTGTTGTAGGGCGTGACATGGCACACCTGCACATCATTATCATTATTTTTATGGCACTGAACATTTCCTAAGTCTTTTGTAGTAAATTAAAACAGACAAGTCCCTACCCAAAGTTTTGCAAACTGGACAAGAGGATACTGAAGAGAGAAGAGAAGTGGTAGAACCAGGGCCTGTTTAAAACACTGAAAGAAGCCTGGAGCAGAATGTTCATTTGAAGGCCCTCAAATGGAAGGCTCTCTGGTAGGCCACTGTGAAGCATTGTGTAGAGGATCCCAGAGTGTCTGTCTGACTAGGGTTGGACTGGGTTGCTGCTATTAGCACACCTGCTGCTGCAACTATCTTGCTCCTGCTGTCATGACAAAGGGACACTGCCACCAGTAGAGTTTGTTTTGTGATGTTCTTCCCATTATGTTCGTGGAGCTCCAGTTAGTGGGATTCTGAAAGAAAAGAGTTGGCAGCAATGCCAATCTGGATGTGGCCCCCTCCATATGTGAGCCCCCCCTCATATGAGAGGCTCAGGGCAGCTGCCCCCCTGAGGTCCTGCCCCCCCCTCAAAAAGGTCCTAGCTGTTAAACAGAGAGTGACATTAAAGCATCAATCCTGCAAGCCATCAACTGCACCTCATGATGTTCTTATGGTATGGCACATGTACACCATTGAAGGAGCCCCTAGAAGCTCCTGGTACACCAGTGGGAAACTTTGCCAACAGAGTTGTACCTCTGGTGATTTTTCCCCCAGCTGTAAAGAGTGGGGAAGGGGTCTGTCAGGGGAAGATTGGGGGAGACCTTGGATTTTATTTTATTTATTGTTAGTCACACCCCACCTTTTTCCCCTCTTGCAAGGAACCCAAGGAGGCTTACATAGTCCTCCTCCTCTTCTCCATTTTATCCTCACAACAACCCTGTGAGGTAAGATAGGCTGAGAATCAATGATTGGCCCAAAGTCACCCAGTGAGCTTCATGGCTGACGGGACTAGAACCAGGATTTCCTGAGACCAGTCCAACATTCTAAATAAACACTACACCACACTGGCACAGGATCCAATCCCTTGAATCATTCTGTCATGCTCCCCAACAAGGGAGAAAAACTATGGCAGTTTCCCCTCCCAATGGTGTTAGTGGAAGGCGATTTGTAAAGAAGGAAGGACCAAAGGGATACAAAAAGGAAAAAAACCAACCCCTCTTCTGCCCTGGCTGGCATGACACAGCAGGGCTTAGGAATTGGCGTACCTCTGCCATGGGTTCTATTCCCCTCATCCCCATACGATTGCTCCGCCAAAGATGCCATTTTTGGCATGCCTTGTGAATCATTTTTACAAATCAATGGTAGTTGCTCTTGGACCCAAAAATGTTTTGGCAGGAAAACCACATTAAAGTTCATGCAGCCAAGCCGTGTGATGACACCAGCAGTCATGCCAGACTGATGTTTGGATAGTATAGACTTGTTGCGCGCCAGCAACCAGAGGTGCTTTGCCATTCCCATAGGTCTGCTGCGCAACTGGCAGAGAGCTAGTGAATAACCGCCCTGTAGAATTGCACGAACTGAGATTGCCCTAAGAGAGACGTACAGGAGATGAACAAACAACTGTTTATAGATTCTTAACCAAAGAAAAGGCAAATTCAACAGTAATGAATTTTAATGAGACGGTTCAAGATAATGAATGAATGAATGAATGAATGCAGAACTGAGCCCTTAGGTTGTACATTCTTGCCTAATATTTGCTTGTAAAAGACCACACACCTTAATTTCACCATCATGACGGTTTGTAGAAATGAAGCTAGTTTTATTATTTAATGGGAAATGGCTTGCGTCCACTGAAGTTCCCAAATATTTTACAGGTCAATTGTTCCAACTCGCTTTTCCAAAATGGCATCACTGTTTACATTTATTTTGAATCCACTTGGTATTGTTCTAATTACTATGGTCTGCAGTTCAGTCTTAATTTCTGAAATGGGCAGGTTTGGAGCTCAAGCTTGCCTCCATGTCATAATTGTTGAACTACAAGCCCTGCTCCGTAATCCAAGATGTGTGTAGGATCTATGGGTACGCCATGGTAAGGGGGATGCACTCTATGTGCTGGGGCACTCTCCATGTCACTTCACTTGTTCCTGACTTTCCCAAGAGATCATGTGGCTGAGCCTTTGCAACCCCTGCTGAAATGGCCTTGTACCAGTTTAATCCCAGGTACAAGGAACCAGAAGAAGTATTAATTGCTGTCTGTGTGCTAGCACAAATACTGAGACAATTTACCTTGAATATATGCCAACACAAAGTTGTCCCATATAAATTGTCCTACAGAGTAATACAAACACTGTGTCATGAGCCATATTGGCAATATTACATGGTTCCTGATTAAAAAGGTATAATCCGTTTATCTCATCTTCCCCCTCTGGATTTGCAGGAACGGGCTTGGCACACTTATGTTGCTACTGCTTCACCAAAATGTCAATGCTCTGGTGAGTTCCAAAGAATTCAGTGATTGGGTTATAATCTGCAAAAAAAAAAGCTTTGCTATGTGTTCTTTTTACATGGACGGTGCAATGAATGAACTGCAAATTTAGTAGTGGCAATTGAAGAGGGAAAGGAGGATGTCCAAGTTACAGAGCCCAAAATAATTTTAGACTTTACTGGGCAAAGGCAACCACTTTGAACTCTGCCCAGGAGGCTACAGAGACCCAGTACAGATGCTAGTGTAATTTGCCCCTGGAGACTCAACCCTGTTGGGACCAGCTGTTATGTTCTGTGGACCAGCTGCAACTTCTAAATTGACATCAAAGGCAACTGTGCATCACACTAGTCCATACTTGAGGTTAGGAAGTGAGATATGACTCTCACTAAGTCTTAATCCAAAGAAAGTTTCTCAGTGAATGATGGAGATGGTGAAAGGGACTCCTGGGCACTGTTCCATTAGAAGTACCAGGCAAGGGATGTCTCTTACAGATCATAGGAAAAGAAACAAAGTGCCTTGCGACTCAGAGACTTCGTGGCACTTCCCTCTGGCTTAATTTCAGCCAAAGTTTATCTGAGCTTAGCTCTGGAATCTGTTTTCAGTGCCAGGCCCCAAGCTTGGAACATTAATGATAGAGTACCTGAATTAATAATAGAGTACCTTTTGAGTATGCGTAGTCTCAATAATGGTGCTATATTTAGCCCCATGTATTTTGGGGTAAGGATTTACAGAGTGAAAGGTATGTCTTTCTAGTAAGTTTAAACCATGCCAGCTCTTATTCCAGATATTAAACACAGCTCTGGCTTAGCATCTTTAATTCTTTGTGTGAGTCCCTGGGCTTCATCAGACGGGGGGGGGGGGGAAATCACATTTCCCTACTGTCGCCTACCCCCCCGCTTCTGTTGCACAATACTTCCACTTTCTCACAGAGAAGAAAGAGGAAGTAAACATAGACCACGTGGCCCATTAAGTGGGCATTTTTATCATACCGCTTTACCTGCACACAGCAGGAGATCGCGGCAAGTTTCATTTCTAAAAATAAGTCGGACTGGCTGAGCTCTTATTTTGTGATGGGAAGAAGGCCAGAAGGAGCGGGAGATGCATGGGAGGTGGACAGCATTGTCAAATGGACCCGAAAAACCGTGGGTGGGCAGTGACGAGCGTGCAATAAAATACTCATCTGATGATGCTCCCTTTGTTTGATGAGCTTTCAAAAGGCATTGCCCATGCCTTTCAAAAATCTTCCATGAACCGTCAGTTGCTAGAATCTAGATTTTTTACATACCCACAGAATTGTCAGAAGGCCTGTTTTTGTTCGCTTCTCAGATTTGGAAAAGAGCCATTGCCTTACTTTTTGCTCCACAGAATTCGTAAATTCATTTGTCAGAAAAGCTTGGGCATTAGAGGCCTCACCTTGCTTTGCCTAATCATGCAAGGAAAACCACACTGGATGGGAAGATGGCTTCACTGTCTTTTCCATGGTCTTCCCTGTTTGTTGGTTGACCACCTGCATCCCTCATCACGGGTGGCTATATGCTAAACAATCTCCTTTTAACAAACTTGTTAAAAATATAAAGGAATAGGTGGGGCTGAAAAAAAGAGACAAGCCAGCCAAACACTTGACCAGGACCTGTTCATGGAAGTGGAAATGGGAAAGCCCAAAGGACTAGTTTTGATTAACTTGTACTCTATTTTTCATCTGTGATGAAGGACTTCATTGGTAAGCCAATTAATGGTTAGCCATTGTATGCTTTTGGCCTAATAAGAAGCAGTTGTATTGTAAAAATATGAGTAGGAGGTGCCTTCAAAGACATTATCAAATGAAAAAATGACGTGGATGATCTACGCCTGAGTATTGACAGGGGGAGTGTGTCCCTGTTGGTACTCCTGGACCTCTCAGCGGCTTTCGATACCATCGACCATGGTATCCTTCTGGATCGCCTGAGGGAATTGGGACTCGGGGGCACTGTGCTTCAGTGGTTCCGGTCCTACCTCTCGGGCAGGTTCCAGATGGTGATGCTTGGGGATAGCTGCTCTTCAAAAAAAGAGTTGCTATGTGGTGTACCACAAGGTGCCATCCTTTCCCCAATGCTGTTTAACATTTACATGAAACCGCTGGGAGAGATCATCCGGAGGCATGGGGCGGGGTGCTATCAGTATGCTGATGACACCCAAATATATTTCTCTATGCCTTCGACAACAGCATCAGCTAAGGATAGTGTGTCTCCCCTGAATGAATGCTTGGAGGCGGTAATGGGCTGGATGAGGAAAAACAAACTGAAGCTGAATCCAGACAAGACGGAGGTGCTTACTGTCAAGGGCCACAACCTGGGCTTGGAGGTATGTCAACCAGTTCTGGATGGGGTTACACTCCCCCTGAAAGACTGTGTTCGCAGCTTGGGGGTGCTCCTGGATCCGTCGCTCCAAATGACAGCTCAGATAGATGCGACTGCCAGGAGTGCCTACTATCAGCTTCGGCTGATACGCCAGCTGCGCCCCTTCCTAGAGTTGGAAGACCTAAAATCAGTAGTGCACGCACTGGTAACTTCGAGGCTCGACTTCTGCAATGCGCTGTACATAGGGCTACCTCTGTGCCTAGTCCGGAAACTTCAATTAGTTCAAAATATGGCAGCCAGGTTGGTCACCGGTACATCTAGGGGTGACCACATTACACCAGTTTTAAAATCTCTTCACTGGCTGCCAATCAGTTTCCGGGCGAAGTACAAAGTGTTGGTTATTACCTTTAAAGCCCTACATGGTTTGGGTCCAGGTTACCTACGGGATCGCCTTCTCCCATACAATCCGCCCCGCACGCTCAGGTCCTCTGGGAAGAATTTATTACAGTCAACAAGAACTAGACTGACAACCGTTACCCAGAGGACCTTCTCTTCTGCCGCTCCCAGATTATGGAATGACCTGCCGGGAGAGATTCGCCAACTCACTAGTCTTCCGGAATTTAAAAGATCTATAAAGACTTATCTCTTCCGGCAGGCCTACCCAGATGAATTTTAAAGTGTTTTATTGGTGTTTTATTGGTGTTTTAATGATGTACTGGTTTTATCTGCTTTTAATCAGTTTTTGTATTTTGTGTTTGGTGTTGTTCCCCGCCTCGATCCGTTGGGAGAGGCGGGTGATAAATAAATATATTATTATTATTATTATTATTATTATTATTATTATTATTATTATTTCTTTCTGCCAATTATTATTGTTGTTTCTGGGAGCTGAAATCATTGATTTTTAAAAGTCTGTGTAGAAATCCTTGCTATATTTCCTCTCATTACACGTATTTTCCATCCTGGTTAATACTTGAACGAATGTTTTAGAAACAGCTGCTCTAGATGTTGGAAAAATAATCTCTTTTACAGTGGGTTTGCACCATGGACTAGAGACACAACTACAGCTGCCCCAAGTATTCCCTTTTCCCCTGTTAAATGCTTTCTTTGTTGACCCAATTGAGTTCAAATATCTGTAAAACTTTATATTATAACTTTATATTATTATAAAGCAAGGTTTGCTTTAAAACTACAAAATGTCACATGCCCAAGTAAAGTCGAAGTACGGAGTTCATCAATTTTGTGCAGTCTTAATTGATTTGCATTTCTCTTTCCCCTTCTGTGCATTCCATATATATATCACAAAAAGTGAGAGAGCCTTCTCTGTTGCAGCACTCTATGGGCCTGTTCAGACAACACACTAAGCCATGGTTAGGCTGCTAACTTTTGCAGCAAATGGTTAGTGAGTGTGTTTAAACCGTGGTTATAAAGCCACCATGGCTAGGAATGGTTTACGTGACATACCAAGCCATAATGTTCACATGACATACTAAGCTCAAAATGCTTAACCACCATGTTGTCTTAACAGGGTCTATTTGTAGAATACCCTGACCATGGAGGTGTGTTTAATGCTAGTGTTACAATCTTTCTGGTGCCAGCTAACAATCTTGTTGTTTGTCCAGACATTTTAAGTGGTTGCTGTGATCTCTCTGATTATTGTATTTGCTGTCCTTTTTTGGTGTGTGATGTTGTTTTATTGTTTTTAATGTGCATCGTACAATGATTTTAATCATTGCATAAGGATGAAGTAAAGCAGTAAACCTATATACACCAGTTGCTGGCTAACATGGGTAGGTGGGTGCTGTTGCACGGTATCCTGCTTGTGGGTCCCTGGTCAACAGCTGATTGGCCACCGTGTGAACAGAGTGCTGGACTAGATGGACCCTTGGTCAGATCCAACATGGCTCTTCTTATGTTCTTATGAAGGGCAGCCTTAAAAGTATTTTAACAGGTTAATACATTAAAAAATTCTTATAGTATTCCAAACTTCCATTATATTTGATCCTCACAAGCATCCTGTAAGGTAGGTTAGATGGAGAGGTTATTCAGGGTATTTCAATGTCTGGACAGTAACTTGAACTTGGGTCTTTCCCATCTAGACATGTCACACTGCAAAGGATAATTGACTAAGCTAACTTTGTAAAGGTCACAACTAGGGATGTGCACTGGATCGGACCCGATCCACGATCCGAGTCCGGTCCAGTGGGAAATCGGATAAATTATCCGATTTCCGATCCCGCAGCTGGATCGGCCGATCCAATCCGAACCGGTCCGAAAAAGCTCCGAACCGGTTCGGCGGATCGGCGGATCGGCGGGCGCCCACTGGCGCCCACCGCCGCTTCCATTGGCGGGCGCCAGCGGGCGCCCGCCGATGAAAGTGGACAGTGGGGGGGGGGAGGAGGGGGGCACTTACCTTCTCGGCCCGGTGGCTCCCGTCCGGCGCCGGCGCCTACTACTACTAGCAGGCTCCGCGGCCTGCTCTAGGGTGGCGTGCCGGGTGATGTCATCACCCGGCGCGCTACTCTAGAGCAGGCCGCGGAGCCTGCTGGTAGTAGTAGGCGCCGGCGCCGGACGGGAGCCACCGGGCCGGGAAGGTAAGGAGGGGGTGCGTGGAGGGGAGGAGGGGGCGCGCGGAGGGGGGAGGGGGGCCCTTACCTTTCCGGCCCGGCGGGTCCCGTCCGGCGCCGGCGCCTACTACTCCCAGCAGGCTCCGCGGCCTGCTCTAGGATGGCGCGCCGGGTGATGTCATCACCCGGCGCGCTACTCTAGAGCAGGCCGCGGAGCCTGCTGGAAGTAGTAGGCGCCGGCGCCGGACGGGAGCCGCCGGGCCGGAAAGGTAAGGAGGGGGTGCGTGGAGGGGAGGAGGGGGCGCGCGGAGGGGGGAGGGGGGCCCTTACCTTTCCGGCCCGGCGGCTCCCGTCCGGCACCGGCGCCTACTACTCCCAGCAGGCTCCGCGGCCTGCTCTAGGATGGCGCGCCGGGTGATGTCATCACCCGGCGCGCTACTCTAGAGTAGGCCGCGGAGCCTGCTGGAAGTAGTAGGCGCCGGCGCCGGACGGGAGCCGCCGGGCCGGAAAGGTAAGGAGGGGGTGCGTGGAGGGGAGGAGGGGGCGCGCGGAGGGGGGAGGGGGGAGGGGGGCCCTTACCTGCCCGGCCCGGCGGCTCCCGTCCGGCGCCGGCGCCTACTACTACCAGCAGGCTCCGCGGCCTGCTCCAGGGTGGCGCGCCGGGTGATGTCATCACCCGGCGCGCTACTCGAGAGTAGGCCGCGGAGCCCGCTGGTAGTAGCCGCCGGCGCCGGACGGGCCGAGAAGGTAAGTGGCGGGGAAGGGGGCTTACCCCCCCCCCGGAGCCGTCCGCTTCTATCCGCTGGCGCCCGCGGGCGCCAGCGGATGGAAGCGGGCGGCCCCAGGGGGGGTAGGGAGCGCGGGGGAGGGGGTTTACCTGCCGGGGCCGTCCACAGCGGACGGCCCCGGGGGGGGGAGGGAGTTAGGCCCCCCCTTACCCACCCGCCGCCATTTTTTCCTCATAGACTTGCATTGCAATGCAAGTCTATGGGGAAAAAAATGGCGGCCGATCCAAAAATGTACGATTTTTGGGTCGGGATCGGACTCGATCCGGTCCGGGGGGCCTCCGATTTTGTCTGAACCGGTCCGGGACAAAATTGGAGGTCCCGATCCGGGTCCCGATCCGATCCGGGGGGTCCGTGCACACCCCTAGTCACAACTGCACTAGAAATGCTGATCAGCTTCAGAGTCACAACTGTTTTTTTTTTTTTTAATGATGCAAATATTTTCACCCTCTTTTGTGGAGAAAAAAAATATGTATCATAGTCTCCCTAGGGGTGAAACATTATTGGTGGACTAATGAGCAGCTGGGCTGAACAGCTTCAGATATTGTGCCGCAGGGCTTCCATTTCTCTTGCACAGTGATTATTCCCAGGCGATCAGCCATAGTGAAGTCATATTTCCTTATGGGCCACTCTCTGCCACAGATTATTTAAAGATGGCCTTTAATGTAGGCATGGGAAGATCCTGGCATGACCATTGCTTTGGACAAGTCATTATTGTTCAGCCTGATCTACCTTACAAAATATCGTCATAAGATAAGGCTGCTTCTCCCTACCTTGTACCAAAGGTTTATACATCCTGTCATAAAACCTTGATATAAGGTAGGAAGGCATTCCAAAGCAATGACTTTAGAATGCATAAGCGCTATGAGTACCATGTGCTCATAAACAGCATTCACATCCATTCCTCTTCAACACTGCCATACAGATGCACTTACAGAAGGTTGCCTGGTTGAGAGAGTCAGATCATGGTGCGAATCCAGTGAGAACTGGAGCACAGATATATCGGGATCACATAGAAAACATTGGATATATGCAATGACAATCTACTTCAGCCATGAAATGCAGTGTGGTGTCCACTTCCTTTCCTGATTCTCATTATCTCAGATAATTTGCATCATGCAGTGTGATGTGTGCCGGCCACCATTTTGAGCCTTGTATAACCCACCATTTTGAGTTTTGCATAACTCACACCACCCAGCTTTGCACAACACTTAAGTAAGCCATGGTGGGCTGCAGTGGTCATGTAAACTGGCCCAGAGAGCTGAGTTTGGGCTCTGTAAGCCTCTTAAGGTGGTGGCTGCCTCTCTCATACTAGAGATGTAATGTAGGAGCAGTGGACTGGGGCAATCCATTGGGGTGTTTAAGTTGTACCTCACTCATGCTTAGACTGTATATTTATAAATAAACATAGATATTTCAAGATGGCAATGCACCTCCAGTTACCTCCTTCCAAAGGAAACCAAATCTGGGTAGGTGCTGCACTCCTGGAACCTCTCACTGCTTGGTGAAATGGGGTGAGCATAATTCTACACATCTTTACTCAGAAGTAAGTGCCTTTATGTTCCATAGGGCCTACTCCTAGTTGTGTGTTTAGGACTGCAGTCCAGCGGAACCTGATGGCTCCAATGTCTATGAATCCTGCTCTGGGTTTCAGTCAGAAACAGTCAGAAGTTTAAAGTTGCTATCCATGGTGCTGAACTCTATCCCCAAAATGGGTTCAGCACCTTGGTTGGCTCCTTTAGAGTTCTGACTGAAACCCAGAGTGTATTCACAGCCCCACTGACATTGGAGACGCCATCTGCCACTGTTGCAGCCTAAATTTGACCGAAGGCTAAGCTACCTGACCCAATCGGATCCATCACCTCTTCCTATACCATTTCAGATTACATGTGATTGATGGATGGCATGTTTGAATGCTTCCCTGTATAAAAAGCAACTCCCTTTACGTAGAAAACAGATGCTAGTTTTCTAGATGCAGGGATTATTATTACATGGAGGAGTATGTGTAAATTTGCCATTAGAGTGGATTGACTAATCTGGGCCGCGTAGGAGCAAGCAGTGGCTATGGATATGCAAATGAATGGATGTTAAATACAGAATCCTACAAATACTGAAGAATTCCAGTTTTGAATTCTGTTTGTTGAAACACATAAATTCCATTCACAAATTTTAAAAATGGCCATTTCCTTTCAGTGCCTAAGTTTTATTATTCTCCAGGGTGCTGATATTAACGCTGACATATCACACCATTCAACATGGTGTAATGACTCAGATCTTATGGCACTGTCTGGGAAGGTACTGTGGGCCGCAGTCTGACTACTTTATTCATGTTCGGTAAATGCCACCCTTCTGCAGAAGGTTTCCATGTGGCAGGCAGCTTGGAAACCGATTGTGAAAAAGGGCCTTCTTCCTGTGAAACATTTTCAATAGAGAACTGATATTTGTGTGTGTTCTGAATGGCCACATTAAATAAACTAAAGTAAACAGATTTTTATGGCTCCAGAAAACAAAAGATACATAAAGAAATATTCTAAAGATTTCATGTTTGCATAACATAGTGGGTTGCTGAAAGATATTGGGGTGGGGAGGGAAATGTGCTGGTAACTGTTCAAGAACACTCATCAGGAAGTATTTACATGTCTTGGCATCTCGAATGAAATGGAAATAGACATTTGTGCCGCAATTTCCACATTATGCTTTACTCATGGGCACTTGAGGGAGCGCCTCTCCCTATATATGCTTGCCTGAGATTAGAGATCTGGGGGAAGGGCCCTCCTCAGTGTCCCACCAATGTGAGATATACATTATGGTGGGACGTGGGAGAGGGCTTTCTCTGTTGTGGCACCCTCCTTGTGGAATACCCTCCCCTTGGAGGCCTGACTGGCGCTGACACTGGCTTCATTTTGGTGCCAAGTTAAAACATGGCTTTTTATCAAAGCCTTTAAAGGCTAAATTCTCCATGGTTACACATAGGCTCAATTCGGACGACACATTAGGCAATGGAGGAGGGGGGGGAACAATTGTCAGTTGTGTTGCTTATTGTGTCATTTGGAGGGCAACACACAACGCACACACAACTGACAGTACATTAATCAAGCACTTTAAACAATGGAGCGAAACAACGGGCTTGCACGTTGTTTAGCCCGAAGCCCTGTTGTTTGAAGTGTCGTTCGAATTCAGCCCCCCCTCTCTCCGTGGACTATTCCGTTTCGGAATAGAGTTCTGCTGCCTAGAGCAGCCAAAAACCCCTGGCCGCTCTATGCAGCCGGCAGAACTCACGGTGCCTGCTGGGATATGGCTGGAGGACATAGGGAGGAGAGGCTGCAACCAAAATGGCCGCCGCAAGTTCGTAGCAGTTGGGGCGTTTGCCGGTGCTGAGCAGCGCTGGCTGCAGCATGTCGTCTCTGAAGCTCCTCCTGTCTAACGCACGGTCAGTACGTTATTTACCCCTCCGTTGCCTTATATGTCGTCCGAATTGAGCCATAGTTTTCATTTTAAATTTTTTTTTTATTGCTTTACAAAAATTTTGGCTGGTTTTATGTTGTTAACAGTTTAATACATTTTTGGCTGTGTAAATTATATATGTTTATATTGCTCTGATTTTATCTGTATGCCGCCCTGAGATCCCAGTGATAATAGGGCAGGATACAAATGTTTTAATAAATAAATAAATAAATAAATATCCATCGTAGGAATAAAAAATGTATGAAGCAGAACCCAACAGAGGGAGGTTACTAGAAGGGATGCCTGAGGAATCCGTAGTGGAATCAGATGAATTTGGATTTTTATGAATTTGACCCATGGGCTCCACAGTGGACCGGCTTCTCCCCATTTGGGCAGTTTCCATGGATTTGCATACTGTTTTTCTAACTTTCTGGAATTTTACACAATAATAGAAAAATACACAAAATAAATTTTAAAAATGGTTGAAAATGTGCCTTTCCCGCATAGGCTAAAGCGTGAAAATGCACATTTTAGCAAGTGAATCTGCACAAATTTGGAAACTAAAAACAAATCTGATTCTGTCGATGAGCGGATGATGGAACGAAAGCTGAATGACAAGCCATGAAATATAGACAGAATGTATTTTACACAATCCATATATCCCTAGTTACTAGAGCATGGATAGAATAGCTATCCATTTTCTGGTGATCTCCTGATTCGATTATTGCAGTGTTCTATACATAGGGCTAACTTTGAAGGAGGTTTAGAAGTTTCAATAAATTCCAAATACGGCTGCTAGAATTTAATTGGTACAGTTCATTCAGATCACCTCTTAGCGGTTTTAATTGAGCTTCACAGTTTGCCTGTTTGCTTCTGAACCTATTTGATAATGTTGGTGATTATCTTCAAAACCTTCAGTGGCCCAGTACCCAGTACTCAACAGAGCACCTACTCTATCATATCAACCTGTATCCTAAATTGATCTGCCAATGGCTTTCTTCTCCAAGTGTCTCCTCCATCAGAAGTGGGGCAGATGTCAAGCATCTATTGTGGTGTCCCAGTTATGGAATGTTGTCTTGGAACCAATGTTGTTTTATTCACCCAGCCATTTTAATTACTCTTCTTTGGGCATTTTCTTTTTTTTAAAAAAAAACCCAGCTCTTTTTATGTGTTCTTATTATTGGTTTATCTTAGTGTGTTGCATTTTAACTCTGTGCTTGTTCTTTTATATTATTGTAATTTGCCCCTGGAAATATTTTAAATACGTACATAAATTTGCCTCCGAACAGGTTGCAGCAAATACTAGTTCTGAATCACAACTTATTTAGAACCTTTTTCATCTGAGCTTTATATTAGGGACGTGCATTGGATTTGGCCAAATTCTGAGTAGAACTGAGCTGCTTTGGAGAGATGCTTTGGTTCCCCAAGGTGAAGCGTGAAAGAAGGCAGAGCTGGACCTTGGCTTTCTGGAAGCTTTGTGAGCACTTTGGCACCTTGGAAGGCTTCAAAAGGCTGGCATTATGGCTGCAAAAAATTGCTACTTTAATCTTGTTTTTCGATATATGGAAAATAAGATGGGAAAAGGAGGGAGAGGAGGGAGAGGAGTTGAGTGACTAATGTGTTGAACTTTTAATGTCTGATCAAAAGAATGGGCTCTTCCATCACAGTACTTGGGAGAGGGATGTTTAGTCTGATGTAATGCTTTGCCCAAGTCTCCATTGTACCCTTTGTTCGTCGCGACTTAACTGAGTGGGAACAGCTTGGATAGACTGAGAGATGGGTTCTGTTTATGTGTACTACCCTTCCGGATTCCAATTCTTATCCAAGCCAATCCTCATCCTAAAGATTCTTTCAGCTTTCCAGTCCTTTCCCTAAATTCTTCTTTTTCCATTCCAATCCATCCATTCAAAAACCTCTATGTCGGCTGTTTTCATAGAAATTTCGCACAAAATAATAGCAGGGTCCACCCCCCTCCCCCAATCCTGTGAAGTCTCCACTAAGCCTGCAAATGTCACTCAATTCTGTTTCAAAGTTTTAAAAATTAGAACCATTTGTTGATTTCCAATGACAGTCAGCGGGAGGTGCAATACTTTGGATTTCTGAATCCCATTTCGGATTTCACCCCTAGTTGAATCAGGCAGCCTTTGAATCAGTCTGACTCTAATTGGGCTGTTGTCTGAATTGGGGTCTGAACTGAAGCTTGTGGTCTGTGCATACACCCCTACTTTTAATTTATTTTTTAAAAAGTAAGAGCTAGGTCCCACCATTAGAGTATAAAGAGTGAGAAAGGGTTTGTTAATAGGCAAAGAATTTTCTGGAACTCTGGACAAAGGTGCTTCTACACTAGATGCTTACTCTGAAATAGGTTCATTTTGTTAACTTGCATTTTATGGGGCATCTAAATGATCATCAGGACCTTCTCCTATGTTTTCCCTGTAGTTCTGCCATCACAGAAACTTCAACTTTGTGGGGAAAGATCGACACAGTAGCACAATATTCAAAGGTGTTCATTTTAATGACACTTTCAATTTGTGCTAAGGCACCTTTTTAGCCGTATAATTTTGAGGGAAAAATTGAAATATTCATACAATAGTTCTTAAATTAAAAGGCATTTTAGTGAAACTGTTACCGCCATTATGTCCAGTGTGTGTATTATATATATATATATATATATATATATATGAAATATTTATGGTTTATAAATCCCATTTCATGAAATCATGCCCAAATCAGTTCACAGTAAAAAATATACTTTCTCTTATGATGATCTAGATAAAGCTCATGATCTGCTCATCTGGAGTGGGAATTTCCCCCTGGAAAGGGACCAAGCAGTAAATATACTGCCTCCTTCATAATACGGTTTTCCTGCCTGGAAAACAAAGTGAAGTGCTGCAGCCAACCTCAGTATCACCCTCTCTCAAAGGGAAAAACTACTCTCCCTTTGCTCACATACTTTTCACCTTTTCTACATTCTTATCTAAATTTAAATGGGGCTACGTCTTTGTGGTTTCCACTGAGGATTGATAGATAATAACGTCATACAGAATTTCATCTTTGAAGATAGATGCAAGTTTTGTAGAACAGTGGGGCTGGTTTGGTGCTGCCTTCAGTACATTAATTCAAATGTATGTCTTCTTCACCAGGGTTGAGTTCTGAGAAGATCAGGTCTGCATTTTTGCAGCAGAAAGCTGCTTGAGGACAGTGCTGATTGGCTAGTGTGCGTGAAGTCACCAAGGTGCCCTCTCTCAATCTCAGAACAGTTGTGCTACTGTTTTAAAAACAGAACTGTTAAAAAGGCAAAAAATTACTATAAAAGACATGTGGCATTTAAAACACACACACACACCAGCAGTCAGAATAACGGAGGTGTGGGGTAGGACAAGACTGCAATCTGACCTAATGTTTAACTTGCTGGAAGGAGGATGTGTGGGGGAACACAGCTCCTGGTCTTTCCCCTCCCCCCCTTCCGGAATGCCAAGCAGATAATCAAGCAGAAGCTGGATCCTTCATTCTTTTCCTTTGATGGAGGTCCTACTTCACCCTAACTTTAAATGGTAACACTTCTTTGCAAGATGGTTTGCATGTCTAATTAAAATCTAATGGATGCATTTCAGCTAGATGAAGACCTTTGATTCAAGCTCAATGTGTTTTCCAAGTTGAACCTATGTAGTCCAAAGTAAGCACCATTGAGTTCAATGGAGCTTCTTGGACCTTCCTCCCAGGTAATCATGCATAGGATTGCAGTGATGCTGATCCAAATAAATTAGGTATTATGCTATGTACTGCTGCTCTTTGGTGTGCATGTGGGTATACTATCATCATGCACTCTTGCACTTTACCGCTGCTTATCTGCCTTCTGTATGAATTGTGAAGGCAGGAGAAAGCCTATCTCACCCCATGAATGAATAATATATCTTTAAATGTGACATCTGTCATCATCCTCAATGATGTCATAGCTCCACAAGTTTCATTCCATTTTATGTGTTTTGAAGTTTTTAGATTTAATCCAGTTCATTATTGGGAGATACTGACAGCATTTTTTGTTGATTCTTCATGAAACAACTTTTAGTGGGAGATGAGCAAAGCAACACCAATAACAATACTCTACAAGAGAGTGACTCTTACTCTAAGCCTCTTAAAAAGAGAGGATTGCTACTTCCTACCTTTACGGTGCAATTCTATGCACGTTTAGACAGAGAAACCTCCTACAACTCCCAGTATGCCCCAGCCAGCCATGCTGGGAGTTGTAGGATTTTTTTTCTATCTGAACATGCATATGACTATGTCCTTAATCACACCTCTATTACTTTCCATATAATATCAGGCTAAGTATTATATATCCTAACTTTCTCCACCTCGGTGGTGACCAGATGTTTTGGATTTCAGTTCTCATCAGCCCCAGCCAGCATGGCCAATGGTCAGAAATGCTGCGAGTTTTAGTCCAAAGCATCTGGAGGGCATCAGGTTGGGGAAGGCTGGTTTTGCCCCAGGGTAAGTAGCCAAAAAAGTGTAACATATACAGGTAGTCAGTGGCGTCATTCATGACTAGAGTTGAGTTTCCAGTTACAGAACATTAACAGGCTGCTTGTTGCCAAGTTGCTGGGAGTGCTCCAAATTGGCTGTTATATATCTTGGCTTTTGCTATTCTTTGGCAGTTTGATGCTAATTAAACAGCATTAATGAGCTGGAGTTTAATTTTCCCACCTTTGCTGTTGCCTTTGCTTAGTATAATGTCTGAATTGTATAGAGACAGCATGTTTACCAGGGAGGGCAGATGCACAAATAATTAAACAGAACCTCAGCAATTTCACTAAATTTAGAATTGGTAGATGCAAGAGCAGGCACTGTAATCAGTTCATGATACTGAGCTATAAAGACAAGATTACTGCTGCCTCACATGTTCTGTTTCTTGTATTATTAATTATTATTATTATTATTATTATTATTGAATGGGAGAGTAACAGTGGAATTCTATGCATGTCTACGTAGAAGAAAACCTAGTTCAATGAGATTTACTACCAGGCAAAAGTGTGTAGGATTGTAGCATGAGTGTTTCTGTGTCTACTCATGTTGGCAAGCCAATATAGAGCTGTAACACATGAACGGCTTGCAAGCGGCTACAGAAGCAGATTTATTCAAACTTTGAAAACCTAATATGTCTGTGGCTACAGATATTCTGATTCTCTTTATCAGTGAATTCTGCTCATCAGTGTGCTATCAGCTTTGAAAACACAGCATAGTTCCTCCCCACCCTGTCCTTCCAGGATGTATTCTGAGGTGTGTGTGTATGCGTGTGTGTGTGTGTGTGTATATATATATATATATATATATGAGTTAGGAAGACACAACATATAGAGCACAACCAGTACTGATGACACGCTTGCTTATTCAACGTTTGTATATTTTCAAAAAGCCCACCTCAGAATAGACCTGTGAAAACGAGACGCTCTCCTCTTCGAACCTCATATTTTCTTCTCACAAACATTTCCCCCAGTGAAGGACCATCAGTGACCAAAACACTTCATGCCTTTCGAGCTGAAATATCAACTTGTATTGAACTTTGAACAAAAAAAGAGTTTCTCAACTCACTTAACAGTGAGTTGCTCTTTTTCTCAGAGGTTCCCTCTTTCTGGACTAATACTAATACACGTATCAGCCTCTTAATGTGGTTACCTGGAACATTATGCTCATCACACCATTCACACATTATTATTATTATTATTATTATTATTATTATTATTATATCTTCTTTTATAAAGTTTACTCCAGTCTCTATTTTCTGAGGGGGAGGCCTTGCTTACCATACCACAGGTGTACCTCTTGGTCATGGTAGAAAAGAGGGCCCCCTCAACTGCGATGCCCACCATGTGGCATGTTCTTTCTCATCAAGTTCAGGCTGGCTTCTAGTATGGAGTGTTTGTGCTGACAACTGAAAACATATCTGTTCGTATGGACATTTTCCTGATTGCTAGCATTGCCAACTCTCCTTAAAAAATACAATAGTTTGCTTCATTACGGAATTGATTAGTTTTGTTGTATTTTCTTAAGATTTTATATTTTAAACCACTTTGGATTTTAAAAAAAATATGAAAAGCCATATAGAAATTTTCTATCCTCCTCCTCCTCCTCCTCCTCCTCCTCCTCCTCATCTAATGTAACAGAAAAATAAAATGTGTGTTGGACTCAAAGGAAGCTGTCATAGCTGGGCCATGTTGCATTAGTTAAGATAAATATCTGTCCTAGTTTATTGTTTTTGCCTTTACTATTAAAAACAATAAAAACAGTTTGAAGGACATTATAAATAAATCGATTATAGACTAAAAAGCTCCATATATTATTTTAATGCACAACACACACACACACACACACACACATTAAAGGACAGAGGTTTATTAGTTATTATCAAGCTGCTTTATCAGTGGCAATGATTCAGTGGTATGATAAGCCAAGTTCATACTAGAGAATTGAATAAACGGTGTTATAGCTAAATTAGGCAAAGGTAGTTGGATGAAGAATAGGAATTAAGTAAAGTAATAAAATGATGTAATAAGAGCAAAATAGTGTAATAAAATGCAGTATTGAAATATTGGGACAAGTTAAGATAATATTTATGTTAGATTTATCTATCTATCTATCATCTATCAATCGCAATAGGTTAACAGGTATTATAATAATAAATTATAGCCAGAAAAAGAATTTTGAAAAATAAAGTTTTTTTTTGGGGGGGGGGGGAGAAAATATGATTATTTCTTTCTTAGATCAAGGTGTTCAGGCTCTCATTTTGTAATTCCTACAAATTCAAAGTTGTTATGATAGTTTGACATGGCATAATGATTTAAGTAGATCACCAATAATGGTTGAATGTGTACAGATTGGTTATAAAGGTCAAAATGGTCTATTTTCAGTGTGGTAGTAATAGTTATCTGATATACAAGCTGTTGAAGTAGGTATTAAGAACAGATGAGAATCAATGTTTCAGATCAGAATTTCAGATCCGCAATGGGATGTAATTAGCCAGAAAGTTCCTAAGTACTCTATGAATATTGCCTCTAAAGACAGCTTCGATAATATTCCAGTGGACCTGTAACCCAAAGAAGTTTCAAAAGGTAGAGCAGTTGACAAGATAAACCAGATTTCAGACATCTTTGGTGGGAATATAAATCCATTAAGAATTTGTTGATCAAAGTGATTGATACAGTTGAAGAAATTATGAGACATAAATTACCAAGTAAATTTTCTAAAATAATAGCAAATAAGTGCAGTATACTGGAAGCCAAAAATTGGGGTGGGTGGGGAAGCTATCAACATCCATCGAGGACTGGAAAAGAAATATCTGGTACAGATTGCTAATATATAATATTTATTTATTGCATTTCTATAGAGCCCAATAGCTAAAACTCTCTGGGGTGGTTCACAAAAATTAAAACTGTCAAATACAATTCATAGTATAAAACAAAGCACAATATAAAAAGCACAATATAAAAGTATGATATAATAGCACAATCAGGATAAAACCAAGCAGCAATGCAGAGATTTATACAGATTTAAAACAGCAAAGTTAAAAGACTAAGATGATAAACTGTTAAAATACTGGGAAAATAAAAAGGTCTTCACCTCGCGTCAAAAGGAATATAATGTAGATGGCAGGCGAACCTTTCTAGGGAGCTCATTCCACAGCAGGGGTGCCACAGCAGAGAAGGTCATCCTCCTGGTAGCCCCCTGCCTCATTTCCTTTGGCAGGAAGCTCAAGGAGAAAGAAACCTGAAGATGATCTTAGGGTCCAGGAAGGTACATTTGAGAGGAGGCATTCCTTCAGATAACCTGGCTCCCAGCCATTTAGCACTTTGACTGTTTATACCAGCACTTTGAATTGGGTCCAGACCTGGACAGGCAGCCAGTGAAGCTGGAAAAGGACTGGCGTAATGTGGTATTTTACCAAATATTACCAAAAACAAAAACACTTTGGAGAAGAGAGCAAAGTATAGAAAAAGAAAAAAAAAGATTCACTGGTTAGTAAGCAATGTTAGTCCTATGTAAAATAGACCCATTAAAATGAATGGGACTTAAGTTAGTTGTATCTAATTTGCCTCATTCATTTCAGTGATTCTACTCTACAGAGAACTAACATTAGATACTACCCTTTGGAATCTCAGAAGAAATTTATTATTGAAATAAAAATCTGATTATCAAAATATGGAGGGATGTGTTAAAGATAACATGCTTTCCAAGGGATTCATTATAATATAAGGCATTACTAATCTAGCATGCATAAAAATATACTCAAATGTCCCAAGCCAATTCCCCATGTGTCCTGGGATGATAAAATGCCTCACAACCAGAAATATGTCTGTGGTGTAAAACGATGTATGTTTTATACTCAAAATATTAGAAAAGTACCAAAACTATCAAGTTAAAACTTCAGTTAAACTTTATTATTACTAATAATAAAGTTATTAGTCTTGTGGGGTATTTTCACTAATCCCATAAGTATTTTGTCTCTGGTAAGATAAATGTTTTTCAATGAAATTGCATTGTTTGTGTCAACTAGGGTAACCATATGGAAAGGAGGGCAGGGCTCCTATATCTTTAACAGTTAAAGATATAGTATAGAAAAGGGCATTTCAGCAGGTGTCATTTGTATGCACCTGCTGAAATTCCCTCTTCATCACAACAGCTACAGCTGCAGGAGCCCTGCCCTCTGTTGTATCCGGTCTCTCTGAAGAGGGAATTTCACCAGGTGCTGCATGCATACAAATGACACCTGCTGAAATGCCCTTTTCTATACAACTGTTAAAGATATAGGAGCCCTGTCCTCTTTCCCATATGGTCACCCTAGTGCAAATCCACTGACACCTAGTGAATTTTGACCTGCTCCCCTAGATCTATTTTCTTTGGAAAAACACATGGGACATTTTATACTCCCACCCCAAATTTTGGTGACATAGACATTCCAATGGTAAAAGCAATAGATTCTGGGAATAGTTTATGCCCCATGTTGTGGATAAAGGACATGGTGTAGTGATTGCCCCATTTGAGGTTGGACTGGCCTATCAACAATTTACCTGAAATGGATTAACCTGATATAGGATTTTTTTATGAGGCATTGTATCTCCATGTAATAGTATTGGGCTATTCAGTATCCACAACAACTGACCCTAAAACTCTAGGCATCTTGTCAGGTGTGCTTAGGCTGACCATATGAAAAGGAGGACAGGGCTCATGTAACTTTAACAGTTGTAGAGCAAAGGGAATTTCAGCCAGTGTCATTTGTATGCAATTAGTTCCTGGTGAAATTCCCTTTTCATCACAACAGTTAAAGTTGCAGGCACTATACTAGAGTGACCATATACAAAAGAAGGCAGGGCCCCTGCAACTTAAACTGTTGCTTTCAGAGTCTGCTTTATCCATTTTTGGTCCCCACTGATTATTTCTTCTAGTGCCACTACTGGGCCTCCATGTTTGATTAATTATGCCAGGGATGGGGAACATGTGGCCCCCCAGTTGTTGTTGGACTCCATCAGACCTAACCAGCACTGCCAGTGATGAGGGATGATGCGTGTTGCAGTCCAAAAATATCTGGAGGGTCACATGTTACCCACCCCTGATTTATGCACATTTACTTGAGAACATTGAAATTCAGAGCTGTAAGTGATGATCTTGCATTCTTGGAAGAGATGCAGAATGGGCCCTATGTTGACTCTGTAATCACTTGTCTCCCCCACGTTCCTATCTCTGTAATCTGTTAAAAAGTCACTTTCCCTTTCTCTTTTTCTTGACTTTCTATGGTGCTCAGAGAGCCATTAGGAAATGTGTTTTGTGTGTGTGTGTGTGTGTGTGTGTGTCTGTGCATCTGCTAAATGAGTTAACATTCTCAACAAGAATGGGTGGGAGACAGAGTTGGACAGAGGGCAAATAAAATTTCTGCACTTTAACACACACACTCACACCTCTTTCAGCATGAAATATGAAATTTCTAAACTTTAAAAACACACGCACACCCCAGTGAAAACCTTCACTGATGATGAAAAAGTCTTGAGAATATAAACTTTTTTTTATGGCTTCAAAGGGCAGAAATAGAAATATCATTTTGTTTTATACAGTGTGTGTGTGTGTGTGTGTGTGTGTGTGAGAGAGAGAGAGAGAGAGAGAGAAGGGCCTTCCTTTGAAAAATAATAATGGTAATAAGCATGATTATATACTTTTAACAACCTGTCGTTTCCCCTCCCTCTGTACATTCTTATGATTGTAGCCAGCCTCACCCCTTCCTTTACACTGCATATTTTCCATTTTAAGATTTCCTGTTAAAACTAAAGGGCAAAGATCTTGTCAATAACTGCACGAAGCTGGGATTATTTGCTGTGTGTAAAAGGTAGCCTCCAGGCTCTTGCTTACTGGTAGTGGTGACTCTCCTTATCAAGGGAATCAGGGTCTCAAGTTCACTGTCTTTGAGTTCCTACTGATTTGTTCGGCTAAAGTCCCGATTCTCTGTGCAATCTGAGGATCTTCTTAAAACAGCAGAATATGCTCTTCTAATATAATAGTAGGTGGCAGGCTGGCCTCCCCCCCACACCCCCCTGCTCCAGGGAGTGTTTCCTATCTTATTCCTTCTCTATCTTCATCTGAACTTATTTTCTAGGTGACACATACATATGCTTTTGTGTGGGTGTGAGCTTTAGAGTAAAAAGGAGTGGAGCCAATGAGGTAGAAGTTAAGTTCATTCTTCTTGTGAGGAATAATTGGAACAGTCCAATATAAATTTGTTTTCTCTGAATCACAGGCTCAAAAGGAGCAAAGCATTTAAGCACACAGCTGCAAGAATGTGAGTATGCTTGGAACAAATGCTCTTTGAACATCCCTATGGTGTAAATACTCAGATATAACAACTCACACACACCGTGGCCCCACACGACAATAAAGGAGTGTTTATAGCTCTGTCTACATCATACGATTTGGATACATGTGAGCACGTTAATGAATGATAGAAAATGGAAAAGCGCCACTGAAAAGTTGAATGCACATTCTGGCTAATGTAATTTCTACAAATGTACTGACCAGTTTCAGTTGAAAAGCAACTACCTAGCTTTGTTAAGCCAATAAAGCTTAAAGGATAGCGCCTAGCATTCACATTCCTATCAGGTATGAAGAGATGTTTATTTGTTGAATAAAGCTTTGTAAATTACAAAGCAGACTTCTTTATTGTCTGACATCATGGCAGGAGGGCTTAGAACCACAACATATACGGAGAACAAAAAGTCCCTTTTAGCATGATATATGAAAATGCCCTTAGTACAATTCCTTCTCTTATTTGTTACAACTCCTAGGCTTGAGGGAACAACTTGGGGGCAGCCATGATGATTAAATTGGTATAAATTTAATATAAGATTGCAATGAAGCTATGCCCTAGGTTTTCTGAAACAGTTTCAATTTCCTGAGGCCTGTCTTGCCCTGGGATGGATCTGTAGTGGTGGCAGGTCATTTATATGACGCAGCAGCCATTGCGGAGCCGTCCCAGGGTATTTCCCTGAGGCTCCGGTTTAAAAAAGTGGAAGACTTACCCTGATTTTTTTTCAGCTTGTGGCGAGGCGATGGCGGCATCTGCCGTCTGTCACCTTGCTCCGGAGCTGCTTCGAAGGCATGTCTGGGCAGATGGCGAACCCTGATTGGCATGGGGAGAAGCCAAACAAAAAGGTTTTAAAAAATCATGGGGAGGTGCAGGCACCCCAGTATGCAGGTGTGGCGCCTCCTCCAAAGGGAAAAAAATGGGAATGCGAGGAGGTGTGGGCACCCCGGTCATGGGCATAGTGGCGCCTCCTCCAAAGGAAAAGTAAAACAAAAGAAAAAGAAACAAACAAAACATGGGGAGGCGAGGAGGTGCGGACACCCTCATGCACAGGCACTCCTCCTCGCATGCAAACCCCACACTAGCTTTTTCGCGTCGGGATAATGCAAGGGAGTGCAAACGTGTGGGTTTGGAGGCTCGCGGCGCCAGTGCGCCGTCATCAAAATGCAGCCCTGGTAGCTAAACCATGTATGTGGAGTCAGCCTATCTACACACGCAGGATCAAACACTTTGAAAACGTTTGGAAAACTGTATACGGAGTGTGTCCTAGGCCCCAACAGTTCTCAAAACTGTTACAAACCATTTTAAACCATTTTAAACCGCTCTAAAGCAGTAGTTAGTGTAGCTAGGTTCAGTGTTATGTCCTCCTATAGTTTCCCAGTGTGAGGGCCACAGACAAATGTTTCCAGGCATTTGTGGCGGCTAAGAGCTCTAGGTATTAGCTAGAGCTGTGTGCAAAAGACCTCTCAAAATTCTCCAGAGTATTTGTGGGCAGAGAAATTGGGGAGACAATTTCACCAAATTTCTTCAAGGGGAGGAGAAATTCTCCACAGTTTCTCATAGATGGGGCTCACTATTGGCAGGGGTTGTAGCACAGCTTCTTTCTTTTCCCCTACGTTTTTTTAAAAAAATTCTACTGCCACTACAAGTATTGAGGTTTCTGCTGTTCATCATCATTCTCAGGGCATTTTATAATTTATTTTGGTGGTGTTTTTGAGCTTTCCTGTTCACTGGAATGTGGCAAAGGATTCTGCATTACATATCTCCCAATTGCTCTTTAACCTTCCAGGCTGCCTGGGCTTCTTGGTCTGAAAAACCCCTGTGGGAGGAAGGGTTTTATTATGTCTTTCCCTGGACTTTAATTGAAGTGTGGGAAGCCAAGGAGGCTAAAGGTTGCCGCAAAGATGATTGTACAATGAAAGACAGGACCCTTGTGCACACTCCTTGGCCACCTTCTGAGTAAGGTAAACACAAGAACCCTGAACCCAACCCCTGAGAATTTCTCTGAAACTTCTTCCCCTTTGAATTTCTTTCCGAAAGCAATTTCTTTTCTATCAAATTGGATGAGAATGGTCGATAAAAACATGGGTGACATTTTTGGCACAGCACTGGTATTAGCATCCCAACCATCTTGCAGCCCTGTAACACTTTTTGTCGTTGTAATCTTATGACTGGGATGCAATCACGTCGCCCTGAACCTGCAGTTACACGGTGGTGAATCAAACCTCCCTTATCACCTGTATTTAACTGATCACACTACTGGGTAAAATGTGATATTACGTTTCGCCACCTGGTGTTCCATCCTGCCCACTGAACCAAGACTCTGGGGAGCAGCACAATGAGCAGATTAATTTTATCAACGACCGCAAACAATCCAGAGGCCTTGATATGATACTGTGGCTCCTGCTTGACTGAGTACTGTGTTGTAAATTCAAGTTGTTTTCTGGCATGCAGCTGTCTGATAGGCTGTCACAGAGGATGGGAAGCGGTTAAAATATGGACGTCCTGGTTTATAGTTCCTGCTGTTTAGACCAAATAGTGTACTCAGTGCAGCTATGAAAATCCAGCCAATACCAAACAAATACAGTCCCTATACTAGGCTGACCATATGAAAAGGAGGACAGGGCTCATGTAACTTTAACAGTTGTAGAGAAAAGGGAATTTCAGCCGGTGTCATTTGTATGCAATTAGTTCCTGGTGAAATTCCCTCTTCATCACAACAGTTAAAGTTACAGGCACTATACTAGAGTGAACATATACAAAAGAAGGCAGGGCCCCTGCAACTTTAACTGTTGTGATGAAGAGGGAATTTCACCAGGATCTAATTGCATACAAATGACACCGGCTGAAATTCCCTTTTCTCTACAACTGTTAAAGTTACATGAGCCCTGTCCTCCTTTTCATATGGTCAGCCTACCCTATACTAGCATTTTTCCCCTCACTTCTTCAGGTGTATGTTCAATCTGTTGGGGGAGGCAGTGCTATATCACAGGCATCTTCCCTGACCAGCCATGGGCAGCTATTTTACAACCAGAGCCCTTATGACAGCTAAAAGACTTATACTATCAGATTGGAAGGATAAACACTCACCTCCCGTAATGCAATGGATTGAGGACTTAATAACGTTATCAACATTTGAATGGGTGATATATAAGCGCAACTTGCAAATGGAGAAGTATATGGCTATATGGTCTGTATAATTCTCTCCCGTTTTTTTTGTACGCTTGATGAAAAATGATGACATCCCTGTATATGTAATGTGTTTTTTTCTCTCCCCCCCGATTTATTTTTGTTGTTATCGTTCTGTTTCTTTGACATTCACAATACAAAAGGGGGGGAGATTATGTTGATAAAATGGATGAAATGGGAGTGAAGTACCCTCCTACACAGAAAAGGGGAAGCACCTTGAGGTAGCAGCGAGACTGCAGTGTGATGAGCGTCCTTTAGTGGCCATTGATGACGCTCACTGATCCGCTGGCAACTGTAGACATGGATCTGAGTTTTCAGCAGAATAGACAGACGTCATATAAGTTGAGCATCTTAAACGAAACAGCATGTTCTCCTTATGCTAAGACGGCGAAAGGAGATAACTGTTATGATGGTATAACTGGTGCCAAGGCCCATAATTGGTTTCCTTTTTATGGCAACCTGCTATCTAGAACTAGTGATAAAGTGATTGTTTTCTTCTGAGTCATGGACATTGGTCTACGCTGACACGGTTACGTGACTAAGCAGAGAGAGGGAATCTTGTTTTATCTTAATTTCTTGGATAATGGCCTCCCCTTGGTTGTGTTTACCTCTGTTTGTTTCCATGCCCATAGCACAACAGGCTTGCGCAAATCTGCGCTGAGAAGTATTCCCCACAGAAGATGGTCTTTGCTTTGGCACAGGCCATTTTTCCTCACTCCCATCTCCCAATATATTGTTTTAGGGCGCAAACCTATGCACGTTTAGACAGAAAAAAGTCCTACAACTCCATGCTGGCTGGGGCATGCTGGGAATTGTAGGACTCCTTTCTTCCTAAACATGCATAAGATTGTACCCTTAATCTACAAATAGTTCCGGAGACAATCATTTATGTATAGTTCTCTGAGAAAAGCCGGATTAAGGACTCTTTTTCCGGTGCCAGAGAGTACAAAATACACATATATCCCATCATGTATGAGAGGGGTGTGCAGATATAATTCATGGCATTCCCCTCAATAACACTTTCAAGCTGGAGACTTACGCTTTCTTCTGCTTGTTTGTTTTTCAAGGGAAGATAATGTGAATTATCCAGATGGTTGCCTTTCATGAATGATGCAATATACAGATATTTGTACTCAGCTATGCAATTTTGTTAAGTCCTAGGAATGACTAGGGTGGGGGTGCTCAGGAGACTCTAGTTGGAAGGCACAGGGTCAAGGACAGAGGTCTTCATGAAGTCCTTCAAATCCATGCCTTAGCTAGATATTCAGTTAGTTAATTCTTTGAAGGCTTTTTGCTGCCTCCCCCTGCACTCCTGGTGTGGAGCACACAATGACACTGATTATTATTGTTAAGCAGGGAAAAAATGAGTTCAGCAGTCTCCACATTCAGTATGTGAGAATGGGGGGCATTGTGGTACTAGTACTAGATCAGAGCTAGTATGAGTATACAAAATGAGGGCTTTGGGATCTTATTTTAGCCCCTGTATGTGGGATTTAGGGGGGGGGGAAGTGGCTGGGTGGGAAGGTTTAATCCTCCCCAAGCACTGTGCCCTGGTCTGGATTAGGGCCCTAAACAGTTACTCTGAGGTAAAAAGAAAGCAAGGATAAGCTACACACTAAATATTTAACATAACAGGTAGCTTAGCCTTGAAGCAAAATCCAGGGTGGTTCAATGGGCCAGAGGAGTGGTATTTAGTTTGTGCTGTGTTCCTCTTTAAGGATAAGGTTCACAGCTGGGTGGGGATGTTAGATCCAGCTCTGTCTTTGGATGCCCAAGTGGTATCTGTGGCACAAAGCTCCTGCCCATGATGTGCGTAGGACTAAACTAGCCAAAATGTCACTACACACATCAAAATCACCCCCCCCCCCCCATCAAAAGACAGGAAAGCAGCAGCAAGCAACATCCACACTTGCACAGGTTGCGGTACTGTTCCATTTTATTTTTAAAAGTCAGATTTGCTGTGATGGGAAAAACATGGAACAATCACTGGGAATGTATGGACTGGGAACAAACGGGTAGCAATGACATAAATTGTGAGTGGATGGGACATTGTTAGTCCCCAAGAAACCCTTGTCTGGAAGGAGAGACATAGCCCAGCCACTGTTATCCATGCTCTTGTAACAATCAAATCGGTCTGCCTTTCAAGACTTCTCAGCAACTCCAGTTGTCAAAAGTACTGGTGCTACCTGCTGACTAGGTCAAGCCGTGAGGAACATATTTGTTCAAAGATATCTTGGATAATAGTCCATTTCCGGGCACAATTCGAAATACCAGCGCTTACTAGTGGGACTCAGATATCTAAAGGTATGCAAACATGAACATGCCAGTATGCTGAGGTAATTTTCAGAGGCTCTTCTCTGAGCGTTTCTGCTCTTGGAGGTCACATGGGCGAGGGGTACGGTGTAACCAGAAAGAAGGCCTTTGCGATTGTGAGGACTGTCTCCAGAATACTCTCCCAAGAGTGACTCATCTGCTGCCTGCTCTCATATCTTTTCAGTGTCAGACAAAGGCCATTTATTTCCCCAGACTTTTTAAAATGGTGGCTGAACTGATCTCAACTCCATTTCCATTGTCTTTTTACTGTTCTGCTTTTGTAATATGTTTTAATTTGTCTTTGAAAGGTTTACAATTCCCATCCTTGACTACTGGTCATTCTGGCTGGGGCTGATGGTTGCTGTAGGCCAAAATATCTGCTGTTGAGGAACGCTGGATTAGGGAAACAATCTGCACTTGGACTAAAGGAGAGAAAGAGATTCAGTGCTATTCCATGCTATAAAGGGACCATCTCATTATAATTTGTATAATAAATTTCCTTACAGAATAGTATCAATAGTTTCAGAAATTTCCAGCCCAGTATTGCTTCCATTTTATCTGCTACTAAGAGTGCCAGAATATATTTCATAAACAGGAGGCCAACCTATGGAAAATGAAAGATGGCAGGGAGAGTGGAGTGTGAAACTCAACGGGTTTAGTGGTGGAGAATGAAAGAAACCAAAGCCTGGCCTTGATTCAGAGCATCCTTGGAAGTGCCCAACATGATTCCTGCCCTTGTCTGCAAAATTCCTACCAGTACTCACTGTAGTGATCTCCCTTTAAAAATGGACAAATCTGAAAATAATTCTCTGCTCTCTCTGTTAATAGTTTAACATGGGAGGCTTCGTTGCCCTTTGAACTCACAAGTGAGAAGTCATCTGCATAGCATATGGAAGCCCTCTCATCTTGCCACATTCTGTTTTATTATTTAATTTGTTTGGGAGACAAATGGCAAACACGAAAGAAAAGAAAAAAAGGAGACTCTATGTGGTGTTGGCTCTCAGAAATAGAATCCTCAGCAAGCATACCCTGCCAAGGCATTCCCTTCCTCTAGGATGTGAAACTGCGTGCCAGCAATTTGCTTGCAACATTTTGAAACCAAATGTTTTGGGCCAGGTTTGACATCCGAGTTGATAGTTTTCCATCTTTTCCTGATTACGCAAGTATCACAACTTTTATTATCTGAACGCATTAGATAATCAGTTTCTTGAGCCCAAACCTACCAGTGGGAAAGGCCTTTCATGCTGCTTGTAATTCCAATTTGTTTACATCACACCAGCGATTTAGTGCACTCTCGCCATGCCTGGGTGTGCTGATTTGCAGCATGGTAATCACATGACTTTGTGCCTGTCCTGCTGACACCCCGCCTCTTCCCCAGCCTTTCCTAGAACACAAAAAGTCTGAATTATTTTCCCTAAGCACATTTAATGTGCTTAGTTTAGTTTAGTTTTAAAGGAACTGGGGGCTTGAATGGATTGCATCAGGTCCTAGCAGAGAAAAGCAATCTTTCCCAGCAGCTGGCTCCAAGCCTCAATATAAAACTCAAACCTTGCATCCTAGGCAAGAAAGCATTTTTTAAAATCATACAACAGCTGAATCTTTGCAGAGACAGGATTATACTCCCTAGATGCCCCCAAAGAGCTAGACTAAAGGGTTGTTCCATTTTGTCCAGCAGAAAGGCGGTCTGGTTGAAGTGCTCATCTGACAGTACCTGGCTGGAGGGAGAAAGAGAAGGGGAGGGGTGGAGTGGAGCCGAAGAGCTAACAGCCAAGGAGCGAAAGAGCAGCTATTCAGGTGAAAGGGATCATAAGCTTGACGTGCTTCTGCCTCAGAGATAAAAAAATGTGGAGGCAAACTTGGGGGGGGGGAATTAGGTGTGATGGGGGTCTTAGTTTCTCTGTCCCAGTTGAATAGTCTCCCAGTCTTGTATGGTTTTTCATAGTCTGTTTCCAGTATAAAGCATAAAGGTAAATGATTATGATGTTGGCCTTAATATATGTAATAAATTAACAAATCAAAATGTGCAGGGCTAGAAGGTTTTTTTTTTTGGCTTCTTCATGGTTTGGGAGGGGAGAATGTACAAGAAATCTATTTACATGCCGACCACAACAAGTAGTAAAACTTGGAGGTCAAATGGGGGTGGGACAAGGCAGTGGGGGAGTACAAAAAAAATGGGCTTGCACTCTAGTCTATACTAGGGATGGATGGATCATTCTATTTGTGGTCCATGTCAATTTTGCATGCGTTCATTCGTAACTCCATTCCACCATATTTCCGCATTAATGTGCGAATTTACAAACATGTATTGGCTTGTTGTTAAAAACCCACATTTAACAAACCATGAGTTGTTGAAAAGATAGTTGGAGTGAGCATGCAGGCTGGTTCCTGCCTGCCTGCCCACTCCCACTGAGATAAGTAATCCAATGATGCTCTGTCTCTGGGTTGTTTATTGTGACATCCATTACTTCCAAACTGAGAATTCTGGATTGTTGGAAAACCAACAACCAAAATTTGAGACCCTAGGATAAGCATGGGTTCCAAATCAGTGTTGTCTGTCCCCCAACAATTGAGGATTCCAGTTTTGGACATCATGATAAATGACCCAGGTATGGAGTGGCTCTGGGTTATTTATCTCAGAGGGACTGGGCAGGTGGCTGGGACCCAGTATGGATATTTGCTCCCACTCATCTTTTCAACAAACCATGGGTTGTTATGACATGTGAACGAGGTCATTATCTTAAATGTATGCATTTCTAAACATATTTTATGCTAAAATACACATTTTAAATGAATTTTAATGCTTTTAAAGACACACTGGTATGGTTTTTTTTACACAGGAGCTACACCACAACTTTGGAGAAGTTGAAACCCAAAAAATAATTAAGTCCTGAATACACATGGTATTCACAAAGACTGAATTCCTCATGCATCCCCATCCTTGCATCTGGTGTTTACCAGCTCCTATGTCTTAAAGGACAGGTGGGGTTTTCCCAATCAATGTATCTGCATACTGGAAAAAAGACTTCATCCCTAATATAGCTCATACCATGGGTGGGGGGATTGGAGTCATAGTACAGGGAAAGAGTTGGAATCCCTATGTGATCCCAATCCAATTTGCCTCTTATGCTTGCCTTTTGAAAAAGAAAATTAAGTTGTCAGTTCCAATCACCGGACTCTGAAACAACATGTTGTTTGGCCCAAAGACAGGGATTTTACTGTGAATGTTTTCCTATGTTTTGAGCCTTATTAAGAGTTAAACCTTTTAAAACTGGGTGCTGCTAACTGGGAGACTAAACATCTGTAAATCTCACCATTAATCTTCCAGAGTCCCAGTTTCCTGTCTCTGAATCAATATCCACAGACACATAATATATTTTAAACTCAATTGTGGAAACTAGGGCCAGATCTACACCAAGCAGAATATAACACTTTGAAAGCAGTTTGAAAACGGTATATGGAATGTGTTATGGGCCCAAACAGTTGTCAATACCGTTATAAACTATTATAAAGCAGGTATGGTTGTAAACTGCCTTGGGAGGGCTTCTGCCCTGAAAGTCGGCTAAGAAATGTTTTAAATAAATTTAAATAAATAAAATAGTGTAGATCCTGCCTAGGACAGTCCACTCCACCCAACTAATTTTATGATTTCCCCCCCTTATTTTCATGAATAATGCATTACAAAGTACATGTTGTTCTTCCATTGTAGATTTAACAGAAGTTCTTAAAACTTCTTAAATAAGTGCTTAATGTACTGAATATCAGTGAATGAAAATCACTGAACCAACTTACTGAATATTACTGATTGGACTCCAAAGTGTCCTATTTGACTGCATCATTCTCTAATTTAATATTTTTCCTCACCTCTAAACAGCAGGTTCATTTTTCATCCAATGTTGGTGATAAGAGCAAAAAAGGAGATCTCCACATATGTTATCTCTAGTAATTATTTTTCCCAGATTACAGTGGCGGCTTGCCCAAAGCAAGTGTAGAGATTTAAAATACAGTTGCAGATTTAAAACAGCAGAGCTAAAAACTGGAATGCTAAAAATACTTGGGGAACAAAAAGGTCTTCACCTGGTGCCAGAAAGAGCACAATGTAGGCTCCAGGCGAAATTTTCTAGCTCATTCCACAACTTGGGTGCCACAGCAAAAAAGGCCCTTTCCCTGGTAGCCACCTGCCTCACTTCTTTTAGCAGGGGCTCCTGGAGAAGGACTCTCTGAATATGACCTTAGGGTCCGGGCAGATACATATGGGAGGAGACGATCCTTCAGGTAACTGGCAGCCAGTGCAGCTGGGAAGGTATTGGCCTAATATGATCTCATTTGCCAGTCTCTGTTAACAATCTTGAATAGGGCTTGCCTCTGCCTTATATGTGTACTATCTCTCGTCAGCTAACTGTGCACTCCCAGAGTGAAACTAGTCTGCGATTCCACTTTAGTTGGCATGCCAAAACAAATGCTCAAATCTGTAATGTTTAATGCATCTGAACTTGAAGGGAATATTCACTTAAAGATAAAGTAAGGTTGAAATATCCTCTTAGAACTGGGAAACTGTGTTGTGTGCCTAGCTGTATTTGGGCGCAGCTGTCTTTTGGATCTCCATGATCTTCTCAGGAATCCTGTTCCTGGATCCAGTGAACCCAAAGTATCTCTTCTTTGGGCATGAGAGAGCCTTGTCTGGTGTGTGCTGATTGCTAATTGCCAGCTTAATCCTTCTGCTGTGTCACAGCTGGGGCATTGCCAACTGACACAGCACAGCTGAAAGAGATGGTGTTGTGTTTAACTGGATTAATGACTGTACAATTACAAGTCTCCCTAAATGCCCTTCTACAATTAGAGCTCATCATATCTTTGCAACCTGGCAGGCTTTTAAAAAACATAATTACAGGCCACCAGCATTATTTGTGTTCAACTCGAGGCAGCAGGAGGAGAAGGAATTACTGGAAGCAGAAGGTGGCTACATGCTTACAAGTGACCATATTGAACTTGTTCTGCAAAGAGACCTCTGCAGTGAATATGTCTGTCCAAGCATATATTCCCCCCCCCCCACACGCTATGGTGTCCAGGAAACCCCGGACAGATATAGATTGTGGGTAACGCCACGTGTCATACCTGTGTGTGAGATGCAGTAGCACCGCAGTAAATTCCCTGTGTAGATTGGGCCCTGGACCAAACAGAAACACTTTTCTATAACCACCAGAATTACCTCTCTCTTCTTTGCCTCCGTATAACGCCAAGCAGGGCCACCTCTAGGATCAATGTGCCTTGGGTAAGAAGCAGCGTCAGTGAGCTCCAGGTCCATTTTCCAGGGATGCCCACATCGTATGGCGTGTGCACAATGGAACGGCAAACCTAGCAGAGTAAAGTAGTGTCCTGCTCTGCAAATGGCATCTAAGGGGAAATTGGGGTGGGTGCGTGGGTGGTGAATACTTTCAAATTAATTGATGGAAGCTCATTTTTGTAGTTAGTACCTGTAGTTAAAGACTTTTTAAACATATCTTTTCCCCTGCCCTAGCTCACTGCAGACAGTACACTCAGCAAACACTGAGCCATGAAGTGTAGCTCGATGTCCCCTTCAGCTCCATGCCCAAGGTGGGTGCCTAAGGCTGGTGCTAATTCTGCTGTCTCTTTCTTATATGGCTTGGGAGAACACCTCTCCCAGCATAAACCTACCCATGTATTATATTAATCATCTAAGGCCTTCCTCCAGGTGCCTCCTCCGAGGGAGGCTCAGACGGCAGCAAGAAGGGAGAAGGCCTTTTTGGTGGTGACCCCCTCCTCAATTATGGAATGATTTCTCCAACAAGGCCTATCTGGCACCAACATTGTTATCTTTTCAGTCCCAGGTTTAAGACCTCCCTCTTCTCTCAGACATTTGGCAGCGTGTGTTTGTGTGTGTGTATATATATATATATATATATATATATATATATATATATAATATTGCAGCAAATATATGTAAATACTGTATTCTGGTCCTAGGTAAAAGCAAAACCGAACAACCAGTTAGTAGTATAACAAGCTCTATATGGCAGCTTTTCTTTGTGAAGTTTCTCATGTTATGTTCTGACGCTTTCTCAGTTCCCCTTTCTGTTTCCTCGGCTTCTGATTCAATTCAAGATGGAATATTTTAAGCCCCTGAAAGCCACCTCTTTCCTTTCACCCAAAAGGAGAATAATAAAGCCCTCATAGAAGTATGATTGTGTCACTAGGACCCAAAATAAAGCTTAGGGGAAAGTTGTGAAACTCTGCCCGTAGCTGTTTGGTTTGAAAAGGCTCAGCAACCTTTATTAGAGCTTTTCTGATTCTCAAGTGCTGCACATCCCCTCCAACACATGGGTCTCACGACACAGGCAGCAAGCACACAGCTCCCGAGAGATCCAAGCAAGAGACCCCAAATGCCAGAACCCAGCCCGTCTTCCACTTGCACCACATTGGCCCAAAGGTCCCCCCTCATCTGGAATTGCAAAAATAGCCAGATTAGATGGCCAGTGATCTGCATTTGGATTGTTGGATCAGGTGCTGAGTAGCCTTAATTTAGATAAATAATTCACATTACTGCCTCACAGCTATATGCACACGTGTGTTGGCATTTGTGCATGTAAGCATGCATCATCTCTCCAGCATCGCATTATGCATACTAATAATTTATAGCATGGTATGATTTTCACATAATCCTCCTAATCAAATTGGGCAGATGCTTATGTGGTATCCAGATAAGCAGGAAGTTAGCCCATCAAATATAATTCAGTGTGAAGATTTATTTATTTATTATTATTTTTTTAGCATAATGCAGAGGTTCACAGAATCCTGGCTGTTCTTAAGGTGCAGCTGTGTAAAACTTGGTAATATTAATCAAGATGTTTGTGCTTGCTACATATTGCAATTCCATTCATGCGGATTTGAATTCATACTAGTTGAGCTGCAATCCTATAACCACTTTATAGGGAATAAGTCCCCTTTAAGCAGACTGGGACTTACTCCTCAGAAAATATAGGAACTTACTTTTGCTTACGCAAATATCAGTGGGTTTTTTTGCCCCCCAAAAATAGTGACATCAAGGTTCTCAAAACAGCAATCTGCTTTAAGAAAGAAAAGGTGGTAGTATTGATTGGGATTTAAACTGGAGGGTTCCTAGGTTGTCCAATGGTGCTTCCTGTTCTGTGGTGAGTCACTTAGAATTGCAAAGTGGAGGAAGAATGAGGCAATATCACTCTCCTGGGTTCCACCATACCTCCTTGGTTCCCCTGGACCTGGTCTAGCCCTAAATACTTCCAGATCAGGCATGGGTCTTTGCCTGACCAACAATCTACCTGGTCATGAGTGCTACTCCATTTTCTCTGCTTCCAAGTTCCTGCTACTGATGCTTAGACAGGCTGACTGGGTTCACACAGCACACTAACCCATTATGGTTTCTTTTTTGGAACAACCCATAATGGCTTAGTGTGTTGTCTGTGGAATGTTTTTCCTTCCCAAATAAACCACCCTGAGAACCCATAGTCGCAGTAAGGAATATTTTACCTATGGTGGATTAACTTGTTGTCTGTCACGTAGGGGTTATGGAGATCACCTACAGAGCTGTTCAGCTGCTGCCTCTTTGCTCCTCTAAAGCAATCTTTATTCCTGCCTCAAAGGAAGCTGAGATACCTGCCTGACTGGGAGGGAGGATTATAGGAGTAGGAGTGAGTTTAAAATAATAATAATAATAATAATAATAATAATAATAATAATAATAATAAATCTACTCTGTACACTTGTTTGCCTGATTGTCCGCAGGAGAGCAGTAGGTTGATTGCATAACCACCAACCCAGCATAGCTTGCCATGCACCATAGGTTAGCGTGATGTGTGAACTCAACTGCTATGTGGCTCCTGACTTTGGCACTCCTTGTCTTGGGCTCTGGTTATTCTTGTACGGGCTGCCCTGATTGGATTGTTTACCTGGACCTCAGATTCCAAAGTAATGGTCCTCAGATATGCCTGTAAATTCCTCATAACTCGGGTGCCTACCAGGACTTTGTACTTCAGTTTCTATCCCAGCACTGATAAGGAAAGTGATTTGTTCCGACCTTTTCATTTTCTCCAGATCATCTTCTCCTTTTCTGTATTTTATAGTCTGGGGACATGACAGAGAAAGTATTCTATACTTCCTCCAGAGCCAGCCCAAGACAGTTTGTTGCCTAAGATGAAGGACAAGATGGCACCCTTTTCCACCTACAGAAGCCAACTGAACTGGTAGTTGAATATTACTTCAACAATGGTGATGGCACAGTATCTTCCCCTATACCTGAACACAGCAGGTTAGCTTACGGTAGGATGCCTGGAACATATAGCTCTGTCCTTTCACAGAGGGAAACAGCCATGAGGCTGCCACTGCTGGCCCAAGACACCACCCAGCATCTGCCTCCTGATGTGACTGCCTCACTCTACCTAATGACAGGGCTGGCCCTGGTCTTCTCCCCTTTTCAACTGCCAAATTTGCTCCTCTACATACTGAAGCACTCACAATTTTCCATCAGTGGCCAGTGAGCTGAAATCTCAGAAGACATATCTGAGAGGTCCATCCGTTTATTAGCTGTGTAAAACTTATAAAGCCTTATATGGCTTGGGAGAACACCTGTCCCAGCATAAACCTACCAATGCACTACATTCATCATCTAAGGTCCTCCTCCAGTTGCCTCCTCCGAGGGAGGCTCAGAAGGCAGCAAGAAGGGAGAAGATCTTCTTGGTGATGGCCTCCCAATTGTGGAATCATCCCTCCAACGAGGCCTGTCTGGCACCAACATTGTTATCATTTCAGCACCAGGTTAAGACATTCCTCTTCATTCAGGCATTTGGCAGCATATGATGAGGTTTTAATCAGGTCCCTGATTTTAAGGTTTTAATCTTTATAAACCACCCAGAGAGCTTTGACTGTCGAGCAATATAGAAATCTAAAAAATGAATTAATGAATTTCCCCACTGCTCTCCAGCCAGGCTTTCTTGATCAAAAGCCTACATTCCTTGACCTTAAAAAAGTTAACTATCCTTTTCTCTCTTACCTCAGATCTGCACAATTTGTTGCGGCAATGAGTCTTCTACATGAGCCCTGTATTATATGAAAATGTGCTTTGTCATACACACATACCCTAGTGAGTTACTACTGGCGTCTTTTAATTCTTCTATTGTGTGAGATTTGGGTGGAGTTGAGCAATGTTGTTCTGTGGCTGCTTTGAGATGCCACATTTGGCTGATGGTCTGGCAGTAATTCTTCACCGGATATTTCCACTGACAACATGACAATGACATTCGTGGTAATTTTTAGTCAACTACAAAATGGATGATGATAGTTTGAGGCTTAAGTGGGATGGGACTGGGAATAATTTGGCAAACAGCAACGTATAGCTGTGATTAGAGATGGAGAAGATGGGAAGTCCAGCTGGTTTGCTGCTCATACTAGTCCAGGGAATTTGAATCTCAGGCTAGCCCACCTGGAGTCCCCATCTCTCCCCCCACCAGGATTCTCCGGAAGGCCCCATCCCTTCCACCAGCTATCAACGTTTAGTGGTTTGTGACTTTTATGTAGTTCCCCCCCACCCATTCTAAAAGGTTGAACTACTTCTTCTAAGGGTTATATCCTGATATTTCTTTGTTATATTAGCTGCGCCCTTTTGCCTTTGACTCCACCCCTTTCACTATCAGCCCCACCCACAGCTGGAATACATTTTCAAAGAGCTTCTCCAAAATACATTTTCAAAGAGCTTCTCCAAAATTGAATCCAGCCCTTTGGCCAAGAGAGGTTGTACTAGACGGTAAGGCTGCACACATGACTTTGACCCGAATAGGGTCAGTCCAGGTCTCTCTTCTGAACCTTTGAATATATTCACAGCACAGGGCAGGAGCTGCTCTCTGCCGCTGACCTCTGCTGCTCTGATTCCCAGTCTGCTGCTGACTACAGTTTTCATTTGAGTGCACCAGTAGGTGTTAAAAATGTCATGTCAAAATCAGTGCTGCATAAACACAGGGCTATCCTTTAAATACTAAAAAAAAAAATCTGTTGGTAGAGCAGAAAACATGGACATATGGGGGGGGCATAGGATGCCCAAGCAGGATTGTAGCAGGTAGACAGCTGCAGCAGGTAGAAAGAAGCACAACCTTCTCTTTCCAACCTCAGTCCCCCCCTTCCCAATCACATGGCCCTTACTGGACTTGTAACAGGGAATGATTGCACTTATCCTTGTTCTCAGGTGTGGTCATCTTTGTTTCACAGGTGCTCTGAAGTTTAGTTTATGCTACAACGGAGGGATTAAAAGTCACTGACTGGGTCCAGACAACATAATAGTCAATGGTTGATTATTTAACCCATCATGGGTTATCGTGTTGTGTGGTGGGAGTTTTTTTTAACCAACAGTTGGTTATTTGGCTGAAATAACCAATGCAAGTGACCAACACTGTGCAGAGTTGGCTATTTGAACCACCATTGGTTATTGTGTTGTGTGGAGGGCACTGTTGATTAATTCCTCACCCTCTATTGGTTATTTCGTCAGCCAGAGTTACAAGGCAAGAACGGTCAAAGCGGCAGTTTCTGCTCTAGTCCAGCCAGCAGGATAGACTTTTGCCAGTAATGGTTGATGGGATACTAGTGGAGGAGAGGGCAGGGGATGAGTGAGTCAGCTCTGCATGGACTAATAGTCAACTCAATGCTAATCCTAATCCACACCATGGTTGATTATTATCATGTTGTGTGGGGAGTACCCCCTAGATAAACAACTGTTGAGCTGATTATTACCCCACCGTTGACTATCATGTTGTCCAAACACAGCCTTTGAGATTCTGTTCCATAGAGGTCCTGCGGACAGTACTATTTTTAATTAATGATTTCGCTGAAAATATTTCTTAGCCACACTCCATGCAGAGGATGCCAAGGGCGATGTACAAAAATCTGAATGAAATGATTCACACAAGCATGTCTTAAAAGCAACACACGACCATCACAGAATACAACATAATAATTAAGCAGCAGGAGGGGGAAAAAGCATAAAAACAAATGGAATAAACCAACTTGCTTAAGCCAGGTCTCTCTCTCTGTCTATTATTACTTTAGACCAGGAATGGGCAACTTGTGGCTCTCCAGATGTTTTGGTCTACAACTCCCAGCATCCCTTACCATTGGCTATGCTGGCTAGGGCTGATGGGAGTAGTTGGCCAAAACAACTGGAAAGCCAGAAGTTGCCCACCCCTGCTTTAAACTATGGCCAAAACTATGCCTTGTGTCAAATCATTACAATCCCATCATGGTAAGGTTATATGCTCATTTATTCCCTGCAGGACACACAATGACATTTTTTGTTTGCAGTATTTTGGATAATGTGGAATAAAAAGCAGAAAATGGTATATAGAGTGTATAATGTACCCCAACAGTTATCAGTGCACTTCAATGCTGCTATAAGGAAGTAGTGTAGATCTAGCCTATATCATGAGAATTAGAAAAAAACTTTCATTCTTCCTCTCCTTTTCTAACAGGCTCCTACTCCCGAAAGTTTCTCCTTCCCGCCCTAATCGTCCTGTTCAGCCACACCCAACATTTTAAGAATCTGAAGAATTCTGTACTTTGTTAGTGTTAATAAAGGCTTTCCAAACGTGACGAGGTGGTTGGCTGCCTCGCAGATGGAAGTAATGAAGGGAAGGCTGATTTTTTTTAAATTTTTTATACTCCAAACATGGCACAAATCCACGCTCTAAAATGGATAAAAAAATATATTATAGCTGTTCTTTTCTTACTAAAACCTAGTTTCAGAAACAGCCAGAGTGTGGTCTTTCGCTGTGTGTGCTCCAGGAAATTAATACTTGGGAGAGGTGGCTGAGGTTGCTTTAAAAGGATTAAAGAATTGGAACCGTGCCCCTCTCTCCCCGCTGAAGAAAAACTCTCTTTAGAAGGGGAGAGTGCGTGTTTTGCATTTTTAGCTCAGAATTAATGGGATTTCAGTGATAGCAATCTCTGGATATGTGGAAGGATAGAAATAATTATGAGCAGTTCACAATTAGGGTGCTTCTAAACATGGGCGATTTAGCAACACCCAAGCATTTCTGCTCTGCTTTAAGCCGCAAGTGGAATAGCAACAGTGCCTCCAGACTTCTGCAGTCCAAATCCCGTTCTGTAGCCAAATGCTCCCCTTTCCTCAACGAAGGGAAAGGGTTAAACGTCCTCCTCCCCCACTGCACTCCTGTTCATGATCCACCTGCAGCCACAAGTTAGAAAAAGAAAAGAAACAGGCATAAAACAGTTCTGATTGGAAAGGGCAGGGTGAAAGGGAGAATGCTAATTCCTTTGCCAAGGATTTAAGATTGTCCAAGGAAGCTTTGCTTGTGATGCCCTTGAGGAATGTGGTCTGTAGGGCTACCACATGTGGCAAGGCCTTCTTGCTGATGGCACCACAAGCTTGAACTCTCTTACAGTGGATATTAGGCGGTCCCCCGCACTGTTGTCATTCAAGCACCATTGTGTCTGGATTAGGGTGACCAGATTTTAAAAATCAAAATCCCGGTCCCCCCCGCCCCCCCCACCCAAAACAACCCCCCCACCAAGCCACCCCCCCCAAAAAAAACAGCCTGGACCTACCACCGGGTTCCTCCGCCGCCCGTGTGGGGTCCTCCGTCGCCGCCCGCGCGACCGCGCCGGGTCCTCCGCCGCCTGCGCGGAAGAGGCGGGAGAGGGCCGGATCCAGAAGTGACGTAACCAGCCCTCTCCCGTCTCTTCCACGTGGCCTCTGGCCTTTCTGGGGCTCGTCGCGATGGCGATGAGCCCCCAGGAGCCCGGACGCCCGCGTGGAAGAGGCAGGCGCGGGCGTCCGGGCTCCTCAGGGCTCCTCAGGGCTCATCGCCATCGCGATGAGCCCCCAGGAGGCCAGAAGCCGCGCGGAAGAGGCGGGAGAGGGGCAGTTACGTCACTTCCGGATCCGGCCCTCTCCTGCCTCTTCCGCGCGGCCTCTGGCCTTACGAGCCCGGCAGTGGCGGCGAAGGCGGCGGAGGAGCCTGGGAAGCGGCCGCCCCAGCAGGTAAGTGCCCCCCTTCATGCTTACCTGCTGGGGCGGCTGCTTCCCAGGCTCCTCCGCCGCCGGGTCTACCGCCGCTCCTTGCTTGCTGCCACCGCCACGTGACCCCCCCGCCACCCCGGTTTGCCCCCCCGCCCCCCGGTTGGGCCGGTTTGCCCCTGGATTCCTGGTTAGGACCGGGAAATCCCGAGCCACCTGGTCAGCCTAGTCTGGATCCAGCTCCAGCTGAAAGCCCCCTCCCCTCCTGCTACCAACTGTTGCTGAAGCCATCAGAGGGAAAGGAAGCAGCAGCCAGGCATTCCTCCATCATGTCTGGATATGAGGCTATTAGAAGGAGAGGGAGAGGAAGAAGCCGCCCTTCCACTGTCTCCATGACCTACTGAACTTTACAACTAAGCATCTAGTTCCTAACTTTGCTTCCCCCCCCCCCTTTCCCCTTTCCTTTCAAATCATTTTTTTTAGATTGCAAGCCTGTGGGCAGGGACTGTCTTACGAAATATCTTTGTAGGCCGCCTTGGGAGCCGTTTTGGCTGAAGGGCGGGATAAAAATGCTATAGTAAATAAATATGTATTTATTTGCATAAGCATTTAGGGTATGAACAAGTGTTTTATCTGTTTCCTGCTGTTGTAGTGATGGTTTTATTGTATTTTATTGTGTATTTGTAATTTTGGAGCTAATGTTTTTAATGGTGTTAATAAAGAAAGAAATATGTATTTACATAAGCATTTAGGGTACGGGCAAGTGTTTTATCTGTTTCCTGCTGTTGTAGTGATGGTTTTATTGTATATATGTAATTTTGGAGTTAATGTTTTCAATGGTGTCCATGTGTTGTATTATTTTATATGGATTGTTAGCTGCCCTGGTCTCCTTGGAGGAAGAGTAGGATGGATATATATATATATATATATATATGGATGCTTTTAAGGCCCGTGAACCAGATAGCTATGCTGGTTACACGATCACCTTCTGTGCTGCGTAGAGCAGGTCTGGGACCAGAGAGTCCAGCTTTTCTCATGCTTGTGAACTGCAAAGAATGGGACAGTTCCATTTTTTTTTTGTGAACAGAAAAGATCCATCTTTCTTTTTCATGAACTGTGGCTGTGTCCCTTGAAGGCAGGTTCCACAGGCCAAATAAGGCCTGCCTGTAATCCCAAACTGGCTTTCCAGGGTTCCCATATGCCCTTTCTTAAGGCTCAGTTACTGGCAGTAAGCGCTTTAAGCTAAAATATGCTGGTATGTTTGGTAGATTTATGGCCCTGCCCCTTTGCCTTTGGCCCTGCCCACCACTGGAATGCAGCCCTGAGAACCTCTCTGATATTGAATTGGGCCCACAGGCTGAAAGATGTTCAACAGCCCTGCTTTAAGTCCTGTCTCTTTACATGAATTGGGGTCTACCAGGGGGTGCTGCTGGGAAGGCCAAGCCCAGTAACTTTTTAGCCTACACTGAGGCCCGGTTCGGACGACACGATAATCAGCGGAGGGGGGAAACAATAATCAGTTGTGTTGCTTATTGTGTTGTGTGGAGGGCAACACACAACACATGCACAACTGACAGTACACTATTTGGGGCACTCTAACAACGGAGAAAAACAACGGGCTGCTCAGTTGTTTATCTCGAACTCCATTGATTAAAGTGTTGTGTGGAGGGAACCCCCCTCTCTTTGTGTACTATTCAGTTTGGTCATAGAGTTCGCTGGCTGGAGCAGCCGAAAAAACCCTGTCTGCTCCGATACAGCCGGCAGAACTTGCAGTGCATGCTGGGATACGGCCGGAGGACTGAGGGAGGTGGGAGGGAGGAGACTCATCAGCCCAGAAGGATGCTGGGACTTTCAGCCACGTGACGGGGGAAGGGCAACATGTCATGTGGTGGGTGTTGCTGCGCTGCAGCCCAAATAATGCACGGTCAGTACGCTATTTCCCCCTCCGTTGCCTAAAGTGTCGTCCAAATTCACCCTGAGAGAGATCAAGAGGTCTGCCCATCCGGTATGGTAAGTAAGTGGGAGGGCGAGTTAGAATGGTGAGCTGTGCCAATGGTGTCATCTGATTGGTTGGTTGATTTGAAATACAGAGAGAATAAGGGGTGGAGTGGAGAGCCGGTTAGAGAGTGAGAGGCAGTTAAGGAATTAGGGAGGGCTGGAGTGAGTGGGGTTTAGTAGAGGCTTGAATCAGGATAAGATTAGGAATGTGGGGTTATAGAACTGGGAGGTGGTTAGTATTCCCTGGCAGATGGAGGAAGGTAGATTTATGTGTACAACTTAAAATAAACTTAAAGTGTCTTTTAAATTCTTTTTCTTTATGAATAAAGTTCATTCTTATTTTGTTATATCAACGACGTCTACTCAGTCTTATGCATTACTTCAGTTGGTAAATAAACACACTGGCTCAGTTCGGACGACATATTAAGCAACGGAGGGGTAAATAACATACTGACCATGCGTTAGGCAGGAGGAGCTCCACAGACGACATGCTGCAGCCAACACTGCCCAGCTGCAAGGAACTTGCGGTGGTCATTTTGGTTGCAGCCTCTCCTCCGTGTGTCCCCCAGCCGTATCCCAGCATGCACCGTGAGTTCTGCAGGCTTCATAGAGCTGCCGGGTGTTTTTGGCTGCTCTAGGCAGCAGAACTCTATTCCAAAACGGAATAGTCCATGGAGAGAGGGGGGGCTGAATTCGGACAACACTTTAAACAGCGGGGCTTCGGGATAAACAATGTGCAAGCCAGTTGTTTCGCTCTGTTGTTTAAAGTGCCTGATTAACGTACTGTCAGTTGTGTGTGCATTGTGTGTTTCCCTCCAGACGACACAATAAGCAACACAACTGACGATTGTTCCCCCCTCCTCCGTTGCCTAATGTGTTGTCCGAACTGAACCACTCTCTCACACACAAATAAGTACTTAAAAGTAGGTTTATTGTTCCCTCATTCTTTTTGAATATAAAGAAGAGAGGCCCTTGTCCTCTTCTGTACCTGGTCACTCTACTATAGCTCCTGCAACTTGAACTGTAGTGTTGAAGAGGGGATTTCACCAGGTGCTGCATGCATACAAATGACACCCGCTGAAATTCCCTTTTCTCTACAACCGTTAAAGATACAGGAGCCCTGACCTCCTTTTCATATGGTCACACTACTGAGATCACTTCTCCAGTGCAGATGGCCCTGCGTTATTTCCAGTGTACTTCAGAGTCAGTAGAGACCACCCCACCCCCTTCACTGGCGTGACTCCAAAGAACCATGTTGTTCAGAAAGTGAATATTTGAATATTAGCATATTGGGTTGCATCCAGCGTTGGTATGACTTAAGGCCCATTTGTTTCAGTGTTAACACCGGATCCAACCCTCTGTAACTAGAAGTGGAGCTCATCCTTCATGGTGTGTTTTGTGTAACTTTGCATTGATGTAGTGCAATTTTAGACGGCTGTGTCCATCTAATTCTCATAATAAGGACTTCTTTTTTTTGCAAATAGTTATGTACCTTGCAATATCCGTAAGATAATATTTCACTATTGAGCCTTTTGTGTTGATGCAGTATTGCAAAAGGCTTATCGAAGCTGTTAATTATGAATAGATGATCCCAAAAGACATATTTAGACTGCTAAACATTTACTAATTGGGAGCTAGTTTTGTGGGCTTCACAAGCTACCGTGAAATCAAAGTCAAGATTAATAACATATGTTCAGAAACCTCAGTGGAAGGAGACCAGTTTATGTTCTGGGAGCCTCAAACCCATGACTCCAAATCCAGCCTGTTGAAGTCAATAGGGCTACTTTGGAGAAAAAGCATGTTCCATTCTGATGAAATTTACAATGACACTACCCAGTGGTGACATGTGACTGGAACAAATTAACTGTCAGACCAGGGTAAGACATGTAAGCGTGAGGGCCTTAGGTTTTTCAGTAGTTGCCCCATGAATGTGGTATTCACAAAGATCAGAGTGACCACAAACCACATTGCTTTTAAACAAAGTAAGTGCAGACTCCCCTGCTTGAATTAGCTTCCCCACAGCAGTAAAATGAAACGAGCTAAAAAAAGATTGTGTGATAGGAAGGCCGGGAGGCTAGGTGAAAGACGGAGAAGAGAGAGGCCTAGAGAAAGATACTGGGATAGGAAAAGGGTGGAAATATGTGTTTACTGAGGTAATATAAATGAGCAAGTCCTGTTTCATTAAATCAACACGCAGCAGAGACAGTCTTTGCTTCAAATGAGACACGTCAGGCCTTATTCACTGAGCACAAATTTCCTCAGCCAAGAAGAGGATGTCACTTTTAGAGCAGCTTCCTTTATTCCAATCGTGGCATGAGTGGAACATAGGAAGCGGCTTTATTCTGAGTCAGACCATTAGCCTATCTAAGTCCAGTAACTGTCGGCACTGACTGGCAGCAAACGCTCTCCAGTGTTTCAGGCAGGATTCCTTCTTAACCATATCAGGATGCCAGGGCCTGAGGGCAAACACCAGTGGGGAGGGGAATGCTACCACCTTCATGCGCCTGCTTCTGAGCTTCCGGAGGCATCTGGGAACCACTGCTGGAAACAGAATGCTAGCCTAGATGGGCCATTCGTCTGCTCCAGCAAGGCATTTCTTAGCTCCTTAATCCCATTCAGTGGCCAAGTTGGGCTACGCTGCAAATGTGTGTGCGATGGAATATTTCCCCTATTACATAATAGAGTCACAGATTTCCTGGAAATGACTTCACTGCTGAGGTGACTTAATTCTAATTGTGGACGAGACTGAACCGTTTACTTGGTTCTAATGCTGTCTTCTACTTCTAAAGTGGAAAAAGGAGAGATAATTGTTGATTGAAAAGGGCTCAAATTTGATCATTTATGGGCCTCTTCAGTATTTTACTACTGAATGTGGAAGTACATTTAAAGACGACAGTTAATTCAACGCAACCTTTGAGCTGAGTTGTATTAAAAACATGGTGCAGAACTGTCTTTACAGCCTTCCTAACGTATGTGTTATTTATTTGGCAAGCTCCAACTACTCAGGAGTCATCATTACAATCCAGAGGTAAACATATATTTAGAAAATAAAATATCATTCTTTCTCAATGGTTATGAGCTCTAGTGTAAATATAGTATTCGACAGTGACACAGGAAAAATAAAATAATTGTTAGCCGTTGTTGTAGATCCTAAATTATGGGCAGAACTACATGCTACAAGGCAAACTTGGGGTTCCCAATCCTGTGTTTGCCTATTTCAGATACTGATATTGCAGGAGAGAATTGGGAAATATGAGATTTAGGGGCTGCAAGGGGGAAGGGAAAATCCTTTCCATCAGTGGTTTCCTCCTGCTGGCAGAATGAATACGACTCTACATTATTTGCAAATCCCACTCAAATAATTTTATGCAAAGACGTGATTTGAAGTTAATTGTAGATGGCAGCTTCTCTATGAATTCTAATGGAGCCACTGACTGCCAAACTGCACAATCAGGAGCCTTATTTTGATGAATCTATTCTTGGCATGTACTCAGACAGATGGCAGGTTAGTGCTAGAGCATTTGAACGCTGTTCTACATTTTGGTAAAACAACATCAACCCATACTTCATATTCTAAACTAGCATTCGGAGAGGAAGCCTTTATTTCTCCTGAACATGCTAACTTTATATGTGCAGGGATTTTTAAATTATTTTTTAAAATGTAAGGGATGTCCAGGCCCACAACCTCCAGCAGCTCCATTGCACAACCAACATAGCTCGAAGTCAACATGCCCAGGCAGGGTGGAAGTGACTTAGCACCTCCAAAACCAAAGGATTAGCAGGAAGGGAGAATCAGAGGTGGAGAAGGATGGACACTTGGGGGAACAAGGCCAACAGGGCAAAGAGATTCCAGGGAATCTCTCCCGCTGACCCCAAACAACCCTGGTGGGAAGCTGTGGTGTAGCCGTAAATTTTGAAGTGTCGGCTATTGTCATGGGAGTCCTCATAGCCATGCCCTCTGGAATGTCCCAAAACACAGGCAGCTGGTTTTGATCCATATCAACACACTAGCCTTTTGTAAAGCTAATTGGTCTTAATTGCCCATTCCAGATCGAGCCTGCCTCAAAATACTTTGCATTACAACAGAGAACAATATATTGTTGTTGGAGAAATTAATTTCCCTATAATCCTACAGTGAGGATTGCAGCTAAGCTCAGAGGGAACAGGGAAGTCTGGTGGGTGGGGTAGGGGGCATATGAAGATAGGATCTCTGTTAATAAATATTAAAAAAGAAGGGCTGGTGCTGCATCCTTGCGAGCCCTGGCTCCACTAAGCCACTGGGGATAAAATGGGTCCTTCAATCTGCACTATTGGAAGAGACAGGCTGAGCTCTGGAAAATGGAGTGTAGCGGTGGACCTGTTTCACTACCATTTCCAAGATGGTTGGGCAGGGCTTTCCCTTCCATGACAAGGAGGTACCAATATATTTGATCCTCCAACTACTGTCTGAAGTCAAATTTGTTGTTTGTTTCAGCTGGTTTAGACAGAGGCATTGCTGCAGATGAATCCTCTTCCTTTAAATTCCTTTAATTCTGAAGATTCCCAGTGGTAACATTTAATGCATGGAGGATTCTGATGGAACAAGGACTTGTATTGCTTTGAACTAGGGCATGAGATTTCCATGGGATTCTGGACAAGCCACCACCACATGCTGCCTAAAACGAGTATCTTCAGTCTGTGACATCCTGGTTGAATAATCAATAAGGTATTTCAAATTATGTGTAAGTACCACCCATCCTGGTTGAATAATCAATAAGGTATTTCAAATTATGTGTAAGTACCACCGTCTTAAGCACAGATAGTGTTTGATGGATTCTTCTTGAGGACTCATCATTCAACCACCTCTAATCTATGAGAAAACAGCATTTACATACATCTGACTTGCAGTGTTCGCACTGAAAAACATCTGGAATTTAGTGTAAATATGCATGAGGATATCCTGGAAAAGAAACGTAGGATTTGGGAACAAGGGAAAGGGTGGTTATTAAAAGCAAATACTCTGTAAGTCACGCAAGACCAAAATCACAGCAGAATGAACCTTTGGGTTGTCTTCAAAGGTAGCCCTACTTAGAGTAGACCCACAGAAATGAATGAGTCTTAGATTAACATTGGCCGCAACCCATTGTGGCTTAAATGGCTCAGGCCAATATACTTAACAGATATAACATTCATTTTCCTCCGGTATTCCAACTGAACACTTCTGTTTATCATCCCATACTTAGCAGAATGGAAAGTCAGTTTCAAAAAAGGGATAGTCTTCCTGTGAATATTATTATGTATAACACGAAAAGAAGACAAGAAAATAATAAAGCAAATAAACAAGAGTTTTAAATCCATGAAAGAGACACAGGCAACTCCACTGGGTTACATAAAAACATATTTGCTTTTGCTTCAGCAATAGAGAAAAATCTTGCCAAAATGTTATGGAGAGACTTGCCAATAATTGCAACAAGATATTGTCCCAAGATAATAGAAGAATTCTTCTCTTGGCAACCACTCAATCAGCCATTTTGGCCAAATTCTTCTTATGATATTATTAGGTAAGTCATCTTATTGGTTACTGTTGGATGACTGAAATTCTGTAGAACCAGTCTTGGAGAGATTTATAGGAATTTTAGTGTCTCCGACACTTTTATAGTCTAAATTTTAAAAATAAAATAAAAGCCACTGTGAAAATACTGTGCATTTCATCATTATACAGGACACATCGATGCAAATCTATTTTCTTCATCACTGTATAGCATGACCAAAAATGGAGCTTAGGATGAAGGGGAGGCAGATAGCAGAAGGCTGAACAAGAGGGACCTACAACAAAATGTTGCAGTGTGGCATGTTCCTTGGACCAACCAGCCATGCCTCTTTTCAGGATGCTTCATTACATTCCTCTTCCTCCTGTGGTTTTCCATCCCCTGAACTAACAGTCAGTCAGTTTCCCCCAACCCGGCTTAAGTTCCCCCATCCCAGTAATTCTTGTTTATACTTCTGCAAGCCCTTGGGATTTCCCCATTCCTGCTGATAACCCACCCTCCTCTGTATGTAGATAGTGCTCTTTTGACTACATAAAGATACACACTCGGAGAATGACCTCATCATATAGGATGATTCTCACTGCTTCCCATTAGGTTCAATGAGCCAATGTAAAGGTATAGAGCGTCATCAGACGGGTGGATGTTCTCATTTCCGTACTGTCGCTATGGCCTCTTGCGGCTGTCCCCACAATAGCAAAAATCTCTTTACATAGCGAGAGGAAGAGGACCACGTGGCCCATTCAGGGGGCGTTTTTACCACGCAGCTTTGCCTGCAAACAGCAGGAAATGGTGGCACGTTCCGGTCTTTTTCCCCCCATTTTCTTTTTAACAAGATGGATTAAAAGGGGTCTATTTTGTGACGGAAATATGAGCAGGAGGCGCAGGAGGCGCACAGGAGGAGGATGTCGTCATCTAAAGGACGCGTGAGCATCGTAAGTGGGCAGTAACGAGCGTGTGATAAAACGCTCCGTCTGATGATGCTCAAAGTGCATAATTCCAAGATGATGGGCTGATGAACCTGCAGCAACTAATGCTCAGCAAGCTGCAAGATGAGGCTCTTGTTTTACTCGGCAAAGAAAAAAAAGTCTCCTAAGTTTGGGTAATTTTCATGCTCCTATATTTCCGAATGATCTGAAGCCAATCAACCCTGGAGAGGTTTACGAAAAACAAAGCAAAACACTGCTGGGGTCCAGAAAACAATGGCTGGTCTGTTAGATCCTCCTGATGGTGGAGAGGGTTCATGTTTGGTTCAGACATTAACTGTGAAGAAAGATAAATTCAAAAATTACAATATAATCACATCAACCTGTGAGGAAGTCGTGATATAACCACACACAAATGACTGGATTGTGGCCGTTGTATCAAGTGCACGGGGCTTTATCGTGAGGGTTTTCTTTGTCCCAGGGGGTCCAAAAAAGATCTGAAGATCTCATCAGTCGTGACCACCTGGGTGTTCCATGGGTAAGACAGAAAAGACTCAATTGCAAGACTGTGCTCTGGGGAGGCAGTTGACAATAAATGTGTTATACACAATGAACAGGTTGTGTGCAGCTGTTTAGAACGATGTAAATGATCTAAAGCATCCACCACAAAGCCTTTTCCTACAGAAGTGGTCTGTCATTGCTTACTTATCTAAAAGGGTGTTTCCCCAACCATTGAATAGGCTGTTGAAAGTACAGTGGCAAGCACATGAATTTAAAAGTGGAAGAACATACTTGGTAATTGTTTGGGTATTTTTATCCAAAACTCTACAGGCAATGCAGCAGACCTGCCTCTTCTAAAAGTAATTTTTATGTTTTCTATTAAAAGTGATGAGCAAAATGCAACTAGTAATTCAGGGCACAATCCTATGCATGTTTAGACAGAAAATATCCTACAATATGGCTGTTCAGGCATGCTGGGAGTCATAGGAATTTTTTTTTCTGTCTAAACATGCATTGGATTGCACCCTTAATGAATTACTTGATTTCAAAACAAATGGCCTGTCTAGATGAGACATCCCCAAAATACTTGTTAGTTTAATATGTAATTTAGGGAGCAATCCTATGGCGCGTAGACAGTGTCGGGGAGGGGGATGATAGGATAGTTCAGATTCCTGGATCCGAGATCGGACACAACATTCCGGCCTCAGACTCAGGAGTACAAGCTCCCCTCCCCTTCTCCTACCCACCCCCTCCCCCTTGCAGCTCAGTGGCAACCTTAGAGAGGAGGGAAAGGGGGCAGTCCTATGGGGAGGGAAGGGAGGGGACTGGGGAAGTGGGTATCTGAACTATCCCAGCCTTCCCCAGCCTCCTTCCCTTCCCCTCCACAGAGCCCTAACTAGATGGGCAAAAATGGACACCTAGCAGAAATGTAGAGCAGGAGAAGAGCGGAGACAATTATCGCCTCCATGTTCTTTCCACTCTGTATAGGATGCCTGTCATCCTCCAAGTTCAGAGGCTGATGGGCATCTGGACAGGATTGTACCCTTAATTACTTAGTTAGGTATTGTCAGGCCTGATCCAGCACCTGTAGTATTAAGTTGACATTGCCATACAATGAAAAGGGTTAGGGAAGATAGCCTTAAAAATTATTGAGGAAGACATGTGCTTTAGTGCCAGAGACTTTTGTGCTGGAGAGTAAGAGCTTGCCTGTGCCCATAAGCCAGAGAGAAAAACTGCTTCAAAGAAGGTTAGCCATAGTTTTTAGAACTTCAGATCATTAATGTGATTTGGTGATATTTATTGAACCTAGAGTTAGGGGGGAGATGCACAAAGTAACTCATCTGATGGTTTGCATTTACCATCTGGCAGCCTTTCTATCCAGTGTCCATCTTAATATAAATATGGATTTTCAAAAGTTTAGAAGAATGTCATATTGGGAGTAACTACATACCGACGTCCTATTAGAATTGTGCTTTTAATTCACAGAGTGTATTTTTAAAGTCCTTCCAGAAAACCCATTCCTGCAAGCAATTATGCATATGAGTAATCCTGTGCATGGAAAAAGTCCAAATGAATGACATTCGGGTCTCCTAGGTTTCAAGGAGACTTCTACATATAGATTTATTCACATGGAAACTTGTAGTTTATCTTTTTTCTTCTTCTTCTTCCAAAGCCACTCTAAAACAGATGTATATTATGCATTTGCAAACATTGCCAGTTTTCCTGTGTTGCTCAGGTCTCGCTTGAGAGGTGTGTAGGCAGCCTCGTCAATTTCACCCTTTGTGTACATCACCCTTGGAGCACAGAGATATATGGATGAACCAAAGAGCTTTCCCATTAGCAGTGTGTCTGGAGCAACCTGCTGAAACATATCAAATTTGTCAGGGGAATGGCTATAGCTCAGTGGTAGAGCACACGCTTCACATGGAAAATGTCCCAGGTTCAATCTCTGGGGTCTCCAGGTAGGATTGAGAAAGGCCCCGTCTGAAGTTCTGAAGATCTGGCTGCTGGTCAGTTTAGAGTGGAGCATACTGAGTAAGATTGACCTATGTTCTGACTTATTATAAGGCAAGTTGCTATATTCCTGTGTGTGGCAATACTAGGTCCCAAAGTAATTTAGTAGGGATGTGTATTGTATCGTTAAAATGTATGATAATGATATGATAGGGTCGTTATCGTGCATGTGTTTAATGATGATGATATGATACAAAAACCTACGATAATCATCGGAGACGATAATTTTCAGGCGATTTTATCGTTTTATCGGACTGCCATATAAATATACCTATCACTTCTGTATTTTAAAAGTTAGAGGCTTGAAACTTGGTCAGAGTGCTTACGGGGTATGCCTAAGTATGTGTATGAAATTTGAGATCAATCCCGCCAACCCTCGATTTTATATGAATTTTTAAAAGATCGTTTCCATTCTGACAGGTCTGAATGAACACACGTAGTGAGCTGTCATTCTGATCTGTTAGAACTGAAGCGATCTTTAATAAATTCATATAAAATCAAGGGTTGGAGGGATCTATCTCAAATTTGGCACATATGTGTAACAAAATGTGCTACACATATGTGCCAAATTTGAGATTGATCCCTCCAACTCTCGATTTTATATGAATTTTTTAAAGATCGTTTCAGTTCTGACAGATCAGAATGACAGCTCGCCACATGCGTTCATTCAGACCTGTCAGAATGGAAACAATCTTTAAAAAATTCATATAAAATCGAGGGTTGGAGGGATTGATCTCAAATTTCATACACATACGTAGGCATACCCCATAAGCACTATGACCAAGTTTCAAGCTTCTAACTTTTAAAATACAGAAGTTATAGGCATTATTTTCTTTAAAAATAGGGCTGCAAAAGATATTGTTTTTTCATAATTATCGTGAAGACAATGTGGTTCACCTACGATATGAATGAAGTTGATAAATTTTTTGGTCCGAAATGACAATAACGATGAACAACGATATTTTTTGGCATGCACACCCCTATAATTTAGTACTGTGGACTTATTAGGTTGTACCCAACACTGAATGGAATGGAATAGAAATTGCTAGTGGCATGAATTTTCCCTTGCCATCATCTCCCATGAACACCTCAAATCTGCTCCATTTTCAGAAATGAAGGGAATGGTAAAAATACTGAGAGGAAAAGTCAAGAGGATCAAATATTTCCAGAAAGCTTGGGGTTATTCAAAACCACAATAATAGAAGCATAACTAGACTGTATGCTCAAGACCAGAAAAGGTACCACCAAATCCAAGAGGACACCAGTGTGGTTTACAAATAAACTCAAGGAAATTGAACCAATTTTTTTTCCATGGTGGGAGTCTGACAAAGTCAGGCAAATAGTGATGACAAGAGACGAAGTTGCAGGCTTTATGGATAAATTTAAAATTTACAAAGCATTAGGTATGGATGGTATCTGCCCAAGAAGTTCCTAAAAGACTCACATGTGAAATTGCTAATCCTCTAACAAACATATGTAGCTTGACTGTAAGACTGGCCAGGTCCCGTGAGCTATGAATATTGAGCTGTGAGTCTTGGGCAGCATTTTGTTTTGAAAAAAACAAAAAACAAAACAAAACTTTTTGTGGAGGAAGTCTTCAAAAATCCTCCCACCAACTGAATCGTCCCGCCAGATTAGGTTCTGGAGAGCCCTGATGCTGGCAATTCTTCCTGCTCAAGATCCTCCAATCAAATTATTTCAAGAACTAAGAAATTTTAAAATAATGAAATAAATGGGTGGGATCTTTATTGGAGTGTGTTTATCAACTTTTTGAAAGGGTGCCAAAGGCCAGTTCTACACCACACAGGATACAACACCTTGGTTTGAAAACAGTATATGGAATGTGTCATGGGCCCCACAGTTGTCAGTGCCGTTATAAACCATTATAAACCAGTAGTGTAGATCCTGCCAAAAGTATTTTTCAGTCCCATTTATTTCATTGGTAGACATTTAAGCATGGGATTAACTGTTGCATTGAAATCACAAGGACATGGCAAACCTTGGTTAATAATAATAATAATAATATATTTATTTATTTATTACCCGCCTCTCCCAACGGATTGAGGTGGGGAACAGCATCAAACATCAAATACAAAACTGATTAAAAGCACATAAAACCAATACATCATTAAAATACCAAATAAAACACCAATACAACACTTTAAAATTCATCTGGGTAGGCCCGCCGGAAGAGATCAGTCTTTATAGATCTTTTAAATTCCTGAATGGTGAGTTGGCAAATCTCTCTTGGCAGGTCATTCCACAATCTGGGAGCGGCAGAAGAGAAGGTCCTCTGGGTAACGGTTGTCAGTCTAGTTCTTGTTGACTGTAGTAAATTCTTCCCAGAGGACCTGAGCGTGCGGGGCAGATTGTATGGGAGAAGGCGATCCCGTAAGTAACCTGGACCCAAACCATGTAGGGCTTTAAAGGTAATAACCAACACTTTGTACTTCGCCCAGAAACTAATTGGCAGCCAGTGAAGAGATTTTAAAACTGGTGTAATTGTGTCCATATTCTGTGTGTCAATTAGGCACATCAGAAAAATAGCAGCTTCAATTAGCTAAAGACAAAGTTAAAATATCTGGATTTTTAATACGACATGGCACAATTTTATTTCATATACAACCAGGGACACATGCAGCAATATTCAGGCTGGTGGTTTGGATTTCAGTGGGTTCTGGCTTGTTCTGACTGAAACCCAGAATCGATTCACAGCCTCACCAAAATTAGAGGCTCCAAGCTCCACTGGCAATAACTTGTAAAGCTTTTCCTCAAGTCACAGAAAAGAGACTAAGGACACAATCCTAGGCATGTTTATACAGAAAAAAAACCTCCTACAACTCCTCACCAGCAGTACAGCACATATTGTAGCAGGACGCAAGAAGACCTCAGTCTTAGGTGTGAATTAGCTACATGAAACAATAAATAAAATAGTAAATAAAAGAAAATTTTAAAAAAACCTGGGAGTTATTATTTTAATGAGTGAAGAAGAAGAAGAAGAAGAAGCCTCTGAGATTGTGTGTGGCCTATGGCTGGCACATGCCTGTTGCCAGAGTTTGATCCCAAGCATCTACCACTTGTATTGAAGCCCAGGAGAACCAAGTCCTTCCCATTGACTTCAATGACAATTGTGCCTGAATAATTATAACTAAGTCCAGCCATCACTCAGAAGGACTTTGTAGTTCTGGAAAAAACAAACAAAAGAACAACTGGCAGAGGTGACATCATTCTCATGAGTCTCCTCCACATGGTTCTGCTTATAGATGGTTAATTTCTGTCGATGTCTTGAGGAGCTTTTGAGGACCAGTCAACAGAGACTCTTTTTTTTTTTGTGTGTGTGCAACTTTAAATTAAGAAGTTGATTTCTCTTTTAAGGTTCCAGTCTGCAAAAGGCAAAGCACTGGCATCGCTTTATTATTGTAATTTGCTGGCTTCAGCGGGTAAAAAATTAACTTGTGCAGGCATGTAATGGTTTGCATTTGGGTAAAACGAAATCACATTGGCTATTTAGAACGTTTTTTTTTAAAAAAAGATTTGCAAAAACAAATATCGCATGCTTCATGTTTGTCTGCGGAAATGAGGGGAAACAACCACAGATATCAAGATTTGGTCGGGTCTGAGGTGATCCAAATTCTGTACGAAGAAAATCCGCGTGTGACTTTATAAATTAAGAGAAAATGTGGGCAATAATGTGTGTTGGGGGCAAATGGAGAGGCAGAGCCTCAAACTATTGTTTAGAAGTAGTAATGAATAATTATATGCAAATTGTCCAGTGGATTTTCAATTGCTATTTTACCTCAGAGCTCTATAAAAGAATGGCATGGATACAATAAGCATTAAAATGCATGTAAAATCCTAAAACGATCCTTCCCTGTTTCAAGGAAGACCTTAACGACTAAGTATGCAATTTTATGCATGTCTACTCAGAAGAAAGTCTTATAAGGTTCAATTGGACCTCCTTCTGGGCAACTGGGCTTGTAGCCTGATACATTAAGGGCATGCTGGGGCATGCTGGGAGTTGGAGGTTTTTTTCCTGCCTATATTTGTGTATACTTTCTTTCTGTACATATTAGGGGTGTGCACGGACCCCCCGGATCGGATCGGGACCCGGATCAGGACCTCCAATTTTGTCCCGGACCGGTTCGGACAAAATCGGAGGCCCCCCGGACCGGATTGAGTCCGATCCCGACCCAAAAATCGTACATTTTTGGATCGGCCGCCATTTTTTTCCCCATAGACTTGCATTGCAATGCAAGTCTATGAGGAAAAAATGGCGGCGGGTGGGTAAGGGGGGGCCTAACTCCCTCCCCCCCCCCGGGGCCGTCCGCTGTGGACGGCCCCGGCAGGTAAACCCCCTCCCCCGCGCTCCCTACCCCCCCTGGGGCCGCCCGCTTCCATCCGCTGGCGCCCGCGGGCGCCAGCGGATAGAAGCGGACGGCTCCGGGGGGGGGGTAAGCCCCCTTCCCCGCCACTGCTTACCTTCTCGGCCCGTCCGGCGCCGGCGGCTACTACCAGCGGGCTCCGCGGCCTACTCTCGAGTAGCGCGCCGGGTGATGACATCACCCGGCGCGCCACCCTGGAGCAGGCCGCGGAGCCTGCTGGTAGTAGTAGGCGCCGGCGCCGGACGGGAGCCGCCGGGCCGGGCAGGTAAGGGCCCCCCTCCCCCCTCCGCGCGCCCCCTCCTCCCCTCCACGCACCCCCTCCTTACCTTTCAGGCCCGGCGGCTCCCGTCCGGCGCCGGCGCCTACTACTTCCAGCAGGCTCCGCGGCCTGCTCTAGAGTAGCGCGCCGGGTGATGACATCACCCGGCGCGCCATCCTAGAGCAGGCCGCGGAGCCTGCTGGGAGTAGTAGGCGCCGGCGCCGGACGGGAGCCGCCGGGCCGGAAAGGTAAGGGCCCCCCTCCCCCCTCCCCCCGCCCCCTCCTCCCCTCCACGCACCCCCTCCTTACCTTTCCGGCCCGGCGGCTCCCGTCCGGCGCCGGCGCCTACTACTTCCAGCAGGCTCCGCGGCCTGCTCTAGAGTAGCGCGCCGGGTGATGACATCACCCGGCGCGCCATCCTAGAGCAGGCCGCGGAGCCTGCTGGGAGTAGTAGGCGCCGGCGCCGGACGGGAGCCGCCGGGCCGGAAAGGTAAGGGCCCCCCTCCCCCCTCCCCTCCATGCACCCCCTCCTTACCTTTCCGGCCCGGCGGCTCCCGTCCGGCGCCGGCGCCTACTACTTCCAGCAGGCTCCGCGGCCTGCTCTAGAGTAGCGCGCCGGGTGATGACATCACCCGGCGCGCCATCCTAGAGCAGGCCGCGGAGCCTGCTGGGAGTAGTAGGCGCCGGCGCCGGACGGGAGCCGCTGGGCCGGAAAGGTAAGGGCCCCCCTCCCCCCGCCCCCTCCTCCCCTCCACGCACCCCCTCCTTACCTTCCCGCCCCGGTGGCTCCCGTCCGGCGCCGGCGCCCACTACTACCAGCAGGCTCCGCGGCCTGCTCTAGAGTAGCGCGCCGGGTGATGACATCACCCGGCGCGCCACCCTAGAGCAGGCCGCGGAGCCTGCTAGTAGTAGTAGGCGCCGGCGCCGGACGGGAGCCACCGGGCCGAGAAGGTAAGTGCCCCCCTCCTCCCCCCCCCCGCTGTCCACTTTCATCGGCGGGCGCCCGCTGGCGCCCGCCAATGGAAGCGGCGGTGGGCGCCAGTGGGCGCCCGCCGATCCGCCGATCCGCCGAACCGGTTCGGAGCTTTTTCGGACCGGTTCGGATTGGATCGGCCGATCCAGCTGCGGGATCGGAAATCGGATAATTTATCCGATTTCCCACTGGACCGGACTCGGATCGTGGATCGGGTCCGATCCAGTGCACGTCCCTAGTACATATGTGTATAGATAGAATGAACACACACATGCAGTTTTCAAACTGATGATAATACCCCATGCATCTGACAAATCCACAAAAGCTTATATCAAAATAGAGGTATTGAAGTTTTTAATAATAATAATAATAATAATAACAATAATAATAAACAACTATCCCTTATTTTATAAATATATAAACAATTTAAGATCACTCATTATTATCATACCTCTAAGACACAGAAATGTTCCATATGTTACTGTGTCAGTTCAAGAACTCTAAACAATCTATTCTGAGCATTCTCAACAATGTATAGAATTCACCCATCCTTTAACACTGAAAAGTTCTGATAAGTCTTAATCTCTATAGTCTTTAAATCTTCTCTTCATAAAGCTCATAAGGGACTAGTTCTCACTAAACCAGTGGAGTCTGGTGGCTCAGATTTCAGTGGGGCTGTGCATTCATTCTGAGTTTCAGTCAGAATCTGCCAGAACTCTAAAGGTGCTGAGCCCCAGCTCCAAAATAGATTCAGTCAAAATAAATGATCTGCAAGCCTGTGCAACTCAGAAAAGCCAGTGTGTTGTGGATCATGTTCATAGAAATCTGAACTCATTTAAATCCATTGTAGATTTCTTCAACATCCCTACTACAGCGGCTCCCTCTCCTGAAGTTGGAACTCTGACCTCAGGAAGGGAGGAAATGGGTGTGTTGGGGGTGGGTGGGGTGAAACAGTGGTTAGGGAGGGGAGAGACCATGGAACTGCTGGATCCAATGGCTGCTCAGCTCCATCAGAGACAGCAAGTGAGATGGGCTCAGAGGTCCATCTCATGTAAATTGCATGATCAGAGGATGAAGACTCAGTGTGCTTTGCTTGTGTGCCTGTAATAGGAGGTGCTTTATGAAAAATACTTTCTCACATTGTTTGTAATTCGGGAAGACTTTCTGTCAAACACTGTAGAGATGACAAATGGCTTTGCTCTGCACTACAGCTTGGCCCGAGATTGGGAACAGTGATTGGGTCAATGGAACTAGGAGAACTGAAACACAACACATGCACTCAGCCCTAGTTCTCTGAGAACACTCTAAGGGAGGAAAAACTGCAGTTGTTCTATAGAAATGATTGTCTATGAAGAGCCTTGGACCATGTTCAGCCAGTTATGAGCCAAGCATAGACCATGTCCAGTGTTCCCCAGAAACTTTCCCCCATCAAAATTTATAGTGCACAAAGGTTTATAGTTGTAGCTGGCCTACTAGACAGAGTTGTGCAAATGTACTACCACCTGAAGATCCAAGGACAGTGTAAGATCCAGGAGCACTCCCAAGCTGCGAACTGGATGCTTCAGAGGGAGCACAACCCCATCCAGAATAGATTGAATAACAGTCCCCGAGCCAGGCTTTCTGCTGATCAACATGACCTCTGTCTTATCTGGATTTAATCTCAACTTGTGCACCCTCATCCAGCCCACTGTCAAACTAAGGCAACATTCAATGGTGTTGACTGCTTCCTTGGAGTCAGGTGACAAAAAGCATTAGAGTTGAGTGTCCTCAGCATATTGATGGCATCTCACTCCACGGCTCTGGATGACTTCTCCTAGCAGTTTTGTGTAGATGTTAAATAATATAGGGTATAGGACAAAACTCCGTGGGACGCCATAGAACAGCAATCACACAACATCACCTTTTGGACCTGACCTTAGAGGAAGGACCAGAACCACCACAACACTGTGTCCCCAAGGTCCTGCTTTACCATGCAGTCTAGAATGATACCATGGTTGATGGTTTCAAAAGCCTGCAAAAGGTCCAGAAGAATTAGTAGGGCCACATTTCTCCCATCTGTTTTCCATCCAGTATCACTTCCTTCATAATGTTTTTCTCTGTACTGTAATGTATCATTGCAATGATATTAATTACCAGAATAGTACTTGGGAGCTTGCTTGCTTGATTAGAAGGGCCATGCATTTCTTCGGGCCTGAATCCCGAATCCAAGTTGAGGCAGGCCAATTCAGCCAGCCTTAGCCAAAATCTGGATCAGGATCAGATTGACTTAAGGTGGTCCGAAGCATTTTGGGCTGCCTCGGCCCAACTTGGGGCGATGGTGAGCCACTGGCCCTGCCCCCTCTCAGAACTTATCACCCATCAGCTGCCCATCAGCTGATGAGAGCCCCCGTTTTCAATGAAGATGGGGGCTCTGGAGTTTCCTAAGTCTAAAGTCTCAAACTACAGTGGCCAGGATGAGGTGTGTGTGTGAGGGTGTCCAATGGTCTCCTGGTTGGCCTCATGTCCAGGAACCCAAAATGGCCAACCCGCTTTGCCAAAGCACCCCGAGTCGAGTTTGGGCTGACTTGGAACCTCCGAATCGGCCTCTGAAGTGAATGGGGGGGGCATGCACAGCCCTATTGATTAGACTGTCAATCCCAACAAGTATACAACCAGAGAGCAAGTTATATATTTAATGGGGGATATGTGAAATGGATCCCTTTCTTTTTGTGGATATTGTTGCTTTCCATTGCCTCCTTGAGGGGCATTTATTTGTAACAGCAGATGTGTGATTGATTATTATTATTATTATTATTATTATTGTTATCATTTTTTACAAAATAAATCCAGTCCATTGCTTTCTACTGAATATGTGTCATTTGCAATGGCACTTCCATGTTCTCCCCTCAAAAGCACAGAAGCACTGCAGAACGGAATCACTCTTCTGTGTTGCATATCCAGTTGGTTTCATTGTGAAACAACTTGCACAATTCAGCTGCAGTCCCCTCCCCCGCTTACGTTCCATATGAACCCTGTGATTTCCTTTGCAAACCTGCTCTCTGCTTGGGACGCGTGCATGGAAGCAAACATGTGGCTTACACTTCCAGGTGTAGAAAAACCATGTATATTAAGGATAGGAGGAATCTGCCAGTTTCACTTTCTCCTGCACACAATCTTTTTAAAATCTCACATGAATTTGTGAATTTTGGTAAATTCATATCAAAAAGAAACTGAAATGAAATTCTCACCCATCTCTGTATGGTATCCTAGTTTACATGTGTGTTTTTCTTCTACAGAACATCTAATCTTGGGTAAGTTCACAAAACCTTAAGAAAAGCAGGGTTTACACGACTGCTTTAAAATGGTTTATAGCAGTAGTGACAACTGTTGGGGCCCAGGAAACACTCCAGATACAGTTTTCAAACTGTTTTCAAAGTGTCATGTCCTGCTTGGTGTAGATCTGGCCCAAGCTTGGGCTAGCATTGTTCCATCCCAAGCTAGTTAATGAGAGCATAATGTGGGCTGAATTAAAATGTGTGAAAACTCACTCACACAAACACACACAGCTGGATTATTTGTTCCAAGTGCTAACGCTCCCCAAATCTGCAGCATTTCTGTCAGAGGCGACTGAGAACACTCAACTCTCGTTTTCCTCTTGTTCCTTATAGAAAGAGGGTTGGAATCTGTTAGTGGAAACAGACTGAAGTCATTAACATTTGATCAGTTATTGTTTTTTGAGCACCGCTGCAGCTTATGAGGCTGTTTTAATAAAAACTCTGGTCTGAATCCAGACCAAAGCTGCGAGAATGTTTGTAGGGAAGTGTATTTCCCACACAGCTTTACTCGAAAGCTGTCTCCTTCCTGCCTCTGAAGTTTGAACGTTTGAAAACGAGCAGACCCAGTAAGCATCTGAAAGCAGCATCTTCTTTCCTATACATCTCCACTTCCTCCAGAATATTGTAGGCCAAAAATCACAGCACAGCTATTCTAAGATGCCAACAAATATGCACTTTCTTTTGAGGTAGTCAAAGAACACCCTGTTGAATTATAATTCAATCTGCCATAGATCGTCAAGGTATATGAACCACTTTCAGACAGGAAGTTGTTTGTAACATTACACATTGCTGGATTCAGGCAAACACGTATTTTGGTTTAACAAGCACTTAACATGCACAAGTGAACAGACATGCAGACAAACACCCAAATGGTCTGGGTCCCCAGCAATAACCACACCAAATGGGATAGCACACGTACAGGCTTGTGTGAGGCACAAGTGATTTTAACCACACCAAAGGGGGAAAACCCTTGAAAATGAAAGATTTCAGTGACCACATTTGACAACTCATCGAGGGAAATTCTAAGGCAATGAGGTCTGATTCAAAACCAACACACATACAATGTGGAGATATAGATCTTCTCTAAATGGGTGATTTATTGCATGCTTGCGAGTCCATTACACGACGTCATCAACAGCCTGGACATCTCCCATGCCATCCTCTGAAAATCACACATTTTAAAAAACTAGAGACAATAGGGTATTATCCAGGATATCCTGGGATCTCTCTACCATTAGATGGCACTGTCCAATGGGGCCTTTCTGAGAAGGGAGGTTTTCAATTCCAAATCACGGGGTTGTGTGTGAAGGAGAGTGTCATGATGGCGGGAATACTGCGAGAACGAAAGCCATGGTAAGGCTGCGGGATTTTCCCGTGTTTTTCCTGTGTGTAGAGAAGCTCACAATCATAGCAGATAAACAGCATCTTTGGGAGGACATGCATTCCCAAGATTACAAGGACATGTAGAAATGAATGATCCAACCATTAAACTATGTTCACTTTTCTCAATGTTTTTTATTGGGTCTTAAGGTATAGCAGTGGCAAGTTTTCATCACTACCGCTAGTGCAGCTGCTGTGGGCATTCCTGAGACAGTCTGATCAGGCAACGGTTATCCATGCCTTGGTGACGTCATGGTTAGACAATTGCAATATATGGGGCTACCCTTGAAGAGTGTCCAGAAGCTCCACATTTTACAAAATGTGGCAGCAAATTGGCACATATATCGTGATCATATTACCTCAATAGTGAAAGACCTGCACAGGTTGGCAACTGTTTCCCAGGTTCAATTCAAGGTGCTAGTTTTAACCTTTAAAGCTCCAAATAGCTTAAGGCCTGGCTATCTGAAGGACCACTTATCCCAGTATGATCCTGCTCAGTTGTTAAGATAAGCAGAAGAGACACCCTTGTTTGCAGAATCCTGTGGGAAAGGACTTTCTCCAGAGTTGCCCTCATACACTGGAAGACAATCCTTTGGAGTTGCAGCTAGTCCCTATTGCCTCTGCATTCAGGAAGGAGGTCAATATTTTTAATTTGTTTTGTTTTAAATTGTTGTTATGATTAGGGATGTGCACTGGATCGGACCCGATCCACGATCCGAGTCCGGTCCAGTGGGAAATCGGATAAATTATCCGATTTCCGATCCCGCAGCTGGATCGGCCGATCCAATCCGAACCGGTCCGAAAAAGCTCCGAACCGGTTCGGCGGATCGGCGGATCGGCGGGCGCCCACTGGCGCCCACCGCCGCTTCCATTGGCGGGCGCCAGCGGGCGCCCGCCGATGAAAGTGGACAGCGGGGGGGGGGAGGAGGGGGGCACTTACCTTCTCGGCCCGGTGGCTCCCGTCCGGCGCCGGCGCCTACTACTACTAGCAGGCTCCGCGGCCTGCTCTAGGGTGGCGCGCCGGGTGATGTCATCACCCGGCGCGCTACTCTAGAGCAGGCCGTGGAGCCTGCTGGTAGTAGTAGGCGCCGGCGCCGGACGGGAGCCACCGGGCCGGGAAGGTAAGGAGGGGGTGCGTGGAGGGGAGGAGGGGGCGCGCGGAGGGGGGAGGGGGGCCCTTACCTTTCCGGCCCGGCGGCTCCCGTCTGGCGCCGGCGCCTACTACTTCCAGCAGGCTCCGCGGCCTGCTCTAGGATGGCGCGCCGGGTGATGTCATCACCCGGCGCGCTACTCTAGAGCAGGCCGCGGAGCCTGCTGGAAGTAGTAGGCGCCGGCGCCGGACGGGAGCCGCCGGGCCGGAAAGGTAAGGAGGGGGTGCGTGGAGGGGAGGAGGGGGTGCGCGGAGGGGGGAGGGGGGCCCTTACCTTTCCGGCCCGGCGGCTCCCGTCCGGCGCCGGCGCCTACTACTCCCAGCAGGCTCCGCGGCCTGCTCTAGGATGGCGCGCCGGGTGATGTCATCACCCGGCGCGCTACTCTAGAGCAGGCCGCGGAGCCTGCTGGAAGTAGTAGGCGCCGGCGCCGGACGGGAGCCGTCGGGCCGGAAAGGTAAGGAGGGGGTGCGTGGAGGGGAGGAGGGGGCGCGCGGAGGGGGGAGGGGGGAGGGGGGCCCTTACCTGCCCGGCCCAGCGGCTCCCGTCCGGCGCCGGCGCCTACTACTACCAGCAGGCTCCGCGGCCTGCTCCAGGGTGGCGCGCCGGGTGATGTCATCACCCGGCGCGCTACTCGAGAGTAGGCCGCGGAGCCCGCTGGTAGTAGCCGCCGGCGCCGGACGGGCCGAGAAGGTAAGTGGCGGGGAAGGGGGCTTACCCCCCCCTGGAGCCGTCCGCTTCTATCCGCTGGCGCCCGCGGGCGCCAGCGGATGGAAGCGGGCGGCCCCAGGGGGGGTAGGGAGCGCGGGGGAGGGGGTTTACCTGCCGGGGCCGTCCACAGCGGACGGCCCTGGGGGGGGGGGAGGGAGTTAGGCCCCCCCTTACCCACCCGCCGCCATTTTTTCCTCATAGACTTGCATTGCAATGCAAGTCTATGGGGAAAAAAATGGCGGCCGATCCCAAAATGTACGATTTTTGGGTCGGGATCGGACTCGATCCGGTCCGGGGGGCCTCCGATTTTGTCCGAACCGGTCCGGGACAAAATTGGAGGTTCCGATCCGGGTCCCGATCCGATCCGGGGGGTCCGTGCACACCCCTAGTTATGATTGTTATGGCTTTTAAAAGCCTCCCCCCTCAATGCTTTACAACGTTTTTATTTGATTATGATTTTTATTTTTTTGAAATCTTTGTAAACCACTTTAGTTGGCTTCAGAAAGATAGTAGAGAAATACAATGAATAATTACAATAAAGAAATAAACACACCCACACCCACCCACCCACCCAAACAAAACATCCCACCACTGGCTTTGACCTTGCATGTACTGTGTTGAAAATTCCTCCCACATTTTTCTGACCATTCTCATTCAATCTGATAGAAAAGAATTTGCTTTTGAAAAGAAAGTCAAAGGAAAATTTCCAAGGATTTCCCATGGGCTGGGTTCAGGTTTCTTGTGCTTACCTTACTTATAGGGTGGCTGAGGGATGTACTTCCCTGCCCTGTTTTTCATTGCACCCTCATCGTTCTGGCAACCTGTAGCCTCATCAGCTTCTTGCATTTCAATTAGTTTTATATGGTGGCCGACTTCCCTCTCTTCTCCAACAAAGCCCTGGAATGATGCTAGGTATGAGACATTGTGGAGGATGTGAAATGGGGGCCATTCTGCCAACACAAAGTGCAACCCCCCCCCCTCAAAATTAACCCTTAGGAAAGGAGAAATAAGCTGTGCTACAACCCCTGCCAGTGGTGAGCCCTATCTGTGAGAAACTGTTGAAGGATTTCTCCTCTCCCCTTGAGAACCCCGGTGAAATGATCCCCTCACGCAAATAGGGTGGAGAATTTTGAGAGGCCATTTGCGGACAGCTCTAATCCCGGCAGCCAATGTGGGAGATCGGTCACTCCCTGCAGGTCACAGAGGGCATTGCTCTGTTTAGTTTTACCGATGGAAATGTGGGATTACTTCTGGATTTTGCTTGGTGAGAGGAAGGGGGGGAAGCAATTGAAGGCATTAGGTGAGAGCTAGAGGGAAGAGTGGAAAACCTTGAGTGAGAGAGCAGACTTTTACACACCCATATGCTTTAGTGGTCTTTGGCATTATGACATACTGGAGAGATCTGTCTGTCTGTCTGTCTGTCTGTCTGTCTGTCTGTCTGTCTGTCTAATCATTGTCCCTGCACTCTGATATGAACTTTCTCTATTATTGATTGGATTTTATTGGCAGAACCTGTCTATAGGCACCTGCTACTTTGTCATCTATGTTCCCTGTGTTTTTATCTTGCTAAATTTGCATGATCAGAATACTGGTGCTATGTCTAAAGCCCTAAATAGCTTGGGGGCATGCCTGGCTGTTTAAAGGTCTGCCTTTTCTCCACCTGAGTCCTGCCTGAACACTTTGTCTTTTATCTGATTGCCCTATCAGGTGAATTTAGGTGGGTGATGAATAAACTTCGTGCTATGTTAAATAGGGTGACCAGATAACATCCAGGTCAGGGCTCATGTAACTTTAATAGTTGTAGAGAAAAGGGAATTTCAGCCAGTGTCATTTGTATGCAATTAGTTCCTGGTGAAATTCCCTCTTCATCACAACAGTTAAAGTTGCAGGGGCCCTGCCTTCTTTTGTATATGGTCACTCTAGTATAGTGCCTGCACCTTTAACTGTTGTGATGAAGAGGGAATTTTACCAGGAACTAATTGCATACAAATGACACTGGCTGAAATCCCCTTTTCTCTAACAGTTAAAGTTACATGAGCCCTGACCTGGATTTTATCTGGTCAACCTAATGTTTAATAAGGAGCATCCTGTTGATACTCACCTTTTTTTTACTTCTAAGTAAGCACATGGGGCACTGATCTGGGTCAGGACCACTAGTCACAGGTAAAAGAAGCATAAACCTTCACAACCTGCCCCCTTTCCCCTTCTGAATTCACTCATGAATTCCCCCCATGAAATTCACTCATGGTGGTGGTAGAGCAACTCAGCATGACTGTAGACTGTAATGTAGACCAGGCCTAAGATATGACTGCTCATGTCAAAAAAAACCAGAAACACTTTCGAAAGTCTGCCTTCCAGAAGGAGTCAAGTCTTCTTGGGAGCTGTATCATAACAAATGTACTGGAAAACCATGGCTACCCTTCAGCCTGAGGTAATGTACTTGTGTGTGTGTATGTGTTTGTGCATGCATGTCACTAAAAGAGGTTTTCAGTCCAGCTCTGGCACTGTTTCTCCTATTTATTATTTATTACATTTATATCCCACATTTTTTCCTCCAAGGAACCCAAGGCTGTGTACACAATCTTCCTCCTCTCCATTTTTATCTTCACAACAACCCTGGGAAGTAGGTTCGCTGAGAGTCTGTGACTGGCCCAAAGTCACCTGGTGAGTGACTTTGGGCCGAGTGAGGACTAGAACTTAGATCTCCCGACTCCCAGTCCAACACTCTAACCACTACACCACACTGGCTCTCAACCATAGGAGGAACACTGGTTCCTCCACTGCCAAATAGTCTGTAGTACTAGCCCAACAGAGAGGTACCAGCTCACCCCACCAGATGATGCTAATCCAGCAAGCCCTATAAAATCCTGGCCTGGCCTCAGAGCTCTGCTTACACTCCTATTAACTTGCATAGCAAAGCCTGCTTGCTGCTGACCTCACAACTGTTTCTGGACCTCCTTTCTAACTCGGATCTCGACCGTGACTGGCGTGCGTACTTGGAAATCCAAACTTCTGCCTCATTCTGAAGACTCGCCTGCTTCCATCCTGTTGGAGCTTGATGTGCCCTGACTGGAATTCGACCATGTCAGCTTGGGACGGCACTTTGGTTTCACCCCCCTCTGCTCCTGGATTGATGGCCAGACAGCTTCCCTAGGGCCAAGCGGATTTCAGCAACCCAAAGTAGATCCCTGCTGAGGCCTGACAAATGTCCTATGAAGTCATTTACCATTTAACGTTTTGAGAATCTTCATATCCGGCAAGGCACTTATTATCTGGCCTTGATTCTGCACCACTGCTATGCTGTGGGAAATTCACTGTCTTAGCATAACTGATGATTTAGGGACAGTTCATTTTGGCACCAAATGTTTAATCTTACAGGCCCATCTGCATCAGCTGTTTCTCTCTTGGACATCTACCCACTCTCTGTCTTGGGTGCAGTCAATGGTTTATTTATTGCATTTATAGCCCACTTTTTTTTCCACGAAGCAACCCAAGGCAGCGTACATAATCCTCCTCTCCATTTTATCCTCACAACAACAACAACCCTGTGAGGTATGTTGGCCTGAGAGTCTGCAATTGGCCCAAAGTCACCCAGTGAGCTTCCGTGGCTGAGTGGGAAGTAGAACGTGGATCTCCTGACTCCCAGTCCAACACTCTAACCACTTCACTACACTGGCTGTCATCTATTTGATCTCCACTTTGGGGTTTTGTCATTAAGACGAGACTATCGCATTAGATAATATGCTTACCATGCAGTGTTCTTCTAGGCATTCGGGCAGATGTTGTAGCGAACATTAGGTGCCTTTTCCCTCCCCTCAGCAACCCCACAGATCAGCAACTGTAAGAATTGGAAGAACCGGGGGGGTTTTCTTGAGAAAATTCAGTGATAGCCGCCCCCTTCCACCATGTGCTGACCATAGGAAAAGGAGGACAGAGCTCCTGTATCTTTAACAGTTGCACAGAAAAGAGAATTTCAGCAGGCCCTCTCGATCAGATACAAAAGAGGACAGGGCTCCTGCAGCTTTAACTGTTTCACCAGGTGCTGCATGCATACAAATGACACCTGCTGAAATTCCCTTTTCTATACAACTGATAAAGATACAGGAGCCCTGTCCTCCTTTTCTTATGGTCACCCTAGATTCAAGTGGCAAGCTGTTCACCTTGTTTAGTATTACAACTCCCATCATCCCCAGCCAGCATTGCTGTTGACCTCCTGGCTGGGGACAATGGGAACCAAGTCCAGCACACCCGGAGGCTATCAGGTTGGGAAAGGCTGAACTAGAAGGAGGGCTCAAGCATTCTCTTTGAACTTGGATAGAGCCTTTCCTTGAACGCAGCTTCGAATCAGTTACTTTCTTAAGGGGAGAAATGCAGCCTCTTAGACAAGGATCGCCAATCTTGGTTTGTGAGAAAAGGTGGGCGTCTGGTAGGAGCCCTCCATGCCAGCAGATGTGCTTATGAACTAATCTTCCCCTGCCCCCAACTTGATGCTTGAACGGCAGGCTGGGGGTGCATGTGATGAGTCATTCTTGTACTGCACAAGCAAAGGAACTTTCTGGGGAAGGGAATGAAAAGTTCAAGACATAACTCTCCTTGTGTGATGTGTGTGTACACACATACACACACACACACACACTATATATATATATATATATATACCCAGCTCCTTCTTTGGAATCAGTTTCAAAGGGGATCTTACCAAAGTCCCATCTAAGCACAGATCAGACCCACTCCTGCTTAGCATCATCAGTGCTAGGAGCAGCAAGTGCTTATTTACTAGGGATGTGCACTGACCCCCCGGATCGGATCGGATAGCGGATCGGAATCGGACCTGGGGGGTCGGATCGGATCGGATCGGATCGGAGGCTGGTCGGATCGGATCGGACCAGATGTCCGATCCGGATCGGACGCCATTTTGAATGCTTTTTCCCATAGCCAAGTATTGTTTTACAAAAACGCCTATAACTTTTTCATTTTTAAAGATAGAAGGATGAAACTTGGGCACATTGTAGACTGGTTAGGGGTAGTTATCTGTGAGAAATTTCAGAAAGATTGGTGCATGCATTTTGTGGCAATTAATTTTTTAATAAATACCCAGGAATGCCTATAACTTTGTCATTTTTAAAGTTACACACATGAAACTTTGCCACATTGTAGGGGGTACCTTGGGACCTATGTGTGTGAAATTTCAGAAACGTAGGTGCTTGTCTTGTGTGGCAATTAATTTTAGAAAAATGGGTAGTGGTGGGGTAAATACAGTTACGCCTCCCACTTTTTTATTTTTGACTTTGTACTCAAGCAGACACGAGCCCTGTAATGGATACTACCAAGGATCAAAGGGATCGAGACCAGAGTGATCCTTCCTTGCACGCATGGCTGCAAAACTCAGCTAGGCTCAGCCGTTCTGCTTGAAAAGTGAAAGGAGGAAAGGAAACACGAGCCCTGTAATGGATACTACTAGCAAGGATCAAAGGGATCGAGACGAGAGAGTGTTTCCTTTTCTTCGCGGGAAGCGGGAGGGGAAGACCTGGCCTCTGTAGAAATTTTTTTGAAACATGTAATTTAAAAATTCCATAGCCATCAAATGCCTGGACCTATAATTCTGAAATTTCTGACACATATCTACCCCTAACCCATCTACAAAGTGAGCAATGTTCAGACTTCTAACTTTTAAAATAAAAAAGTTATAGGCGTTTCTTTCCTCATTGTTTCAAAAATACCTTGCCACCACATGCCTGGACCCAGCTGTCTGAAATTTTACACACATATCAAGCCAAGTGGTACCTGTAATGTGCCCATGTTTCCTGTTTGTATCTTCAAAAATAAAAAAGTGGGAGGCGTAACTGTATTTACCCCACCACTACCCATTTTTCTAAAATTAATTGCCACACAAGGCAAGCACCTACGTTTCCGAAATTTCACACACATGGGTCCCAAGGTACCACCTACAATGTGGCAAAGTTTCATGTGTGTAACTTTAAAAATGACAAAGTTATAGGTGTTTCTTTCCTCATTGTTTCAAAAATTAATTGCCACACAAGGAAAGCTCCAATGTTTCTGAAATTTCACACACATATCAAGGCAAGTGGTACCTGTAATGTGCCCAAGTTTCCTGTTTGTATCTTCAAAAATAAAAAAATGGGAGGCGTAACTGTATTTACCCCACTACTACCCATTTTTCTAAAAATTAATTGCCACACAAGACAAGCACCTACGTTTCTGAAATTTCACACACATAGGTCCCAAGGTACCCCCTACAATGTGGCAAAGTTTCATGTGTGTAACTTTAAAAATGACAAAGTTATAGGCATTCCTGGGTATTTATTAAAAAATTAATTGCCACAAAATGCATGCACCAATCTTTCTGAAATTTCTCACAGATAACTACCCCTAACCAGTCTACAATGTGCCCAAGTTTCATCCTTCTATCTTTAAAAATGAAAAAGTTATAGGCGTTTTTGTAAAACAATACTTGGCTATGGGAAAAAGCATTCAAAATGGCGTCCGATCCGGATCGGACCTCATCGGATCGGATCGGATCGGATCGGAGGTTGTCCGGATCGGATCGGATCGGATCGGATTTTCCCGATTTTGGGTCGGATCGGATTCGGATCGTGGATCGGATCCGATCCGATGCACACCCCTATTATTTACTGAGCCACTGACTGGCCTGTATAATTACTCTTTGGGGGAGGGGAGGAATCCCCTGAGCTTGCATACTCTCAATTGTGAAGTGTGTACTGAGTTTGTTCTGTTGTGAGTGCCTGGGTCAGGCAACTGGTGCATGCCAGTTTAGGCATCAAAAGATGAGCACTCATGGTGAAACAAACTGGTACCAGCCTTCAGTTACTAGGGCAGCCTTCTCCAACCTGGTGCCCATGAGATGTTTAGACTACAACTGCCATCAGCCCCAGCTAATATGGCCAAAGGTTGGGAATGATGGGATTGTAGTCCAAAACATCTTGGGCACCAGGCTCGGAAAGGCTATTCTAGGCCTGTCACTAATACAAAGCAATAAATCTCTTTCTTGCAGCGGATACGTTTTGCCAAATCACCATTATGCAAGCTCTTAAAAAGCAAAATTAACTTTGAAGCCAGAATAGTCCTCTCTCTCTCTCTCTCTCTCTCTCTTTTTAATTTTTACCCTAGAGTAAGCACAGGAGGCTTGATCCACATTGGAAACCGAGTTGGGGGGGTAGGGGGGATTTTAAGAAGCCAATTCTCCCCCCCCCTGCACCAACTCTGGAGTAAAAGTGTGTGTGTGTGGGGGGAGAGATATAGACACAGATGTAAAGTAATGTCTATTCATTCTTGGAATAGTAGTGCAGGTTCTAACACTCTTGATATTGATTCAGAACAACAGAAAAGTAAACAAATGCTGTAACAGAAAAGTTGAGGTTCTCTAAAGAAACCAGCACTGGCATATGGAACAGTTCACCCCAGATATCTTTGACAGGCAGGGTATAGAAAACGTTACTAGCAACTTCCTTCGTAGGAGCCCTCTCTTTTGACAGAACTGGTGTGTTCTTAGGAAAAGAGTGAAAACGACGACAACACAACAACAGTGTATTCTGGAGGTTCGTTCCCAGGGGCCGCTGAAACACATGGGCCTGCCAAGCACGTCTGACGGATTTCACCGTTGCATCATAGGCCGCGCACGGCTTTGCTCTTTCGGTGCCTGCGTGTGTGCAGTCGCTTCTTCGCTGGAGCCGCGGCTGCGCTTGGGACTGACCAGGCTCACACTGCGTGTGCTGGGATTCCACAGCCGGCCTTAAATATGCTGGTTATTTTTATCCTCCTACGTAAGGCGGCAAAAGGCCGTCCCACCAACAGCACAGAGAGCTACACAATGTTTCCCTTTAGTCGGGAGGGGAAGTGGAAAGAGGCCAGGTTTCCTGATCACATGGTGCTGAAGTCAATGAAATGGAGGGGGGGGAGGGAGTTCCTCCTGCCATTTCATTTATGCACTCTCCCCCTCCCTTCCCCCACCTCCCAAATTCTTTTCGAATAGCTTGGTCCGGCTTAACCCTTGGCAGAGAACACATTTTAGGGAAAGCAGCCTGGTTGGGATACAGGCCAGAAAATCATCAGTGAAAAGGATGGCGGCGGAGGAGGAGGAGGAGGGGGGGACTCTATAAACACCAGCTTGCTGTGGTAATTGGCGGCTTGGAAAACGCGAAGGAAATGCGAGGCTTGTACGAAACATCAGCAGACAAGAAATGGGGTGATGTCAGACTGCCTTCCAGGATTAGAAACCCTTAAAAGCTCCTCAGCTCCAAGCTGCCCCTGCAGAAAGTCAGAGCCTTTCCGGGTGGAAGGAAGTGAGAAAGATACAGCCGATGGACTTTTTCATGGGAGATGCTGCGCTTTAAGAACCCGTTAGATAGAGCTAGGTCAATTGTTCATTTGTTTAGGCAATACACCTTTAAAAAAATGGTCAGATTATTGTATTATTAACATCAGTGTGTACTGTGTTACATCGCTTGTGTAATCTGGTAGCATTCTCCACCTGCGTACGCTGGTGTTTTAGGTCAACAGAGGGTCTACACGTGTGGGCAGACAAGTTACAGTTGCAGGCACGGATGCTTCATTCCACTATTTTACATTAATTTTCACAGATTTAGAAAGAATATATATCACTTTTCTTATTAAAAAAACCCCAAACCGGTGCATAGCGTAAAGATTAAGGCAGGATCGACGCTACTACATTAAAATGTTTTATAATGGTATCGACAACTGTTGGGGCCCATGACACACTCCGTATCCAGTTTTCAAACCTTTTTCAAAGTGTTATATCCTGCTTGGTGTAGATCTGGCCTTAAATCCCAATTAAATCAGTCCTAAATATTAGAACAAATAATCAAGCTTTTCCCAAAAGAGTTTTTTTTTTAAAACCATTTCCTTAACGTCACACTGATTTTGGTTTCTAAAAACCATCCCTGTGCAGAGCACGGAGATATTTATGATATCTGAGGAAACCATCCCTATCTCATTGTTGCCCCGCACCAGTGGAGCCCCTTGCGTCTGCCATGAGAAACTAGTGGTTCTTAAAGCAAGTGGAAATGAGCGGAAACACTTGTTTCCAGGATTGCTTTGTGGCAGTCCCTGCGGGCACAGCAGAATGAGTGAAAGCACAGCGGTGGTATTAGATACTGCCCAGGTTGTCATCAAATCTGGTAAAGCATCATTCTAAATGGACACAACTTGTCAATGAACAAAGCAATAGAAGGAAGAGATGGCAATGCCTGATCTTGAAGGGTGTGGATTTGTCTTGTTAATAGCATTGAAAAATGATTATCTGTGTAATGACGGTGGGGATGGTGGTGGTGGTGGGCTACCTCTTTTATTCAGGCACTGCAGCACATAACAGAAGTGTCTTTTAGTAGTGGTACGGCAGCATGGTGCTTGGCACATGGAGTTCCCCCTGCCCCACGTTTCCCCTGCCCCACCACATGGGGGTATTTTATTTATTTATTTATTTCATTTCATTTCTATACCACCCAATTGCTGAAGCTGTCTGGGCGGTGTACAGCAATTCACAAGATAAAACACAGCACAAAGCTTTAAATGTACAAAATTTAAAAACAGTTTAAACATCTAAAAACAAGTTCGATAACAGACTATACCTGTTCAAACAGCTGGCATAAATGCTCCATCATATGTCGCTAAATGCCTGAGAATAGAGGACAGTCTTTACCTGGCGCCGAAAAGATGACAGTGTGGACACCAGGTGGGCCTCGGCGGAGAGAGATTGTTCCATAATTAGGGGGGCACCACTAAAAAGGCCCTCTCCCTTTGATGTTCATCGTAGTGGCCAGGTAGATTCTGGTCAGGAGTGGTGTTCTGTCAGGTATTGTGGCCCCGAACAGTGTAAGGCTTTATATGTTAAAACCAGCACCTTGAACTGGGCTTGGAAACATACAGGTAGCCAATGCAAGCAGGCCAGAATTGTATGCTCAGACCTTCTGGTCGCAGTTATTAATCTGGCTGCCGCCTCTTGCACAAGCTGCCAAACATGTTTATTCTAGCAAGAGGAGCCTCCTTTGGGACAGGGTTTAGGCATCCTGGGCAGATGAGAATAATTTGCATTATTTTTATTTATTTATTAAGTGTTGGATCCAGATTTACACTGAATCCCACTCCCTTGACTCATCTTTTTAATTTAGCATTTAAATGATGGAGTTTCTTCATTGTTTTACAGAGTTTTTCCTGTTCTTGTTTTTTAAAATTGTCTTAATTTAAAACTATTGTTTTAAATGGTTTGTAAATCTCCTTGATGTCTTATTAGCAAATCAGGTGGTGTTTAAATGTAAATAAATACATAAATAAATCTAGAGTATCTGAAGTGGTCTTGAGCATGGCTCTGTTAACAATGACGTCTCCAGCCATAGATCTGGTGGCCCACTGAGCAATCTCTTAAATCAATGACTAATTTGACTAACTTACGTTACTATCTTCTTATCTTTCAACTGTAAATTGGGGAATAATCTAGCGCTGGGTATCATGTGACAGTGTAGAAAACATGAGCTTTGGATACCTCTGCCTGTTCAAGATGGGGTTGCTTTGTAGCTCAAGCACTAAAGATGCCTGATGGGTAAGGATGGCAAGCAGACTTTTTGTCTTGAGCAACATCTGCTGAAGAGATCTGACCTGCCAGAATGACAGGGTTCATTGGGCAGATGTTGGACAGCAAAGGGTAATTTATATTTGCACAGAATAGTCACATATCCCCCACCAAGAATAGTTTATGGGGAAGAAAAAGCATCTTTGCCAACCATATGGAGTGACGAAGCTCTCTGCTCTCTGGCCATAGATTGTGAGGGATGTAATGTGTGGGCTCATTGGTCTGAAAACCTTGTCCCTTCAGGGTGGCCGTTTCAGCATAGTGTTATTCATTTATTTAGCAGTATTGTGATCTAACTTAATCCAAGAGTTCAGTGACAGAATATATGTTTAGTGTAACAATATATATATATATATATATATATATGTAAAACTAATTCCTCATATTTAAAGAATTGTTATCCAAGTTGATTCAGCTTGGGAGAATTGAATAATGAAAATTGACAATTGTTTTTGATACAGACCTCAGCAAAATTTCCACGCTTTAGGATGGGCTAGGTTTAGTGGTGAAGGGAAGAGTCATTCAATATTAGGGGCAGGTGGAGATTCCACCCCACACATCTCATTATGTGCATAAATATTAATAACAGTCAATATGGGAGAAAACTGGGGTGTACTTGGGAATACCACAGGTTGGTTTGTGGGGCATGTCTTCTTCCAGCAGTTGTGCTTGTTTATCTACCAGCCCCCCCACCCCCGCCATACAAACCAAAGGGTTAAAATATGGGACCTGCTGCTGGGGATCCATTTGAGGGAGTTTGAAATCTGCCCACTCTTCCAGACAGTGATTAATTCAGTGTTGGGGGGGGGGATTGGGTTTTGCTCTCCATTCAACTCTTTACTCCCCATAGGATCATGAAGAGAAGCAAGGGCACAATCCTATGCATGTTTAGACAGAAAAATGTCCATGCTGGCTGGTTGGGGAATGCTGGAAGTTGTAGGACTTTTATCTGTCTAAACATGCATTGGATTGCTCCCTAAATAACATAGGAGCAACCCTATCATTATGTGCATAGGGCTGTCCTGCAGTCTTTTTTGTTGTCATGCTAGAGTGTGACAAAGAGATGGCAACTGATGTAGGGTTGAATCCAAAAGTGTCATCCTGCTAGCGCAAATGGCATATCACGAGGGGAAACCAAGTTCCAAACTACATGCGAGGGGAGAATCCATTTAAAAATCCACATGCGTAAATGGTTCCTTGGCTGCTTGCAGATCTTAGGTGTATAAAACAGGACGGTGCACAAGTGGCGTCTTAAAATTCTCCACCTTATTTGTGTGTAGAGAAATTTCACCAAATTTCTCCAGAGGGATGAAAAACTCTCCAGCAATTTCTCACATTGGCAAGGTTTGTAGAACAGTTTCTTTGTTTCCTAAGGGTTTGGGGTTTTTTTTTTGTACTGCTGGTGCAAGTGGCAACAGTATCAACTGTGTTGGCAGCCTTCCCCCTATTTTGTATCCTCCACAATGGCCCATATGCCTAGCATCACTCCAGGGCATTGAAGGGAGGGAATAGAGCCACCACAAAAAATAACAGTGAAGAAAATGTGAGGAAATTCAGAAAAGTGTCCTTTTATTTTTAGGAGGTAAGAAAAGAAAAACCTCAGGAATTTCCTGAAAGTCTTCTTTCTCCATGAAAGGGGCTTCTATTTTTCTGCTTCTTTCTCAGATTTATTTTGAATGTGTGTTGGAGGTGTTTTTGACCTTATCTAATCACTGTGAGGTGGCTGAGGTTATTGTCTGTATTTTTCTTTCTATGACACACCTCACCATTGCTCTACAGTCTCCCAGGCTGCCTGCACTTCCTGATCTGAAAAGGCCCTATGGGCCTTTATGTTGTCTTCCCCTGGGTGAGAAGTGCAGGAAGCCAAGGAGGCTACAGGCTGCCAGAGAGATGACTGTACAGTGAAAGACAGGACACACTCCTCAGTTATCTCATAAGTAAGGTAAGCACAAGCATCCCGAACCAAGCCCATGAGAATTTCTCCCAAATTTCTTTTTGTTTGAATTTCTTTTCGAAAGCAATTTATTTCCTATCAAATTGAATGAGAACCGTTGAAATTTTCGTAGGAGAATTTTTCAGCACAGCACTGGTATAAAATGGCCCACCAGTGCTTGTGCAACCGCTTGCTTAACAGGAAGAGGCGGCAGAACTTTGCCAGTGCAGCAATTTCTGCCACTGGAATTTAGGTAGGCTGACCATATGAAAAGGAGGACAGGGCTCATGTAACTTTTAACAGTTGTAGAGAAAAGGCAATTTCAGCCGGCATCATTTGTATGCAATTTGTACCTGGTGAAATTCCCTCTTCATCACAACAGTTAAAGCTGCAGGGGCCCTGTCCTCTTTTGTATCTGGTCACTCTAGTATAGTGCCTGCAACGTTAACTGTTGTGATGAAGAGGGAATATCACCAGGAACTAATTGCATACAAAGGACACTGGCTGAAATTCCCTTTTCTCTGCAACTGTTAAAGTTACATGAACCCTGTCCCCCTTTTCATATGGTCAGCCTAATTTAGGCCACTAGCTGCCCTGTGTATGTTCCATTGATTTTACTTAGACTGCTTGCCTTCTGCAAGGCTCCCAAAAGAAATGACAGTGAAGTCTGTGGCTGCTAGAAATAGGAGCAGCTCACTACTGGCTTCTCATTCATTCATTTAGAACAGCTGTGCTGCCACAGCCTCAAACACCAGGCCTAGATGAGCACATCCCTCTCAGGCTAAGCACCACCACTTAAATACCTGAGGGAAGGGTAAAAGACCCTTATAGCAGAGGGGAAAAGGGTGTTAAGGGTTTTGAATAAGGTCCTCCTGTGAGTTTGTTGGCTGAATGTGTAATGATATGTGTTTCTTTATTAAACTTATAGAGCAGGTTACAAAGCCAAGCTGACACATGGTTTGTCATAGCAAAAATAAAAGAAAATGTTTATTGTTGTTAACAGTTCTTTCAAATCAATTTAACACCTGCCTATTATTAACACTTCTAATAATCTTACTAATAATCCTAAATCTTTATAATCTCTTCGCACACTCCTGACTAGAACACACACAGCTATCATCCACACAACCAAGACAATAAAATGATAAGACGTTAAGATAATCTAAAACACTCCTTCGCACTATATATACTCCTCCCCCTCCCTTTCCCAGCATCATCAGCCACACCCACTCAGTCCAACATTCCGCATTCTCCAGACATACCAACCCAGACCTACTTAGGTTAGGGAGACAGAAATGTGGGGTATCGTCACAACAGCCTTCTCCAACCTGCTGCCCTCCAGATGTGATGGATTGCAGCTCCCATAATTCCCAGCCAGCATGGCTAATGGCTGAGAATGATGGGAATTGTAGTCCAACGCATCTGGAGAGCGTCTGATTCGAGAAGGCTGGTTTGGAACATGTATACTCTGCCCTCCCTAGAGAGCAACTTTTCTAATAGCCCAGAAACAAGAATATTAGAAGTTATGATAATCGAGTACAACCATGATCAATAGCTCTGATGTCCACAATGCCCACTCAGTAGCCACAGGTTGTTTGGAAAATGTTGGCTTTACATCCTCTGTAAAAACAACAACACTCAGTCCAAGTATAAGCTCATTGAAGAGGTTGTTCTACAGCTTCAGAAAAATGGTGGTAAAGGACCTGCCCAGCTACTTCCCCTAGAGGACAAGTTGGCATTTGCCTTTTACAAAGACACTGGGAATTAATATTTTCAGATAATTTCAGATATCGCAAGCTTAAGTACAGTGGGAAAGAAAGCCCCTCCCCTCCCCCACAAAATCTGTAAACTGTCCTGATTCAGGTTCAAATCATGCTATATTTTTTGGCCTTCTGATTTAAGAAAGAACATAGGTAGAATCTATATTCATTTATTTCAAATCCTCATTCCCTTTTTAATTCAAAATCACAGGCTGCATTGATTTGTACACTGAAAAAGAATCGGGGTGGGGGTGGGGGGAAGAAGGCACCCATGACTTTACCCATCATATCAACAGTTATAGCCCTCAACCCACATCACTAACACCCCATGCTCCACAAACTCATGACTCAGCCAGCATGGCCAGTGTTCAAGGGCGATGGTACTCATAGTCCAGAAAAGCCACAGATGCCCCGCCCCGGAATGGGACCTAGATCAGGTTTAAAGAAGCCAATTCTTCTGTCCTTAAAATTAGCCTGCTGTTTGGTTGTGTTCAGGTCCTTTCCTCTACACTCCAATCCATGTGCATGTGTTTTTGCAGCGGTCACTGAAGTCACCTCTTCGGCATTCCACATTTCATATCCACTTCAGTTCATTGGAATTTTGTAACTGGCCAAATTTGCTGCTTTCAGTTTTACTGTGTGACTTGAGTCAAACCAATTATAGATATAGAAACTTAAAATTGCATCCAGAAAAAAACACCATTGCGTTTAATTCTCAACGAGATCTCAGTGGCTTATAATAGTACTTGTAGAAAAGTCAATTCTTCCTTTGGGGGCAGGGGAATGGGGGGCATTTTGTTACAGTCTACCACATTCTCCTATCTGCAAATGACCTCAGTTGTTAAAATTGCTTCTCTTTGTTTTTGGCTTTCAAAACAAATGTCTCGATCTTGCCAAAGGAAGAGGGAAATAGACTCATTGAACAAGCAGGTTCCTCTTTTGTTGCATGGTGCATAAATCTTTTGTTACATGATGCATAAACTTATAATAGGTCAGCCTTTCCGATCACACTAATATCATTGTCTTCAGGGCTGATTAGAGCTAACTTTAAACCAGTACTTCCTGACTCTTTCTTTAAAACACACACAATTTTTTTTAAAAAAATGCTTTGATTTTTTTTGTGTGATTTTTTTTGCTGCAGCTTTGTAATTAGTTGATTATGAAACCATTTAAACTTCATGAAGTTTTGCAATCGGAATGACTTCTGCCTTATGGTACTTTTCCAACGGATCTGAAGAAATAACTGTCTCAAAGTCACATTTGATACTGGAATTGGATACTTTACCTGAAATAAGGGCTTGCTTGTTGCACAGACACTAAAGATAACCACAGATGTGAGGGGAGGGGGTGGATGATGGCGAAATGAAAAGGAATAATTTACATAATATACGAGGCTGAATCACAACCTTTCATTACTTAGACTTGGTTGCAGGGTTGCCCGGAGGTTTCAAGAGGGCAGAGTTGCAACTGAACTATTTGCCCCAGAAATATAAAATTGTGTGTGGCAAATGAAGATGTTTCAAATAGTAATCTGCATATTTTATGCCGGGGACGAATCATAAGAAAATACAACCAATGACAAATATATTGAAATGAAATGAAATGAAATGAAAATTGCTTAAGGAATGTTCCAGAATTGAAACCCTTTGCTATGTGAGCAGAATACCACACTGAATTTGGGCAGGGTGGGAGGAGGCCATCTTGTTGATTTTTTAGAGGGTTTTTTCCAAAAGGGTTTGAGGTTGCTTACCATTGGTAGCAAGTGGAGGTAGTTTCTATTTTTTTCTTTCGTTAATTTTGAATCATTTTTGCTGTTGCCAGTCAATGTCCACAGTAAGGCCCACTGAAACTTTTGAAACACCCCCTCCATCAATTTGTGCTGAAAGTTTGACAAATATGTACTTTTGGATAGTCCCAATAAGACCATCATCATCATCATCATCATCATCATCATCATCATCATCTTTGTTTGCTATATTTATACCCCATCTTCTGCAATGCACTGTACATAGGCCTAGTCCAGAAACTTCAACTAGTTCAAACTATGGCAGCCAGGTTGATCACCGGTACACCTAGGGGTGACCACATAACACCAATCTTAAAATCACTCCACTGGCTGCCCATTAGTTTCCGGGCGAAGTATAAAGTGTTGGTTATTACTTTTAAAGCCCTACATGGTTTGGGTCCAGGTTACCTACGGGATCGCCTTCTCCTGTATAATCCGCCCTGCACACTCAGGTCCTCTGGGAAGAATTTACTCCAGTCAGTCAGAACTAGCCTGACGAGTGTTACCCAGAGGACCTTCTCTTCTGCCGCTCCCAAGCTGTGGAATGGCCTGCCGGAAGAGATTCGACAAATTAGCAGTCTTCTTGAATTTAAGAGAGCTGTGAAGACTGCTCTCTTCCGGCAGGCCTATCCAGTTTAATTTTAAGATGTTTTTAATAATGTATTTGTTTTTATCTGTTTTAATGGTTTATCTATTTTATTGTTTTTATATTTATATTTATTGTTGTTCCCCGCCTCAATCTGGATGGAGAGGCGGGTTAGAAATAAAATAAATAAATAAATAAACAATTTCCCAAAATTATATAGGAGTTTGCTAAAATTATAGAAGAATTTACCAGAATTCACAAATTTCCTCATTTGGAGGGTGAAAAGAACTTGAGATTTTAAACAGTTGAATACAGGATGAATCGAAACGGACAGATTTGTCCATCCACACACAATACACTCATAGCTCTGGACTTGGATGGACAAATCTATCAGTTTTTGGTTCTTCCCGCATCTAATTTTTAAAAAATCTCAAATTCTTTCTATCCTGAATATGAAGAAATTTGTGGATTTTGGCAACTTCTTATACAATTTTGGCAAATACTAAAAAGAAGTGCATCAAGATTCTCACCCATCCCCATCCAACCCAGGTATAGAGTTGGGTTCCATCCACATTCTGATGACATCTCATCCCAAATTCCCAGTCAAACTCTACTAGAAGTTTCATGTATATGTTAAATGGCTTGGAGGACAAAAAAGAAGCATATAGACATATTAACAGGCACACAACAATAAACATTCTGGACTTGGGATGGGCAACTTGTAGTCTTCCAGAAGTTTTGGGCTACACCTTCCATCATCCCTCACCATTGGCTAGGCTGCCTAGGCCTGATGGGAGCTGTAGTCCAAAATATCTGGAAGGCCATTAGTTGTCATGTCCTGCTGTTGCTCTGTATTCAGTGTGAAATGCAAATAGACGACCAATCCTGTCACTGACTTCTGCAGAGAAATGCCTATTGCAACGAGAGACGAAACCTTTCTATCCAGTGAATTTCTCTTTCAACTTGTTGGTGTGTGAGAGATTCTGTATGAGAAACTGGATTCTTTCTGGGTTGTCTCCTGGTATTTTCTCCGCCAGTAATAAGTATGCCTTAGCTAGCCTATTTTAGCTAGCCAATGAGGCTTTGGAAACTGATGTGGAAAGACCTCCATTTCAGAAGAAACGCTCAGTTCCAGGCAATGGAAATGAAACTTGTGACTTGGTTAGATAGGGACCCATCTGCAACCGCAGCTGTGTGTGTTGCACAATTTTCTATTGTTGGCCTGTAACTGACTCTCCTCTCATCTTGAGGACAAACCTTTCCTCACTGAAGGAACTAGATTTGGCCTTTTGAAAGCTCAGGGCATTCTTTTGTTTGCCATCACCTTACTTTTGACTGTCAAATCAACCTCAGGGCTGCTGTCCAAGATAATCTGCTAGCTGATTTGCTTGCTTACATAGTTAGTGTATTTTTTTTTACCCAGCTTTTCAGGCAATTATTGGCTTCCAAAGCAGCTCACACCAATAATAAAGAAAGAGACTTGCCATCAGGCTTACAACGAAAATGACAAGAGACGTAAGGGAACGGGAGTGGAGATCGGTTTTCCAATGGATGGGGCCAGAGCATCCTTCTGCAGTCCCAACAGGGCAACTCTCAGTTGGAAGTGAGTGTTCTTTTTGGCAGGGAGGGGGAAACAAGCTCCCTGCCACAGTTCCTTCTTTGGCTGATGGATGGGCCAGGTTGGCCTCCCCTTGGCTAGATCTCATTCCTGGGAGTGCAGCCTCCCCATGGCCCTAGGTACCCAGGCTGATGGTAGAAGCTCATCACACTGTTGCAAAAGCAAGCGATTCGTTGACTAAAATATACTACCAATATTCCATGGAATTATAATTGTATTCTCTTTGAAGAGTGCCCTCTGATCTATTCTTTAGGACATCATTTTCTTTTGTCTTCAGACTAGTAAATGATCATCAAATAACTTTGTTCATGTAAACCCCTTTGCTATTAACTGAGTTGACAATTTTAATACGATTATATATATATATATATATATATATAGTGTTTTTATTTGCTGGTAAGAAGGATTATAAACATTTATCACATCCCCTTCCAATTTATTAACAGAACATTGAAATAATTATTTTCACACCATCAGTATTCTTTGTGATATACCACAAGATGACAGAATTGTAGGGTGGAACAGCTCTCTCATCACTGGAAAAACAGATTTGATTGTTTTAAAATGTAGGGCTGTCCCCAATGCAAGAATTAATTGATTTTTGCTAATTCATCAATTAATTGCATATTGCCAACAACTCAGGGCCAAAACAGGCATTATTTTAAATTAGGGCTGTAGATTGCCACCGGATCTGAATCCCGAATCCAAGGTGAGGTGGGGTGATTCGTAACAGATCTAAGGCGGGGTGGACCAGGTCCAAATTTGGATCAGAAGTGAGGCAGGGGTGTGTGTGTCTGTGCACAGCCCTATTTTAAATGCGTGTCTAGCAGCTAAGTCTTCTTTTCATTTTTACTCTAGAGTAGGCACATAGCCCCCTCACACCCATGCTAGGGCCCCAGTCTGAACCTACTCTAGAGTAAAAATGAAAAAAAAAATAGCTGTTAGACACAATTTACAGTAATGTCTGTTTTGGCCCTCAATATATGTGCTTTTGAGATACTGAAGAAACCAAAAAAGTTTAATAAGCCAAAGCAACCAGGCATTGCTAGGATGAAATATCATTTTTAGTATGCAATTTCTGATTACATCATCATATTAGAGCCATAAGAGCACCCTTCCCAAACAACTCCTTTTGTTTACTTTCAGTCCCACTGGTTATTATTGGCCCCCACTGATAAGAAATTACAATGCAATCCTATCTATAACTACTCAGAGATAAGTACCACTGAGTTCAATAGGGCTTACTTCCAGGTAAGTGGGTATAGGATTGCAGTCTAAAACTTTAATCTACCAAATAAAGCACGCTACATTATATATATCAACTTGCCTGGAAGTTATTCCCTCCCATCCGAAAGTTGTCCCCTTATTTCTGAAGGTGTGGTGGTAGGCTGTGATGATCTAGATGTACATTCTGTGAGAAGCACTCTTTTCTTTATTATTTACTAGCTGATATGCCCGGTGTTGCTTGGGTCCGTGAATAAATAAATAATAAATTTCTCTGCAACTTACTCATCTTTAGGTTGGGTTTTTTTTTTTTTTTAGTTTGGTTGAGTTAGTAAATTGTCTTGTTAGAATCAATGGGAAATTGTGTTAATAAGAACTGTATTTTAAATTAGAGCTTTGTGATAAACCACATTTTTTGTTTTACCTGAAATGCCTACACCTCCCATCGTACTTTGGCTGGAGCAGCCATCTAAACTTCAAAAACAATCAGGACACACAGCATCCTTTCTACCAGCTAAAAAAGATGCAAACCTAAAAATATGTTTTCAAAATATACCCGGCATTGCCCTGATATCCAAATAACATATAGTAGGGAAGCGGACTCAGTGGACTAACAGTTGGGGAAAATCAGTTAGAAAGAGAACAAAGACAGTTAGTGAGAGGTCAGGAAAGTGGGGGCTGAGTTAGGACTGAGAGATAGTGACCTGGTTTGCTAACTCCTACTTTATTTAAAATCAGCTACTCTACATAACAGTACTACACCTCCCAGTATGCATTTGGTAGCCCGCAGGTGCCCCCATCCTCTGAGATGTCCTCTTGTTGCCGATGCTGCTCCTCCATAGAGCGTGAAGGGGTAGCATTACCAAGGAGGGGATGTAAGCAGCTGTCAGTGGACATGCCCAGCTCCAGCCAATCCTGCTGGGATTGCCTCGTCCTGTACTTCTCACCCACCAAGTGCTCCATCTGGAGCCTGTACTGAAGGTCTGGGCCGGGCACTTCCCCCCTTTGTCAGGTCTGTTTCTGGCCATGTGCAGAGTGCCTCCCCTTCCTCCCTCCTTCTTAAGGGCAAAGGTTACACACTTGCTTCCCCCAGATTCTGAGAAAATAGCGATATCAGGGTGAAGTGCCTTTAAGCATGTTTCACCCCTCAAAGTCACATTGTTGTATCTAGTCATGATTTTAAAACCACGCAGAGGGTGAAAGGACACACCGCAAATGGATGCAGCCCATTTATGTGGGTTGTTTCCTTTTATGTGAAATTGGGTTGGCTGTTCAAGACCAACCTTAGGAGTCAGTTTGTGAAAGACATGCAGCAGCCACTCGCCTGTGCACTTACAATGGCCGCCAAAGGCAAGTAAATCTGGCCTCCTGCCCAAGGCATGCTGGGAGTTGTAGTCATAAACCTAGATTTTTATTAAATTCTTTAAAATTCGTGTTTTTAGATTTTTCTGGTACATTGTACAGCCAGACCTATCACTGTGTCACCGTGTCAAGTTTCTAACTCATCTGGAAGTGGGAAAACATTTCCGGATATACATGAAGCACACACACTTCCTGCTTCATAGGTAGAGACTAACTGATATACCCAGCGTTGCTCAGGCCCCCTAAGATATATGTCTGCAAGGTAATCATCTTAAAGTAGTAGGCAGGTGTTAGGCCTGTGAGTTGACTTTTAAACAAATTAAATTGTCCAAGGCCTGCTGGGAGTTGCAGGCATAAGCTGAGGCTAGAATGGAATGATGGGCGGAGTTAGTGCAGTTGGAAAAAGTCAGGCAGAAGGAGAACAAAGGCAGTTAGTGAGAGGTCAGGAAAGTGGGAGCTGAGTTAGGATTGAGAGACAGTGACTTGGTCTGCACATAGACCTGGTTTGCTAACCCTTTACTGAATAATAATAATAATAATAATAATAATAAATTTATTTCTTACCCACCACTCCCTCAGGATTGAGGTGGGGAACAACATCGATACAAATGACATAAAATACATAAAACTGATTAAAACATATAAAATTAATACATTATTAAAATGCAGATAAAACTCTTAAAACTCGACTGGGTAGGCCTGCTGGAAGAGATCAAGTTTTATGGCTTTCTTGAAGTCAAAAAGACTATTAAGTTGACGAATCTCCTCCGGCAGGCTATTCCACACTCTGGGAGCAGCAGAAGAGAAGGTCCTCTGGGTAACAGTCATCAACCTGGTTTTGGCCAACTGAAGCAAATTCTTCCCAGAGGACCTGAGTGTGCAGGGCAGATTATACGGGAGAAGGTGATCCTGCAGGTAACCTGGACCCAAACCATATAGGGCTTTAAAGGTAATAACCAACACTTTGTACTTCACCTGGAAACTAATTGGCAGCCAGTGGAGTGATCTTAATGCTGATGTAATATGGGCTGGGGCCAGCTGTGTACTTCTCCCCTTCATCAGACCTGTTTCTGGGCATGCACAGAGTACCTTCCTTTCCTCCCTCCTCTCTCCTAAGAGCAAAGGCCATGCATACACTTTCCCCAGATTCTGAGAAAACAGCGACATCAGGATAGGGTGCCCTTGAGCATGTTTAGCCCCTCACACTGTTGTATCTAGTTATGATTTTAAAACCATGCAGATGGTGGGAGGAGGCACCACAAATGGATACAGCCCATTTATGTGAATTGTTTCCTTTTATGTGGAAGGAAAGGTTGACTGCTCAAGACCAACCTTAGGAGTCGGAGTTATGAAAGACACATAACAGCAACCTGCCCATGCACTCACAATGGCTGCCAAAGGCCAGTAAGTCTGGCCTCCCACACAAGACATGCTGGGAATTCCACCCAAGGCATGCTGGGAGTTGTAGGCATAAGCCATGGTTTTTATTACATTCTTTAAAAATACTTAAAACCCAAAATTCTGTGGTTTTAGTTTTTTTCTGGTACATTGTACAGCCAGACCTATCAGCATGCCAATTTTCAAGTTTCTAACTCATCTGGAAGTGGGTAAACATTTCCAGACATACATCGCATACACATACTTTACTTGGCATATTCAAGAGTGAGTCCTGAGACTGAAAAGAGATTTGAAGACCTAATCTTGGTTAATATAAAGCAGGGGTCTCTGCTGCACTGCCCGTCGGCACCAGTGCATTCACAAGGCCGGGCTGATGTGCCCATCATTGCCTTAGACAGGGAAGGGAAAAGTCCCTCCCTGCTTCAAAACTGCTGGAGACTAGGTGAATCCCAGGTCCTGCCAAGGATTCTTGGGAGGGGGGCTGTTTCTCACCCCATGTAAAGGAATAGAAAATTTCTCCTTTCACTTGCCTGGGGATGGTGAGGGAGAAAAGAAGAGAAAAAGGGGACCCAGAGAGAGATAAAGAGAGAAAGGAAGGAAGGGCAAGGAGTCAGAGGGGGAAGGAGAAAGATGAGGGACTGGGTGGGAAGCAGGAGAGAGAAAGTGAAAGAGAGAGAGAGAGAGAGAGAGAGGATTGTTGGAGTAGGTTGCACACTCATAGGATGTATATTCATGCACACACACACACACACACACACATTTCCCCTCCCCCCCAAATCAGCCTATTTGTGGTGGTGCATAGGGCACCACACAAGCTACTCTGTGCCCCTACAACAGTCCAGGGTTTCTGGGTCATTGTTGCCCACCTCAACAAGGGTGGTTAATTAGCTGCAGTGGTTTGTTAACCACTCTGCAATCTTGAGAACCTGGCCAATGAGTTGATGACACTATCAACTCTGTGGCTCAGAGCTTTTCTACAGAAGCCTGTTAATAGCTCTATCTACATTTGGTTTCATAACAGAATTAAGATCCGAGCTTTACACAAACAGCTTTTCCTTTCCTGCTTTTGTGCTATCTAACCTCTAGGTGGAGCTGTGCTATAGCAGAATAACGCAAATGTGCAAGTACAAATAGTGCTTTCAGAAATAATACCCCATGTCCCCCATTCTAAATAAAACCAGGAAAGTGCTCTGAAAAAGCAGAAGCGAAACTGGAGGATCACGACATCGTCTAAAGGACGGGTAAAGAACCATGAGTAAGAAATCACTAGCGCACAGTAACTGCTTCATGTAGAAAACCTCTCACTTGAGTGCTCCATGAATGTTTTCCGCAGCACATTGGAGCTGCTGCAGAACCTCACTCAATATTAGTACATTGGGTTTCCATTTCATGAGGGGGGAATTGCCAGGAAAGGAATCCAAAATTTGGCATAGAATTCAAAAGTAGTGAAAATCCATGGCAGTTCCCATCAGAGAGAGAGAGAGAGAGAGAGAGAGAGAGAGAGAGAGAGAATATAGTTATAATAAAAAAAATAGCAATGGCTATCACTTCCTGATACAAAAAGTCCAAAGATGCATTATGCTGTACTCCTTCAAAAATTAATTAATCCTTCCAAAACCATGTGAGGCTTTTTAACAAACACAAGAAGAGTACAGGGATGCTGTGCTAGAAAGTAAATAATACGTTGTATAAATAGCTGACAATGACACTTCTAGCATTTGCATCAGAGGCACTCATTACAAAACGTGCAACTGCTTTGTCTGAGGGAAGAATTTCTATCAACATGAATGGAAACAAACAAGAAAGACACAATTGTGTGGGGGAATGAAATGCATACCTGCAGTGACTTAGAACAGTAGAGTTGGAAGGGGCCTATAAGGCCATTGAGTCCAACCCCCTGCTCAATGCAGGAATCCACCTTAAAGCATACCTGACAGATGGCTATCCAGCTCCCTCTTGAAGGCCTCTAGTGTGGGAGAGCCCACTACAGGAATCCTTTAATTAGGTGTTTCCAGTTACTAAAGAATACTGGGAAGGTGCCCTGGAAGAGGCAAAGTGCTTTCCTTGGCCCAAATGGAGACTGGAGGAGGGGGGGAAAAAAGATATAAGGCTGCTTCTCCACACCTGAATAACCAAAAGAAGGAAGCATCACAAAATCAACATTCGTTAGCAAATGAGGATGGAGAAGTGCTAGGGATTATATAATCAAGAAGAGGTGGGGGGTGGCGGAAATCACCCTGAGCAGTTCAAATACGTCTGAATACATGTTAATCAAATACGGATTCATATACGATGACGTTGTGAGAATGCTAAACTCCAGCAATATCAAAGTCCATGAAGCATTTGAAAAACACATTTCCCCCCTTTCACTTGTGCTCCTTTGAGAGCCAACGATTATGACACTTCTCCCCACCCCCACCTCCACTCCAATCTCTCTAATGTCTAAATCCTTTCACCATGGGCAGAAACAGTAATTTTACATTATATTTGTTAGGAACCAATGCACAGGGTGGGGGTGGGAATCACAGCCACAAGCAGGAACAGAGGTGTGACAAACGCACAATCTCTCCGTCTTAGGCCATGTCCACACCTGCCTTTCCCCCCTGGGTCATCCCTGTGCATCCAAATGACGCACAGGGGATCCCGGGAGGAGACAGGAATGACCCCTCCATTTTCACGGGATAGCTGGTTGCCCAGTTATCCAGATTTTCCCAGCGGTCTCGGGACAATCCTGAGAACCGAGGGTGGTGTGGGTGCCTGTCCTGGCTTCTTCACTCCTCCCCACGAGTAGCGGGGGTCTGCAAGAGGGAAGGAGCAGGTCTGGGGGGAGTCCAGGGGGTGGGGTGGGAGTGGAGTCGGGCTTTTTTTTTTTTTTTAACTCACTTTTTGGATGTGCTTCTGGCTCCGGCTTCGTAAAAAAAAATGGCAGACATCGCACTTCCGTTTAGCCACTGGGGAAGGATTGCGGAAGCAGGTAAGTCCACGATCCTCCCCCCTCCCTCTCTCTACACCCTTAGGTGTAGAAAGGCCTTAGTCAAAAGCATCACAATATCATTCATCATCATCATCATCATCTCTATGCTATTTTCTTTTCAAATACATGAATCCAAATCAGGTTATATACTGCAGCACGCAGAATCATATCTAAGTTTTCAGCAAGCCTATACACGTTTACTCAGAGACAAGCCCCACAGAGTTCAATGGGCCTTACTCCCAGGTATAGGACTGCAGCCTTAATTACTTGTGATCATGGGATTGCAGCTTTAATCATATTCTGTCCGGGGAATGCTGGGAGTTGTAGGACTTTTTCTGTCTAAACATGCATAGGATTGTGCCCTGCGTCCATTAAAAACACACATCGAGACCTTCGTGCCTATTGGTTGATAGGCATTCTCCCCCAATCCCTGTGCTTGCTGCCAGCACTGACTATAAATCCTTCCTTTCCGTAGGTGCCGCCATGTGCCAAGTCGTAAAAAGCCAATGACCCGGCACTGGGTTAAACACCAATGGCTGTTCATGATTGTCATGTGCTACGAATAGCCTGTGCTCAGTGCCCATCTCATTTCGCACTGAATCATCTTCACTTTGGAGCAACAGGCAGCGCCTTTTAGCCAGCTGTGTAAGAACAGCACCGATTTTCTGCTCCACTGGTGATTCTCAGACAGATAAACAAGTTCCCCGTGGGCCTCTGACCTGGCTTTATAATTATAAAAGCCCATAATACGTGTTTATATTCGAGGCAAATGACTTGCTGCACTGCGGAGGGAGGGCAGAGAGCTGTCATCGTAGGAGTGCGAAATGGCATTTGGCAAAAGATCCTTCCATAATAATCCCGTGGCGGGATTACCGAAGAGCTTTGTAACTGAGCTGCTCTGTCCAACCTAGCCAGGGACTTTCCAGTCTTTATGTTTAATTGCTTGTCATTAAAAAGTACCGGGCGAGTCAACAGCTTCTTAATGTGAGAATTTGCTCCATTCACCCCTCCCCCGCTAATTCTAAGAGTTTATTGCTGGCAGTAGGAGCTTTAAACTAACATATGCTGGCATTTTGGGTGTTTTGGCCCTGCCTCCTTTTGCATTTGGCCCCGCCCTCCACTGGAATGCAGCCCCCGTGACCCTCTCCAAAATGGAACATGTCCCAGAGGCTAAAAGAGGTTTTACACCCCTGGTCTATAACTACGACATTGCGAAGTACGGACTCAGGGCGATTCTGGCTGCTTATGCAAACAATATATTAAAATAAATAAATAAGTAAATAAATAAATAAATAAATATCTGTGCAGAGAGAGAGAGAGAGAGAGATCCACATTCGGGTAATACGGTTATTAGGATTAGCAAAATTCCACAAATATGTGCAAGCTTTCGGGTTCGGCAGAACTCTTCAGGAGGCTAGGTGGTACAAAAAGCAGAGGGTGGGGGAAGACATCCCCTACTTTTTGTACCACCTGATCAAGAGTTATGCCAAACTCCAAAAGTCTCCAGAAGTCCACAAGAAATGGGCAAGCTTTCCAGTTTTGCAGAACTCTTAATAAGGCTAAGTGGTACAAAAGGCAGGGGATGGGGGAAGCTGTCTGTTTCTTCCTCCACCCCCTGCTTTTTGTACTATTTAATGAAGAGTTCTGCAGAACTCAAAAGATTGCACATTTTTGTGAATTTTCGGTTGGTCCTAATAAAATCACATGATAACTTCACACTCAGCCCTTTCAAAGTGTGTGTCCTAATCTCTGCTCTGTGCACTTATTGCCTAATGCACGGGTGGGGAACTTCAGGAGAGCTGAGGGCCGATTTCCCCCCTCCCCCACCCCTCATGGGACACAGTCTGCTGGGTGACCTGAAATGAATTTAAAAATACTTTTAATGAAAAAAAAAAGTGTAGCAGCTATGCAGCAGCTATAGAACACTAAAAGGGTCAAAGGTAGCTTGTCGTGCTCCAATTGCCAATTCTGTCTGTAAAAATTAAGAATATTTTTAAACTTGTTTTGGACGGTACAGTAGGCAGTGGGGGGGGGGTGTTGGGCCACATTGATGGGGGGCGCATGTTGCCCACCCTGGCTTAATTTTTAGATGCAGGGGAAAGATAAAGGAGGGTGAGAGAAGGAAGATATGAGCAATATTAAAGAAGAGAGCAAGGGGCTAATGACACACATCACTTTGCTTAATCACATGGGGAAGGAAGATAGTGCCAGATAGTAGGGGTGGGGCCCATAGATTTGGAAAAGCAGAGAGGTGTGGACCATGTCTGAAGAATACTGTTGCTAGTTTCTTTTTAGCAGCTGGAATTTTGCCTGAAAATCCTGCCCTACAACTTAAATTCGTTGGGATTCTATTTCATTTCATTTATTGTGCCTAACCCCAAATGTAACTGAGCCCATGTGTTTTGATCCCATATACATACATGCTTAGCCCCTTGCCCCAATTCCAGATTTGCTAGTGATGCTTGTGGTTCTATCACATTGAAAGAAATGCACTCTGCTGATGTTCAGAGGTTCTAGAGTCAGGACTGAAGATTCTCCTTGTTGCTTTGTTGCCATCCCATTAGAATTCTTGCTACTGCAGCCTCACTCCTTCTAAGTGACAGAAATTAAAATTCAGGATAAATGTGACACAATCCCTTTAACTATCTGAGACTTTGTGGGTAATTAGAAAATAGGCACTTATCTTTGTTAAGTCCTTCACATTAACTTCAGTTCTTGGCAACATGCGAAACAACATTTTTGCAAAGCGTAAAAATGTGCTAAAATGTGAATATTTGAACTTTGAAACATTTGCTTTTTAAATTCAGCTTTAAGATCTACTTCTAAAACCGAACCTTTCAGTATCATTAATGCATTTTTAGGTGCCAACTTCTAACACTTTAATGACTTGGTTCCTCTCTCCATCTTATAATTGGCTGGAGACAGATGCTACTTTCAAAGAGTGTTGGAAAGTATATATAAAAGTTTTCCAGGGTGTATTATTATTTCTTACATTTCACTGTCAGCTCTGATCAAGCAGGTTTTGTAGGTTTTTAGAGCCCTACAAAAACCTACAAACAAAGATGGTGGTGGGATAAGTATATGTAGGTTGCGCATGATGGGAACGAACCAAGCCACCTCCCTAGGCTCCCATGTTTCCCCTCTGGTTGCGAGGAGGAGTTCAGAAGCTTTTCTTTCCGTTTTTGCTTAACCACAGCTAGTTATGTTGTCATTCAAACTGACAAACTGTATTTATTATTTATTTATTTTATTACATTGGTATACCGCCCCATAGCCGAAGCTCTCTGGGCAGTTTACATAAGATTAAAACAATTAAAAACAATATACCAAAATTAAATCTGTAGTTCATCTTAACAATGTTTTGTTTGAAGCAGGCCAACTTCAAACCATGGATTATGCTACTGCCTTGGTTCAACAAATCATAGTTAAAATTGGCCGCAATTTAGGATTTGGACCTGTGGTGGGTCCGGAACATTTTGGGAGGGGGGGGGAATAGAAGGGCAAAGTGCATTTCTGGGTAGGAGCGCTGAAATAGAAATAACAGTATATTACACATATATCAATGTAATTTCCATGTTAGATTACTGCAATGAGCTCTACATAGGACTGCCTTTGAAGATGGTTTAGAAGCTGCAGCTCGTGCAAAATGCAGTTGCCAGATTGATAGCAGGGACAAAAATGTTCAAACATATAACACCAATTCTGTCCCACTTGCACTTGCTGCCTGTGTGTTTCTGAGCCTGATTGAAGGTGCTGCTTTTGACCTATAAGCCTTATACAGCTCAGGAATGCAATACCTGACAGAGCACCTCTCCCAGCATGAACCTACTAATTTCATATGCTCATTATCTAAGGTTGTCCTCCAGGTGCATCCTCCAATGGAGTCAACAAGGGAGAGGGCCTTCTTGGTGGTGACCCCCCAATTATGGAATGGTCTCCCAAATGAGGCCCACCTGAAATCCATATTGTCAGCTTTTCAGCACCAGGTTTAGACCTTCCTCTACTCTCAGGCATTTGGCAGTTTATGATAAGTTTTTAATCAAATTCTGGATTTTCTTACTGTGATTGTGTAAAATTGTTTAGATATATATGTGTGTGCTATCTGTTTATATGTAAATGGCTTTTATACCATGTAAACTGTTGTATTTTAAGTTTTTAATGTTTGTAAACCTTTCAGAGAGGTTCGGCTATTGGGCAGTATAGAAATGTAATAAATGAAATGAAATTAATGCTCTCATCCAAAACACATTTTCTTTGAAATAAGTGCTATTAATCTTGATGAAGTGAGTTTAGTTGATATAATTTATTTTTATATAGCAAGTATTAACCAATCAAATTCAAATTAGGGTAAGGAAAAATAATAAGAGAAAAAGGGCTTTCAAGCAAACAAGAGTTACCTTGATGTACAAACGAGGCAGACAGGACACAGATGGATTTCTTTAGAAAACACAATTCCTTTTGAACTAGTGCAGGTGGAACCATGAATGCAGAATCTCCAGGTGTTTCCAGAGAAATGGCTCCTAGCACTACCACTCAAAAGGCATTGTGCAGCTATGCTGTCTTTCTCTCCTCAATGGTTAGAAAAAGGAGGAAGGGCTACAAACAGGGATGTATGAGAAATTAATTTCATTTTGTTTGGATCAGAATTTACCCCGTTTACACCTTCCAGACTGAATGTGGATGTAATTTGCAGCCAATGCCTGTACATTTCTGAGCTTGCAATATGATTCATGGACCCTCAAAAATGCATCCCGCAGCATACTGCATTAAAAAATGTGCATGAAAAAATGCATACTTTCAAAAAATGTGCAGAAATACTAAGGCTGGGCAGAGACTCCCCAATCCAATTTAGAGGTTGCTTCAGAGCTTCCGAATTGGACCTGATCCGCATCAGGCTGCTTCGGGCCCAGTCCAACTTGCTTTGGGCCTGGACTGACCTGCTCTGGATCCAGATCTGAACTGAAATCCAGACATCCAAAGCGGGTTGGATGGTGGGGGTTCCTGGTCATGAGTCTGACCGGGAGTCCATTGGATTCTCTGCTTGTCCCCTTCCCTGCTTGCCACCTGAATCCAGCGAGCCACTGCCCCTGCCCACCCATGGCACTCACCTGACCCGACTGGCACCTGCCTGTCCTCAATGAGAGGCCTATTTCAGTTTGGTATCTGGATTCACACCTGAAGCAATGCAGAGCCCTAACAAGTATGTTTTAAATTCTTGAATGAGGCAGAACTATTACACAATAAGAGACTTTTCAGAAAGTTCTCTGAGTGAGAAGACACTAAGGTTGCAACTCTATGCACTTACCTGGGAGTATGGCCCATTGAATTCTATGGACCTTATCTCTTAGTAGACTTGCATAGGATTGCTTTGCAAGGGCAAACTGAGAGCCGATAACCCCCTGGCCCTGTACACCTAAGAAACCCAAAGCATGTTGGATATCCAAGCTAATAGGAGTCTAATCAGATTTGCTGGTCAAGGGAGGAGAATAAATTGAGGCAAAACACATCTGCAGATAATCAATTGACACTGAATTTGCCAGTTTTTAGGCAGATCTGCAAAAGAGTTAAAAACAGTTTCAAGGCTGAAGGCTTTGGAGAATCCCTTTTATATTGCCAATATGGGAAATATGTTCCATTGAACATAGTGGGATGGGATTTACTTCTGTGCAAACACCCATAGGCCTTCACTACAAGCAATTAAGGCTGCAATCCTATTCATGCTTACTTGGGAGTAAGCCCAGCTAAACAATGGAGGTGATCTGACTCTCAGTGGCTTTGAAGGGAGTCTATCATCAACTACTAGGGGTGTGCACGGACCCCCCGGATCGGATCGGGACCTCCAATTTTGTCCCGGACCGGTTCGGACAAAATCGGAGGCCCCCCGGACCGGATCGAGTCCGATCCCGACCCAAAAATCGTACATTTTTGGATCGGCCGCCATTTTTTCCCCCATAGATTTGCATTGCAATGCAAGTCTATGAGGAAAAAATGGCGGCGGGTGGGTAAGGGGGGGCCTAACTCCCTCTCCCCCCCGGGGCCGTCCGCTGTGGACGGCCCCGGCAGGTAAACCCCCTCCCCCGCGCTCCCTACCCCCCCTGGGGCCGCCCGCTTCCATCCGCTGGCGCCCGCGGGCGCCAGCGGATAGAAGCGGACGGCTCCGGGGGGGGGTAAGCCCCCTTCCCCGCCACTTACCTTCTCGGCCCGTCCGGCGCCGGCGGCTACTACCAGCGGGCTCCGCGGCCTACTCTCGAGTAGCGCGCCGGGTGATGACATCACCCGGCGCGCCACCCTGGAGCAGGCCGCGGAGCCTGCTGGTAGTAGTAGGCGCCGGCGCCGGACAGGAGCCGCCGGGCCGGGCAGGTAAGGGCCCCCCTCCCCCCTCCCCCCTCCCCCCTCCGCGCGCCCCCTCCTCCCCTCCACGCACCCCCTCCTTACCTTCCCGGCCCGGTGGCTCCCGTCCGGCGCCGGCGCCTACTACTTCCAGCAGGCTCCGCGGCCTGCTCTAGAGTAGCGCGCCGGGTGATGACATCACCCGGTGCGCCATCCTAGAGCAGGCCGCGGAGCCTGCTGGGAGTAGTAGGCGCCGGCGCCGGACGGGAGCCGCCGGGCCGGAAAGGTAAGGGCCCCCCTCCCCCCTCCGCGCGCCCCCTCCTCCCCTCCACGCACCCCCTCCTTACCTTTCCGGCCCGGCGGCTCCCGTCCAGCGCCGGCGCCTACTACTTCCAGCAGGCTCCGCGGCCTGCTCTAGAGTAGCGCGCCGGGTGATGACATCACCCGGCGCGCCATCCTAGAGCAGGCCGCGGAGCCTGCTGGGAGTAGTAGGCGCCGGCGCCGGACGGGAGCCGCCGGGCCGGAAAGGTAAGGGCCCCCCTCCCCCCTCCGCGTGCCCCCTCCTCCCCTCCATGCACCCCCTCCTTACCTTCCCGGCCCGGTGGCTCCCGTCCGGCGCCGGCGCCTACTACTACCAGCAGGCTCCGCGGCCTGCTCTAGAGTAGCGCGCCGGGTGATGACATCACCCGGCGCGCCACCCTAGAGCAGGCCGCGGAGCCTGCTAGTAGTAGTAGGCGCTGGCGCCGGACGGGAGCCACCGGGCCGAGAAGGTAAGTGCCCCCCTCCTCCCCCCCCCCGCTGTCCACTTTCATCGGCGGGCGCCCGCTGGCGCCCGCCAATGGAAGCGGCGGTGGGCGCCAGTGGGCGCCCGCCGATCCGCCGATCCGCCGAACCGGTTCGGAGCTTTTTCGGACCGGTTCGGATTGGATCGGCCGATCCAGCTGCGGGATCGGAAATCGGATAATTTATCCGATTTCCCACTGGACCGGACTCGGATCGTGGATCGGGTCCGATCCAGTGCACATCCCTATCAACTACCTTCCAGCTCCGAAGTTCTCTTTCCCACCCCAGTTTTCTCACTGACAGAAGGGAGGCCATGGTGGGCACTGATCCTCCTCCTCCTCCTCCTAATCAAGAAACATCCTCTATGCATCCGAAATGTGCCTTTCCTTGTAGTAATTATAGGGGTCCAGCAATGGGGTGGGGTGGCAAACGCCTTGCCTGGAGGGGTGCCCCCCCCCCCGGAGCTGCTACTGTGCTGAATTGTGGTTAAACAAAAATGGAATCAGAGGAGGATAGGGGAAGGGGGACACATGAACCTGGGGACAGGCTAGGCTCATTCCCATCATGATAAACCATGGTTTATCGACCATGGTTTATAGACCATGGTTATTGTTATGTTCAAACGTAGATGCACTCTCATGCCACTTTCAGCTCTTCAATAAAACATCATATCTCCAATGTTAGATCCACTGCCCGATATTTCATAAACCAACATCTTACTTTAGGATGTGTGAGCCCTAGGAGTGTCACTCTTAATCCTCAGTACTTAATGACATTGTTCTCCAGACAAGCATATGACAGGACAAGAATCCTTAAAATCTTGACCACCACTCTTCTCTTCCCAATATTGTGTCATGCTGCTTTCATAGGTAACTAGGAAGCAGGAAGTGTAAACAGAAACTAATGTATGAAGAAAAAAAATCCATTTAGCAGATTAACTGGTAAACTGTAAAGGTAAAATAATATTTCTTCATGAAAACTTGGTGGAACATGTTTTGGGAAGACTTTGAAGTATGTTACAATATACTTTATTCATTGTACTTTAAAGTTTTGGAGATGTAGACAAGCAAAGGAGTGATGTATTGCCTCTCTGTATCTTTTCTCAATGCTCCTGGTTATTGGGTAACACACCTACAGCAGTTTCTGTAGAAAGAGGGAATAAATAGGTTTTGTATTTATAAACACGGAAATATTTCAGAAAAGGTTATGGGATTGCATCTTTTTGTGCATGCATCTTAGTCTGTCAGACACTCCCTCTCTGTGTGGGCTTATTGTTAAGACTGCAAGTTTTAACAAATATAATAAATTATAGGGACTTGTCTTAAGATGATGGCATTTATCCCGAACAAATGGAATTAAATAAATAAATACAGAATAGATTTAGTTGAGTATAAATGACATTAATTTATCCCAAGTATTAGGCAAAAATAGCAAACAGATCAAATAAAAAATCATTCCAGTGTGAAGTAGACTGGGACCAATTTTCCTCCAGGAATGATCTCAATCGATAATATGTATGATCGTATGCCATTTTTCACTCTTGCCATGAGGACAGAGGAAATCAATTCCATGTAACTGTTAGGAGAACAATTCTTATGAAGTCCTTTTTAAAGACCCAATCCTCTTTTCTAGAAAGGTTGTAACAATAATGTTTGTCTTTTTTTTATTTATTGAAATATTTCAGGGCAGAAGGCCTCCCAAGGCGGTTTACAGCAATAAAACACATAAAAACAATTAAAATATTAACAGTGATAAAAACATAAACAGGGTAGAATAGCAATTAAAATAACAACAAAAAACAAAAATTAAAGATTGTTCTTTGGATTGTACAGATACGTTGGGTTTGTTTTGCACACAGAAGAGTGTCTGATATATTCAGATTTTCTTGCAAACCTGTGGCTCAGTATTCCTTTCAAGATTATTACGTCTGTATTTCACAGATGGTGATAAGCCACATGCTCATAACCTATAATAATAAAAGAGGATGTGTTTCTGTCCATCCATCCATATAGATCCCAAAACCGTGAACCCACAGCACTTGAAACTTGGCATGCATACTAAGAAGACCCTAGGGATGTGCATCTCAGAGTGCTTTTGTCTGTTAAATTAATTCATTTTCATTTATTTAAATATATCCAATGTGCCCGTGTGGCTGAAGGCTACAATAGCATCTTCAGCCACTAGGGGCAGACTTCCCTAATCAGCACATTGCTTTGGTGTCCATGCAGTTTGAAGCCTGGAGAGAGACTAGCTAAGGTCACAAGGATTCCCAAATGGCACTGAATTCATAGTGACAAGAAAATCTGTCACAAAATGAGTTTGGAAAAAAGAATGGATTTAGGGCAAGAAATACGACGTTAGCTATGGAGAGGGCATGCGTCATCTGACATGATCGACTTGGGGATGGGGTAGAATAAGAGTAAAAGCGTCATGTAAATGTCCCCTAGTTGGCTGAGGGAACAGAGTTATATGCTTGCAGGCGAATCCTCTATAATCAAGGAAGATCATGAATCACTGAAATCTCAGCAGAACAATACAGCTTTTACCAGCCATATAAAGGTCAAAATGAGGGAGCCAACCTAATCTCTTTGGAGAGGGGGTTCCACAAATGGGGTGCTGCTACACAAAAAGCCCTGTCTCAACTCCCCACCAGCCTCACAGGGCCCTAGATGATGGATCCAGGCTCCAGGCAGGTCAATATGGGAATAACTAGACACAGTTACCCTGGAGTAGGTCCCATTGAAATCAATAGGACTTACATCTGAGTAGACATGCCATTGGTTGATGTGTCTGGATTTTTGGCATTTCATTTAAGGTGTACTGTGTTTATGTGGTTCAGACCAAGGTTTCCTGAACAGGTTAATAAATGTTCACTTTTGCTAGACATTAGTATAGTAGTTTGTATGATGTAGTCCTCTCCCCTTATCAGGGGAATGGAGTGGCTAGACCCCTCCAACATTTTCAGTCACTAGGGAAGCCAAGAGAGAGTGGCAGGCGGATGGATACATGTGGGGAACTATAGGGGTGACATGCCCAGAAGTGCCAGGAGGTGTGGATTCACTCAGATGGGATGGGCACAATGTGCCCAGCTCTCTGGTAGATACGTAGGCTTGTTTGAAAGCTTTGCTGCATCAAACTAAAGGCAATTTAGTAGGCTGAGGGACAGAGTTAATTACCTGCTTTCTCCCCATTGCTGTGGGACAGCCCCACTCAGGGGAATGGAGTAGAAAGACCCTTTCCTCAGAGGGCTATAGACATGCTCCATGGCAGGGGGTATACCTAGGGGTGCCAGCAGGCACAGCTTCACTCAGACAGGACAGTTGCAATGTCTCCAACTCTGACAGATGCATAAGTTTGCTTGCAGTTTATGCTACATTTTTACCTAATATAAATATTCCTGCAACCAGTCTTTCTAATGTAATGCATTCTCAAATGCTATTTCCCCTAATATTTGCATTTTTGTACACCTTTTTTGGTTAGAGAACATCACTGCAAAATTCAGGGAAGTGTGAATTTCGAAGGATAGCTGACTTTTGGTTCACATATTGGTTTGAAAGTGTGGAATTAGGTAAGTTTGCAATAAAATGCACAATGAATTAATTTCTCCCCTATCTCTATCAAGAACATAAATTCATTGGGTGTCTGGAACTAGTTACTTAGTATGTTGAACATGTGAAAACCATATTATGCTGACCGGGTCAGACCATTGATCCAGCAGCAGGCCCAGTATTGTCTCTTCTGACTGGGGGAAGCTTGTGGGCTCTCTGTCAGTGGGTGTTCCATCACTTGCTACCTAATTGTTTTGGTTGGGGACGTTAACGATTGAACCTTGGACCAGCTGCATGCATCTACTATGATGCTTGTCCTCCCCTTACTGCTATATTGTAAGATAGCAATGTTTAGGCTGACCATATGAAAAGGAGGATAGGGCTCATGTAACTTTAACAGTTGTAGAGAAAGAAGAATTTCACCCAGTGTCATCTGTATGCAATTAGTTCCTGGTGAAATTCCCTCCTCATCACAACAGTTAATGTTGCAGGCACTATACTAGAGTGACCATATACAAAAGAAGGCAGGGCCCCTGCAACTTTAACTGTTGTGATGAAGAGGGAATTTCACCAGGAACTAATTGCATACAAATGACTCTGGCTGAAATTCCCTTTTCTCTACAACTGTTAAAGTTACATGAGCCCTGTCCTCCTTTTCATATGGTCAGCCTAGCAATGTTAAGTGTCAGAATGTTTATTTCAGCTCCTTCAAATACATTTCTGCCTTTAAAGTCATTGACATTGGTAGGTTTGTCTTGATCTTTCTTTCTTCCACATTTCAAAACTGCATTTCCGCCTCTCAAAGTACTGTAGAGCAAAACAATATGCAATAGCTTCTTGGGTCACAGGCCTTAGACATTTCACAGGGTGGTTTTCAGTGTAGCCTTAAAGTGGGCTAGCAACAGAGTGGTAAGATGCAAAAGAGAACAGTGCTCATGGATCTTTAGCAGCCGTGTAGGAAAGGGCCTTTCAGCAGGACTAGTTTGACATTTTACATAAATATTAAAGGTTCAGGGACCCTGTTCCCTTTTGCATCTGGCCACCCTAGAATGCTAGCCTGCCTTAAGGATAGACTGCAAACTACCTGCGAAATTTCTAAGGCCTGTGCCCCAAGACGTTTCTTGACAACAGGGACCTTCCAAGAGTTATTCTTGGTGGTGTGTTTGGTATGTTTTTAGATTTCCCATCTGCTCTTTCTCTGGGCCTTATTTATTTATTTATTTATTTACTGCATTTCTATACTGCCCGATAACTGAAGCTCTCTGGGTGGTTCACAAAGTTAAAACCATCAAGTACAATTCAAAGTATAAAACAGACAACAGTATAAAAACACAATCTAAAAGTACAGCATTAAAGCACAACCAGAAATTTATATAGCTTTAAAATACAGATTTAAAACAGCAAAGTTAAAAGAGTAAGATAATACACTGTTAAAATACTGGGAAAATAAAAAGGCCTTCAACTTAGGCTGACCAGATAAAATCCAGGTCAGGGCTCATGTAACCTTAACAGTTGTAGAGAAAAGGGAATTTCAGCCAGTGTCATTTGTATGCAGTTAGTTCCTGGTGATATTGCCTCTTCCTTACAACAGTTAAAGGTGCAGGCACTATACTAAGAGTGACCATATACAAAAGAAGGCAGGGCCCCTGCAACTTTAACTGTTGTGATGAAGAGGGAATATCACCAGGAACTAATTGCACACAAATGACACTGGCTGAAATTCCCTTTTCTCTACAATTGTTAAAGTTACATGAGCCCTGACCTGGATTTTATCTGGTCACCCTACTTCAACTGGTGTCTAAAAGAGTATAATGTAGGTGCCAGGTGAACCTCACTAGGGAGCTCATTCCACAGCCGGGGTGCCACAGCAGAGAAGGCCCTCCTCCTGGTAGCCACCTACCTCACTTCCTTTGGCAGAGGCTCATGGAGAAGGACCCCTGAAGATGATCTTAGGGTCTGGGCAAGTACATATGGGAGGAGGCGTTCCTTTAAATAACCTGGTATTGGAATAGCAGGTTAATTATATAAAAATTGCTACTCTAAATCAATGCCTGCTTTTTTAGTAAACAAATTCTGCTCGTAGTGTTTGCTTCTATTTGACTCTCTACTGTTGATGCAAGCAGATTTCAAACATTACCACCCCTGGTATGGAGCAGTGCTGTGTGGAATATTTCTTGGCAGCCTGAACATGTGTGACTCTGGATAAGGGGGTAACGTTTTGAATGGACCCTTGATTTAGTAGAATTGCTTTGAGTGCAAGTAAGAATGTAATTTTGTACTTTCACGCTCAACAATATTGGACTGAATGTGAATTATACATATTATTCATGTCTATAATTCACGTATAATTCGAGTTTTCCTGCTCCCCACTTTTTGTGATCACGTTGTTTGTTTACTAGCAACTCTCATTGTTTCAAATGCAGGAGCTGAGGCAGAGAGGGAGAAGGCAAAGATAATTGGAACAAAATGTCTTTTTCCCCCCTTCATGCTAATAATGAGTGTCATCATTTTATTTATATTGTGCATTTTTTTTTCTAACACAAGAGCACTTCAAAGAGCAGAGAAGAATAGAACAGAACAACATCATAAAAGAAACATTAGGGGCCCCATAATGAAAACCGGTTAGAAAGGCAGGCAGGCAAAAAGCATGCAGAACTGGCAAAACGTACGGGTGCATTGAATATCTATAGAGAAACTTTAAAGGGTTTGTTCAGGTGCTTTCTGTGTCCAAGAAGGATGGAAAACTAGAAGCTTCAGGTCTAAACAATGTGTAGTTGGGAAAATGGTCACAGCTGGTCAAATTCAAATCCAGATCTATACATAGAGGCCTGAGACAGACCTCTGCGTGGCTGAACTAGATGAGCAGGCCTGGCCCTACCATTAGGCAAAGTGAAGCAATTGCCTCAGGCAGCAGATGCTGGGAAGCTACAGCAAGGTGTTGGAGGAGAGGAATGTGGGCCTTGTGGCCTGCTCTTTGCCCCCCATGTTCCCTTTCTGCCTTCAGGTGTGGTGGAAGACACTGTCCCATCAACAGTGTTGAAGTCAGTTTCATCTGCTGGTCCAGTTGGCTTCTGGGCAAGAGATGGCAAGGGGCGCCATCTTGTTTTTTGCCTCAGACAGCAAAATGTCTTGGGCCAGTCCTATAGATGAGAGGATACAGAAGTGTCATAAGAACAAACTGCACCATCCCCCAATATTCTCCTCTATAACAGTAAATCAAATGGCATTTCCAGAAATGAATGACTATTAAAGGTGACTGTAAGTCAGTGGAAGCAGCATTGGAGCTATATTCATGTGACTTCTCCTCCTACTACTCTGATAGTATTTGGATCCAGGAACCACAATAAGTAACCGTAATGAGATTACTTATCATATGAAGATCTCCCACCCTACCAACAATGTTAATGATCACCTACTTTCCAACCTTTCATCAGTACCAATAGGGATGTGTGTATATTTTTAATGCTAATTCTTACATCAAGGATCACTATCTTATTATATTACCATTATGTTTGGATTTACAGAGAGAGAGAGAGAGAGAGAGAGAGAGAGAGAGAGAGAGAGATGGAGATACCTCTCTATTATAATGAAGATAACTATTTCTGTAATATATTGTTGAAAGTTCTTCTCTTACTCCTGTATGCTGGATTCATTTACTCTGAAATAGCCTGTCCTGTCCTGGACTGCATTGGTTGTGTTAGGGAAGTCCATTCATATAATTTTAAGAGAAAAGAAAAAAGTACAAATGTGGTGCGTTTGTATTTAATTCAGATACATTTGAACGCAAATTAACCCAAATCGATCAATTACAAATTAAAACTGTATTTTGTTTGGATTTATTCTTCATTCTTGTATGTAATTCAGTATTATTTTCTTTGAATCTAGAGAGAAAGAAAGGCTGAACTCCTGAAAATGCCGGGTGGGGGGAAGCCCACCCCTCGCTAAAGGCCCTTATTTCAACAGGGTTCTTGCTGGAAGGTAGCTTTTTCCCATCTCAGCCATTTTTTGTAACAGAAATCCAATCAAGAAAAAAAAAGAAAAGAAAAAAAGAATGAACTAAATCTAAACTAACAAATTATTAACAACGGTTTTCTAAAAGAAATAAACTATGAAACGTTTTAAATCTGAAAAATGAAATGAAGGGTATAAGAACATAAGAAGAGCCATGCTGGATCAGACCAAGGGTCCATCTTGCAACGGTGCAACCAGTTGTTGATTAGGAAGCCATAAGCAGGACACAAGTACAACAGCACCCTCTCACCCATGTTCCCCAACAACAGGTGTACATAGGCTTACAGCCTATATAAGATGCTGCAGTTGCTGGCCATGCCTGATGCAGCTCATAAAGGGAAGTAGATTGACAGGGCTTAATCTGTGGCCCCCTCTAGATGGATTCCGTTTGACGCCTGGTTAGCCGATTATGCGCATAATTGCTGAAGCGCTTTATCGTAAATGCTTGTATGTAGGAGGTAATTGAGCACTCAACTGGTGACCTACCGGTTGTTTCAAATGCGCTTTACAAGTAGTTAATGCGGAGAATCGCTTGTTCACATAGTCAAAATGCGCTTTAACGGCCGGAACAAAATAAAACTCTCTATTTAACGCGCATTCGATAATGTGCATAATCGGAGAGAAAACGCGCCTCTACGCCCGATTTGCGTTCCATTCTTGTAGAGGTAAATTTTTAAATGCGCCTTGAAAGAGCTTTAAATGCCTCTTGTAGAGGCAGCCTGAGATAGACTTGAGCATCAGAATCTGTTTCTAATGCTGGGTCTCTCTAAACCAGGGGTGATGAACCTCTTTCAGCCTGAGGGCCAAATTCAAGCTCTTGGGGGCCACATTCCAGTGGTGGGTGGGGCCAATGGCAAAATGGGGGCAAGGTCAAAGGCTAAATGGGGCAGGGCCAAATACTAAATACCAAAAATGCCAGCATCTTTTAGCTTAAAGCTTTTTCTGTCAGTAACTAAGTTTTAGGAGAGGCTGTGAAGTTATCCTCGACCACTTGCTGCTGCTGCTGCCCCTGTCTCACCTTTACTATTTAGGCCTCGCAGCACCACAGCCCAGCAACCTGGCCTCTAGATAACTTCTTTGTTCTTCTGCCACCAGTACCTTCTCAGGTACACCCACAGACCACACCAGGAGAGTGAATTAACAAGAATTTATTAATAAGAAATCTCGTGTCAACAAGCTTAATGGTTACTTCAGTTCAATTGTGTATCGGTTACAAGGTTTCAATGCTTATTGGTTTCAGTCAGAACTCTGATACTTTTAACAAACTGTTTTTTATTTAATCTATGCTCTAAAATCTTATCTCAATCTCTCAAATCCCTTTTAACGTCTCTCTCAAAAATCTCCCTCAAATCCTCCCCCAATCAACCCTGTCAGCTCTCTCTGTCAGACACATATATACACTCTACTCGCTCTCTAGCTGCTCCCACTCTTACACTGCCAGCTAATCCAGGCACTCTAACCAATTAGCCAATCAACACTCACCTTCCATTTGGGCACACAGCCAGCCAATCCAAGTACTCCCCCACAACCAGCCAATCACTCTATACTTACCAAGACCTATATTTCAACTTAGTTATTTACTTTACCTGTTATTGTTCTTAACTCTTTTTAAAGATATAAACAAATGCATATTGCAAACAATAAACTTTGCAATATATTTATAACCACAAACAGTAGAACATCACAGAGGCATTTTAATGTTTTAGAATAGGGGAAAAGTGCAGAAGCCAGGAAACAACCAAAGTTTCAGCAGTCTGGGGGTGGGGGAAGGGGCAGAATTGAGAACTACTTGGTGATGTGGGGAAGGTGTGGCCATCTGAGGTATCCCAGAGGGCTAGATTGGGATCTGTGAGGCCAAATTTAACCCCTGGGTTTAGGTTCAACACCCTTGATGTAAAGTAAAGTTATGTATGCTTATGAGCATGTGTGGAGTACCCTGCACTTCCTACTGTATAGCCACTGCTGAGCCACCGGCTGTAGAGTTGCCATCTGTCCAGTCCAAGCTGCTCCTGTGCCAGTAACAGTAGCTTGGCATTCAGAATTCAGCAAGTGGTGTTTTTCGGGGCATGGAGATTGTCCCTATCACTTGCTAATAAATATCTCCAGATCAAACTGCTGTTAAAGGAGGAGGAGCAAGAACAAATACAAATGTTTCAGTCTTCATTATTTCCAAAGTAAAAAGTAGGGGTAAGGTTAAGGGAGTATTAGGAGGCTGGACTCAAATTCCGAAGAACATCAGTGGCATCTCAGAATGGAGAGGCTTTGTATCTTCTGTTTCCTCTCCTCCACCACATTCAAGATATTTCTCAGAAGTGTGCTTTTGAAGATCCAGTGTTTTATATCTTAGTTTGCATGCCTGAATGAAGTGATTTACATTATATTTTTAATGTACTAATCAGAGCCAGAATTCACCTCCGTTTGCCAGTTGTATCATGTTGCTATCCTAAGGGTTAACGATTGCATTATGACTTAATAACATGCTTCTTCCTTTGATTAATTCCTATAATAATCCCAGCATCTGGCTATGTTAAGCAGACAATAAATACTTTTCTGACAGAACTCCCATAAGTTAAACTCCTTTCAACCTGAGACTGGCCATTTTTTTTATCTCCACCGCTGAAATAAATTGCATGGAATCTCAATGAGAATTAATTGGCTCCCCACTCACAATGGCAGTTCTCAGTTTGACATGCTGAATTATTCAGTAGTAACTTGGATGACCAGATGCAACAGCGTACAAGTTTCCAATACATAAGATCCATAAATATATCCCCGCTGGTGGAGTAAACAACCTCGGATTAAAGTAGGTCTTGTCTTTTCTTGGTCCAAATTGTTGTAGAACATAAGTCTGAAGTTAGTAACACTCTTTTTGATCTTAATAGCAGTTTCTTGCATATTTCAAACCTTTTAGTAAAACACAAAGATAAGAGTTACACTAAGGAATCAGAGGGCAAAAAAGGGTTACTAGCATAAGAAAACACATGGACTTCGGTAGTAAAATTTCAAAAGATGCCATATGCAATTTCTTCCTTTTATTTCCTACTGGACCCCAGCATTGCAGATAGTAAATTTAAGATAGGTAAGCTAAAAAGTAAACAGCACATGCGGAGTAACCAGTACTGGGTATAATTAAAGCAACCAATATACGAGTTAGTTGTTGCTAGGATATAAATCATGTGCCAGGAATCGCTCAAGCGTACTTACCTGGAGTAAGCCTTATTAAACTTGGTGGAATTTACTTCAAAGTAGGCATTTATAGGGTGATCCTGTAATGTTTGAAGGCAAACTAAATGTTACAGACGTATATATCAAAGATAGATAGATAGATAGATAGATAGATAGATAGATAGATATCAAAACCCGAATTTATCTTTTATGAAAAGCAGCCTCTGAGGCTGCAATTTTGAAAGGAGAAACAATGGGGAGGGGGAAGTGGTTGAATAACACTGTCATTTTTCTACACAAAATCACCTCTCAAGAAGTCTTTCCCCTTACAAGATTCCATATAGCTATTTACAACTGGGACATCATTACATGCAGCATATGATCAATTTGCGTTTAGGTTTTTGTTTAATAAATAGCAGCTATGAGTTAACGATCTAAATAGGGACTGTGGCATCAGAGGAACGGGATTTCACCCTTTTCCTTACCTTGGAAAAGGGGATCCAGTTCAGGACTCTGGCAGAGCAAAGAGTTATATATCCTTCCACCCAACTCTGGTCCGAATCCAGTTCAAGCCCCCATACCATGGCTGTTATTTAGCAAACAAAATGAGATTGCAAGGGCCAATCACATGTTTAACACCATGTCTAATTTAGGCTGCCTCTACAAGAGGCATTTAAAGCTCTTTCAAGGTGCATTAAAAAATTTACCTCTTCAAGAACAGAGCGCAAATCGGGCGTAGAAGCGCGTTTTCTCTCCGATTATGCGCATTATCAAATGCGCGTTAAATAGCGAGTTTTATTTTGCTCCGGCGGTTAAAGCGCATTTTGACTATGTGAACAAGCGATTCTCCGCATTAACTACTTGTAAAGCACATTTGAAACAACCGGTAAGGTCACCAGTTGAGTGCTCAATTACCTCCTGCATACAAGCATTTACGATAAAGCGCTTCCGAGAAGATGCGCATAATCGGCTAACCAGGCGTCAAACGGACTCCATCTAGAGGGGGTCTAAGTTGATGTTGTGGCATAAAGAGGTAATTTGACCAGTTGGACTATAAGAGTTCTCTGGATCAGAGGGGTACCATAAAAAGTAAGGCTCTGTCCTTCGTAGCTCCTAGCCAAGCCCATGAAAAAGGCTGTGCAGCAGAGATCACACAGAGCACTATCAGTTTGAGGTTTTTTTTTTGTATTGGAACACAACAGTTAATTTAGGGCAATGCTTCAGATTCAGTTGAATCCTGAACTGAATCAGGCTGATCCTTAAGTCCCATTAGAAACAGGGCTCCTTGGGAGGGGACCAAACCAAAATCTGAACCCTCCTGAAGCTTCATGGATTAGGAGGAATACAAAGACCAGGTTTTCTTATACAGACAGTGCATTTAAAAATAATAATATATGTTTCCCCCACCTCCGAGCTCTCTGTGTATGGCAACTACCAAGGTGGGGAGTAGGCCTGGGTGAGAAATTCATTTCAGTGCATTTTTGACCAACATTTAACTAATTTGCACCTCCCAGAACCTGAACACCACCTGTGATCTGAAAGCCCTACATTTCTGAATGTGTGATGCAATTTGTGTAACCAAAAAAAATGTGTTTGAAAGGGTTGTGCATTTGAAAAATGTGCATGAAAACATGCATACATTTGAAAAACGTTCACAAATATGATTAATCAATAGGAGAAAAACGTACATTTAAAAATCTACGCAATTGGTGCATACAGATGGAAAAACACTCACCAAAAAATATGCAAAATTATTTTGTCTCCCTCCCCCTGGAGTTTGCAAATTGATGCAAACATGGGTCAGAATGAGCTTCAAAGTGGATGGAACAGGGACATTGTGGACCAGATTCATGTGTCTCCCTCCACACCCCTTCCACACTTCATGCCCATGTGCATTCTGCATAGGAATCTTCTATTGCCCTCCTCTCTGGGTTTTATAATGGAGGTTAGTGCTATCTAAGAATAGAATTCTCTAGGGCTGTGCACCACCTCAATTGAAGCTCTGAATCTGAGGTCCCGTCTACAAGATTTCAGTTTGATGCCTGGTTGGCTGATTATGTGTATCTTCTCCCAATTGCTTTTATGCCTAATCCCGATACACGGGAGGCGGTGAAGCGCATTACCGGTTGTATGAAACACTCTTTAAAGTTGTTTAATGTGAAGCGTCGCTTGTTTACATGGTCATAAGGTGCTTTAACAACAAGTATAAACTTGCAGTGTAGGTATGCCCATGATGAAAAAGAGGGCAGAGTTTTCCTTTTGTTTTTACTTTGGTGTGGAATGCCGGTCCAGGTTGTAATACTGGCAAGGGAAACATGGTGCTTGCTCAAGTTCTTATTTCTACATAGGTATTAAAAGTATAGGAACCCCTTTCCTCCTTTACATCCAGTTCCCTTATCCACCACATTTTTAGTAATTTCATATTTTTTTTATTACTGCTGAAGCTTTTCTTTTTATTTCTTTATGTTTTAATGTTGTACTCAAACAAGTGTTTCCCTAAAGTATTTCCCAACCATCTCATAAACACACACACACACACACACACACACACACACACACACAGCAGTCTGCAGTGGTCTGGGAAGCATAATCAGTTCCTGCTGTTCAGTCATTCTAATTTTGCAGCAACATCTATGAAAAGAGCCTTACCTAATTAAACACAGTGTCAAAATAAATACTTGAAACAGACTTTGAAATAGATGCATTTGCTGTGTTAGAACTGATCATTTGATCTAAAAAATAAAGTTTTTTTTTAATTGGCCCATCATTATTTGATATTTTGTTGCTTGAGCATTTCTTCATATTAGGCACAATCCAGCCATGTTTAAAATTCTGTTGATTTCAAACAGAAACATGCTTAGCATATGGTGATTTCTCCCATCAAGATCAATGCAACTTTAAAGGCACAATCCAATGTTGGTTTAGACCTGGAGGTTTAGACCTGCTGGGAATTGTAGGACTTTTTTTCTGTCAAGGAGCATCATCAGAAGGGGGGGGGGGAGAGAAATAACGATTCCCTACCATCGCTTCTCCACCCCAGCTCCTGTCCCATGATACTTTCTCTTTCTACCCGGAGAAGAAAGAGGAAGTAAACAAAGACCATATGGCCCATTCAGGGGCTGTTTTTATTGCGCCACTTTTCCTGCACATAGCAGGAAATAGCGGCATGTTCCTTCCTTCCTTTAAAAAAAAAAAGTTGGATTAAAAAGGGTCAATTCTGTGACAGAAAACAGGCAAGAAGGAGTAGGAGGCACGTGGGAGGCTGATGTCATCATCTAAAGGATGTGCAAACGTCCGTAAGTGGGCAGTAGCAAGCTTGTGATAAATCACTCTTCTGACGTCACTCTAAACCTGCTTAGGATTGTGCCTGAAATTGCTTAACTTAGGCAAGATCCTGCTCCTTCCTTCCTTCCTTCCTTCCTTCCTTCCTTCCTTCCTTTCTTTCTTTCTTCATTTCTTTTTAATGCCAGCTGATAGTTCTTTTGAAACTTTCAATGGGTTTTTATTTAGAACACTTTCAAATCCCACCCTTGCCAATTTCATTGAATATGCTTCTTCTGGTTGTTTGGAAAGATGGATTGGGCTCGTGAAGACAACACGCCTAAGCCACGGTTTGGCTGCTAACCCTTTTGCAGCAAATGGTTAGTGAGTGTGTTAAAACCGTGGTTATGCAGCCACCACGGTCAGAAATGGTTCACACGGCATGCTAAGCCATAATGTTTAGCTCTAAATGCTTAACCACCATGGGTCAGCATGTCATCTGAGCAGGGTCGCTGAGTGTCTGGCAGGTGGGCAGATCTACTGCTATGGTCATGAGGATGGAGTTTGTGGGACATAGTTGGGAAGATGAGCAGAGTCAGAGAAGGTGTAGAATCCTGTGCAGTTGGGCCAAGCAAGGCTGATTGTGTCCCTTCCCTCTAGCTACTAGGATTAATTCTTTGGTTATCACACAATGAAAAAGTACTTCATAACTACATAGAAAGCTGCCTTATTTAGAGTCAAACCATTGGGCCATCTAGACCAGTATTTCTGACACTGATTGGCAGGCAGCGGCTGTCCAGGGTTAGGGTTAGGGAGGGGATTTCTTTTTAAATACTCTTTATTAAAAGGCATTAAAAACAATTAACAGTATTAATGAACTGTGACAATGTAGGGTAATGTGGAATTCATGGCTCTGTTCAAGTCTAAGAAGGCACCCCCGTAGACTTCCCCAAATGATACCTGCTGGATGTATTGGACACAACTCACAGCATGCTGGTTGCAGGATGCTGGGCATTGTAGTCAAAACATTTTATGATTTTTGGTGAAGTGAGGAATTAGACTAATTAAAGCAACCTTCCCCAACTGGTACCCTTTCACACCCACAAGGCCCAGCCAATGGTCAGGTATGCTGGGAGTTGTAGTCCAAAACCTCTGGAGAACACCAGGCTGGGGAAGGCTGAGAATCGTCCTGTCCTGAGTGCAGCCCTATACTACTTCCTTAGGAGTAAGCCCCATTGAATTCAATGGGGGTTACTTCTGAGCGGGCAACTGCAAGACTGTGCCACCATTACAACTTATCTGTAAAGAGCAGGGATGTCACACTTGAGTGAGGAAAATCAGCAGACTCTGGAACATGTTCCATCTCCACAAGGACTACACATGGCTTGAACTGTAGCCAGAAGAGCTCAGCCATAAAGGAAGTGTGCAAGATTAGCCTTTTCAATGCAATTCACAGCTGCTTGCTTCACTGTTAATAGGTTGGACCTGCACCCTGAAGACTGGAGCCAGTCTCCTCAGATGCCTTATATCAACCAATTAAAATGGCTGTTGCTCACCCCAGAAAAATAGCACTGGAAAATGCAAACACGGGCCTTTTTCAAGCATGAGATGTATGTAAAATGAATGTAATGTGTGTGTGTGTGTGTGGGTGGGTGGGGGGGGGAGAGGAGGTGCTTCTCCCAACTCTAAGCATGTTCATTAGAATGTCTTTAGAAGCCTTCCCCAACCTGCCACCCTCCAGATGTTTTGGACTACAGTTCCTAGTATTTCTGACTGCTGGCTGAATGAGAGTTAAGAACATAAGAAGTGCCATGCTGGATCAGACCGAGGGTCCATCTAGCCCAGCAGTCTGTTCACACAGTGGCCAACCAGCTGTCAACCAGCAAATCACACGCAGGACATGGTTCAGCAGCACCCACCTACCCATGTTCCCCGGCAACTGGTGCATATAGGCTTTACTGCCTCAGATACTGGAGGTAGCACACAACTATCAGGGCTAGTAGCCATTGATAGCCTTCGCCTCCATGAATCTATCCACCCCCCTTTTAAAGCCATCCAAATTGGTGGCCATCACTACATCTGGTATAAGGATCATGGCTAGTCATATAATGGCTGCTGTTGGGGGTTGACTAGTCAAAAGAAGTGAGGAGGGAGAAAAAGAGAGGTGAGAGGCTGGGAGGGAAGAGGAGACAGTGAGGGAGAAGAAGGTAGAGAAACCTTTCCACACCATGGGGGTGTAGAGGGCCCAGAGCGAGCGAACCTGGAGGTAGCCACTTCTGGGTTCGGCGTGCCCAATCCCTATCAGAAATGTGATGGCCTGGGCTTCTCCCAGGCTGTTGCAAGTCGCAGCGGCCATTTTGTTCTTCAAGATCCATGGAGAGCGCATGAGCGCTCCTCCACAACAGTGAGTATTTTTTTAAAAAAAACATGTGTGATCGGGCTCCCTCCCCCCACCACCCTGGGGATGACGATTTTGCTTCCCCCTCTCCTGATGGCTACAGAGCTGCGCAGTGCGGCTCCATGGCCATCGGTACTGCCGGGCTTACTCCTAAGTAAGCGCAGCAGTACTGGGCTGGCTGGCCACATTCTTCCGCGGCCCCGGATTTTTCTAGTTTCCGGTTTCCCGGAAAAATCCCGTGCCTGCCCCCGGGTCTCCCTGTGCATCATACAGCTTCACAGGGAGCAGCCGGGGGCCATCCCAGGCAAACTGCCCGGTGTGAAAAGGGCAGTGTGAGGCTAGAGCTTGGAGGGGGACAAACAGTGAGGTAAAGAGGTGGTGGGGAGAGAAATAGCTAGGGTGACCAGATAAAATCCAGGTCAGGGCTCATGTAACTTTAACAGTTGTAGAGAAAAGGGAATTTCAGCCAGCGTCATTTGTATGCAATTAGTTCCCGGTGATATTCCCTCTTCATCACAACAGTTAAAGTTGCAGGGGCCTTCCCTTCTTTTGTATAGGGTCACTCTAGTATAGTGCATGCACCTTTAACTGTTGTGATGAAGAGGGAATATCACCAGGAACTAATTGCATACAAATGACACTGGCTGAAATTCCCTTTTCTCTACAACTGTTAAAGTTACATGAGCCCTGACCTGGATTTTATCTGGTCAGCCTAGAAATAGGCTAGAGGCTGGCAGTGGAGAGAATCAGCTAGATTAATAATAATAATAATAATAATAATAATAATAACAATTTATTTCTTACCCGCCTCTCCGTCTGGATAAAGAGGTGAGCGGGAGAGGTAGAGCAAGGCTAGGGATTAGGAAAGGAAAGCAAGAATAAAGCTAGGGATAGGGAAAGAAGTGAAATAGCGAGGAAAGGAGTTCCGTGGAGAGAAAAGGCAAGGCTAGGGGCTGGGAGGGGAGAGAGAAAAGGAAAAATGTCTGTGGAGATGGAAGACCATTGGGCAAGGCCTTGAAGCAACTCTTTCCTTCTCTTTCTGTCCATGGAACAGTTGATTAGTGGCAGGTTGAGGTAGAAGGAGGAGAATCTGGTGACCTAGGCCTCGTCTGCACCAAGCAGGATATTGCACTATGAAAGAGGTATGAAAGCAGTATATGGTACGTGTCAATGGGCCCCCAACAGATGTCTGTGCACTTCAGTACTGCTATAAAGCAGTAGGGTGGCTCCTGCCTTTTATATACCATTTTCATACCACTTTTATAGTGCAATATCCTGCATTGTGTAGATGAGGCCCTAATGTTTTTCACATTTTTCATTAAAAAATTTTTTTTGAAGGTGACATAGAGTTGAGAACTTTGCAGGTGCCATTGGAGGTCCCTGCAGGATGCCATGGCACCTGCAGGCGTGACATTGGTGACCCCTGATGTGGTGTAAAGGGGCAGGGCAGGGATGATGTGCATACTTTAAGCTTCTAACCTTACGGGATAGTAATGGATGTTAATATGTTTACTGGTAGCAGTGCCTTGGCATGGAGCTTTCCTTGCTAGGGCCTTAGGACAGCCAATTCAAAGGGATGTTCCTGGATGACTAATTGCATTAGGAACCTGGCAGACAATTAGGCATTTATGTATTTATGAAGGACCTGTGTGCTTAGAGATGTAGAATTTCCAGAAATTTTTAAAGCCATAAAGAACAACAACCTCATGTTCTCCTGCATTGGAGTGGGTGGGTGGCAGGGAAGAGAAATTTGGGGGGAAATAGGAAGAATCTGCAATTCTCCTTTTTTTTAGCACACTCTATAGATCTAAGTCACTTTGTTACTTTAGGCACATCAAATGGATGATGTATAACTTTGCTCCTAAAATTATCATTAAAATTAGAAACATTTGAAAGTAATCTCAATAAGTAATTTTTGAATTTTTGTCTGAATAACTTTCATAGGCCAAGCAAAGTTATATATAATACAGTTTTGGTCCCTATTTTATGTCTGACCAGAGAAGCATTTTAGCAAGTAGCCCCTAAAATATCTAAATCATCCTTAAAGCCTGAAGAAGCGGAAAGGGTGGAGGCAGAAGAGGACTAGTGTACAGCCTTTATTCCTGTTTCTGAGGAATTGGTTGGGGTGGAGTTTAGAGAAATCTGTTCTGAACAAAAAGCTACTGAAAGCTTATTTAACTAGGGAAGACTCTCTTATGGAATGTAAACAAGCATATTTAATTTAAAAATCTTCAGGGTGTAATCCTATGAAGATAGTCCACAGCCTCCACACTCGAAGGCTGCTGAGAATCCAATGCGGGGGGGGGGGGGCTGCAGTGCGCCAGCCACACTGCATTTCTGCTAGATGGGCAATTTTGCCTGTCTAGCAGTAGCACATTGGAAGGTTAGGATAGAGGCCATAGGAAACATATGGCCTCTGCCTCAATTTCCTCCCATCTCCAACACCGGGAATGCTCCCTTTTCCTGCCTCCGTGCTCTGTTTCGAAGTGTGGCGATGTAGCCAAAACTGCACAGGCTACGAGGGGATGGGGCAGGGGGTGCATTTTCTGAGCTCCGAGGTCGGAGCCCTGCTTTCGATTTTGGAGCCCAGAAACTGAACAATCTTATGCCACCCCCCCCCCCCCATGCTGTCTAGAGGACATAGGATTGTTCCCTTAAGCAATATCAACTTATTATTTGTAGAGTTACATTGTTTAATCCTTTGTAAATAATTCCTCTTAAAAAAAATCATAGTTTTTGTTCATTTTGAAAGGTTGTCTCTAGTGGTGGTATCAGTCACATACTTACTTAATGGGAACCAGGCTACATGATCAGTTTAAGAAATAGAGTTTCAAAATAAGAACCTGCCCCCATAAAAACGACAACCATCAGCATCAAAAAAAGAGAAAAGAAACAAATATCCCATCCCTCACACAGAGAATGTTCAATTCCTCAGAACAGTGAGGAAGGGATCAGCAGAATCTGCAGCTCTAGCGTGATTCATGAGAGAAGGCAAATGATGGTGCCTTCACCTACCTCCTTCTTTTATTTCCCTTTGTGAATAATTCCTTTTTCCAAAAACAATAATCTTAATTTTTAATTCCACAGAGCAGGCAAATGATCTGCCTCTTTCCCTCTCCTGGATCTCTCACACGAGGCTGCGATCATTCAAAGATAGATGCACAACTAGTAATGGAATCTCGATTGTGCAGGCGCGCAGAGTTCCCACGTCATGCTGCTCACACAAGTAGAACCTTTTGCATTATTATTATTATTAATATTATTATTACTTCTACTACTACTACTACTACTACTACTACTATTTTAGCACAAGTGAAGCGACAACTCAGAAAACCAGGATATGCTGTTGCGGCTGAGATACGGAGCTCCTTCTCAAATGTAAGCAGCACGAGACTTTTCAAATCTGTTTGCGATTTAATCGGCGCAGAACAGCAGTGTAAGAAAAGGAAAGACTGGCAGGGGGCGGGGGGGGGGGGGGAGGGAGAGAAGAGAACCACACCACAAAAGCTCACGAAACGCCAGAGTTTGTGTATACTAACCAGACAAATGCAGAGTGATACGTAAAACCGCAAGGGACAAACCCATCATTTACATGAATTATTACCGGCCCCACGACTCCAGGGGAGGCTAGAAAAGTGCAGGGTAATCAAGGAGCAAAGGCACTGTCTCTCTCTCCCTCCCTCTCCGTGAAAGCCCATCATTTAAGAGGCATAATAAAAGGACAAACCTGCTGTTCAAGAGCTGAAGAAACCCATGCGCTTTTTTTGGTTGTGTTTTGCTTTGGTTTGAGCCATATGTCTTAATAGAAGAGGAGCAACGTTTTGCAGCGTACTCTTGCCGCTGGACATCCAAATGCTACCGGTGGGGTTGAGTATAGTCAGGCCTCTTTCGTGAACTGTGATCTTCTGCAAGTGCAGACTTACTCTGCCTGAGACAGTCTGGGGAGAAAAATGGCAGTCACCCACCAGCCAGTGGCCATTGGCAGAAGCTCAGTTGTTGTCCTTAAAGTTCTAAAAACTGGCAAAAAGGACATTCTAGGGTGACCATATGGAAAGGAGGACAGGGCCCCTTTATCTTTAACAGTTGCTTTGAAAAGGGCATTTTAGCAGGTATCCTTTGTATGCCTGCAGCACCTGGTGAAATTCCCTCTTCATCACAACAGTTAAAGCTGCAGGAGCTCTGCCCTCTTCAGTATCTGGTCACTCTAATATAGCTCCTGCAGCTTTAACTGTTGTGATGAAGAGGGAATTTCACCAGGTGCTGCAGGCATACGAATGATACCTGCTGTAATTCCCTTTCCTATGCAGCTGTTAAAGGTACAGGAGCCTTGTCCTCCTTTTCATATGGTCACCCTAACATTGCCTCATCATCAATGGTAAGCACATGCCCCAAGAAACTTTAACATAGAGTTGCCATGTATCCTGTTTTGCAGAGGACAGTCCTCTGTTTGAAGGGCCATCTCTGTTTGAAGGTGTCCTCTGTTTGAATGATTGCCCAGTCCAAATCTGGTTTAAAGATAAGGAACCATAAGAAGGGAGTACAGCAGAGGCCTTGAAATTGCCCATAAGCATTTAGAACATGGGCAGCAGACCAAACAGGTAGGCACACAGGTAACCTGGTCTCAGGCTGCTCTTCTATGAAATTGTATTTCTATTTCAGTTACAATCATTTATTTTTATTTATTTACTTATTACATTCATATCCCACCATTTTTCCTTCAAGGAACCCAAGGTGGCGTACATAATCCTTCTCCTCTCCATTTTATCCTCACAACAACCCTGTGAGGTAGACTGGGCTGACAGTCCATGACTGGCCCAAAGTCACCCAATGAGCTTCCATGAGTGGAGCCTAGAACCTGGATCTCCCAACTCTCAGTCCGACACTCTAACCACTACACCACTCTAGCCACTACATGATGTACACATGTAAATTTGCATGTACATATGTAAATTAGCACATGCAAATTTTAATCAAACTTGTGCTTCCTTTTATCTTTTTTTTAAAGCGACGCATTTCCCATTTTTTTTTGGTGATGCGTCAGTGAATACTGTACTTCAAAAAGTCCCCATCTGAAAAATTGCTGAAATTCCGCCCCCCCAACCCCATTCACCACCTGCAGATGAATCAGCAAAGTTTTGCAGAAGTTTTCATTCAGTACTAACAAAAGTATGAAAGGTGGATAGTCAAATTACAAACAAAATCTTTCCCCCCCCTAAAAAATAATATAGTTCAGGGGGAGTGGCAATGCTTCCTGCTCTCATTCTGAATTGGCTTCGTGATAACATCCCATTCACAACCCTCTCCAAGACCCCCTCTAGATGGATTCCGTTTGACACCTGGTTAGCCGATTATGCGCATATTCGCTGAAGCGCTTTATCATAAATGCTTGTATGCAGGAGGTAATTGAGTACTCAGCTGGTGACCTTACCGGTTGTTTCAAATGCGCTTTACAAGTAGTTAATGCGGAGAATCGCTTGTTCGCATAGTCAAAATACGCTTTAACGGCAGGAGCAAAATAAAACTCGCTATTTAACGTGCATTCGATAATGCGTATAATCGGAGAGAAAACGCGCCTCTACGCTCGATTTGCGCTCCGTTCTTGTAGAGGTAAATTTTTTAATGCGCCTTGAAAGAGCTTTAAATGCCTCTTGTAAAGGCAGCCTTAAATTGCTGATGGTGAGCATTTGTTGTAGCATGTGGAAGCTTTCACAAAAGCATATCTTGTTTTGTCTTAGCCATAGTGTGCACCGCAGGGAATGAAATATCTTTGCAACCCCCTTCAACTCTCTTAAAGCTATTATCAGCCTTCGGCCCCAATCACCTTGAGACTCCCCCCCCCTCAAATTTATAAGAAAGCAAACAGGAAAACAAACGAACCAAAAAAGAAAACCCCAGTTATGTTGAAAAGGGAATTTTTTCTTGGCCACCGTCAATAAATGAGGGTCTAATTGAAAGCTATTTTGATTTATTAGCAATGAAGGGAGAGGCTGCAATATGAGTAAGTGTTTTTGAAGATGTTTTGCCTCATACGTTTGACTGTGCCTCTGTCAGAGTAAGCGGCGGTTCCAGAGAAAACTGATCAGACATGTATCAGTTTTCTCCGGAATGACGGCTTTCTCTGATGCTGTAGCTGCAATAAACGTAGCAGTAACGGCGTAAAGAAGGCTCCGCTGGGATACGGCTGGGGCATGTTTTTGCAACGTCTATGTCCTGTTTGCTTTCTGATGCAGATTGGAAACCCATATTGAGGGTGCGTATGGGCAGACGTTGCAACAAATTAGGAGGCGGATGGGCCAAGAGAGCCTTGCAAAATGGGTGTAGGAAACCGAATTTATTACAATGATCTCAGTGCCAAATTTACTTTTGTGAGAATGAACGAACATATTGCGCTTGACTATAAACAGACCCAGCAGAAATCATTCTCTCTGGACGCCTCTCTGTTTGTATAAAAAATTAAATTCCAAATGAGATAGCCACATTTTCCAGTCAGAATACTTATAGATGCCAGTGAAATGTAAACCTTAATTAATGTCCTCCTCCATGCCAGTATGCAGAGCCACTGACAGCCCTGTTTTCTCTGTGGTGCCGTTGCAGAGGGACAGGATCGCTTTGGAAGTAAGTTCTTCCTTGCTTTGCTGGCTTCTTCCTGAGCCAAACTAGGAAGTGTTGATGATTGCAGTGACACCAGAAGTGAGTGAGAACAGTGTGGGGTCTGTGGATAGTGGCAGCCACCATGAGATTGCCTCAGGGCATCTCTACCTTAAGGGGAAATTGCGTTGCTTACCTGGGGCTTTGCGCTTCCTACTTCTTTGGCTGTATTACATGGGCAGAGACAGGCGTTCATGTGATTTGAATTGTAATACTTCCCCTCAAAGCGTGCTCTGTTCATTTCCATTGACACAGCACCATCTAGTGGTAGAAGGTCCCACTTTCCCCCCAGCTATTACCACATTAAAAGTGGTTTTTTTAATAGCGGGATTTCCACACAGAGAGAGAGATTATTTTGATGAATATGCTTAATTAGTTTAAAGTCATTGTGCTTGGCTCAAATTGGTATATAGGGTGGCCAGGTGTCCTACTTTACCGAGGACAGTTCTCTGTTTGAAGGGCTTCCAGAAGAGGGTTCTTTATTTTGAAGGTGTCCTCTATTTGAAGGGCTGTCCAGTACAAGTCTGGTTTAAAGATCAAGAACCCATCAGAAGGGAGAGCAACAAAGGCCTTAAAGTTGCCCATCCACTGTTAGCACTTGGACAACAGGCTAAGCAGACACACAGTTCACCTGGTCACAGTCTTCACCACTATTATTACGATTATGATTTATTACATTTCTATACCGCCCAGCGGCCAGAGCTCTCTGGGCACTTCACAACAATTCAAGTGATGAAATAGTATTTATTATTTATTTCATTTCTATACCACCCAATAGCCAAAGCTCTCTGGGCGGTTTACAGCAGTTCATAAGATAATAAAATACAGCATAAAAATATAAATATGCACAATTTTAAACAATTTAGACAACTAAAAACTAGTTTTAGTAGCGTACTAGACTTGCTTAGATTGCTGGCTTATGTGTCCAATCATATGCTTTTAAATGTCTGGGAGTAGGAGGACAGTCTTAAAATACAGCATGATAAAACTTAATATAATGTTTTTAAAATATATATAAATAAATAAATAAAATGAAACTACAGTATAAAACCAAAGTAAATAGTAGCAGCAGTGCAAAGATGTAAAAATACTGTAACAGATATCAAAACAACAAATACCAAAGAACTACAATGCCTAGGAACTACAATGCCCTAACTCTTCACCAGGCATGGAAAAGACCACAATATAGACACCAGGTGAGTTTCTCTGTGGAGGGCATTGCACAACCAGAGTACCACCACTTGAAAGGCCCTCTCCTTAGTAACCATCCACCTCATCTCATTTGGCGGGGGCACCTGAAGGAGAGCCTCTGAATATAATCTTAGTGTCCAGGCAGGTATATATGGGAGGAGACAATCCTTCAGGTAACCTGGCCCCAAGCTGTTCAGGGCTTTGAACATGAATAGCAGCTTTTTGAATTGGGGCTGGAAACAGTCTGGAAGCCAGTGCAGATCACAAAGCACTGGCATAACATGTTCATATTGATTAGTTGTCATTAACAATCTTGGTGTCCTATTTTGGACCAGCTGAAGTTTCTAGATTGTTTTCAAAGGCAGCCCCAAAGCAAGAAGGAGACAAAGAAACGGAGATAGGTGAGGTCTTCCTGCCTCTCCTCAGACTGGATTGGAAATAAGCTGAGCTATTTGCTCCCAAACTAGATGTCACATGGTGGGGGGGGAGGGACTTTGTGGCAGGCTGCAAACTGGGGTTTGATTTGGGCAAAGAGAAGTGAAGACAAAATGGCCCAGAGGCTGATGCTGTATCAAAGGATAGGCCTGGTAGTCAGGAACCATGTTGAGCAGGTGAGAACCAAAAGGGCTAGGGATAGAGGTGTTGTCAAAAATGGGCTGAAAGTCATGTACCTGGCAAGGCACCAAAAGACTGCTGTTGCTACTCATAAAAACAAGTTGCACAAGCCAAGAAATGAAGCCCAGGGAGTCATTATATAGAACCAGCTGTGCCCCTATTGGTTCTTCAAATCACATGATCCTAACTAGACTGCAATCCCAGGTCTGGCCACCATACCCTGCAATCCCATGCACACATTACTGCACACATTCCTGGCAGTAAGTCCCATTGAACATTGAACATAACAACAACCCAGATGCTGCATCAATATCAGTAGCTAGAGAAAGCTCTTATATAGAAAAGCTTTCTGATGTGTCAGTGGAAGGAGATGAACAAGAAACTGTCTAGGCCAGGGATGGTGTCTATCGCCCTCAGATGTTCTGGCCTGCAACTCCCCTCAGCCCTCGCCATTGGCTGTGCTGGCTAGGGTTGATGGGAGTTGTAAGCTAAAGCATCTGATGCCCACCTCTAGTTTGAGCCAAAATTTAACAAGGTCAGTGGTGCCTATTGGGAAGGAAGCCTTCCCTAATAATAATAATAATAATAATAATAATAGTAATATATTTATTTATTTGTTACCTGCCTCTCCCTCCGGATCAAGGCGGGGAACAACATCAATACAAACAATATAAAATATATATAACTGATTAAAAACATACAAAATTAACACATTATTAAAATCAACCAAGTCTCAAAATTTGACTGGGTAAGCCTGCCGGAAGAGCTCTCTTGAATTCTAGAAGACTGGTAAGTTGGCGGATCTCTCCCGGCAGGTCGTTCCATAGTCTGGGAGCAGCAGAAGAGAAGGTCCTCTGGGTAACAGTTGTCAGCCTAGTCTTGGCTGACTGTAGTAGGTTCTTCCCAGTGGACCTGAGCATGCGGGACAGCTTGTCTGGGAGAAGGCGATCCCGCAGGTAACCTGGACCCAAACCATGTAGGGCTTTAAAGGTAATAACCAACACTTTGTACTTCGCCCAGAAACTAATTGGCAGCTAGTAGAGTGATTTTAAAACTGGTGTGATATGCATTGGTTATCATCTGAGGGGGCGTGGAGAAGTGTTCGGGAAATGACATTCACCACCACTTTGAGTTGAGACACATGAGCATTTTATTCTAAAACATGAATGTTATTGAAATGCATTCCAGGTCCAACAGCATGAACAAGATTGCAAGCAATGAAAGGCACGTAGGAGGAAGGAGGAATCACATTGGCTTGCAAGCCATTTTGCAAGTGTGATACAATTTTACATGTAGGGGAAGGCGAAGCCCATGTGAATTACCTTTTTCATTGGATTTTTGTGGGTAAAACTGGTCTTTTGAGTTTGTTGATCAGCATCCAAATTGTAGCTCACAACTTCCAGACTTACTTTGTTTTGGGAAGTTTGTTCAGGAGAGCTGTAATGATGATGTCAATAGTGGTGATGATGATCCATCTATTGCCACTGTGCTCCTAATCACACTCTTACGGTTTTTCCTTCGTGATGCTGCAGTCTGGGAGCCCAAACAGACATTACTTCAAATCTTTATCTAGCAGCTATGTCTGTTTCCCCTTCATTTTTACTCTAGAATAGTTGCAGGTGCCCCAATCCAAATCTGAACCCCCTCCCCCAAAGCTAGGGTCCGGATCTGGATAGGGCCTCCTGCACCTATTCTAGCATGAAAATGAAATCAAGCCACAGCCATTAGATACAGATTTAAATGAATGTCTCTTTTGGCCCCAGATGTGGCTAAAGTGTAAGATGTAGTACATCCCTTAGGATCACTTCTAAAGACTGTTGCCAGAACAGGTAGTTGCTGTTTGCACTGTCTTCAACCAATGCGGTGGCTGGGTGCAGGCTGTCAGAACACACAGAACTCCATGGATTGACTTCTAGCGTGCCACAGAGAACTCTCGACAAGGCGTGCTCAAAGCATCATGTGTGCCATTGGTACACAGTATGCCTGGCACTGGCATGCAGCTGTGGGATAGAGGTGGTTGTGAAAATGCCATTAGGAAAAATGTGCTGAATCAAGGCAAACAACGTTATTGCCTATCGGAGGCAAAGTTCTGATGGACTGGAAGACAAATATAAACCTTCATCAAAGAATCTTGCTTTTCAAAATGCACCCAGACCCTGAAACACTGTTATCATTTCTACTTTATGATAGGCAAAAATCCTTTCAACATGGCGGCATGCCATGGGCCTTGAAGCTCGCTTTATTCACACATATCTGAACTCTTGCATAAACAAAAACAGCTCTTCGAGTCACTGTTGCCAAATGGTGTCCACCATAAAAGACAAACTGATTATTTTCCTTCCCACCCACTTCCTTACCCCAAAGTAAAGGTTACAACAATGTTTTGTTTTAGCATACAGGAGAACAACTCAGAGCGATTTATTTAGTAATGATTATGGTGTGTGTGTGTGTGTGCATGTGCGTGTGCGTGTGTGTGGAATGGAAAGTATGTCGGAGTGAGTAAGCATTACTCAAAGTGATTCAGGGGCTGAAAAATGGGTTCTCTTTGAAGACTGCATTGGCTATTTTATCTCTCTTGGCTCTAATCCTTTAGCATAGTGTTTAATTGTTATACAAGTACTTCTATGCTGAACAGAGATTAATTCTGTTCCTGCCCGGACCCTAAGATCATCTACAGGGATCCTTCTCCATGAGCCCCTGCCAAAGGAAGTGAGGCAGGTGGCCACTAGGAGGAGGGCTTTCTCCGCTGTGGCACCCCGGCTGTGGAATGAGCTCCCCAGAGAAGTTTGCCTGGCGCCTACTTTGCACTCTTTTCGTCGCCAGGTGAAGACCTTTTTATTCTCCCAGTATTTTAACAGTTAAATTAACTCAATTTTAATCCTTGCTGTTTTAAATTTGTATTTTAATCTGTATTAATTCCTGCTGCTTGGTTTTATTCTGGTTGTGTTTTTATATTGTATGTTATTTTGTGTTTTTAGATTGTGGTTTGTTTTATATTTCTTAAAATGATTTCATGGTTTTAATTTTTGTGAACCGCCCAGAGAGCTTCGGCTATAGGGCGGTATAAAAATGCAATAAATAAAATAAATAAAGAAATTCCTCCACCACTGCCCAATGCTGCCATTTTGATTAGTTATTTGCATTTTTTCAGGAAGTTTAATATTTGGATTCATTTGCAATCCTTTGTAATTCAACTATACTTGCTTTAATCTCCTATGCATTGAGAGAACTATATTTAATTCAGGATATCCACGCACGATCCCCTTGCACATAACTTTGTAAACTCCCTGATATAGTTTGTTCTGTTCCCAAAGACCGGTTTATTGAATCCACAGTTTATAGGTAGGATTGTTGCTAGTTGGGGCCATATTAGCTGTTTCAGACAAAGTGAAGATGGATGCATAATAACAATTCTAATACGTCACATGGTGCATAATGATTAGGTGCATAACCATTTTGATATGTCATGGGGTCAGAGTTGAAGATCAGCAAGAGCATTACCCAACGAATGAAGCTATTAAAGTCATTTGATTTAGTCATTTATTCTCATCGCTGAGTTTTGAATCGTACTTTCACGTAGCTAGAACAGGGCTGGAACGAATAGCTGTCAGATGTCACTCCCCCTTTTTTTTCTTTTTGCATGGAATGGGCTCTCTCTTCCATGAATTGTAAAGTTCAGCAGGTTCTGTGGCTTGCCTTCCAAAGATGCCAGCAAGCACAGGAATTGCAGCCAAGGAGGGAACTGTTAGATTTCACTACGCTGGACTTGGGGGAAATGTTGAGGGAAAACCTGCTGGTGGTAAATGGTAAAAAACAGAGGAAGGCAGCCAAAGCAACTTGGCACTTCAGAAGGGGTTGGCGTGACGTGTGTTGTTGGGCTTCGTGTCTGATGCAGGGAGTTTCCAGAAGGATCGCATGTTAGGCTAGAGGCTAATGTGCTTAGGTTTAATTATGCACTTCTGTACGTCAGGAAATTGCCAGAGAATTATGAATTTATCTTTGCTTTACAAACACTAATATAGACAGAAATGGGTTTATCTTTGGTGTAACAAATGCCCTCAAACTCCTCAAAGAAAACAGACATGGATTTGGGCCAAGAGCTTTGTCTCAGCATCTAAGACTGTGCATGTTTGTGGTATTGGGTTCCATTCGAGTGATGTATTTTTATTTTATTAACCTAATTTAGCCCCTTTTCTTCTGCATGAGATGGCTATCATGACCACACTTCCTCACAGCCCCATGGCAAACAACCACTACTCAGAACAACGAGGGCATTATTATTATTATTATTGTTATTGTTATTGTTATTGTTATTATTATTGTTATTATTATTATTACCCACCTTTTTTCTTTTTGCAAGGTATCCAAGGTGGCTTACATAGTCCTTTACCCTCACAACAAACCTGTGAGTTAGGCTAGGGTGAGAGTCAGTGTCTAGCCCAAAGTCACCCAGTGAGTTTCGTGGCTGACTAGAACCCAGATCTCCCAAGTCCCAGTCCAATATTCTAACCGCTATACCACATTAGCTCTTTTAAAATGAGTTCATGGTGAGAAACATAACATCTTAATTCACTTGTGTGTGTAGTTTTTCCCTTTAAGTACAACTATTTATTTATGTATGTATTTATTTATTTCATTTCATTTCCATACCACCCAATAGCCGAAGCTCTCTGGGCAATTCACAAAAGTTTAAACCATAATCTATATTTAGTCTAATTGTGGAATGAGAATAGCAAGGAAGATCTATTGCAGTAAATACAGCAAATCTATCCAAAACAGGGGTGGGGGAGACTTCAGACTTGTGAGTAAGGGGATGGCGAACTCACCTGGGCCCGACTCATCGGATGCTCGCCCTGCTACCACTGCTCATGCAGCGTGCGAGCTCCTTTGATGTCTCGGCAAGCATCCAACAAGTGCCCGGCAGCCATCCAGCCCTGTCCGGAGGCTCCATTTTGCGTGACAGTGGAAGCTTTGGAAATTATGTAATTCAATTCACGCCTTTACTTTTGCATAAATGGGGCCTTTACAGCCGCCATTTATGCAAGGGGGGAAAAGCTTGACAGCTGGTGGGGGTGGCATGGGTCTCCTACCCCCACTGGCTCTGAAGCCTTCGTCAGCTCTCCTTCCTTGAAGATGGCAGCTCTGACTTGATGTAGATCTACTGTTGCAAACTATGGTGGCCGAAACGGCCCATTGGTTGAAAGGAAGCAACGCCAGAGCAGAAAATATACTGCCAATTGGTGACTACTTTGAATTCACAGCACCCAATTAATTTTTTTCCACACTCTAATGTGTCCCAGCACACAGTCTGGGAATTACAATGGGGTGGGCATCATCTAGAGGCCAAAGGGAGCCCCATTGCTCCCCTGGACCCACCTTGGGGGGCCCCAAACCCTTACCCCAATTATCTTGTGGCCATATTTGCTGCTGAAATTCACTGGTACAGCAGCGGCAGGAGGGGGAAAGTGTGACTTATTTGAAAGAAAAATCACCTTTCTTTTGTTTGTTGCTCTACAGGTGGCCTAGAAAACCATTTAAATTAAATTTAAACAAGCACACACAAAAAGGTCATTGCTGGCAGGCCACCGGTGGGGGCTGTAAAAAAGGTCTGTGAGAGCCACATGTAGCTGGTGGGGTATGTGCTGTCCACTCCTGCTGTCCACACTTTTCTGGAACTTGGGAGCTACATCTGAAAAGACATGCATAGGATTGCGCTGTTAGTGAATGAGGTTCTTGGGGGGGGGGGGAGATCTGCAGATTCCAAAACTGATGCCTGTGAGCTAGGGATGCAAGCTTGAATGGGGCTGATCAGCCAATTATTCCACCGCACTTAAGAATGGCTATCAGTGAAGCTGTGAATTATTTCACCTAGGGTGACCATAATTGGGAAACCAAAAAAGAGGACACCCAATGGGAGGGGGGCGTTTGCAGGAAAGCGCACTTTCCACGGCCTCTGGAAAGCACATCATTCCCCACCCCCATGCTATTGGCTGCTGCCATTAGCATGGCGGTTGTGAATGACATCCGTTCCAGAGTCCCCAGAAAGCACACTTTCCCCTTAAGAGCCCCAATTAGAGAAGAGGAGGGGAGAGCATGTCATTCCTGCTCCCCCACTGCTCCAATAGGGGCCTCCAGAAAGCACGTCATCCTCCCACCCTGCCACACTAACAGCAGTCTTAAAGGGGAAGGTGTGTCATTCCAGGACATTATAGAAAATTATAGAAAATTCCCCGACACCCAGGATAGAACAAAAACCAGGACAATCCGGGGAAATCCTGACAGTTGGTCACCCTAACACCATTGTTCTTCTTCTAGCACCTCAAGCTCTCCTGTACTCGACTGGTGGAACGGGTACGAATGCAGCCGCAAGAAGGCAAGCGTCAAATTTCTCTCCGACGTCTGGGGATGTCAGGACTGAAACACACCGTCTGGTAGCCAAACTGACCTCTGTCAGTAGAGGCTCTTTGGCCACCGGGCCAAAAGCATTTCAAAAGTCTCATACTTTGTGTTCTCAAGTGGGCTCAAATTACCACAGCCTCATGAGCCCTGTGAAGATGGTGGCATGCCGTGTGCTGGCTGTTTGTTTTAACCCTCTCCATAATTAGAGTGGTTAGGCTATTTTTATAGTACATGGCAGTCTTCCTTTCAAGGCTGAAATTATAGGGGGATAAACGGGCTGCCTGTGGAGGGCAGGGAGGAATTTTGCAGTTAAGGATGCAGCTGAGCTTGCCAACTTGTGTTATGCCTTTGAGGCTGAATGCACAATTTCACCCATGACCAATCAGGTCCATGGTATATTCTAATGCAGGATTGGCCCATATTTAAATGACCAAAGAGAAGAAGACCTATTGCAAAACCAATCAGGAAGCTTCCAGAGACCCTGGTTTAGTCATTTAATATACCAAAATCCAGAATATTCAGTACAGGACCAGATGTTATATGGTGCTCAATAAAATAAGTGTGTTGCAATTAGGGCTGTATGAGTCAGCAAAAATTGAGGCTGTCAAAGTTCTCCAAATTCCACCTTAAAGCTTGTCCGTATCAGATGATGAGTTTTTTTTCCCATGTGAAAATTCATGTATAATTTTGTTCCCATTTTTTCAAATGTACACATCAGTTGTATGCATTATTGAAATGTTCACATTTTTCTCCCATTGGTTAAAGCATGTTTATGGGCATTTTTCAAAAGTACACATACTTTTAAGCACATTTTTCAAACTTTTGCATTTCTCAAATGTATGCATTTCTCATTTTATTTTTGGTTCTGCAAATCATATTGCAAGCTTGTATATCTATGGACTTTGCTCTTAGATTGCACTTGGTTGTGATTTGGTTCTGGGAGGTGCAACCTAGGTAAATTCTGATTGCAATTTATAGTCATTGCATATGGTACATTGACATCATCTTTTTCTACTGCAGAGGTAGGTAATTCCCATAAACTCTGATCATTTGGCCATGTGGGCTGAGACTGATGGGAGATATAATAATAATAATAATAATAATAATAATAATAATATATTTATTTATTTATTACCCGCCTCTCCCTCTGGATCGAGGCAGGGAACAACATCATCATAAAACACACAAAACTGATTAAAAATACATAAAACCAGTATATCATTAAAATACCAATAAAACACCAATAAAACACTTAAAATTCATCTGGGTAGGTCTGCCGGAACAGCTCAGTCTTTATAGATCTTTCAAATTCCTGAAGACTGGTGAGTTGATGGATATCTCCCGGCAGGTCATTCCACAATCTGGGAGCGGCAGAAGAGAAGGTCCTCTGGGTAACAGTTGTCAGTCTAGTTTTTGTTGACTGTAATAAATTCTTCTCAGAGGACCTAAGCGTGCGGGGCAGATTGTATGGGAGAAGGCGATCCCGCAGGTAACCTGGACCCAAACCATGTAGGGCTTTAAAGGTAATGACCAACACTTTGTACTTCACCCGGAAACTAACTGGCAGCCAGTGGAGAGATTTCAAAGCTGGTGTGATATGGTCACCCCTAGGTGTACCAGTGACCAACCTGGCTGCCATATTTTGAACTAGTTGAAGTTTCCGGACTAGGCACAGAGGTAGCCCTATGTACAGCGCATTGCAGAAGTCGAGTCTCGAAGTTACCAGTGCATGCACTACCGTCTTTAGGTCTTCCAACTCTAGGAAGGGGCACAGCTGGCGTATCAGCCGAAGCTGATAGTAGGCACTCCTGGCCATCGCATCTATCTGGGCTGTCATTTGGAGCGACGGATCCAGGAGCACCCCCAAGCTGCGAACACAGTCTTTCAGGGGGAGTGTAACCCCATCCAGAACTGGTTGACACACCTCCAACCCCAGGTTGTGGCCCTTGACAGTAAGTACCTCCATCTTGTCTGGATTCAGCTTCAGTTTGTTTTTCCTCATCCAGCCCATTACCGCCTCCAAGCATTCATTCAGAGGAGACACACTATCCTTAGCTGATGCTGTTGTCAGAGGCATAGAGAAATATATTTGGGTGTCATCAGCATACTGATAGCACCTCGCCCCATGCCTCCGGATGATCTCTCCCAGCAGTTTCATGTAGATGTTAAACAGCATTGGGGATAGGATAGCACCTTGTGGTTCACCACATAGCAGCTCCTTCTTTGAGGAGCAACTATCCCCAAGCATCACCATCTGGAACCTACCCGAGAGGTAGGACCGGAACCACTGAAGCACAGTGCCCCCAAGTCCCAATCCCCTCAGGCGTTCCAGAAGGATACCATGGTCAATGGTATCGAAAGCGGCTAAGAGGTCCAGAAGTACCAGCAGGGACACACTTCCCCTGTCAATACTGAAGTGTAGATCATCCACTAAGGCGACCATAGCAGTCTCAACTCCATATCCTGCCCTGAAGCCAGTTTGAAATGGGCCTAGAAAATCTGTATAATCCAAAACTGCTTGGAGTTGGACGGTAACCGCCCTCTTGATCACCTTTCCCAGAAACGGAAGGTTTGATACTTGTCTGTAATTATTAAGGTCCAGGGGATCCAGGGAGGGCTTTTATAGAAGCGGCCGTACTACCGCTTCTTTTAAACAAGATGGAAATCTCCTCTCCCTGAGAGATGTATTAATAATATGTTGTAATTGTAATCTAATTACATCTCCTCCCTGGGCGACCAGCCAAGAAGGGCAGGGATCGAGAGGGCAAGTCGTCCTCCTCACTCATCCAAGCAGCTTGTCCACGTCCTCGGTACTCACCAACTGAAACTGATCCAGTGTAATTCTACTCGCGGAGTTGCTGGACACTCCATTGTCAGCGTCTGCTACAACGACGGCATCTAAGTCGGCTCTTATCCGAGAGATTTTATCTGTGAAATGGTCGTTAAAAGCATCACAGCGAACTACCGAAGGCTCTAAAATCGGGTTCAGGGGGGAGGGTGCCTGAGTTAGACCCTTCACCACCCTGAACAGTTCTGCTGGATGTGAATTCGCAGACACAATGCATGCAGAGAAGAAAGCTTTCTTCGCTGTGCATATTGCCACTCCATAGGAACAAAGATGTTCTCTATGTCGTGTCTTATCGGATATAGCCTAAAACACCCTGAAGGTTGCCTACCCTTGGTTGAGTATATGCGTACAAATGAATATACACACTAAAACTGGAACAAGGCTTAGTGGTGGTGGGCAGATTTTGTCCCCCTTCTCTGCAATCTCCTTTTGAATAAACATCATGGTATCCTTCTGGGATGCTTGGCTGAAATGGGATTTGAAGGCATTGTGTTGTGGATATTCTGGTCCTGTGTTTTTGAGCATATCCTAAAGCTTATTTTTGGGGGGACTATTGCTTGGCCCCTTGGCTTTTGACCCCCATGCATTTTAACGTCTACATGAAGCCACTGGGAAGACTCATCCAGCGTTTTGGGGTGGGTTTTCATCAGCATGCTGATGATACCCATTCCCCACTCTCTCCCTCTCTTTCAACAGATGCCATGGAAGCTATGGAAGTCCTGAATTGTTGTCTGGGGAGCAGAGAAGGTTTAGGTGTGGATGAATAAACTGAGGGTCAGTCCAGAGAAGTTGGAGGAGCATCTTGTCAATCAACAGGCCAAGCCAGGATTGGTAGTACAACCTGCTCTAAATGGAATTGCACTTCCTCTGAAAGATCAGGTATGCAGCTTGGGAGTTCTCTTGGATCCAACGTTGTTCCTGGATAGTCAGGTGGCAACAGTGACTAGGAGTACTTTTGTCCAGCTTCAGCTGGTGTGCCACCTGTGTCCCTTCCTGGGAAAGGCAGGTCTGGCCACAGTGGTCCATCCCTTAATCACCTTGCATTCAGATTACTGTAACACACTTTACGAAAGCCTTGAAAAGTGTTCGGAAACTACAACTAGTGAAAAACACAGCAGCCAGATCACATAACACCAGCCTTGAAACAGCTCCACTGGTTTCCTACTACTACTACTACTAATATTTATTTGTAACCCGCCTCTCCCCCCGGATCGAGGCGGGGAACAGCAACAATATAAACATAAAAATCACAACAGTTAAAATTTTAAAAAAGCAAGAGAACAATACAACATTAAAAACAATTTAAAATTCATCTGGATAGGACTGTCGGAAGAGGACAGTCTTCATGACTCTCTTGAATTCATGAAGACTGTCAATTTGTCTAACCTCCTCTGACAGACCATTCCATAGTCTGGGAGCGATGGAAGAAAAGGTCCTCTGGGTAACACTCGCCAGCCTAGTTCTGGCTGGCTTGAGTAAGTTCTTCCCAGAGGACCTAAGTGTGCGGGGTGGATTGAACGGGAGAAGGCGATCCTGCAGGTACCCTGGACCCAAACCATGTAGGGCTTTAAAGGTAATAACCAACACTTTATACTTCGCCCAGAAACTGATTGGCAGCCAATGAAGCGATTTTAAAACTGGTGTAATGTGATCACCCCTAGGTGTACTGGTGACCAACCTGGCTGCCATATTTTGAACAACTTGTTCCTAAGCTCAGTTCAAGGGGTTAGTTTTTTACCTATAAATATCCAAGAGACTCCCTCCTCCCATATGAATCCACCTGGAGTCTACATGCATTATCTGAGACCCTGTTATGTGTCCCATCTCTTACAGAGGTAAGGCTGGTGGGAATCCAAGACAAGGCTTTCTGCTTTTAGAACTGCCATTCCAGGGGTCTCTCACTGTTGACTTTTAGATGCTTGGTAAAAACTATACTCTCCTCCCAAACTTTTACTGGTTAATGTTGCTCTTTGATTTTCGAAGGTTCCATTTTTTATTGTAATGTATGCGTTTTATCCTTTTTAGTTTTAATTTTGTTTTGTTTGGAATGGTTGCTTTTGATCATTTTTATGGTTTTATTGGTTTTCTTATCCTTGGGGGATGAGTCAGGAATAAATTAAAGAAATCAATGAAAGAAAGAATTCGTTTACTTCCATTAGTATACCTGGTGTTTTGCAGAATTACATAGGCAAAATAGACAGGTCTCTGCTCCCGCAGAGCTTATGCTTTTTGAGATCCAAAGCCACCAAATATACATGTCCCATGAGACTAGACAGGAATGATACAATAAGCCACAAGACTTCCTAAAAATCCACATTTTGGTGCATGTTCCAAGCAATAAGTGGTTTTATGGAGAAAAAAACAGCCCATAACTCCTGGTTTCAAGGCAACTCAACAAAATACGTAAGTCTCATAAAACAAGATGATAATGATGTAACATGCAGCAACACTTCCAAAAATCCATGTTTTGGTGTCCATTCTTGGCAGCAAACATTTTAACAGAAAAACAAGTCTAGAATGCCTGGTTATGAGGCAACCCAATCAACCGAATTCACATCACAAATAAGACTAGATGGGCATGATAGAATGAGCTACAAACCTTCAAAGAATCCATGTTCCCATGTCCGTTCCAGAGAATAAATAATTCAGGACACACACATATATACCTCAGAGCTGGGAACATCCCAGTTCTCAGGCTATTGAATCAACAAAATTTAAATGCCTTGTTGGTTTAGATGTTCATGATAAGAGGAAAGCATGATTTATTTTTTTAAGGAATCCATGTGCTAGTGACCATTCTGGGAACCTTGGTATCTGAAGATTGCCTCTTCCATATGTACCTACCCATGCTTTGCCATGTCTACACCAGGCAGTTATCCAGGGATTGTCTCTAGGTCATCCCTATGCATCCAAATGATGGACAGGGGATCCCGGGATCAACTGGGGACGACCTAGAGACGATCCTGGGATAACTGAAACCGGGGATGTCCCGGTTTTTCCGTGGTCCCAGGACAATCCTGAGGACCATGGCTGGTATGGCGTGGGCTCTTGGGTCCTCAAATGGGTACGGAGCTGCATGGGGTGGCTCCATGCCCATGGGGGTGGAGTGGGGGCAGCAATTTTGCCATCTCTGTGATGGTGTGTGTGTGTGGGGGAAATATGGTGCCTGTGACATCCCTCTTCCCTTCCGGGATGTTGTATGGCCATATAGATGCTGGTGGAGGATCGCGGAAACAGGTAAGTCCGCGATCCTCTTCCTCCCTCCCACTACACTCTTAGGTGTAGATAAGCCCTTTGATATCATCAGCGGAGGCTGTTTTTCTGAGGACCACCACCAAATGAAGTATTAGTGACAGGAGCTTTTCAACAGCGTCCCCTCAAGGTGTGGAATCCTCTCCCGAGAGAGGCCTACCTTTAATGGCTTTTTGTGCCAAGCAAATACCTTTCTTATTTTCCCAGGCTTTTAAAACCATGATTATGCTGTGATTTAGTGTTATTTTATTTATTTATTTATTATTTTATTAAAGCATTTGTATCCCACCCTATTATCATTGGGATCTCAGGGCGGCATACAGATAAAATCAGAACAATATAAACATAAATAATTTACACAGCTAAAAATGTATTAAATCGTTAACAAATTAAAACCAGCAGAATTATTTTAAAGCAATAATACATTTAAAATCAATTTAAACTACGTGCAACCAAGGAGAATTTAGGCCTCAAAGGCTTTGATAAAAAGCCATGTTTTAAATTGGCACCGAAATGAAGCCAGTGTCGGTGACAGTCGTTCCTGCAAGGGGAGGGTATTCCACAAGTGGGGTGCCACAGCAGAGAAAGCCCTCTCCCACGTCCCACCACAATGTATGTCTCACATTGGTGGGGCGCAGAGGAGGGCTCCTCCAACAGATCTCAAGTCTCAGGCAGGAATATATTGGGAGAGGCGCTCCCTCGAATACTGAGGTCCCAAGCTGTTTAGGGCTTTAAATGTCATTGGCAACACCTTGAATTCTGACTGGAAGCATATAGGCATCCAGTGCAATTCCTTTAAGATGGGTGGTATATGGTCTTTATAGGATGTTCTGGTGAGCAGTCTAGCTGCTGCATTTTGCACTAGCTGCAACTTCTGAGTCGTCTTGAAGGGCAGCCCCACTTAGAGTGCATTGCAGTAGACTAATTGGGAAGGTACCAGTGCATGGACTATTGTGGCTAGGTTGTTCCTGTCCAGGAAAGGCCGTAGCTGGTGGATCTGCTGAAGCTGACCCCAAATACTCCAGGCCACAGAGTCCACCTGGACCTCCAGTGACAAGGATGGATCTAGGAGTACTCTCAAGCTATGCAGCTGCTCCTTCAGAGGGTGTGCAACCCCATCCAGAACAGGTTGCTTACTTAATTCCCATACTCAGGAACCACCATCTGCAGAGCTTTCATCTTATCAGCATTCGGCTTTAGTTTACTGGCCTTCATCCAGCCCATTACAGCCTCCAGGCACTGGTCCAGCACCTTCACCGCCCCAGCTGACTCCGATGACAAGGAGAGGACTGCTTTGATTCTTTACTCTCTGTTCAATTGTTTAGTGCTGAATGAATGAATAAATTGATAATTCTGCAAAAAAGGGAACCCACATTCCCATACTTGTTCTTGAAGATTATAAGTAAACTCGCTTGGAATGGACTCGCATCCCAGTCCATAAAACTGACTCGTCACATACAACTAGATGGTAATAATGAGGTGAACCATTAAACTTCCAAAATTAAAATAAAATCCATGTTCCAATGCTCGTTCTGGGCAGTATAGATTAGCAGAAAAATAGCTGGAATCTTTGGTTTCATGGGATTCATAGGTTTCATGGAAACTGAGCTGACCAAACTTATGTGTTACATAGGTCTAGATGAGTATGATATGGTGAACAAGCAAGACTCAATAGAATCCATTTTTCAATACCTGATCTGGGCAGTAAGAAGATAGGAACATAAGAAGAGCCATGCTGGATTAGATCAGGGGTCCATCTAGTCCAGCATTCTGTTCACACAGTTGCCAACCAGCTGTCGACAAGCAGGACATGAGTGCAACAGCACCCTCCCACCCATGTTCCCTGGCAACTACTGTGCATAGGCATTAATAATGTAGTGGGTAAAAAAAAAATCTTTGGGAATTGTCAAAAGTGGCAAGCCACTCAGGACTAGATAGGAATAATGCATTTAACCTAGCAATTCATGTTAGAGTTGGTTAATGCATTTAACCAAGTAATCCATGTTTCTGCCTAGATTTTTCCAGACAGAAGACTGATTAGCAGAAAACCGCCTCGAATGCCCACTTCCAAGGCATCCCAAATTAGAAAATTCACAAGTTATGTAGGACCATGTTATATTATAACAATGCGGTGAGCCACTAGAGCACCAAATAATTCATCTCCTAAAATCTGTTTTGGGCTGAAAGCTATTTATGGCGGGGAAAAAACATGACATTCGAAGAAATGCTAAACAACTCAGTTAACGCAGTGACCATTAAACCTCAAAAGAATCCAACTTCTGGTAGTCAAGCCAATACTTAAACAATTTATTAAAAAAATAAAAAATAAAACCAGCAATACCTGATTCCAGGGCATCCCAAACATCAAAATTGATATGTTTGATAGAGCAAACTGGGATTAATAAGGAATAAACCTCAGAATAAAGTGTTAATTAACTACGCTCAACATCAAAGGTCCTCCTCCGGGTGCCTACTCCGAGGGAAGCTCGGAGGACAGCAACAAGGGAGAGGGCCTTCTCTGTGGTGGCCCCTCAATTATGGAATTATCTCCCCGATGAGGCCCGCCTGGCGCCAACACTGTTATCTTTTCGGCGCCAGATCAAAACTTTTCTTTTCTCCCAGGCATTTTAACAGCTCAAGTTGAGGTTTGACATTATGGCCAGGCTTAACAGTTAAAATGTTTTAAAGTGTTTTAATGATAGCTGTTTTATGTTTATGGTTTTAAATTTTGTATATTGTTTTTTTAATGCTCAATCTTTTTCATTTTTGTAAACCGCTCAGAGAGCTTCAGCTATGGGGCGGTATATAAGTGTGATAAATAATAAGTGTAATAAATAATAATAATAATAATAATAATTAATTAGCCTTCAGGCATTATTTTATTTCACCATGGTAGCTTTTCCAGTGTGGGCCAGACTGCTGTAAAAATATGTCCTACTCCATTGCAATTAGAAGAGGCCATCTTCTGTCTAATGACTAATGCTGGATATGGAAATGCTAATTAAGCAAAGGATCCAGGATGTAGGTAGCTGTATCTTGGCATGCATGGTCACCCTCGGCTCAAGAGCTGAGTATTCCTTGCTTGAGCAAACACGTGCTGTAGTTGAAGGCTCCCAAGATACAAAAGCACCTTTTCCCAGGCAAGGTTTAATTTTTTAATTTCTGTGTTATCAGAAGGTTGCTTCTTAGGAATCCCAATCAAACTAAGGTTATGCCCTTGCACCTCTGGTCAGGTTGAAGCTATTTTTCCTGCGTTCTTTCATTGTAGTTTCTATACAGGAGCTAGAGAATGACTGTTCTATCCAAATGTTGGGTTATTTCCTGGATGTTCTGATGTATTTCTGCTAGGGCTGTGCTGAAATTTTCTCCTTCAATTTCTCGACCTTTCTCCTTCAATTGAATAGACATAAACTGTTTTCAAAAAGAAATTCAGTGGTGGCAAAATTTTGGGGAGAAATTCTCATGGGTTACTTTACGATTTCTTGTTCTTTACCTTACTTAAGTGGTGGCAAGCAGTGCTCCCAAGCGTCCTGTTTTTCATTGTACAATCATCTCATCGGCAGCCTTTAGTCTCCTCAGCTTCCCACACTTCAGTTACAGCCCAGGAGAAGACATCATGAGGTAGTTTCTCCCATAGGGCTTTTTTCAGATCAGGAAGCACAGGCAGCTTAGGAGGCTGCAGAGAAATAGAGAGACGTGTACTAGAAAGAAAACACACACACAAACGGCATCCTTGGCTGCCTCACCAGTCATTAGGTAAGCTCAAAAACACCACAACAAATATTGCAAAACACCCTGAGATTGAGGCAGAACAACAGAAGCCTCTTTCATGGCAGAAGAAAAGTTTCAGGAAATTGGAGGACAGAGTTTGACTCAGCACTTGCTCCACCTTTTCCCTGGAATTTCATACAACAGAGCCTATCCACATTGCCCTTAAAATGACTTATATTCTGTTTTAAAACATGGTTTTTTAAGTCGTTTCATTACATGGTAGGACACACTGAGCAGTACTTACGTTTCATAGTGACTGCTTCCTCTGTCCTCAAAGTGTTCAATGGTGTATTACAGGGTTAATTCCTGGACTCTTCTTCTTTAGTTTCTGTTTTGCAGGCTGCTTGACCTGCCCACTTCTGTCTCCTTAACTCAAGCAGCCTGCAAAACAAAAACTAAAAAAGTAGAGTCAAGGAATTAACCCTGTAATACACCAGTGAACACTTTGAGGATGGAGGAAGCAGTCACTATGAAACGTAAGTACAGCTCAGTGTGTCCTACCATGTAATGAAACGACTTAAAAAAACATGTTTTAAAACAGAATATAAGTTGTTTTAAGGGCAATGTGGATTGGCTCACCGACCCCTCACTGCTGCATTGTGGTGGATGCAAAATGGGGACCAGCCTGCCCACACAGTTGATGTTGTTGCCACTTGCAATGACAGCATAACCCCCCCCTCCACAAAAAAACCTTAGGAAAAAAGAAAGAAGCTGTGCTACCACCCCTGGCAATGGTGATCCCTACTTGTGAGAAACTGTTGACAATTTCTCCCCCCACTTGGAAAAAATCAGTGAAATTGCTCCCCCAATTTCTCTGCCCACAAATAGGATGGAGAATTTGCAAACAGTTCTAGTTTCTGCTCGTTCTCTGCTTGGATGGTTCTAATTCCAACGTAATGTGAACATTTAACACCAGGTATCTAATGGTGGTGAACTTAGCTATACTCACCCTCTGATCATGGCTCTTTCTGTTCTATTTTTTGTATCATGGTCACTTGATTAATACGTTTTGAAGATGATGAATGATGGAGGTAGTAGAGGCCATCCGCATTTCCGCTGGCTTAAGATCTCGCTCACCCGTCATCTTTAAACATTTAATTTCTTGCCTCTGGTGGTATTTCTTCAGAGCTTGGCCATGACTTCAAGTTGGTTTAATGGTAGTGTAGTTGGATAGCTGTGTGGCCTGCTAAGTCATTGGCCTCATATGGGACTGATGATATTTAGGCATGATTACAGGCCTCGGGCCATTATCGCGGTTTACAGTGAAAGTGCTTGGATCAGTTTAAGCTTACGCTGCTACTGGAAGTGGGGAGAGGAGGGGTTTTCTTTTCTCCCCTCCCTCCTTGAAGTTTTGACATGGCTGAAGTATGTGCCAGATGTGAAGTTCTCTAATAGATAGTCTGTAAACTGAATGAGAAAACTAAGAAGCTATTGACTGTCCATCCATTTTATGTGTTTGTACGTGTGTGTGTGTGTGCTTCTTTATAAGGAGCTGGGGGGAGTCTTTCATATAGTATTTCTGGTTAATTATTTCCAGTTGTCTTTTGGTGAACTCCAGGCTTCCTTGAGTTAGTGTGTTTATTACAAAAATAAACAATCGTGAGCCAGAGCCAACAGGTCTACACTTACTGTTTTCCTGTAATCTTCTGATCTTTCCTCTCACTTTCTCCATTTCCCTTGAGGCTTCTCAGTCTCTAGGGCTGCTTTCCTAGTCTCTCTCTGTGTTATCTTGATCCCTTCATAATTTCAGCCTCTTACTCACACTGCTACCTGATTCATGCTATTTTCATGCGTTTTGTTTTGTTTTTTATCCTTAGGCATCTTTTCAAGGTTTATTCACAGTTCAGTTTTCATATTTGGGGTTGGATCCAGATTTGAGCTGGATCAATTGTGCCGGTGGATGTGGGCTTTCTCACCCACTCCTGAAAATACTACATAGAAGCCCTTTCTATACCATAGGGGTATAGAGGGAGGGAGGGCGATCCCGGAAGTACCTAATATACATACCATCGGTGCACAGGGAACAGCCAGGGGCTATCCAAGGCAAACAGCCTAGTGTAGAAACGGCCAGAGAACCAGGAGACCCTGGAATGACCCTGAATGGAATGAGCTGGGTGGGGGGATCCCTCAAACTTGGGCAGAGGGCCTTTATGGAAGCAGGACCCTTCTTCTCATAGAAGAGCCCATCCCCTTGCAGAAAACAAATCCGGGAATCAACCCTCCATCTATTTCTCACTCCATCTACTCTGAGGATGGCAGCTAAGCTCAGAGGGAACAGGGAACTCTGAGGATGGTGGCAGATATCAGCACGCCTGCTAATCAAAAAGTCCTGGTGCTTTGACCCTGTGGGTCCTAGCTCCATTACACCACTGCCCAGACCCCCTTTTTATAGGAGGCAAGGAGTATCACATGACTAGTTGTGATGTACTGCTGCTTCCTTGCGGATTTTGTAGATTTGCCGATATCTTCCTCATGTTGTCTTCGCTCTGGCGTTGAATATAAATCCCTTCCTGATATCCCTCATGTCTGAAGTTTAAGATCCAGTGAGTGCTCAAGTATTGACAGTGCTGTTCATATACGTGGTAGTAAGAGGCTCTGGACCGATTCTCCACCAATGCAGAATTGCATGGATGCACCATTTGTATGAAACATCAGCTCCGTGATTTATGCAATTATGGTGGCATTTTTTCAAGCTGCCGTAATTGTGCAACCTGCACTGTCTGCATGTCCAGCATCCACATGGCAGCAGTTCATATGAATGCAATCTCACCCTGGCCATGAGCTACTGGAGGCCTCATGTGGTCCCAGAGGTGATTGCATGAATGTTACAGGTAAGCTGAGTTCCAGTTGTCAAGTCAGGAGTAAAAAAAAGAAACAAAAGCTTGTAGCTAAGGCAGGCACCCCCACCTTGTCATTGGTGACATTTGGATATTTGAGAGTGTTGTGGCACTCTCACAAAATGGCTGCCATGGGAGGGTTGTACTTTAATCAGCATGGGCAGTCACAAAACACTTTTCCAGAAGGCAAACTGGTGAGACACACACACAAAAAAAGAAACTTTCCCCAAAACCTAATTACACTACAAGGTGGGACTCTGAGCTTCAAAACTCAAAACCACCCTTTTGAACCAAAATAGAGATGGCCCTAGAGGACAGCCCTTTGCTTTGCAGGATGCCAGTCTCCCAATTAATAAAATAAAATAAAATAAAATAAATGGAATAAGAAATAGGGGCAGGAAGCCTGACCGGAGCCAAAAGGGGGTGTCCACGGTCTGGAAACCCCAGAGATCTGAAATGGCAATGAGACTTATTGGCAGGTGACTTTGAGGCAGTGGGGGAGGGGGTTGGGACTCTGGCAAAAGGAATTGCTGACCAGGAATAGAGAAAGGGTGCATGCCTCCTTTATTTGTTTATTTAGTATTTATATGTCACTTTTTAGAGCCAAACCCTCACAAAGACACATTAGGCACATCAGACAGGTGTACAATTAGTATAAGAAAACTGCTGTGCATCTTAAGGAAAGACAGCAGTGAAGAGATACACTTTCAAGGCCCTCTTAAAAGTCTGTACTGAAGGGGACAAGCATAAGTCAATTGGAAGGGAGTTCTAGAACTGTGGCACCACCACTGAGAAGGCCCTATCTCTTGGGCTTGCCAGTCAAACAGATTTTATTTATTTATTGTATTTCTACACCACCCAATAGGCGAAGTTCTCTGGGCGGTTTACAAAAATGTATGAGCAGGAAGATGAGCAGGGCTTCTGAAACTGATTTTAGTGCCAGGCAGAACCATACAGGTGAAGGCAGATGAAGGACCTTAAATGTTAACACCACTTTGAATTGGGCCCATGAACATACTGGTAATCAGTGTAAGTGGCACAAAAGTGGTATTACAACTTTCTGGCTCCCATTATGTATAAGGCCAGACAATGCGGCTGAGCATAGCGAACCTGTGCCATTTTAAACCAGCAACTACATGAAAAATAGTGATTGGTATTCACCGGTTGTATAGCTTTGCCTAATTCAAGTGAACAAAAATTGGTCCTTCAGCTCTTCATCTGTGAAGTACTATTAATAGCAGAGATGCAATACAATCAAGGGGATGCCAGTCTGAGCTATCAATCTTCATGAAGCTGCTTCTTCTTCTTTGTAAAACTAACAATTTCTAAAGAACTTTAAAGGGATTATCCAAGGCTCTGAACCCTACCCCACCCCAAATGGTTTTGGAACCTTGGACAGCTCCTTTAGAGTTCTGTCTGGTTCTGACTGAAACCCAGAATGGATTCACAGCCGCACCAAAATTGGAGACACCCACCTCCACTGCCCTTAGCTGAACTACTGTTGTTCATCCATTATGTTCCATTTTCCTGCAGATTTTACCAGAAAAAATCACATAGATTTTAACAATTAAAAATATATGTATATACTTTTGCTATAAAGTGATCTGAGGGGCTGACTTTAAGCAACTTTCTTTCCCTATTAAAGCAAAGTGGCTAGAAAGTATGGCTCCAGCCATACACCTTGAAAACAAGGCCAGAAGTCTCCCACCCCCGTCGGGGTGAAGGCACATGACGATACGCCATTCCTCTCAGCAAGACTGATGACATGCCAGCCCTGATGGGACTAAGTTCTTAAATCCAACTGAATAGAATACTTTTCTTATTTAGAAACAAGCGAGATCATTCCCTTTTCAAGCTGTCAGAAAATAATTCAAAAGGACAAGGGTTTTGTTAATCAAAATCAGCATCTACTGGTTTATTGCCAATGTAAATCTTCCAAGCCTATATATGTCCTAGAATGGTGTAACAGGAAATTCTTCTATATGTGTATGTGTGTTACAAGAATAAAAGTGGCTTCTTTCTCCTCATAAAACTTCAATAAAAATTACAGTGCGGCTTTCAAACTCTATAGCATATAAAACCTTAGACATACTCTCAAGCAATATAATTTTTTGTGACAGTTCCTTTTTCTATGAATTTCTAATATTTATGTAAAAATGCTGGATTTTCTAGCTGAATATATTTCTGACCTGTGTTTGAGGGTGTTTTAAATTAAATACCGTTGTTAGTGGTGTAAATATTCTGTGTGTGATGAAGACTTATACCAATGGAGCCAGTGGAATTATCAGCCGTGAGCTCGAATGGAGTTACAATGGATTCAGAATGTTGTAGAAATAGAATTGTTCTGGTTGTCGGTTTCTGGTTGAAATAAAAATTTCAGCACTCTGTAAAAAAAAAAAAAGGGGGGGGGTAGTAGTCATATACAGTCCTGAATCTGCCCGAAAGTATAAATAAATAAATAATGTAATTGCAAGTCCTATTCGTGCTTTAAGAAGGAAGCGCAATGAAAAATCCTTCCATGCTAGCAATCAGTGAAGTAAACTTTGTGCCCTTGATTTCTTGCCATGTGGAGCTGTCTCTTTCCTCTCATATTGCAATTATTAAGACAGTGATCTGATACCTTACAATAAATATTGTAGCCTTAATTTGCATTTGCCTCAAGCTTTTTAGGGGAGGGTTGTAGCTAGGCAGTAGAGCCCATGCTTTGCATCCAAAAGGTCCCAGGTATACAATCCCTGGCATCTTCAAGAAGGACTGGAATGACGCACCTCTGAAAATCCTGGAGAGCCGCTACCAGTTAATGTGTAGACAAGATTGACCTGGATGGACAAGGGTCTGGTATAGGATACGGCAGCTTCCTATGTTCCCAATGTTACTTTTTTCAAAGTATGCTGTAGAAGGGGGATGTTGGTGTTTGTCCAAACCAAAAATATGTCATGCAAGAATTTAGTTTCTTCATGTAACTGTGTTTGGGCCTTAAGGGCCCAACCCTATGCATGTTTAGACAGAAAAAAGTCCTACGACTCCCAGTATTCCCCAGCCAACCATGCAGGCTGGGGGATGCTGGGAATTGTAGGGCTTTTTTCTGTCTGAACATGCTAAGATTGCACCCAAAATATCTGATCTTAGGGCCAAACCAGACATGGCAGAGTAACTGAGAACACATTTGCCCTATTTGCATATAAAGCAGTGTGTAAGAATGCCGCCTCACACCACGTTCTAACATTCGGTCGGCTTCTTAAAACTAATCTCTGAAGTGTGATCCAGCCAGCTCTGGTTTCTAGCACGCAGCCGAGTGTGCCATTTTATTGCTGATTAATTTGCATTGCATTGTTTTTATTGTTATAGTTATGGTTGTTTTTATGCCACTGTATTTTAGGTTCACTGCTCTGATACCTTTGTGGAAAGTGGTCTATGAATTTGAACAATAAATAAAATAAATGTTATTGTCATCAGAGATAGGCACGCAGCCTGTGGGCCGAATGCACGCCACAGCCATTTTTGTTCCCCTTCTCGCCATGGCCTTCAACTTGGCTGCTATGGCAATGGTGGCAAGAAAGCGGCCATTTTTCTTTAAAACAAGGTGTGTTGGCAGCACAGGCCTTGTTTTGAAGCAGAATTGTGCTCCCGGAAGCGCCCCAGGGGTATGATTTTTCTTCCAAACAAAATGTGTGCTCTCTGCGTGCCTCACTTCCAAGAACAAAAACACTACTTTCCCCTTCTGTGCTGCCAGGTTTTGGTGGCACATTGGGTGATAGGTGTGGCTTCGGTGTGGATCCTCGATCCCTATAAATTAGCCAGACCTGCTTTCCATGAACAAGAGTAAATAGTAGGGATGTGCACTGGATTGGATCCGATCCACGATCTGAATCCGATCCAGTGGGAAATCAGATAAATTATCCGATTTCCGATCCGACAGCTAGATCGGCCGATCCAGTCCGAACTGATCCGAAAAGGCTCCGATCCGGTTTGGGCGGATCGGCGGATCGGCGGGCGCCCACTGGCGCCCACCGCCGCTTCCATTGGCAGGCGCTAGCGGGCGCCCGCCGATGAAAGTGGACAGCGGGGGGGTACGGAGGGGAGGAGGGGGACGCTTACCTTTGAGGGACGTCCGCTCCCGTCCGGCACCAGCGGCTACTACCAGCGGGCTGCACGGCCTGCTCCAGGGTGGCGCGCCAGGTGATGACATCACCCGGCGCACCACTCTAGAGCAGGCCACAAAGCCTGCTGGCAGTAGCCGCCGGCGCCGGACGGGAGCGGACAGCCCGGAAAGGTAAGCAGTGGCAGGGGGGAGGGGGCTTACCAGCTTCTTCCAAGTTGCATGGATTCCATGGACTTGTGGATCTCTCTCTCTCTCTCTCTCTTTTCTTTTTTACTTTCCGGAGTTTTGAGCAAATTCAATTGTAGAAAAAGACATGAAATAAAAAAACTACCAGCCAAAAATGAACATTTCCCCCGTAGGTTAAAGCATGAAAATGTGCATTTCCATAGTGTGTGTGGCATATTTTGGGGAGGGGGAAATTTATGCATTTGGAGAAGGAGGGGTTGTGTATTTTTGCAAGTGTACATTTGTACAACTTCAGGAAACGGGAGGGGAAACTGTTTCCGCCAATGAGCAGACAATGGTACAAAAAGCACCTGACAATCCATGAAATAAAGATGGAACAGAATTTACACGGTCAATACATCCCTGATGCAGAATAAGCAGAATTAGATGTTATAGTGGGTGGGTGGGTGCGTGGGTGGGTGGATGGGTGGGGAATCAACATGGGGCTGCTGTTTTCAGTGGCAGTTTCATATTATTTGTAGTACTTAATTATGCTCTAAAGGTAAGACTCTGGGGACTATTAAAAAGCTTTCTGCCTCTTGCAGGGGTGGCACTGTAGAGCGGCAAGAGAGGACAAGAGCTGTCCGAATGATTAGCTGTTCCATTTTCGCTGACAACCAGATGTTCTAGGTGCAATGGAAAACACTGGAGATGAAAAACGTAAACTTTTTTTTTCTTATCACACTTGTGATGGAGTGTACCAAGGAATTATTTGATTGCTGCAGTGTATTCTGGCTGTTTAAAAGCAACGGACGTGTCATTCTGAAGCGTGAATTAATACAGTGCTGGAGTGGCATAAGGTGGAGGTAGTTCATGATGAGGACGACGATGATGTTATTTTTTGAGACGGAGAGCCTCGCTACACTACTGCTTTAAAATGGTTCAAAATGGTTTATAACCGTTTTGAGAACGGTTGGGGCCCAGGACACACTCCATATACAATTTTCAAAATGATTTCGAAGTGTTTTATCCTGCGTGTGTAGATAGGCTCGGAGAGAGGAATGCGTTCCTTAAAAAGTGGTGTGTACACTTCACTGACTTGCTTCTGGTATAGTGTGTTTGTGGTGGTTTTATAGTGTTTTAAAAAGCTGGAAGTATACCTCTTTGAACTGCAGTGGGGACAAAAGGAATCTGAATGTATTACAGCATGGGAAATGAAACTTCTTTCAAGCCATTCACTGCTCTCTTAAAACCAATCCACTGCTTCGAGACCGAGTGTGGCATTCCCATTTCTGATTCCCCTGCTAATCTGGTAAGATTATTTTTAATCTGAAGAGCTGCTTTTTTTAAAAAAACTGTTACACCTGCCTCCATTGTATCACATTTTTTCCCTGCCCTGTTGCAGAATATGGCTGCCCAGCTATTGGTGAGGGTTGAGTGGCCAGTTCATGTGACATATGACACCACCAGCTACATTGGCTGCCAGTGCATATCTGAGACCAATTTAAAGTGCTGCTTTTAACCTTTAAAGCCTCAAACGAGGGCAGGATTTGCACTACTGCATTAAAATGGTTTATAGCAGTAGTGACAATTGTTGGGGCCTAGGATATGACACGTTTCAGTTTTCAAACACTTTTCGGTTTTCAACATACAGTTTTCAAACCGTTTTGAAAGTGTCATATCCTGTTTGGTGTACATCTGGTCCAGGAATGCAGAACCTCTGCCCCCGGAACCTAATCCAGCCCATGAAGGTTCCAGGTCCAGCCATAGAGCCCCCTGGAAGAATCCATGCTGTATCTCCAATGCTCTTGTTGTGACATTATTATGAATTATAATAATATACCACTTAATATATTAAAAAAATCTAATTTTGTGATTTTTATTTGTTCTATGCTGTTGCGAGTGATGCTGCCCAGTTTCACCCATTCCCTCCAGCAAGTGGTTATTTCTTGGCTTTTGTGCACTCTCCCCCCCCCCCCCCCCATTTTAAAAGTTTGAAATGCCTCTCCTAAGGCTTAGTTTCTGGCAGTCAGAGCCTTAAGCTAAAATACGCCAATATTTCTGGCCGCACCCCTTTTGCTTTTGGCCCCACCCTCTTCTGCCACCCGCCCCTTGAATGTGGTTCTCGAGAGCTTCTCTGAAATTAAACTCGGCTCATGGGCGGAAAGCAGTGTGACATCCTTGCCTTAAACCATGTGAGAGGACCTCTTACCCATGCCAGTGAGCTGGAGCAATGCAGAAATGGGAGCAAGCTGTATTGTGGGCTAGGGGCAGAGCTGGCACGAAAGGTAGCCAGAGTCATGCTCCTGCCAAGGGCCAACACCCCAGTAGGGGCCCACTGACATCAGCTCCCTGGAATTGCTCTTCCTCTTCACCATGGCAACCTGTCTCTCGCTCTGGCCAGACAATGGTGAGAAGGAGCAGTAGGTGATGCCATGGCCTACTTGCTCTCTGCCTGTCAAACCAGGAAGTGGTAGTTAGGCTGACCATATGAAAAGGAGGACAGGGCTCCTGTAACTTTAACAGTTGTAGAGAAAAGGGAATTTCAGCCAGAGTCATTTGTATGCAATTAGTTCCTGGTGAAATTCCCTCTTCATCACAACAGTTAAAGTTGCAGACACTATACTAGAGTGACCATATACAAAAGAAGGCAGGGCCCCTGCAACTTTAACAGTTGTGATGAAGAGGGAATTTCACCAAGAACTAATTGCATACAAATGACACTGGCTGAAATTCCCTTTTCTCTACAACTGTTAAAGTTACAGGAGCCCTGTCCTCCTTTTCATATGGTCAGCCTAGTGGTAGCAAAGATGAGGAGCAAGGCCTTTTCTGCACCATAGGGGTGTAGAGGGAGGGCGATCCCGGAAGTAGCCAATACACACCATCGGCGCACAGGGACCAGCCGGGGGCCATCCCAGGCAAACAGCCTGGTGTAGAAACTGCCTTGGTGGCAATGGTGGTAAGAAGTAGACTCACTAAAGGAGTGGGGGGGCATCAAGGGGGCCTTGCTCTATGTCCCTCAAAATCCTGGAACCAGCACTGCCTAGGAGTGATTTGAAAACAAATAGTTGCCATGGCTCTTTGACATATATTATTTTTTCCTCCTTATTTTTTTTTTTTGCTAGCTGTTACTAAAGGACAGATTGAGGCAAACTCATTTGTGTACGATGCATTTTTAATTTTTGCATGTTCCAAATATACAGTTAGTTCTCTCCTCCCCCCCCCCCCTTTTTACTGAGCCATACTGAGCTTCTGAGCTGTTGTCTCGCTACTTCTGCTTAGGGCTCCATGGCTTTCCTTTTGTGTTTATCAAATTACATACTGAAGAAAGGCCTACATTTCAGAGACAGATGGATTTAATGTGCATGAAAATAGATGCTTTTTAAAGGAACTAAATTAGTAGTTCCACTTTTCTTCCCCCCTTTTTATTGAAGACAGAGCCGACCATCTCTAAAAGCACAACATAACAGATATCCTTAAAGAGCAAAGGCACATCCAGCCAAAACTAAGCGCTTCTGAGTCCTGTTGACTTCAGCAGGAAGGATTTAAACATACACTTCAATCTCCTATTGAAACCAATGGGGGTTAGAAGTGTTGTCCTGCTCCTTATTTAGTGAATTCTAATTTCCCCAAGCATCTTTTTCGGTTTCCTGAGTTAGGCCTACTAGAACTGATAGACTGACCCATGTGGGTGGATGGGTGGGTGTACCAACTAGCCACGGGTTGGTAATTAATGTGCATGTGAGTATGTTTTTGAGCACAAAATTAAAGTATATTCTGTGGAGGGTTTGAGTTAATTTAGGGTGACCATATTTGGGAAACCAAAAAAGAGGACAACCTGTCGGCAGGGCAGGAAAGTGACTTTTCAGGGCCTCTGGAAAAAGCGTCATCCCCCACCCCGCCACCTTAAAAGCCCCAATTGGAGTGGAGGAGGGGAAAGTGTGTCATTTCTGCCCCCCCCCCACTACTCCAATCAGGGCCTTTTCTATAAGCTCCGGGAATGACACATTTTCCCATTTAAGGTCCTGATTGGAGCAGTGGAAGGGAAATGATGCGCCTCCAGAAAGCACATAATTCCCTCCCAAAATGCTAATGGCAGCCTTAAAGGAGAAAGTGTGTCTTTCCAGGACAATATAGAAAATCACAGAAAATCCCCCCTGACATCCAGAATAGAACAAAAACCAGGACAAATCCGGGGAAATCCTGACAGTTGGTCACCCTAGTTAATTACCCTATTTGAGCAGTAGCTATTCCACATTTCAGTAAGAGCATAGTGCAGGGGTATCAAACCTTTCAGGCTGAGGGCAGAATTCAATTTCAAAGTTCTTGAAGGGGGGACATTCCAGTAGAGGGTGGGGCCAAAAATAATGGGGATAGAGGTAAAGAGAAGAGGGGCGGCCCCCAAATACCAGCTGTTACGGCCACTCATTAAGCTTTAGGACTAGGTTGACCAGATAAAATCCAGGTCAGGGCTCATGTAACCTGAACAGTTGTAGAGAAAAGGGAATTTCAGCCAATGTCATTTGTATGCAATTACTTCCTGGTGATATTCCCTCTTCATCACAACAGTTAAAGGTGCATGCACTATACAAGGGTGACCATATACAAAAGAAGGCAAGGCCCCTGCAACTTTAACTGTTGTGATGAAGAGGGAATATCACCAGAAACTAATTGCATACAAATGACACTGGCTGAAATTCCCTTTTCTCTACAACTGTTAAAGTTACATGAGCCCTGACCTGGATTTTATCTGGTCATCCTATTTAGGAGAGGCATTTCAAGCTTTCAGAATGAGGAAAAAAGTGCACAAAAGCCAGAAAACCACCAAAACATCAGTGGTCAGAGGAAAGGGGGTGGAGCCAGGGGAAAGGGGTGCTGCCTTCTAGGAGGGCTGGATTGGCCTGCGGGCCTGAGGTTCAACACCCCTGGCATAATGCATACGTCCACTGTGTATATGCACCTTTCTGGCTAAAGGCTCACTTAGGCATATGTTGGTCATTACACGTGCATACATGTGAGTTGCATGTCCAGGTGAATGAGGACATATGGCAACGCAGAGCGATCCTATATTTCTGGGAGCCATAAGAAGTGGCATGTGTCCAGCTCTACTGACAAAGAGGGAGATCTACTTGTGGGAAGACACCTACATCACTGGTGACTCCCTGGTAAGCAATGATGTCCCACCAGCAGTGTTCCACTGTGCTTGGGTGGCAAAGCAGGGCTTTCCAGGGGCATGTTAGCACAGCTGTTCATCTACAAAATCCATTGCCTCTTATTCCCCTGACATGACCTCCAGTATCAGAGGCAGTAAGCCTACATACACCAGTTGCTTGGGGGACAACTGTGGTAGGGTTCTGTTGCACCATATCCTGCTTGTGTGGGTCCTTGGTCAACAGTTGGTTGGGCACTGTGTAAACAGAGTGCTGGACTAGATGGTCCCTTGGCCTGATCCAGGATGGCTTTTCTTGTGTTCTGATGACTAGGACACGAATCCAAAACCCCACCAGCTCAAGAGCTATGGAAGTTATGGTTGTTCTGCCATGGAATCTCCCACCTCCCCAAGGATAGGATCGTAGATCAGAGGTGGGTAGACAGTAAATCAGGATCTACTGGTTTACGCTCTCACAATCCCTGATCTGTAATAACTCAGATGCAGACTTGAACTTTCATATGTAGGTCATTCCAGTGTATGATGAAGGGCAGAAGGTAAACCAAATGGGTCTGCCCCCATTCCACCATCGCTATCTGGCTCTGCCCAACCCAAGGTCCTGTTTAGTGCTTGGCTCCAGTTAGTAGACTTGCACATTCTAGTAACAACCAAAGGGGATCCCATAAGCCTACAGACAACCCATTTCTGCTATAGATAAATCAAATTATTTCATGCTTTAAAGTGTTTGGTTTTCCAAAGACATTTAACTGAAAAAGTACTAACCTCAACAACCATAGCTATAGTTGGCAACAGGATATGTTTATTACTTTATTGTATATTATATTGAAAGAATCTCTCTCTCTCTCTCTCTCTTTCATTTCCAGTTAAGCAGAATTACACTTAAAAATCTTTGTTAGAACAGAATGAGAAATTTCTCTGTCAAACCTCAAGTATTCATTTTCCATGCTGATTCTGCGATACTCTTGATCATGCTCAGCAAGAGGGTTGAGTCGTAGTAGACACTGTACAAATATACAAACAGAAGCTCAAATACCGAAGGCACAAGATGTACATAAGCGATAACAAGGTAAATATTGACAAATGTGGCCTTTACAGCTGTAGGAGAACAGGATTATTGTGTAGGAAACAACCCAACATCACCATGTACCAGTTTCGACATAACTATGAAATAGTGCTCGCTGCTTTAATAGATGGCAGTAGCAGGTGCTCCTTCACACACATATTTTTCCAAGTCCATGCAGACCAGACCAGGAACATGGTGGCGTCCACTTGGAAAACATCAACTGAAACCCAGCAATCTATGTTCTCTGCCAAGTAAAGTCCAATACATTATGCAGGTTGGGCAAATGCGTGCAGCATTTCTTGCTTTGCATAGTACTGCATGGATTGCTGTTTGTTTTGGTTTTGCCAATCAGCCACCAGAAAAAGATATTTAGATCCTTCGGACATGTCAGAGGTTTTATTTTTATTTATTTATTTATTACATTTGTATACTGCCCCATAGCCGAAGCTCTCTGGGTGGTTTACATAGGATGTCCCACGTATATAGGTTGTATCCAATGGTGTCATTCCACCAACACAATAAAATATTGCGCTAGCAGAAAAATTCCAAGTTCCAAACTATCTGCAAGTTCCTATTGTGCAGTTCCATGCATAACGGGAAAAGGCAGTGAGGCTCTGCTAAAACAGCAATTTGCTTCACTAATGGTACATTGGGTTTATGCCTACGTTCGCGGCCAGAAGGGCTAGAAAACTTCTTCCTTTTAAAAACGAAAGCCAAGATTCTCAGGTTCATACCCAGTACCACGTTCTGCATTTTTTTCTGCACTTCTCCTGTGGAATTACAGCATGCACCCAGCCTTTTTCATCAAAATGTACCATGTGCACACGTCCTACATCATGTTGGCTGGGTAAGTAAAATATTCCTGACATCATTTCAAGTTAGAACTTGTCCCTGATGCCATGGGCTCTTTCATAAGGGCCACTGAAAAGAACAGGAGCTGTACAAGAGCACAGAGTTCTCTTCCAGGGGGATCATTTGAAGAGCGGTCAGATATGTCTGTCTCCTATTCTGCTGCCCTTCCTGGTAATAAAAATCTGCCTCCTGAGGAGGGACACCTCACCATGCCACATGGTAAGGACACCTCTAAATTTAGGCCAATGTCTACTCTACCCACTCTACACTTCCACACATAAAGATGTAGGGATTTCCTCTCCTAATTTCCATTTATGGAGCAGATGGCATGTTCTGGGATTATGTCTTCAACCCAACATATAGTCTGGGATCCAAAAAGGCCTAAGTGTTGACGAATGTGCACCAGGTCCTCCAAGCACGTCCGTGTGCTTCATTATGGGCTGCTGTAGAGGTTCCCTGAACTTTACAGTGTACTTTGAGGAAGTACGATGGGCTGCTGTGGGAAAGGAAAGTCTCAAAGCAGGCAGCTAATTGGGTCTTGCCTATATTTGGGGCTGAAGAAGCACCACAGACCATAATACTTCCTGCTTCCTGCAAATGGTACAGTGCTTTGGAACCATAGTTCTCAACATCTGCATACACAAACTCATTTTCTTTCTACAATGGTAACTTATCAGTCGCCAAAGAAGAGGAAACGCATCACCAAAAAAGAGGACAGAGGACATTGATTTTGCACATTTGGAAATAATTATTTTAATAGAATTAAAGTACATCACCGCATAGTACAGAAGATTGTGACCAGGTGAGCTGTGTGCTTGCCTGTTGAGTCTGCCGTCCGAGGCCTAATCCACACTATGAAAGGCAGGAGCCACACTATTGCTTTATAGTGGTATTGAAGTGCACTGACAACTGTTGGGGCCCATTGACACAAACCATATACCACTTTCATACCACTATATCCTGCTTGGTGTGGCTCCTGCCTTTTATGTACCGTTTTCATACCATTTTCATTAGTGCAATATCTTGCTTGGTGTAGGTGAGGCCCAGGTGCTAACTGTTGAAGGGCAACAGTTCTGATGGTACCTTATCTTTAAACTGAAATTGGACAGGGCTGCCCTTCAAATAGAGGATGCTTTCAAACAGAGGGCAGTCCTCTGGCATCCCTTCTAATTCAGGACTTCCCTCTATTAAAGAGGACACATGGACACACTATTCCTTTCACTAACCCACCACCATTTTTTTGCTGCCCAGTCTCCCCTTCCTTTGCTGTTTCTTTCCTTCTTTTCTTACTATTGTTCTACTATGTTGCCTTAGGCTCAGTGGCTCTAATTGGGAAGGGATTGAAGCTCAACCAAATAATAATTAATAACCATGGTCCCAGTGTCTGTCTATCTATCATCTATCTATCTATCTATCTATCTATCTATCTATCATCTATCTATCTATCTATCTATCTATCTATCTATCTATCTATCATCTATCTATCGTCTGTCTGTCTGTCTATCTATCATCTATCTATCGTTCAATCTATCGATCTATAGTTCTAAATTAAACACACAGTATAGTTCAGTTTTTTTTCAAAATGTTTACCTACTGCATGGTTTTCAAAACAGGTTAAAACAAAATATAGTAGGTCCAATCTAATTTTTTTTAAAAAATCAGTCCTCTTAACAAGACCAATGAAGTGCAGCCTAGCATATACATGTCTTTCAAACACTTCTTCATATTCTTTTTAAGAACACACACAACATGGTTTCTGAGATCCAAATATGTATGTTTTAAAAGTTTACCACTATTGGATAGGCTTGCTCAGAACAGCAGAGCCCTGAAAAAAGCCAATTGCACACACAGCCGTTTGAAGGTGAAAAGCAATGTCTTTAAATTAGTTGCCACTTATCTGTAGACTCAACCCTGCTTAGTTCCAAACAATCAGACCCGAAATCTAACATCAGACAATAAAGGTTTCTAAGGCATTGTGAACGAAAAAACAGAACACAGAATAAAGGATCTCACAGCTTCATCAGCTTGCGGGGGGGGGGGGGGGAGATCACATTTTTCTACCATCGCTTAGGCCTCATGCTGCTGTCCCACAATAGCGATGAACAGCTATTGGTGAAGAAAGAGGAAGCAGCAACGACCACGTGGCCCATTCAGCGGACATTTTTATCATGCTGCTTTTCCTGCACACAGCAGGAAATGGCGGCAAGTTCAACCCCCCCCCCCCCCAAATCGGATTTACCAGATCTTCTTTTGTAGCAGAAAGAAGACCAGAAGGAGCTGGAGACGTGCGGCAGGTGGACGGCGTCGTCAAAACCGAAAAACCATGAGTGCCAGTAACAAGTGTGCAATAAAATGCTTGTCTGATGACGCTCTAAATCTGTTACATTGTACAACACATTGCAGGCTCCATTGCTTTGTGAAGCAAGACAAACTGTGTAATATAAAATGAAACTTTTTTTTAAAACTCATTGTAAATCTCTCCATCCTTAAACATCAGAAAGCATATCCTCTTCCCTTTCAATCTCTCAATGGAACATGAGAAAAGGCATTAGTGTGTGTTTATGGTATGTATTTCCTACTCAGTTTGGTTAACAAAACAGCAGGGATCACGCCGTGCTTAAAACTGAAAATGATACTGTAAGCAAGGCAAATCTTTCACTAGGAGGAATCCCAAGCCCAGACATTTGATCCTCTTTGTTTACAGACTCTATTGACAATGTCCTATTAGTTCCCATTCTGAGATGCTCCCCACTGTTTGGCCTGCACAATCCCATCCCTCACTCCAAACCCAACAACAACCCAGAGCGACTAAGGCATTTTTGTTGCAATTAGACTCTCAAAGGCACCAGCCAATGCATTTTCTTCTAAGGCAAACTCTCGTGGAGTTCTAAGACATGGAACAATATACACAATGGGGGCATTTGGCATGAAGTATTGAGGTTTGTAAAGAAAAGAGGGAAGGGTATTTTGATGGAAAGAGTGGGTTGTCAATTCTTCTGCCAAACCATAGTGGGCTATGAAGGAAAAATGTTTCCCCGTCCAAAGGCTTCATGACAATTCAAGCAACATCACAGGGGATAAATGTCTTTGTGTGGCATTGCTGTCCACAGAAAATACTGGTGAAAAAAAAAGCCATTTAAATGCTTCATGAGAATGATTCAGAAATAATGGGTGGAGGTGAGCAGCACAGTACGTTGCAGTCAGAGGTGGCAGCTGAGCAGCAGTACCCAACATCCTTGGGCAGCCACCAGGGTCCAGGCACGCTACCAGGACTGACTGTGCTCATGTTCGGTTCCCTTACCCTTCCTGCCCCCAGCTGCATGGTTATCTGGTGACTGTCTTTCATTGTACAGTCATCTTTCTGGCAGCCTGTAGCATCCTTGGCTTCCTGAACTTCCCAACCAGGGGAAGACATCAAACATGTATTCCTCCTATAGGGCCTTTTATGATCAGGAAGTGCAGGCAGCCTGGGAGACGGTAGAGCAATGGTGAGGTGTGTAATGGAATGAAAAATATAGACAGTACACTCAGCCACCTCACGGGGATTATTTACGGTCAAAAACACCACCAACACACATTCAAAATGAATTGTAAAATGCTCTGAGAATGGAGAAAGAAAACTTTCATGAAATTCCTGAGATTTTTCCTTTCTTGCTCCTAGAAATAAAAGGACAATTTTCAGTATTTTCTCCACATTTTCTTCACCATGTTTTTTGGTGGTGGCTGCATTCCCTCCCCTCAATGCCCTGGGGTGATCCTAGGTATATGGAGGATGAAAAATGGGGGCCAGGCTGCCAACACAGTTGAAGTTGCTTCCACTTGCATTGGCAAAATCAACATCTAAGGCCCTCATCTGAGTGCCTACTCCGAGGGAAGCTCGGAGGTTGGCAACAAGGGAGAGGGCCTTCTCTGTGGTAGCCCCCCAGTTGTGGAACAGTCTCTCAGGCGAGGCCTGCATGGCGCCAACTTTGCTATCTTTTCGGCACCAGGTCAAGACTTTCCTCTTCTCTCAGGCATTTGGCAATATCTGAGGAGCCTGGGTTTGTTTTTGTTTTTGTAGCTTTTTGGGCTGTTGTAGCGGTTTTAAATATATGTGTGTATTGTGTGTATGTTGTATGTTTTTGCTGTTTTAATTTTTGTATATTGTTTTTAATTGTTTTAATCCTATGTAAACCGCCCAGAGAGCTTCGGCTATGGGGCGGTATAGAAATGTAATAAATAAATAAATATTAGGGGAAAAAATAGAAAGAAGCTGTTCTACAACCCTTGCCAATGGTGATGCCTACGTGAGAAATAGTTGGAGAATTTCTCCTCCCCCTGGAGAAATTCGGTGAAATTGCCTCCCCAGTTTCTCTACCCACAAATAAGGTGGAGAATTTTGAGAGGCCCCTTGTGCACAGCTCTAAAAAAAATGGTTTGGAAAAGAATGCTATGAAATGCATATAATCACTTCCCATAAGGAAAAGATGTGCTGCTTCACCAACAAACAAAGGGCCCATATGCGACCTGGGATAAACAGTCTTGCTACTGTTGATACCTTAATTGAAAATACATTTTTTTATTTAAAACTCTTTATAAAAAGCACAGAATTTGTGGAGTAATATAATATCTGTTAAACCTCTGATAGTATCCTCTAAGTGTCACATTGGCTCACACAGGCTGAATTCGGACAACACAATAAGCAACTGGGGGGGGGGGACAATCGTCAGTTGTATTGACTATCTTGTCATCTGAACATTGCCATAGTCAACTCAGAGCTGATCCTAATCCACACCATGGTTGATTATTCATTACCATGTTGTGTGGGGAGTACCCCTAGATAAACAACTGTGAAGTTGATTATTACCCCACCATTGACTATCGTGTTGTCTGAATTCAGCCACTGACTCACCTTGATTTATAAGTGAGGAAGGTGGCTGGGTGTAGTTGGGGGAAGAACAACTCTAATCAAAGTAATGTAGAGCAGGCGTGGATCTCTAGATATGTCAGACTTCAACTACTAACTTTCCAGACCGTTGGCCATGTGGGTAGGGGCTTCTGGGAGTTGAGGTCTAAAATGTCTGGAAACCTACCTTCTGCCCACTCCTGATGTAGGATACTGTGGCTTCATTGACATGAATGGAGTTTACTAGATCTATACTACTTAAGGATTAATGATAAAATTCAGTACTTGGCCAAGCCTGAAAACACAGACAAAAATCATTTGGAGTGGGAAAAGGCACGTAAGTTATCTGCCCATTCTCCCCATTAATTTATTTAATTAATAAGGTTTTCCTTTAAAGGCCATCTCATTAGCATTTAGCATGGTTTGAATCTGCTATGCCCCCAGCAAATTTAATAACAGCACAGCACTAAAATGTGTGTGGCATCTAAATTGCTTCTCAGTGTTGATTAATTCTTACCTTAAGCTGGATGTATTGTCTTGTTATCTCCCAGCTAGATCCAAAATGGATTTGCACCCTCCAGTTTCTGTTCTATGGCCTGTAGCACATAGATGGTATCTCTGTTTTCTGTAGGTGGCTCATGGGTTTTGGAATTCATAATCCAAGGTTTCTCCATTACCCTGCAAGCAGCAGGAGTATAGCCCAACAGTTGAACGACTTTTTCTCCCCTGACAACACAACACTGAAGCTATGGCATCAAATCTTAAGTCAGTTGCATGCAGTTAATCTAGAAAAGTGATACAGGTTCACGAATACAGATCAAAAAACGGGATCAAAGCAGGGCTATCAGGAGGGTTTTGACAACAGAAATTATTGCCATGTATCCTCTTTTACAAAGGACAGTCCTCTATCTGAAGGGCTCAGAAAACCTCAGAAAAACCGACTTTCTGGGTTATATCGATATTTGTCAGGTTTTCCTGCCGTGTGCAGGCAAAGTTGCACTGTAAAATGCCTGCTAGAGAGTGCTGTCCCATTCAACCACATTGTGGCTGTACAAGACACATGGTTGCTGCTCTCTTGCTGCTCTCTTCCTTGTGTAATTACAGCTAATTGCAGAAGCAGAAGAGAAGCAGGAAGCAGAGCTACGGTAAGGGAATGTGACTTTCCCCCATCTGAAGGAGCTCTTAATCATGGCTATTCTTAAGCCATGATTGGAATCAGTACACTTATGGGTGGGTTCACAATTGGCAGAACTACACATTCAAGAGAGCACACAGTTTCAATAAGCAGAAGGAGGGAGCACTTTGAAGTGGAAAAGTAGTGGGTGGGAGGCATCGTTATCCTCCCCCTCCCCCCGGCCACCACCACTTTTATTATTTATTACATTTATATTCCACCTTTTTTCCTCAAAGGAACCCATGGCGGCATACATAATCCCCCTCTTCTCCATTTTATCCTCACAACAACAACCCTGTGAAGTAGGTTAGGCTGAGAGTCAGTGACTGGCCCAAAGTCACCCAGTGAACATCATGGCTGAGTGGAGACTAGAACCTGAATCTCCCAGCCCAACACTCTAACTACTACCTGGCTTTCTGAGCAGGCATACAGCTCACCTATCCACAGACTTCTCTACTATGGGGAGAGGTACTGTATTTCTATTTAAATTATAGCAGTCCTTTCTAAATGCCCATGTTCCTCAATAAATTAGCACATGCAAATATTATGCAAACCTCCATCCTCCTTTTCCTATTGTTTTGGCAATGCATATATGGCCACCTTATTTCATCACCCAGAGGTAGTATCTGTAGCTATTTTTTTCCTCGGTGTAAACAGCTTTCAGTTACTGCCACAAGCGCTGGTGCATTTGTGCACATACTGAATGGACAGCCAACACTTAGAAAGGCGAGAGAGCAGCCTACATGCTCCAGCACCCCCCTTTATTTATGGTTAGGGTTAGGTATGAATGATATGTACATAGGTTCTCTCACACATGGATAGAGGGACCAGCTTACTTCCAAGGAAGTGAGGCTAGGACTTCGCTGCCAGCATGACAATCGGATTTCAGCCGGCCTGTTGGTTCTTGTGTCCCTCTGCATATAGACGAAGGCCATTCCTAACTGCTGTGCCTGAAAGGAACATTTGCAATCACCTGTGTTCCCAGGTGAGAAAGAGAGGTTGCCCCTGCATCAAAAGATTTCATCTCTATAAATGGGCAGACTCTGCTATTCAGAGGGCAAGTTGTTTTTCTGTAATTCTGCCCAGTGTATCTAAAGGAGAGAGAGAGAGGAGGATTCACTCTTTAGAATCCATTCTTAAAGTAAAAAGTGGATGTGTTGTGGGCGTCAGCTCTGACTGTCTCTCGCCTCCATCTTTTTATTTATCAGAATTTAAGCTGAGACAATGTGTTAGTGGGAGTGCATTTTGTCATCATCATCATCATATGCACTTTATCATATTTTATATTTACTGTTGTTCCCCGCCTCGATCCAAACAGAGAGGCGGGTAAGAAATACATTTATTATTATTATTATTATTGTCGTCGTCATCATCATCATCATCATCATCATCATCATCATCATCATCTGTCTAAACTCCTCCCTGCCCCAGATACATTTTTGCTCTTACATAATCCTTAAACTCTTATTCTTAACCCATTTAAACCTCAACGCATCTGGTTCTCTGCAATTTTGATAATGTTTGTTAAGACAGGCAAACAGTGAGACACAAAAGCCCTCGGATTAGTAAGTTGTGTCATATTACTTCAGCTCCCATTTGCATTAACCAGTTATCTACCTAGTTACCTAGATATAATTTTCTAAAAATGGCTTTGCAGGCTGTTAAACTCACGTGTGGTTTGAGAGGCAGAAAGTGTGGTAGGCTTCAAATGCCCATTGAAAACAGATTTGACTACACAGGCTTTCCCTGGCTTGTAATGGATGATTCTACTGTTCTATTTATAGGAATATTACCGATAAAAAAAGAAAATGCTTTCAGATTAACCCCAACAGATGTTAGGTTTGAACTTTGCTTGGCAGGTGGCTAACAGTTCTGGCTTTTGGTTTATAGCTGGTCATGAGACCAGCTACCCCAATCCAAGTGTGGAAGGGAGATCAGGCCAAATAAAGTGCCCACTCCTGTTTGCCCTTCCTTTCCTGGGGTCCAGATGATGTCACCTTCCATTTGTAACTCTGTTGTGATTTCCCATCGCTTCTTCCATCTTTTTTTTTACCAGTAAAAAAAACTGTTCAGGAGGAAAAGTGGGAATGGCTGCATTGCATTTTTCCATCTGAAAAAACTCCATTTTACAATCATCAGTAGAGAAAGAGGAGGCTCCCGATTTTATTGGGGGTGTGAATCCATTCTGCATTTCAGTCAGAACCAGTTGGGTCTCTAAAGGAACTATTCAATGTGCTGTACCTATTTTGGGGATAGGGCTCAGCACTTTGGACAGCTCCTTTGGAGTTCTGGCTGGTTCTGACTGAAACCCAGAGTGGATTCACAGCCCAATGAAATCAGAGCCACCAGCCTCCACTATGGCACACACAATATAATGCAATGCAATTTCTTGATGACCTTTCACAAAGTAGTTTAACTGAAATAAATTAATTGTTTTATAGTGGCTCATTCTCTCAAGTCCATTTCAAATATATTTATGTCTAAAACTGTTAAACATATTTGGACTGGTGTCATCTTAAAGCACCTATAGTTAAAAAGTTACAAAATCCAAAACTGAATAGTGTAGGGTTTTTTAAAGCAATATTCAGAGGTTTGTATATCAAATATGTGTTAAACCTCAGCATGAGGCTGCAAATATTAGCAATATAAATGTATGGCTTAGCATCCTGCACCTTTTTTTACTAATGTCCTCTATATGTGCTGGAATAAAGAGCTCCCATACCTCACATCTGTACATTTTCTGCAACTATCTTACCTAAATATCGTCAGATGCTGTATTTTTTTCCACTTTGCCTGTTGTTACTTTTAAACTATGGGTGATGGAGGATTTGCCAGTCAAAATGAATTAGGGGTTTTTATTCATGGATCATTTGTAATGTTTCTGAATGGACTGGTGAGAAGCAATTATTATTTGATTGAATTCATTTAAACAAATCTGTGAGATATGTGTTAATACATTGTTGCTATTATTTACGTGGATCCAACATTTTCTGGTATTGTATCATTTTTTTGACTGGAATTCAAACTCTGCTTTTTTGGGTTTGGTTTTCCTATTAGTGTTTTTTCCTCCATTAGTCATAGGGCTGTTAAAGATTTGAATGGCGACCCTTGCAATCAATATAATGCTGGAATAAATAAGAGAAGCCTCAGATAATCATGATGTAATTGCCAAGAACAAAACAAAAGACTTCCACTGAAACTCTGAGAGATGACAGTGAACACAAGGATATGTGATCTCCTATACTGAACGTACGAAGCTCCTTTATTTGGTGGCATCAGACCATCTAGTGGCTCTGTAGTGAAAGAGACAGGAAATAAGAGTACTGAGGGACAGGAAATACCAGGGTCTCTCAGAGGTCATGGGTACATGTCCCCCTTCCTTCCCGACACTTATTTATTTATTTTTTATTTATTTTATTCCATTTATATACCACCCCATAGCCGAAGCTCTCTGAGCGGTTTACAAAAATTAAAAACATTGAACAATGAAAACACCAATATACAAAATTTAAAAGCATAAAGCATAAAAACAAGTTAAAATTACAATATCCTTCTGGGTCAAAGCACAACAACAACACAAAAACATGAAGGTCTCCAGAAACACTCGAAGTCATCAGAATGCAGGAACAAACCGGAATGCAGTGCTGAAGCTCAGATTGTGTTATGACTCAAGAAAAAATATTTTACAAATAGTTTTTAAAAGAAAAGAAGAAAAGATTAGGTTGGTGATCTTGGGTTTCTCCATACGGGCCGCTTTTTGTACTGTCATCATTTCTCAATGACGGTATTTTCATCATGCAATACATGACACCATTGGCCACCAGCAACTGTCCTGCACCTTCCCCCTTATTTCCCCGTGTTATTTCTGTATGGGGAAAATGTGGTATATTTTGCAGTCATGCTATGTTTCTGCCATCACCCAGCCATGTATTTCTCCGTTCGCGCTATATCACACTTTGGTGTGGGCGGGAGTTGGGTGGTGTGGTGCTGACGTCAGTTGGTGAAGGAGAGGTGGGAGTGCAGCCCTTGTCTGCAACAGGATTGGTTTTCATTTGCAAAATGCCTGGATCTTCCAAACGTTGGCAGGTCAGCAGCAGTTCACAAGAGGATGCGGATCTCTCAGTGAGGGTAGCTACACCCAGGTTGATTTGAATCTGGATCTGAGTTTGCTGTTGGGAGACTTTGTCGATCCATTTTTGGAGGCAATGTGGTTCTGATATATGAAGGTCTAGGCTGCAGTCACACTGACCTGGGAGTAATTCTCAGGGATTTCAATGGGTCTGACTTCAATGGGTGGAGAGAACCGGCAATCAAAACAAATGAAGTCAGGATACCCCACAAGTACAAACAGAGTAATGGGAAGTGTTGGAGGTTGGGAGGGGGGCAGATGAAGACATCCAGAAATTCCAGGATTCACAATTCTTCCCCACTTGCTCTCTTTCTTTCCATCTCCATTTCTCCCCTCAAAAGGAACACGTTTGTAGTTAGGTAATGTTGAAGGAATGGGGGAATTAGAAACATTGATCAGCCTGTACAATTTCATGGATTTCTCCAGGGGGAGGAGAAATTCTCCAACAATTTGTCATAGGTTGGTGGGAAATTCTTTAACTTGGATGAAGAGGGGCAGATTACAACCACTCCAGGTTTAGCGAATAATAACACGATTCCTGCATTGAGCAGGGGGTTGGACTCGTTGACCTTCCAACCCTAACCGTTCCAACTCTACTATTCTATGATTCTATGAAAACAATTAACACAAATAGGAATCAAATATTTTCAACTCCCCTTTCAACCCACAGTTTTCTGTGAAGGGCAGTGTTGATTTTGCTGGACCAACAGCAGTTGTTTATCCTTGTTCTTTAGTTCCCTGGTTGCTTGACTCTGCGGCCCTTTCCGCACCATAGGGGCGGAGAGGGTGGGAAGTGGGGAAACCCGGAAATAGCCACTGCTGGTTTCGGCACGATGAGGCCGCACCACAATGCAGCTGCTGCCCGGGCTTCTCCTGGGCCGCCGCAAGTCGTGTCAGCCATTTTTTTTAAAAAAAAGATCCGCAGAGGAGCACACGAGCGCTTATGCACAAAAGGCTAGTTTTTTAAAAACAACAACACACACACATGTGATTGCGCTCCCTCCCCCACCATCCTGGGGATGGCGATTTTGCTGCCCCCCCCTCCTGATGGCCTCAGAGCCATGTAATGTGACTCTGTGGCCATCGGTGCGCCCGGGATGGGCGGCCACACCAGCTGCCCACCTCGCTGCCCTCATAGGAGCAGGGAACAAACCGGGATAATAGCGTTCCCTGAACTCCCGGGAAAATGGAGGGCTGGCCCCTGCCTGCTTGCGGGATGCTCTGTGTGTCATGTGGACTCTCTGCGAGCAGGCAGGGGCAGCCCCTCAAAAAATGGCGGGTGCGGAAAGGGCCTGGGTGTGCAGTGCACTCTTCATTAAACTGCAGACCGTCTCCTCCTGGTTTCTCTGTCTTTTCTCCCCTGTTCTCCTCCTTCACTCCCTTTCTGTTTCTTCTTCCTCCTCCTCCTCTTCTCTCCTTCAACCCAACTGCCCCCTTTTAACAGAAGTTTTGCTCTCCCCTCACTCCATTCCATGCTCAGCCGACATTCCAAGGCACTCAAAGATAGGCATTACAGAGGCAACACCATTGGCAAGCATTGTAGAACAGTTTCTTTCTATCCCCCCACCCCCAAGGATATATATACTTTTGCACTGCATCAACTGTGTTGGCAGCCTGGCCACCATTTTGCATCCTTCATAATGTCCCATATATCTAACATCACTCCAGGGTGTTGAGGAGAGGGAACGCAGCCACCACCAAAAATAACGGTGAAGAAAATGTGGAGAACATTCTGAACACTGTCCTTTAATTTCTAGGAAGGAAGAAAAGCAAAATCTCAAGACCAAAACCATAAGAATTTCTCCAAAATTCCTTCTCCTTTTAATTTCTTTTTGAAAGCAATTTCTTTCTTTTTTCTTTTTATATCAAACTTAATGAGAATGGTCAAAATTTCCATAGAAGAATTTTTTTGGCAAAGTACTTAAAAAAAAAAAAGACTGTATGTGGGCAGATGGAGATGAGAAACACCCATCACAACTTCTTTAGGTATATTCCCAACATTTGGCAACCATTTTGTTAGAAAAATATATATATAAATTAATAAAATACTTTTTTTGCTAATAGCTCCATGGCATTAGCCATGGATATGATCCAATGATGTTTTTGTCAGCATGACAAGATATAAACATGTCATTGGAATGGGAAAGCACAGAAAGTTCTGGCATTTTTTTTATTATTATTATTTTTTACATGAGATCGGCTTGGAGCCATACTCATTTGTCATTCCTGTGTATTGGTGTCATGCAGTTACGTGTCAGGAGGCATGTCGTTGTTTCATTCCCTTAGGGCAAGCACCATTTTGTTTATTATTCATCCTACTCTTGATTTACAGTAATGGAGTTTTCCTTCACTCTGGCAGCAAGAGAACTCTGTCTGTTCAAGTGAATTTAGGATCCCAGCCAATAATTCACAAAAGCGGTGTAACTAAGGCCATGAGACTGCATCACCTGTGAGCTGTCTTCAGTCATTCTGTTTCTTTTAGGTACTTGCTCTGCAGTAGAATCTTAGATCTGGAAGCCATACAGTCAGGTTCGGTGTGCTGCATGGGGTGCAGTGGTTCACAGCTTACTATCAGGGCACACGTTTGGCATGTAATAGCCCCCAAATTCCATCCGAAACCCTGGAGAGCTGCTGCCAGTCAGTATAGACCAGGGTTGTTGAACCTCTTTCAGATTGAGGGCCGAATTCCATTTCGGAGGATCTCTCGGGGGCTGCGTTCCAGTGGTGGGCGGGTCCAAAGACAAAGGGGCAGGGCCAATCCTGCCCAGCATATTTTAGGTAAAAGCTCTTACCTTAGGAGAAGCAATTCAACTTTTCATAACGGAGGGGAAAACATGCAAAAGCCAGGAAGCCATCAAATGATTTGTGCTGAGGGGAAATGGGTGTGGCCATCCGGGGAACCCTGTAGGACCAAACTGGGATACCAGGTGGGGCATGATTTGGCCCATGGGCTTGTGGCTCCACATCCCTGCAATACTGAGCTGGATGGACCAATGATCTGGCATAGAGCAGCTTCATATGTTCATACGCCAGACCAAGATTCCCTAGTTAGAGAGCCCAAATTCTGCACTATTTGAGACCTGATTTCTGTGACCCGTAGGAGGAACAGTAAAGGGATGGAACTGGGAAAATCTCCCCGTCTCTTGACACCGTAGGGTCACTTGAAGTCCCTCAAAATGTGCTGTTCTCTTTGGTTCCAGCCTTCCAGCAGCCACCATTGTTTCTCTTTCACTTACTCCACCCTTGCCTTTAGTTAACACCTTTCTGAAGCCAGTTTGTCTTGACTCATGAATCTTTGTCTTGAGTCCGCTTTGCCTTTGACTTACCTAATCATACTGATGCCCAGATTTATCTTTCTTCTGGTCCAGCTACAATGACCATGTGTGGCTTCTTAGTGGACAGAAACAATCACATGACGAAGGTAAACAAAATGCCAAGAGAGCTTTTCTAAAGGTAGGAAAATGGGGACATGCTGAGAGGAATATTTAAAATGTGAATGTGTTTCTCCTGTTCTAAATCCATCCTTGAAATTGATCTTTCTGGTATTGCCATTTTTTTTCCAGGTGGCCCTTAACATAATGCAAATGCTTTCCTAGGGATTCACAAAGGTTAAATTCCACTCAGGCACAGTCTCAAATTCCCTGGGATGATCTAACCATTTTACCTGTTGTCAGTCCCTAAAGCTGAGCATGAATAGCAAAAACAATAATAACCAAATGAAGGAAAGGAATCCATGTGTCGAGCCCTAGAGAATGGTTTTCTGATGATAAAAGCACAGCAGAGCCAAGATATCTGCAGATCATTAAATAATGAGTGTCATTTGGAAGAAAGGTGGGGTAGCAATATTATAGGTGTATCAATTTAGCCTTCATGGTTCTATCACTGCTTAGAAAAGCATTCAGTATGTAGACCATATCACAAATGAAGCTATGGAGAATGGATTCCTGATTATTTTTGTTCTAGTAAGTCTAGCATTTATATAGCAAGCCTTTTTGAACATTCCTAGAATACTTTTTTCATTCATGTTGATGTTGTGAATGCAGGCCCAAGATGTGCCTAGTTAGTATCATACAGAAATATATTATCTTGTTCAGGGAAACTCTAAAAGTGTCTAAAGCCATAGTTTAGACACTTGGTTGTTTAGCATGGTTGTTTAGCATAGTTTAGCATGGTTAGGAATGCTGGGAATTGAAGTTCAAAACATCCAGAGATCTACTTTCTGCCCAACCGAGACTAAGATGTAGTTGGATAGTATTAATAATACAGTCTCAACAAGTTTAGAGTTTATTTCCATATTTTGGAAGTAGTCACAGGATTTTGCAGGAAATGTCTTCCCAACAGATTTTATATATCCAGTAGGGATGTGCATCGGATCGGGTCCAATCCACGATCTGGAGCTGATCTGACCGAAATTAGATAAAATTATCCGATTCCGATCCCGGCTTTTGGATCATCCGATCTGATCCGAACCGGTCTGAAAGGACCCGATCCAGTTCGGATAAGATCGGAGGATCGGACCTCCTCCTCCCCCTCACGCTCCTTACCTGCCAGGGCCATCCACTGCCGTCCGCTGCCCCTTTCTACTGAGAAACAGGCTTTGCGGCCTGCCTCTCAGTAGAGCGCCAGGTGATGACATCACTCGGCGTGCTACTGAGAGGCAGGCCATGAAGCCTGTTTCTCAGTAGAAGGGGGCAGGGGGCGGTAGCAGACGGCTCCGGCAGGTAAGGAGCGTGAGTTGGGGGCAGGGACAGGGAGGGGGGAGTTAGGCCCCCACTCACCCACCCACTGCCATGTTTTCCGTATAGGCTTGCATTGGGGGAAAGCTTTCTTTCCCCCAATGCAAGCCTATGGCGAAAATACCAAAAATGGCGGTCGATCTGAAAATCGGACATCCGATTTTTGGATCGAAATCGGGTCCAATCCGATCCGAGGGACCTCCGATTTTGTCCAAACCGATCCAGGACAACATTGGAGGTCCTGATCCGGGTCCCAATCTGATCCGGGGGGAGGGATCTGTGCACATCCCTAATATCCAGTGCATGGCCTTTGAAAATGTCACAACTCAAGGTGCAGTGATCAAACCACTTAGGGACATCCTATCCGACAATTGCACACCCATGTATTCAATTGTATAGTGCAACACTGGCTACATGTGCTGGAACTTCAGAAAACTACATTCCTACCCATCCTCAAGTCTCCCAACCTCCATCACCTCTGAAAGTTATGGAACTATCAATGCTGGATCACTGCTAGGACTAAGTGGCAAATTGTCCCAGAGGAACAATCATCTATGCACAGCATTGGATCAGTAAGCTAACTTTTGCAACTTACCATGAGTGTTGCAATTCTGGGCTTTCCCCAATCTTACAAAATGCATGGAAACTCCGTAAGTGCTGCAGTTTCCCCAATCCCCCCAGATGTAAGTGTATCTCTGTTTGCTATGGCAACAACCTAGAAGCTATGTCTCAGTGTATTGTAAAGGCATTGATATTGAGAAGCAGAAGGCAAGGAATCCAGATTGTTTACCTGGACATATGCCTTTTTAAAAAAACAACCCTAAGACATTTGGAATTTCCACCTCATTATTTCTAAATATGCATGGTTAGCTCTCCTCATGCCTGGTTATATACAATATTTTTTCTCTCCCACCCCATTCTTTCAGCTTGAAGAATAATTAGTGGATTTTATTTATTATTTTATTTCATGTAAGGATTCATATCCTGTCTTTCAAAACAAAGGTTTTTCCAAGGTGACTTACAATCATCTTATTCCTGATGGCAACTGAGAGGGCTATAGGTTTTTGTTAGAGCTGAAAACTGTGGGTTCAAAGTTGTTTAGTGTGTTGGGGCTCAGACCCCATCTCTGCCTTGCACTCAAGACTTTTGGGCATGTTACTTGTCCTTTGATATGCCTCCCATTGAAGCCATTTCATGGTGCTGCCCAGGACAGTTTCTCAAATTAACAAATGTCCCCACTGCCCAAAAAGGTTGCATACCCCTGATGTAGATCTCACAAAGTAATAGGGACAAGATGGAACCCTGGGGCACCTCAATGGTCAAAGGAAATGTGGTGGAACAGAAGTCCCCCACTGTCACCATCTGGGTTGTCCCACCAGTGTCTTCCAAAGTCATTCTGGGTATATGACCTAGAAGGATACAATGATCAATGGTATTGAAGGCTGCTGAGAGGTCCAGGAGAACCAACTGGGTTGTGGACTCTCCATGTCCATTCCCCAGGACAACTCATCCGCGAGGGCAACTAAGGCTGCTTCTGTCCTGTACGCGGGGCAGAAACCAAATTGGAAGAACTAAGAAAATAATGAGTCTATCTGAAACTGAGAAGCCCTCCCCCCACCCCACCCTCCAGTATTGTACTCAGTAATGGAACATCACACACTGGGAATAATTGTCCAAAATTCTAGGATATAAATTTATCTATTTTAACAGGAAGGGATTTTATCTGAAAAATGTAATGCAAATTGGTCTCAGAGGGTGTTTGAGGGCTCTTATCTCCAGACCCTTTGAGCTGTTATGCAGAATGGTCTTCACTCCAAGAAGCCAGTGTTCTCCAGACACAATGGTGGCAGAGAAGTAAACATTCCTCTCTGCCATCACCACCACAGAGTAAGCCCTATAATGGGAAGGAAAGAAAGAAAGAATTTTGTCCCACACATTTTTTCCAAAGCATTCATGTATTAAAGTGTCAGATCAAAATACTGTTTTTAAAAAATGTTTACACAGACTAAAAAAAACCCTTTCTCCTAACCCAACACATACGTAAAAATCTAGTTATATTACACAGAAGAGTGTTTATAATATGAGGAAGTGATGATAAATATGGCAAGTAATGAGTACTATTTACATTTGATGTACTTTTTTTCTCAGATCCAGCGCTGTTCTCTGAGGAAATGCCAACATTTTGGCAGCTGGGTGAGGAAATCAAAGCAACCAGACAAGAGCAGATGGAAGAACCATTGGAACAAAGCGACTAGAAGTTCTTTTCTCTCCATTTGGGTGGGGAACCCTCTTGCTCTGATAGATTTTCCAATTAGCAGCATCTTCTATGTCTAAAGCAGGCATTTCCAAATTTTATTAAGAAACCCACCAATGGAATTTTGGCTTAGCTAGGGTCTCGCCAGTTGGTTCTTCCTCGTGACTCAGAATTTCTGACCCCCTTTTTTGATATAGCTACAGAAAGAAGGGTCAATGGAGACATCAAACTGGACACACATACACCCACACCCACACCCACACCAGCCATGCATGTTCCTTTGTATCATGGGGCATTTTCTAATTACACTTACATAAGAGTATGGAAATACTAATAACAGACAACACTGGCACGTTGGCAAGCAGATTCAGTCAAATGCCAGCATATATTAGCCAGCCTATACATTCAGCATAGGCCAACTTTGTCATGAAAAGTTTGAGTATAAACCTTTTGGTGGCCTTACACCAGGTGTGGGGTACCTCAGGCCCGGGGGCCAAATCTGGCCCTCCAGGATTCCCCAGATCTTTTATCTAATCTATCTCTATCTCTATCTTCTCAATCTCTACCTTTATCTTTACCTCAACCTCTACCTCTTATCTAATCTATCTCTAATCTATCTCTGTTTCTATCTTTTATCTAATTTAACTCTACTTCTAGCTCATCTGTATTTATATTTCATCCATCCATATTGCTTGATGCTTGTTCATGCCTTATGATATGTTTTAAAGCTGCATTTTAGAATTCCCTTCCTCTGTGTTGCCTTGTTATTTATCTTCTGCATTTAAAATGTATGGTTACTGCCACTTTTTTGTCTTGTTTTTAAGTGATGTGATTGCTTTTCATGGTTTGGATCCAGATTTAAGGGGAGCCTACACCAGCTGTTTATTGCAGGATTGTATCACAGTCATCACTAACGGGGCACATGATGTTCACCAGTTCCTGCAGTGATCTCTGTTCCACCTCTTGGTTATACCGAAATATCCCTGATGGCTTTTGTTGCGGTTGCCCTGGCTCTCTTGCTTCCGTTCCGAAGTACGTGTGCAGTTTGCCCCCCTTTGCGATGCTGTTGCTGTGCGTCGCGGGTTCCAGGCTCAGCGAACAGCCAATCAGCTGTGAGGGGCGTGTGTATGGGTATTGGCATTACGGCTGAGTGTTTTTTTATAGAATACAAACATATCCCTGTGCAGGAGCGCATATTCGACAGAGTTCCTATCCCCCATATGTTGCTGCACTTGTGCGCATCCCTAATGACTCATTGTCATGACCAGGCCTGTTCCCCTTGGTGTGGGGAAAGGAGTTTCAGTCTATCAATCAGAATCAGATTCTGAAACTGAAGAAACAGGACTAGAAACGTCCCACATTACACAGGAAGTAGAAGAGGTGATTCTCACAGGCTCTTGACCCGCCAGGGATGAATCTTCACAAGACCTTATCAGTGAGAACATGAACAACACACAGTCTGTGGGAACTCAAGAATCCTCTGAGGGGGAGGAGACTTCAGAGCTAACCGATCCCAGAGTATGCTGTAGGTTCAAAAGGGCGGAGCTAAAGGTAGGTGAGAGGTGGTCAGCTCGGCTAGCCTCTCACCAAGGGCTTCTTCAAAGAAATCCTCCTTGAAGTGAAAGGGGTCTTAGGGAAAAGACCAATGCCTTTGTTGAACGAACACTTGCCTTGTTTAGTTTTGCCAAGTGTTAGCCTGGAGTAAGGTTCCTATGTCTAAATTCTCTTGAGGCGCAAGGAGATGTTTATTTACTGAATAAAGCTTTGAGGATTACTTGGCAGACCTTTTTGTTGTCTCGCACTCCAGCGGGAGGGCACGGAGCCACGACACTCATTACAAAAAAGTTCCTGTGCCCCATAGCCATCTACCTAGTCCTGCCCATTTCTACCGATACACAAGCGGATCCGCCGCACCAGGGCACACATGCTCCCACAATGGGACTCCTGAAATTGCAGGAAAGATCAGTTGCGTGTGTGGAAGTGGGGTGATGGCGGAAGCAGATAACACGGAGGAGCATGCCTCTTCCATTGCGAAAGGGCTGCAGGTGTAGATTAATCTGTGTAAACCCATTAAAACGAATAGGACTTATTAGTCACTTCTAATTTAAGTTTCATCATTTTTGATGGGGTCTAAATCTGGATCCAACCCGTTGTGTTTGTTTCTGTTAGGTATGTCACTTTGTGAACTTTGGCAATAGAGTGACCCATAAGTGAAAGAATGAAATAATGAAATATGTGTACAGTTCCATATATATATATATATATATATATATATATGGAGATTCTATACAGACAGAGCTGAACAGAAGCTGCAACATGTGGCTGTCTTGTGATAATAGTATCTTTCAGCTCTAAATATCTTCAGGGGTGGGGTGGGGGGGTAAAGAAAGCATTTTACATCTGCAAATGAGCAGCAGGTTTCTACGTTCTTGTTTTATAAAGCAAGATGCTTAGATGTTTTTGCTGTGTTCCAGTTAATTATTGCTTAACCCAAAACTTTGGGAAACATCCAACTCCAATGAATCCTGATCTCACTGCCTTTGATGCAAATACTTGCAGCTTGGTGACTCCAACAGTAATAAACAAGATAAAAGAAACCCTGATATAGCAAGATGTGAAAAAGTTAAATCAGTGCAGAATGTCCTTTATTGAATAAGCACATAATTTCAGCTTGATGGAACCTCAATATTTTGATGTACATTACACCATATACATGGTTACCATAACTTTAAAATGAACTGCAATCATACTTGTGTGTGCTCAAGAACATAAGCAGAGCTCTGTTGGATCCGACTGAGGCCTATCCAGTGCAGCATTCTGTTTACACAGTAGCCAACCAGCCACCTCTGGGTAGGATATGAGTGCAATAGCAAGTAGGATATGAGTGCAATAGCATTCTCCCACTCATTCTCCAGTAACTAGTATACAGAAACATACTACCTCTGATACTAGCGATAACATGCAACCATTACGACTGGTAGCCATTGATGGCTTATCTTCCATGAATTTATCTAATCCGATTTTAAAGCCTTCCAAAGTGGTGGCCATCACTACATCTTGCCAGGGCCATGCAGGGGGGGGGCAGGGGGGCCAGTTGGCTCAGGGCCCACGATTTTGAGGGGGCACTCCAATGAGGAGGTCCCCCCCTAGCTTATGCTACTGCTTCCGTAGTGTAAGCGGCCCATCGAGAAGCGAAGAGCCTGCCTTGCGGAAACAGCGCAGAAGCCATCCGTCGCGAATACCACGGTCAGACTACAAGCTCCAGAGGGCCATGCCGCATGCGGGGCGGGGATATATGTGCCTTGAGGTGTTATAGAACAGGTTTAATATGAAGGTGTTATGTAGAATGGACATGTTGGTGGACATGCCCCCTTGGGGCAGCCATGTTGTCCTCCTTTTTTTAAATGGGGGGGGGGCACACATGTCCTATCTGGCCTGGGCATATTACCAGCTCTGCATGGCCCTGCGTCTTGTGGTAGCAAGTTATTAACCGTTCATTGCTTTATCAATGAAACAAATACAAAAAACATTCAAACTATTATCACAGTCTCATTTAGCGATGAATAAATCTGCTGCAAATTGTATTTCTCCCCTCCCCCATCTCCCCCTGTACCCTCTTGCCTGCTGCCATTCAAACACGGTAAATCAACCTTCCCCAACCCATTGCCTTACATATATTTTGGACATAAACTCCCATGACCAATCACCATTTTCCACGGTGACTGGGGATGATGAGTGTCACAGTCCAAAACATCTGGAGGACACCAGTTTGGGGAAGATGGCTGTAGATATGAGTTCATAAAGACAAGCAAGAGAAGGAGAGAGAATAAAATAAAAATAAAAAGGCTAGTGCTGGAAGCATGGAAGTCTCAGCATGCCTTGCTTTCAGAGGATCCTTATTCCTGAAATGCACAGTTAGTTGATGATTGGCATTTGCTTATCAGTGGGAGGAAAAGATGTCTGTGCCAGAGGTGTAGAACCTCTTTCAACTCAAGGGACAAATCCCATTTTGGAGAAGCTTTCAGGAACCACATTCTAGTGGTAGGTGGAGCCAAAGGAAAAAAAGGTGGGGGTACAGATGATCGCTTGGGACACCCCACCCACAATGCCTGGCTCTGTTGATGGACCTACTCGGAGCCAGGCATTTCGGCCTGACTGGCTCTTTGAAGAGCTGCGCTGGCCACTTTCTCTGGCTCCTCTATGTACTCATGGCTCATGCGAAGAGGATTCTCAGACCTATCCCGACAGTGGGTGGCTGCTCCAGAGAGCCTGCCTGCCTGCCCTCACTCCGAGGGGATCCTCAGAATGAAACGGGTCAGGAGGCTGCTGCGGAGAGCCCGGCTGGCCACTCTTTCAACTATGGACATTTGCCACAGCAGGAGAGTGGGATTAGTGAGGCTTTCTGGAGGACTCGCTGTAGTGCCACCAGGTGGGCAGGGGCTCCGGAGAGCCCCGCCAGCAAATGCCCCAGTGGGAGAGTGGATGGCAGGAATCTCTGGAGCACTCACTGTAGCGCTGAATCACTGATGGGGCAGGGGGAGGAATGCGCAATTTGCCACTTCTTTCACTTCAGTGCCTGAGGCTGGGGATTCACCCTGCCTCATGGGTGGCCTGGCCCTGGGTCTATACAAAGCAAGATAAGTTGGAGATTTATCATCAAATTTGGTAACCCTTTACTGAATGCTTTGCAACTGCATAAGGCTTATTGATATTGATCATTTTTTCTACCCCTCCCCCTGAGATGTCTTTGTCTATTTTGTCTATTTTTAAAGGTGGTTTGTGATTGTAAAAGAAACCATTTGGGGTGGAGAGAGGGAGATCTAATGTAATGTGGAGAAGCTGTTAATGGACAAGGTGAGCTCTTCACGTTGCGTGTATCTATGGCCATATCAGTAATGTGGATCAATTAAGGAAAAGCTTACCAGAGTTCCTCATGTCAGAGTTTCATTCTATATTATAAGAGGTGACATATGACTCTCCAAACCTGTTCAGACGACATGCTAAGCCATGGTGGTTAAGCATTTTGAGCGAGACATTATGGCTTGGCATGTTGTATGAACCATGGCTTAGCATGTCGTGTGAACCATTCCTAACCATGGTGGCTACATAACCATGGTTTAAACACGCTCACTAACCGTTTGCTGCAAAAGGGTTAGCGGCCTAACCATGGCTTAGCGGGTTGTCTGAACAGGCACTCCATTAATACAACAACAACAACAACAACAACAAACTGGAAAGAGCCAAAGGCAGGCGTAAGAACCCTCGTAAGTCCATGGTCACTAACTGGATGACTAAGTAGCTTTTCAAAGGTTTCCCCTTCTGCTTTTGAAAAGAAAAAAGAAAACACAGACATACATTAAAAATGGCCTTGTGGTGAGGTTGCCTTAGAACTCAGGCAAAAAATAAAAGCTATTACTCTCTCATTCAGGCTCCGTTTAACTCCAGCCACTGCAGACAAACTTAAAACACAGACAGAAGGGGGAGGGAAACCAGTCACTCTCCAGACGTTCTAAATTTGGTTGACAGTTTTCCATCTTGGCGTTCTGACTGTGTTGAACAAGCTTCCGAATGTAGCTGGGGAGGAGATTGCATGATACTTCCACTGGCAGCCACAAACGTGGGAAAATATAATAAGGGGCGTCCCCCCACTTTTTTTTTTCTTTTAAAGTGTAAAGATAATCTTAAAAGACAAGCAATAATGGAGAATTAACCACAAAATAAACCAGAGCTGTCCAAACCCACAAGGGGCAAACATGGCAAATTAATATTTGGATAGACTTGGGGAAGCTAATTTGTAAATGCTACCCTCAGGGGTTGGAAATTTCACTGCAGCTGTTGGTTCCACATCAGCCCCCATCACCAGCCTTCTAGTCAAGGGTTTTCCCTCACCCATAAGATGAAGAGGAATAATGGTCTGTTTAAAGGGAGAAAATAGGACCAAGGAATAAAGAATGATCTAGAAATGTGTCCAAATTCCCTCAGGGATCTATGGACCCAGGCTGGAGGTTTGGCCTCTCTGAACAAACTGAATGCCAAACAACGAAAGAGTTCATTCAGTTTTCAGCCAAACTGTACTGGTGGCCACATTTATTGTTGTGTGTGGTGGTTATACTACACTTCCTATCATGCCACATGAATGCCTAATCATAGTCTGATCACAGGACCCCTTCAATTAGCTGCTCAAATATAGCCAATAAATGCGACGGAATGCATGCAAGAAACTTCTGAAAGGCCTAAGAGTAGTCATAGGCCTTAATGTACATCAGTGCCTGTTGGTGTTTTTTTTTTTTTTAATGAGATATGCCCCTGAAAATATTGGAAATAGCTACTAAACTAGGCTGACCATATGAAAAGGAGGACAGGGCTCATGTAACTTTAACAGTTGTAGAGCAAAGGGAATTTCAGCCAGTGTCATTTGTATGCAATTAGTTCCTGGTGAATTTCCCTCTTCATCACAACAGTTAAAGTTGCAGGGGCCCTGCCTTCTTTTGTATATGGTCACTCTAGTATAGTGCCTGCAACTTTAACTGTTGTGATGAAGAGGGAATATCACCAGGAACTAATTGCATACAAATGACTCTGGCTGAAATTCCCTTTTCTGTACAACTGTTAAAGTTACATGAGCCCTGTCCTCCTTTTCATATGGTCAGCCTAACTAAACACCATGCCCCATCTTAAATTCTACCCTAAATCTACAGTCCAGTTTGGGGAATTTTTGTGTATGAGTATATGGGCTGATCTACACCTGCAGTCCTTTCGCTATGGAAGAGGGATTAGGCTGACCAGATAAAATCCAGGTCAGGGCTCATGTAATTTTAACAGTTGTAGAGCAAAGGGAACTTCAGCCAGTGTCATTTGTATGCAATTAGTTCCTGGTGAAATTCCCTCTTCATCACAACAGTTACAGTTGCAGGCACTATACTAGAGTGACCATATACAAAAGAAGGCAGGGCCCCTGTAACTTTTACAGTTGTGATGAAGAGGGAATATCACCAGGAACTAATTGCATACAAATGACACTGGCTGAAATTCCCTTTGCTCTACAACTGTTAAAGTTACATGAGCCCTGACCTGGATTTTATCTGGTCACCCTAAGAGGGATGCTTCCGAAAGTTCCCCGCTTCTGCGATCAGCACCCACGGGGCACCCATGACAGATCTTTGCCACAATTATAGGAGTGCCACTGCGGGAGCACGTGTGCCCCATTGCGGCTCTTTGGGATGTGTATCGATAGAAGTGGGTGGGGCTAAGCAGATGGCTAGGGGGCAGAGGTTTCTTTAAAGCCTTGTGAGGGATGTGCGTGAGCACAGATGCACAGCCACGTATGGGGTGATATGAACTCTCTCGAATATGCGCTCTTGTGCAGAGTATGCTTGTATTAAACACACACACCCCCTCGGCAGTGAAACACACCTATACCCATTCAAAACATGTGGCAGAAATGCGGACAGGTCCACTCCCCCACACCTCCGATACCCATGGGCATGCCCCTCACAGCTGATTGGCTGTTTGCTGACCTCGGAACTCGCGACAAACAGCAACAGCATCGTAAAGTTGGGGGCACACTGCACACATACTTTGGAATGGAAGCCAGAGAGCCGAGGAAACCACTACAAAAGCAGTCAGGGATATTCCGGTATAACTGAGAGGTGGAACAGAGATCACTGCAGGAACAGGTGAACGTCATGTGCCCCTTAGTGAAGACTGCGATACAATCCTGCAAGAAATGGCTGGTGTAGACTCCCCCTAAATTAATACTAATCTTCCCATCGTATCTCACAAGGTGGAGAAAGGAAAACACCCTCAACAGTGCCCAGTCTAGGCTTTTTAAGGCCCTTGGGCAAGACAAACTCAATGAGCCCCTCCCCTTAGTGAGTCTACCTTCCAAGTGTCATTTTCATCTGTTGCTATTGCTCCTCCTCCTCTTTCACATCATGGCTGCCACTTGCTTGCTTGAAAGGCAGAAAGCCAGTGAGTAGGCAGTGGAATCTCCTCCTCCTCCTCCTCCTCCTCCTCCTCCTCCTCCTCCTCCTCCTCCGCACCACAATTGTCTGGGCCAGTGCAAGAGGCAGGGGGCAGTGTTGAAGACAAGAAGCAGTTCCAGGGGGTTCTTCTTCTCAATGCTGGGGAGTGGGCCCTCAGTAGATGCCCAGTCATGCTTACCCTTGACGCTGGCCTTGATTCTCAAATGTCCCTCGTCCTGGCTATTTTCTTACCACTCTTGTACACCATATTAAGGCAGAGAGAGAGAGAGAGAGAGAGAGAGAGAGAGATCTGAATTCCTATTTACCTTCTTTGGAGTTGCTATAATTTTAACCAACCTGCCCGCAGGGATATTCCACATTTCTGAGGAAAGGGATCATGCACATATAGGAAAACCGTGAAGAGCAGTGCTAGGACGTTGATGGACAAGCAAGAAATAAAGAAAATGGTTGCTGGTGTAGCCACACATTAGTCCACGTATGAAGAGCTGCCTTCCTCCTCCTTAGCATTTATAGGTACATAGGATGGGAAGTCCCAGTACTAAGAGGTGAAATTTCTATTGAAACCAAAGGCATTGTTTCAATTTTAGTACATCGGAGAACCTGGTTAATGATATTGAGCTGGATTTTTTTTTAAAAGTATGATTAAAGGAGCACGCATGCATGCACACAGGCACAAAACAAACAAGGCTTGAGACTTTATGTAGTGACATCAACTGGGAACTGGCAGCCGATGACAGAAAGTAACGTGCAGTGATACTGCTTAGAACAGAACCGTATAGCAGACCTTGCTTGAAACGTAGCAACAAATGTCTGCACTTATGCAAAAGGGCCCTGCATGCTTCAGATAGTTTGGAGATCAGAGACCTCGCTGACAGAAAACGGCAACAGTGGGTAATCCCTGTAAATAAGGAAAATAGTTTTCAAAGAACACACTGAGAAAGTGATCCTCATCCTGGTCCTGCCGAAATCCGCAGTACTGTACAATACTTTTTTGTTTTTTTAGTGCCATACAAGATAAATCTGGAATCTTTTTGGATTTCAAGAAAAAAAGTGGAGATTGTATTTATGAGGAAGGAATGCAGGGTAATTTCATTCAAAACTAACACTGTACTGAAAATTTCTTCCACTTTTTTTTACCATTCTTATTCAGTTTGATAGACAAGAAATTGCTTTGAAAAAGAAATTCAATGGTTAAGATTTTTTTTAGGAAAGAAATTCTCATGGTTTGGGTTCAGATTCCTTGTGCTTTTACCTCACTCCTGAGGTGGCCGTGTACAGGCGTCCCTTTTTTCATTGTGTTGCCATCTCTCCGATAAGCTGCAGTGTCCTTGGCTTCCCACACTTCAATTAAAGCCCAGGAGAAGTCATCATGAGGAAATTAGTCCCACAGGTCCTGGGAGACTACAGAGCCATGTCAGAGAAATCCACAACAGATTCAAATGATTACGGATTTTTATCTGACCTGCAGATTCTGCAATGGATCAGCTTTTTCCGGGAAGAAAACCCTCAAACCTGCATTGAGGTGGATGCAAAATGGAGGCCAGCCTATCAACATGGTTGAGGCTGTCGCCACTTGCAGTAGCAGCACAAAACAAAACAGGAAAAGACAGATGCTGTGCTACGACCCCTGACAATGGTGAGGCCTACCTGTGAGAAACTGTTGAGAATTTCTCCTCCTCCTGGAGAAATGTAGTGAAACTGTCTTCTCGATTTTTGTGCTCATAAAGGAGGTGGAGAATTCACAACTCTAAAAGGAACATAATTCACACATCCTGGACCAACATGTGAATTGGAGTCCAGTTATCCTTGAAAACATGCACTTCTCTGAATTTTTTGATGTAATTATTGGCTCAAGAATGCATACAAAAATGTGTATTTTATGGGAAATGCGTATGATTTAAATACAAATGTGTGTGTTTATTTTATTTTAGTTTTTGCAGAAAATGGAAAGGAGCAAACTTATGACTGAAGCCATACAAAACTGACAAAGACTGGAAATAGACTGATTCATCTATCCCAATTGGTTACAGAGAAATGGCAGATAAACAACTTGTAGACTTGTGTAAATTTGTTCATACAACACTGCAAAGCAATCTTCATATCAGTATGTTGAGCTGAAACAAATTGCTGGAATACATTTTCCAATATTTTTCAACAGAACTTAAACCATTTCAGGTTTCATGCCAGAAAAGGCAAACAAAAAACCATCAGATTAAATTAAACTGATACCATGTAATCCCTGTTGAAGTGCTCTTTAGAAATGTGGAAACACAATCTGTCATTTTACATACACAGAATTTTAACCCAGCGGTTTCAGCCTTGTCCATGGCTATCTGAAGGTACAGATAAGATTTCAGATGGAAGAGGGGATTTTATTATGCAAATTATTATAAGCCGGTGGTCCTGTTAAATATGGTATGCAGTCAAGTCACTGTCTGGATAATTACCAATCATAAACTTGCAACAGTTTTCTTGATCAGTCCGATGAAGTGTTCTGTGTTACGTAGAAGCTTCCCAAAACCCTTTTACTAAGAGAAGTTTATCTGAGAAAGGTATATACGTGTCAGACTGAAGACTGTCCTACATTCCTCCTATTGTATTTGAGAAACAGAAAAGTAGGATTTTCAAATTAATCAAAATGGGCCTATTTTTGCTGGACTGCAGACTATGAAAGGAAAATCATAGGAGGCTGATGTTAGAACCAAAATGTCAAAAATATATTCTTTGGTTGGGGGAATGGGATGAGATCCCGATAAATGCAGGACACCTTCATTTACTTTAGGCTGCAATCCTATACCCACTAACTTGGAGTAAATCTCATCAAACCAAAGGGATTTACTTTTGAGTAGACATGCCTAGAATTATGCTTTTAATTTCCCTTCATGGGAGGTAGCCAGTTTACTTTTGCACTTCAGGAGCTCCATACTGGAGGGTCTTGGCATAGCGCCAGCCTTTCTTACACACCCCAGGGTAGAACCTGCATGTAATGGGAGTGGGGTATCCAAGTTTCTGGTATATACTGAAACCGACAAGTGTTGGCTCCTTGCCAGTTTCAGAGAGAAGCAAACAGGGAAGAACATTCTTTGAAGTTACAATTTGGTAAGGGGTGTTATTATTTTTTTAAATAGGAGCAAACTAGTCTTGTCTGGTAAATAATGTGTGTATGCTTCAGACAATGTCACGAACAAGGGCTTTAAACTTTGAATTAAAGCATGAAACACGGTGCTCCAAATTTAGAGAGATGAGCTGTTCATCTCACATTGATGCAATCCTGGGATAGGGATGTATGAGAAATTAGTTTCAGTTTGTTTTTGATCAGGATTTATCCACTTCACACCTTCTAGGTCGAATATGGACTCAGAAACAACCTACGGTCAAAGGGTGTACATTTTTGAGCTTGCAGTGTGATTCAAATGTGTTTGATAGCATGCATATCTTTTAAATTTGCGCACAAAAAAATGCATACTTATGAAAAGTGTGCACAAATATACTTTACTCAATGGAAGAAGATGCACATAGCTGTACATTTCAGATATGCACACGATTGATGCGCATGTTTGCAAAAAATACATGAAAACATACGGCTGGATTTTCATGCAAAAAGAAAAAAAAGGATCGGAATCTGATTCGGACTTGAGTCAGAACAAGCTTCAAAATGGAATTTGGATAACTCTGCTGGGTTTTGCTGGAGCACACATCCTTAGCCTGGGACTGTCATCCACTCTCTCTCTCTGCCCAATGAACATCATAGGGCTCTTTTGAGAATAAAATAGGATAAATGCATTTATGCTGCTCCTGAAACTAGCCTATTTCTATAGTGTTATTTCCCGGTACCACCCCACTCATTATCAGCTTCCTCTCTCCTACCCTGCCTCCAAAGATAATAACAGTTCACTTTGCTGATTATCTTTTGCTGATTTCCTTTTGTGACAGGAGATAAGACGTCAAATTAGACATGATGTTAAATGCGTCTTTGCATTGAACAGGCCCATGTTTGAAAAGGCAAAGAGCATCTCATGGTAATAATTGGGACTGGGTGGGTGGGATTTAAGTCTCTCCTCACCTGCCCTGGTTCTGATGAAAAGACCTTTTCCAGCATTTCTGTTCCTATTGGGAGGAAAGCACCTATTGGTGAGAATGACATACAAACAGCAGCATGAGAGGACAGATTTTCCTCAGCACTACAGCAGGGAGGAGAAGGTTAAATATTCCCCTTCCTACTGGCTGTAATGTCAACAATTACCAATGCCTCCCTCTGACAGATTCTACTTGTGTTTTTAAAAAATGTGTACGTAAAATGTAAAGATGAACACCTATGCCATAATAAATGTAATAGTCTTCAAGGTGGCACAAGTTAGGGGTGTGCACGCCAAAAAATATCGTCGTTTATCGTTATTGTCATTTTGGACCAAAAAAATTATCATCTTCATTCATATCATAGGTGAACACTGTATCGTCTTCACGATACTTATCGTGAAAAAATGATATTTTTTGCAGCCCTATTTTTAAAGAAAAAAATGCCTATAACTTCTGTATTTTCAAAGTTAGACGCTTGAAACTTGGTCTCAGTGCTTATGGGGTACGTCTAAGTATGTGTATGAAATTTGAGATCGATCCCTCCAACCCTCGATTTTATATGAATTTATTAAAGATCGTTTCAGTTCTGACAGATCAGAATGACAGCTCGCCACGTGCGTTCATTCAGACCTGCCAGAACGGAAACGATCTTTGAAAAATTAATATAAAATTGAGGGTTGGAGGGATCAATCTCAAATTTCATACACAAACTTAGGCATACCCCATAAGCAATGTGACCAAGTTTCAAGCCTCTAACTTTTAAAATACAGAAGTTAAAGGTATATTTATATGGCAGCCCGATAAAATGATAAAATTGCCCGAAAATTATTGTCTCCGATGGTTATCGTAGGTTTTTCTATCGTATCGTTATCGTTAAACACATGCATGATAATGACCTTATCGTATCATTATCATACATTTTAACATGCAGCCAAGACGTTATATACAATCCTTGGGAATGGTGCTGAGCATGATGGGAATGAAAGGTCTAGGTTTCTTTTGGTGCTCTCAGTGCAGTTCACGCTATCTTATCTCAATACGTGCCTTCTCTGTTTGAAATGCATTCCCAGAGAAATATCAGGCTCACTGTTTCCTGATTAGCCAATATCTTACTTCCTGATTAAATCATATTTGCTGCAAGTGAGAGAGTTTCCAGGCACGTTTCTGATTTCACCAACTAGTATAGTCCTTCATAGGTCAGGGCAATCCTCCCTGAAAATGGAACAAAAGTCTGGAAACTAGAAGTCTAAATTTAGACTTTGGGGTTAATATTTGGTATTTAAACAAATGTACAGGGCTTGGGATCCGTCTCTGGGAATTCAGTTCAATCCATTCAAAGAAAGCAGCCTTCAAGGTACAGTATTATTGCTTGCCCTGATGAATTGTTTTAAAACACTCCCAAGTAGTGCATTATTCTGTCTGATGTGGTACGTCTCTGTTTTTCCCAAAATTGGCTCCCCCTGTGAAGGATGGGTGTGAACCAGTTTCATATCTTGCCACAACCTTGAACTCTCTAGCTGGCCTTAGATACATGACTATCGGCTTCAGCAACCCCCTGTCCTTCACATATTAGGGAGAGGAAACCTTTTGGATTTTTTTAAGTAAGGGGTACAGAACCTTTTTCAGCCCAAAAGCTGGATTCTATTTCAGAGAGGCTATTGAAGGTGGATCCCAGCGGTGGGTGGGGCCAGAGGCAAAAGGGATATGGGCAAAACACCCCAAATATCAGCATATTCTAGTTTAAAGCTCTTACTGCCAGCAGCTAGGCCTTAGGAGAAAACCATGCAAAACCAGCAAAAATACCCAAAGATTGTAGGAGGAAAGGGGGTGGGGCTAGGGAAAAGGGGGTGGTCATCTGGGGAACCCCAGGTGGGCCATATTCAGCCCATGGTTCAACAGCCCTGTGATAGAGGTTAATAAAATCATGCATAGTCTTTATTGAGGGTTTTACTCACCTCTCATAACACTGGAAGTTGAGTTCATCCAATGAAACGGATTGACAGGAGATTCAGAACAGATGAAAGGAAAGATTTCTTCACAGGGTGCGTAATTTTGGAATTCACTGGCACAAGATGTGGTGTTGGCCACAAGTGTAGATGTCATTAAAAGGAGATTAAGCAAATTTGTGGTGGAAAGGCAATATGCAACCTGGTTCAGAGGTAACATACTGTTGAAGTAGTACTCAGCAAGTTGCTGTGGATTAACAATGGAAGAAGGCAATTGCCACCATGTCATGTTTGTGGGTTTCCCATAGGGTGCCTCTACAAGAGAGGTTTAATGCGCTTTGAAGGTTCATTAAAAATTTTACCTCTACAAGAACGGAGCGCAAATCGGGCGTAGAGGCGCGTTATCTCCCCGATAATGCACATTTTCGAATGCGCGTTAAATCGCGAGTTTTATTTTGCTCCGGCCGTTAAAGCGCATTTTCCCCGTGTGAACAAGCGATTATGCGCATTAACTTCTTGTAAAGCGCTTTTTGGACATCTATTAATGCGTTTCACCGCCTCTCGCCGCCTCCCATGCAGAGGGATTAGGAGTAAATGCGCGTCTGAGATAATGCTCATAATCGCCGAACCGGGTGCAAAAGCAAATCCTTGTAGAGGGAGCCATAGATTCCTTATTGGCCACTGTGGGAAACAGGAATCTGGCCTTTGGTTTGATCCAGCAGGGCTCTTCTTATGTTCTTATGCCAATGTGCCAGGAGCCTTGAGGCCTATCCCAGAGTTTCTGAATACAAGTATTGAGGACTTGCCAACCAGCTTAAATCCAAGTAGTCCAGTTCATCTCATTTGTAGATTGAACTGTTAACGGACAATTCCTGACTTTGGGCAGTATCCAACTGTGTCATTCCATTAGCAGAAGTAATTTGCCGTAGCAGAAACTAGGTTCTGGCATTAAGAAAGCTCCTGCATGTTTGGACCCAATAGAACTGTATGGGTTGGTGGTGGAGAGGCTTAGGGTCAGGAGGTGAGCATGGCTCACCCCCTTCCTTCAGCCCTGAAGATATTGAAGGGGTTGGGGATGGGGAGGCTGGAGCACATTGGAGGCACATGTCCCGCAATCACTGGTTTCATCAATTGGGTGCTGTTTATGTCTTTTATTCCTGTGTTTTTAATGGATTTGCTAAAATTTTTATTTTTGTATTTATTAAAAAAAAAAAGTTTTTTAATCTGTGTTTTATTATTGTCTGCTACCTCCAGTTGCCTTTTTGGACAGAAAAACATTATACATTATAGAAATTATGGTGCAATCCTGTATATGTTTATATAGGAAAAAGTCTATAACTCCCAGCATTCCCCAGCCAGCATGGCTGACTGGGAATGCTGGGAGTTGTAGGACTTTTTCCTGTCTAGACTTGGGCCCTTTCCACACCAGGCTTTTTGCCTGGGATGGCCCCCGGCTGGTCCCTGTGCGCCGATGGTGTAGATTAGGTATTACTGGGATTACCCTCTCCCTCCCTGTGTGCCGATGGTGTGTATTAGATACTTCCGGGATCGCCCTCCCTCCCTCCCTCTACATCCCTATGGTGTAGAAAGGGCCATACATAGATGGCACCCTAAATCAATCCATTTGCTGAGCTCAAGGCAAGCTTCATGGTGATATATGGAGGGTGAGGTGACGAGGAACAGCAAAAAGGAATATCTTGGCCTGTATCCTGCATCTTTTTCTTGCTCTTTGCTTTGGTTGGTTGGTTGGTTGGTTGGTTGGTTGGCTCCTGCTTATATACATCTGAAAACCAGCTTCAGTAGAACTGGTGTGTGTGTGTGTGTGTGTGTGTGTGTGTGATTTTTTTTTACATATCTTCCCTCTTCCACAGAGCTCTCTGACCTTTCCTAATGAACCTCGTTGTTTCAAAGACAGAAGGAAGCCTTATGTTCAGCCTTCACCGGCTGCCGCTAAACTTCAGACAGTGTTCTGTTGAGGCCCACCCCTCTGCATGTACATTTTCTGCTCACGGTGTGTCAAGCCTGATTATCTTCATAATCACCGTCCTGTCACACTCTATAAATACAAGTCCCAATAAACTAAACAGCGTTAATATTCCTGTTCTATTTTTGTCATGGGGTGGGGGGCGGGGAAGCACGAGGAAGGGTTTCATTAGGGGCGAGCACAACAATGTTACCCACCAAACTTGGAAACTAGATAGCATCCAGACTTTGGAAAGAGCCATGTTGATAGGCCTGCAGTGTGGAAGTACATATGGGGGATGGGGTGCAGCTCACCGAGGGACCATTTATGGAGTAAGTTATTACTTAATAGATTCGTGTGTCCTGGATTTGCCACCTTATCCTGTGATCTCTTTACTGTTTCAATTTCCTTCTCAACAACTGACTTCCCCTTCCTGGTTCACTCTTCTGCATGCCACTAGATCAACTGATCTGCCTTTGTGTTCAGAAATGCCATGGCCACTCTAGCTGCCATTGTCTTAGGTCAATGTGTTGAATCTCTTTCAGGCTGAGGGACAATTCTTAGGTGTTGAAACTCTTTCGGCCCAAGGGCCAATTTCAATTATGGAGAAGCTCTACCCAGCGATGGGTAGGGCCAAAGGAAAAGGGTGTGGAGCCAAAAATGCCAGTATATTTTAGCTTAAAGCTTTTCCTGCCAGTAACCCAGCCTTGGGAGAGACATTCCAACCTTTTGGAATGGGGGAAAAGCCATGCAAAAGCCAGGAAACAAACAAATGATGAATGGTTGAGAGAAAGTGGGTGTGGCCATCTGGGAAACCCTGAAAGGCCAGTGTGAAACCCTACATTTGGCCCACAGCCTTGAGGTTCAACATCCCTATCTTAAATTCTCTGATATCACAGCCCGAACAGCTTTGAGGGACAGATAATTGAGTTTTAAGGGGCACTTGGGATATGTTAGAATTGGAATTCAAAACCCATTCAGAAATATCTGCTAAATTAAAGCATATTAAAAATTGCTTGGAAGCTGCATGGTATGTATCATCAGGTCTTCATACCTTGTTACCAACCAAGCCAAATTCAGTTTCACAGCAAAGCGTGATAGCATATCAATGGCCTTATTTCCCAGCCTGCCTCAAACTACAAAAGCAGAGCAGTTGGAACAAACATTCTGATAGCCTCAATGTATGGCTAAGTGAGCTTCTTTCAGCTTAGTAGGTCTCAACTAAGCAGGGTTGTTTCCAGGTATTTGGCCTTTCTGAAAACAAGCCTATTGGCTCTGAATCTGCATGCGTGCAAACATCTGAGGCATCCTTTGAAAATGTGAGATGCACACACACGTTTATTTCATAGCTTAATGAGTTCTTCTTAACGGACAATCAGTCTCATATTAGATAACGTGTTACCTAACACAAACATTTCAGGGATGGGAACTCGAAGAGAAAAAACCTGTTATTTTGCCTCAGGGTTGACTTGCTATTATGATGCTCAATTGTTTTTAATTTCATTTTTGGGGTAAGCAAAGCAACATTTATTCATCATCTAAAAGAGATCATTTTGTGTGTGTGTTAGTTCATGCTGTTGGTTTCCCTTGTTTCATTTCATGCAGGTAAATGGCTGAGAATTGTACTTTTGCCAGACTTAAATAAAAGGCTCGAAGGTCTGTCAGGGGCGCTGAGTGAACATCTGCAAGTGTTGGAAGTGGGAGCAGGTACTTAGTACCTCTTGTAACCCATGACCATTTTTTAGGGGTGGGGAGACTTCCCACCTGTATTTTACCCTGAAATGCATAATTCCTCAGTACTACCAAATCCATTGGAGGTTGATGGCTTTGATTTTGGTGGGGCTGTAAATCCTGGTTTCAGTCAGAACCAGCGAGAATCCTAAAGGAGTTATCCAAGGTGTCGAAGCCTATCCCCAAAATGGGTTGAGCACCTTGAACATCACCGAAATGGGAGCCACCAGCCTCCACTACCGATATCGCTGCCCAACTTACTGGTTTGATATAGTGAATGGCTATTACAGTAAATAACTAAATTACCCCATGTAGTGTACTGGATATGCATGTCCTTCCCTCGGCTATGGCATTAAAAGATGAGCTTTGTATGTGAATGAGACGTAAAGATCTGACATCGTTTTCAGGTCAACTCTAAAACATAATACATTTCAGTGATGTTGGCTCATACATTCAGCCATAAGTGATCAGAAATGAAAACATGTATGTACACGCATGTGTGATCCAGCCGTACAACCATCCATTCTCAGCTGCCACCATGCGGCTCAATTGGACCTCCATTAAATCCCCAAATTCACGCCTACACTTAGGGAGACTTTATCTTTGACCCACTCTGTCAACATGCTAATTAGAATGAAGAAAATATTAAGAGTGATAACCTCCAAAATGGCTTGCAATCAATGGTGGGTGATGGCACAATATCTACCCACTCAAGCCAGGCCAAAGCAAACAACAACTAAACTACAACAGCTTTGTACAAGTACTACAAGTTAGAATGGCCACTTATGAATAGTGCTGTGCTGAATCCTGCCCCTATTTTTGGGAACTTTTCCTCTCCCTGAGAATGAGGCCTTGATTTTTTCTGCCTCTTTTGCTCAGAGGGGGAGAATTTTGGAGAATTTTCTCCTTGGGAAGGGGAAGAGCATTCCACATACCTTTTAAAAGTGCAACAGAGGGGGGGAGGCGGGGGATGGGGGTGCAGTTTGACAGCTGTCAAAGCCTCTGTTTTTGAACATTTGGAACTTTTAAAGTAAAAAATCCATAGCCACAAAATGCCTGGAGCTATCTTTCTGAAATTTCTCACAGATAAGTACCTCACTCCCATCTGCCATGTGGGCAGGTTTCATGCTTCTATCATTAAAAATAAAAAGTTAAATGGGTTTCTCTCTTCATTTCTCCCAAAATACCTTGCCAATACATGCTTGAAGCTATGCTTCTGAAATTCCTCACACATGTCAACCAAAGTGGTATCTCTAATGTGGACAAGTTTCATGTTTGGATCTATAAAAATGAAAAAGTTGAAAGCATAACTGACTTTACTCCACTGCTACCCATTTTTCAAAAATTAATTGCCACCAAAGGCAAGCACCTATGGTTCTGAAATTTCACACACACGGGTCCCAACATACCGTCTGAAATGTGACAAAGTTTCATGTGTGGATAATTAAAAATAAACAAGTTATAGGCATTCCTGTTTTGTTAGTAAAGAAAGTCATAGCCACAAAATACCTGGAGCTATCTTACTGATTTTTTTTACAAAGAAGTAACTCTAACCCATCTGTAATGGGTTTCATCCTTCTATCTTTACAAATAAAAAAGTTATAGGCATTTTTGTAACACAATACTAGGCTGTGGGAAAAAAGTATTCAAAATTGCGTCCGATTTTCCATTTTTTTCCCTATAGAAATCGGAGACAAAAATATCGGATCGGAAAAATTTGAATCTCCTAATTTTTGTATCAGAATCGATATTGGATGTCCGATATCCTCCGATTTTACTTGGAATCCGAATCGGATATCGGATCTGATACAATGCACATTCCTAGCAGCTACAGCATGAACCGTCTTTTCCAGGAAACTGCTGTACTTGAATAAATGCATCTGAGCCCTTCACTCTCCCCTCCTGACCCTTTAGCATTTCTAATACCTACCTCCAGTATAAGAGGCAGTAAGCCTGTGCACCCCAGTTGCTGGGGAACATGGATGGTGTGTGTGTGGGTCCCTCGTCGATAGCAGGTTGGCCATTGTGTGAACAGAGTGCTGGACTAGATGGACCCTTGGTCTGATCCAGCATGGCACTTCTTATGTCCCTGTGTTCTTAGTAGATCTCTCTGCCATTTTGCCGTAATAAATCCTGTTTTTCTTGCCTGTGTATGTGGGATTTCATCATTGTTTCATCATTGTCTGTTCACAAGATATTTGTGAAGCATGGACATCTCCTAGCCTATTTAATCCTGGCTATTTTTGTTGGAGGACTAAAACAACAACGACAATACTGAGGACAGCCGTTTAACACATTAAATGATTATCTGGGAAGCTGAAAGTGGTGAAAAATGAGCTGATATTCCCTCTCATTCTGAAAATGCATAGCTGCTGAAAAGAAAATACGAATGAATAAAAAACATTGTGAGAGATAAAATGCAAGGGGAGAAAAATTAAGTGCTGTTGCCTTTCAGTTTTGCGGTTCCCTTCTACTTAGCTTCCAGGAATTTGTGTGCATGTGGGGTGGGGGAAGGAGAGGAAATTTTCTTTTTCTGGCAGGATCACCATGCTTTTAAGAGCTGCATAGCTGGCAGAAATGTAACTGGTAAAGGCTTTCCCATCACTGCATCTCTATACTGAAAACACCTGTGCTGTTGCATTCCAGACAGTTATGCAGCTTTTATAGGGGTAAGAGCCTGCCAGGAAAATAAGAAAGGAAAAGTAGCAACCCAGAGGGCAAATCTATAACACAACTGATATTGATATTCACTGCCATGACTACGCCCAAAGTATCCTGGGAACTGTGGCTTGCTGAGAAATCTCTATTAGTGACTACCTACCAGTGTTTTCTGGTAAGAGGGACCAGGGCCAGTCCAAGACACGTTACCTGAGTCAGAGCAGCAAATCTATCCTGTTCCCCTGACAAGTCAAGGGGCATAGTATCCAAGTTATTTTGGCATCTGAGGCAGAAAATCCAATAATAATAATAATAATAATAATAATAATGCAATATTCCCCGATAACTGCAGACTTGATGGGTGCTGTTTACAAAGACCCCCCCCCCCCATTTAATAAGTCCTTATACACGGGCTTTATCATTTTTTGGCTTTATTGGTTGTTTATCTTCTGTTTCCAGCTGTCCAGCCAGTAAACTTCTGCCAATTAATTCAGTGTACTTCTCCATCCCACTGCTGACACCATGTACACCATGTAATGTTTCTGTGTCCAAAACCAGGCTAGAGGAATATAACTTTAGTTTTAGGAGCCTCTAAGAACCTAGAGGCTTTTGGAACTGCCCAGGTCATGTTAGTTTAGAGGAAATCTTCAAATTACCACCTCCTGAACACTAACTCTGGCATTACAATTAGTATTAACAATTTGGTGCCCTTCTATGACACCCAACATCAACAACCATCACACTCTTCCTTACGGTACGGATGGCCCAGCTAAGAGCATGGTTTAGATCTACCCATACTAGTAAATGGGTTATATACATAGCAAATTATGTAACCAAGAGCGCCTCCAGACAGAGGCTCCTAGTGCTACAAATGAAAAGGCATTGTGTACCTATTCCATCAAATGGAATAGGGTTAAGGATGGAGAATGCAGTCTGCTCTTCCTGCAAAATTCATTTGGAGGCAGGGCAATTTCAGGATACAACCGTAAGCATCCGAAGCAGCCCCTGCATGGCATGCGCTTTATTTTGGAACCGTCAGAAAATGAAACGTGAAATGTGAACAGCCTCCCCATAAGTGGCGCTTCTATCCCATACAACATTGTTCTCAATCTGAACCAGAGCCGTTCTTCAAATATGTGTGCAGAGCTCGGCACAGAAACCTGAGCAAATGCAGGCAGTGGCAAGGCTGCATCCGCTCACTGTCATTTGTGAAAACCAGAAATGACTTGGTAGCATATCTGTGATTAGGTAAAGCTTGTAATTTGTGTTTGCTGCAGTCAGCTCGGTGGTATTTTGGGACAAACAACCACTATATGCTACTTTTAGCCTGGAATTCTGTGGCTTTCCTTTTTTGAAGTTGCCATTCTGCAGTTGAGCGGGGAGCGGGAGAGAAAGACAGATGGCCACAATATTTCCAACATATACAGCTTTGGGGCTAGATGAAGACCTCTCTGGGCAGTCCAAGTCCCCATTTGACTTGTGACATTCCTGAAATGGGTATTTCAAAACTATTTCCTTATGCTTGTGTAGCAGTACTGAGCTAGGTGAGGAGGGACCCATCTTAAAATAGGATTGAAAACTGTGATCTCACTTCCGGACAGGCAACGTTAGTGTCATCTCTTTGTTTTGCTCTAGTGTAACCAAGACACGGAACGGAAACCAGGGCAGGACTCCGAAGATGGAGTGGGATGGAGCGTGTTCAGAGGAGGGCAACGAGGATGATCAGGGGTCTGGAAACAAAGCCCAATGAGGAGAGACTGAAAGAACTGGTCATGTTTAGCCTTGAGAAAAGAAGATTGAGGGGAGACATGATAGCACTCTTCAAATACTTTAAATACACATGGAGGAGGGCCAGGATCTCTTCTCGATCATTCCAGAGTGCAGGATGAGGAATAATGGGCACAAGTTACAGGAAGCCAAATTCTGGCTAGGCATCAGAAATAAAACTTCCTGACCATTAGAGCAGTACGACAATGGAACCAATTACCTAGGGAGGTCGTGGGCTCTCCCACACTAGAGGCATTCAAGAGGCAGCTGGACAGCCATCTTTCAGCAATGCTTTAAGATGGATTCCTGCATTGAGCAGGGGGTTGGACTCGATGGCCTTATAGGCCTGTTCCAACTCTACTATTCTATGATCTATGATTCTATGAAAGTTGATGGGCTGCAATATAGATTCCGAGGGAGCAAAATCCACCTTCTCCCTCACGGTGATTGTGATGTTGTTGTAGGTGTATTGCATGCTGGGAGTAGAAGTAGAGATATGAAAAAGAGCTGGGAGGAAAAGGAAGTGGAGATGGTTGCAGAGTGAACCATCAGGATTTTTTTTAATTTTTTTAATTTGCATAAGAACAACAAACAAACCCAAAACAAGGCCAAAAAAGCGGGAAAATTCATTTCATGAAATATATCAATATACAGTAAACATCACCTATAGAGAAAAGGAGAAAAAAAAAAACCACAAGGAGGGGGCGCGAAAGAATTACCATTTCCATTTCCAATGTATACATTAATATATTGCATGTTATTGTATTTATATTGCATTATATTGTATTTTATTCCTTCAAATAGTTGCATTGCATTTTATATTTTTCACTGTTCTATGGCATTTTAGTTTTTTACTATTTGCAATCTGCTGGGAGAACATTAGTTATTGGGTAGATTCAAAATGTAATAAGTAAATAAAAGCAGTCCATAACACGAAATAAGCATCCATACAACTTTGACGGCTGTGGGAGATCTGCCAAAACGTAGCAAGAGCAGTAAGACCTTCAGTCCATTCAGCGATGGGTGGTGGTTGTTTTTCCTTTCCAGGCTTGGAGTATAAGTCTCTTTGCAGCTGTAAAGCATCAGGACGATTGCAGAGTGACCAACATGTTGGCTTTAGTTTCATTTTTAGTGAGTACTTGGAATAAGGAAGCTTTTAAGAATCTGTTGCTGGTATTTTGGGATCCTCATAGTGGAGGCTGGTGGTGCCAATTTCAGTGGGGCTATGAATCCTTCTGGGTTTCAGTCAGAACTCTAAAGGAACTATCTAAGGTGCTGAACCCTAGCCCCCAAAATAGTTTCAGCACCTTGGATAGCTCCTGTAGAGTTCTGGCTGGTTCTGACTGAAACCCAGAATGGATTCAAATGAGAGCTACCAAGCCTCCACTGGATTCCTGCAGTACATCGGTTACTAGGAGCACATTTAGCCCAAAGTTTACCCTATTACTTTGCCCCAGATAAGTGAATGGCTATGAGTCACTCCTATGGGGGAAATTTCAGATGCTGCTGGTCTTGTACTGGAAGCCCTATACATCAGGCTCATTCCCTATGTCCTGACGCATTGGGGCTGCTGCTTAAAGTATGGGTGGGCAACCACGGATGGTCTGGGGGGCATTTTCACCACCATGACCCTTCGCATGGTCCACACTGGGGGTAAAAGAAATTAAATAAACTAAAACTGCTGGCTTGCCACTGAAATTTGGCAAGAAACCACTCTGTGGCACTCAGCACTACAAGAGTTAACTTTGCCTGTTTGCAAGGTAAATTTGACCCTTTTAGCACTCCGTAGCCACTGCGGAGTGCCATTTTGTTTTTGTTTCTTTAATTTTTGTTAGATGGGGGCATTGCAGCAGTGGTGTTAAGGGCTGTATTGGGCACACGGGCCATGACCTACCCACCGCTGGCTTAATGCATGGAAGTATAGGCAGTTCAGGATGGATGTTAGCATTCTTACACACAGAATCTCAGGAGGCCCCAGAGCAACAGGCTTGTTTTAAAGCTCTAAGACATGGGTGGGGAACTTGTGGCCCACCAGTTGATTTGGCCTACAACTTCCATCATCCCTCACCATAAGCTATGCTGGCAAGGGCAGATGGGAAGTGTAGGTGAAAACACTTGGAGGGCCTCAAGTTCTAGGGCCTGCTCTCCCTCAGTCTGGACAACTTGTTTCCGAGGAGACCTGTGGCGGACTGATCTATCAGCCTGCTCCAGATACGTGCCAGCTCTCAGGCCTGACAGGGAAAAACACTGCACTTGGGGACATTGTTGTAAGGGAAAAAAACCTTGGCCTTCATCCCTGACTGACTGACTGACTGGGATCCCACATGGAAGCTACACAGACAGGGAATGTGGTTTGTGGAGTACTTACAGTATACAGGCTAACAACTCAGTACCCATTGCTATCTTCATCATGGCGTCTGCCTGAGCACCCATGATTACACATATGGCTGCTGACTCTTCATGTAGACACATCAAATCACAATGATATTTCTCCATGATGTGGTCATGTATCTGCATATAGCATCGTTTGTGGGAGTTTGGCAGTGTGAACCAGTCCCTTATAAGAGGCCCTGCTCTGCAGATGTAAAGGCAGCCAATGCAGTCGTTTGTGTGCGTGCGTGAGTGTATGTGTGTGTTTATGTGGGGCGAGGGAATCATCATAATATTTCAATGCTGGAAATCTTGCTGCTCTTTTTCTGCGGCTTCTTTTTCTCCTTTCGCAATCTATTCTTGTGGTTATCCGCTGGTTTCATAGGAAAGCGCTGCCAGATGGGAAGAGAATTGGCAGCGTCGGCTTGTTTGTTGGGGCGTGTGGGTAGATGTTGCAGAAGGAATGCCACATGGAAAAGTGAACAACTGTAATAACTTGACAGATGTATGTTGTATTCTGTGTCACAACACAAATAATAATAGAACTCGGGCAAGCAGTACAGGGAACCTAAACTGGAGGAAAATTCCCTCAGTCCATATATACTTCTTTCTTTTATATCATTCCTTCATATTTTGGACAGGATAAATAGACATTCACACAGAGCAGTTGAAAAAAGAACAATTTTCTCTGAAATAGTAAAAATAATTGCCATGTAAATGGGTTACCATTAGTCATTCTGTGATTAACATGGGATTTGCCTTTGATGTGCAAAGTGTGACTGGGGTGGGGGGGAGGCGCATTTTCAGGAAAGGAATAGGAGTCCTAAACTCTTTATGTACCCACTGCTTTCCCTCTGCAACTTCATCTCTCAGCTGCTTCCCCCCACTTGACTGGGAAACATATTCTCAGAGCCAGGTTTCGGAGGTGGGGGGGAAAGCAACCGTTGAAATTGATTGGTTAGGAGGGTAGATCCTACTCTCTCACACTACTTCTTCTTAGTGATGGGTGAAGCACCCTTGGCTTGCTTTGGAATTGGCTTGGATGGTAAGTACTAACTTTCTTAGATCTAGAGTGACCATATGAAAAGTAGGACAGGCTCCTGTATCTTTAAAAGTCGTATTGAAAAGCAAATTTCAGCAGGTGTCATTTGTATGCATGAAGCACCTGGTGAATTTCCCTCTTCATCACAACACGTAAAGCTACAGTGAGCAGATACAAAAAGGGCAGGGCTCCTGCAGCTTTAACTGTTGTGATGAAAAGGGAATTTCACCAGGTACTGCCTGCATACAAATGACACCTGCTGAAATTACCTTTTCAATACAACTGTTAAAGATACAGGTGTCCTGTCCTCCTTTCCATATGGTCACCCTATTAGAGCTTTCTCTACATTCGGCTGTTAATCCACTGTATCTACTTTCAGTGTTGTCGCAGAACGGAGATCCAAGTAATACACAAAGAGGTTTTCCTCTCCTGCTTTTCCACTACAAAACCTAAAGGTGGTGCTGTGCGATAAGGGCCAATTGCACAATTAGGAAAATAATTGTTTTCGCTTTCACAAATAATACTCCATTTCTCCTGCACTAAAAAAAACCACACCCACACACCCACACACACAACCCAGACAAGTGCTCTTTAAAAACAGAAGTGAAGCTAGTGGGTCACAACGTCATCTAAAGAACCCATAAACAACCGCAAGTAAGGAATGATTAGTGCACAATAAATGCCTTGTGTAGAAAAGCTCTCAGTGAGCATTTGAAACAACCACAACATACAACTCATCTGTTTTCTGAGAGCTGTCTGATGGCTCACGTGTGCTGATGGTTCTACGTGCTTGCATCTTGTCATATTCCTTCTGGGAGCGGTAATTCCCAGCAGCAGTCATAGGGGAGAGATACTTGGAATCAACACACACACACATGCCCTCACTGCCTCCCAAAACAAACACATGCAGGAACAAGGGATTTGGATGGGGGATAACCAAATAAAACATTTGCAAGGGAAAAAAAGCCTGCGAGGATTTACCCAAATAAAGAAGACACTCACTAAACAAAAGGCTGCTTGTTCAGAGGGTTTGGTTACACAGCTCACAGAATCGGTGACTGTTACAGTGAAAGCAATGAGTTTAACGTTAAAGAATCTCAGGCCAGATCTACACCAAGCGGGATATAACACTTTGAATGTGGTTTGAAAACGGTATATGGAATGTGTCATGAGCCCCAACAATTGTCAATACCATGACAAACCGTTATAAAGCAGTAGTGTAGCTCCTGCCTTAGGGCCTATCTACACAGTACCTTGGAACGTTTTAAATTGTATTTTAAAACGTTCCAAATAGGTGTGTTCTAAAATGTCTTAGGCCACATTAACAAGTACTCACGTTACAGGAGAAAAAATCTTCAGTCTTCAAAGCGGTGTGGGAGGTCTCACACACTCTTCTGTCCATCTCTTTCTCTTTCGTTTTTACAATGAGTTTAGGGCAAAAAATTGTGTTAGTTGTAGTTCAGTCACCCACTTCCTCCTTAGTTCTCCTTTCATTCACCAGCTTTCAATGAGTGTAGGGCTAGGCATTGTGAGTGTTGTAGTTCACTCACCCACTTCCTCTTTCTTCCCCACCAATCAGCTGCTAAGCATTTGGGCGCCGGTCAACGAAGCACTGCCCCCACAAATCACAAACTGTAAGGAAGGACACATTATTTTACTTAAAACGATTTATTAAAAGTAAAAACCATTGTATATTGCTGAAGTGAGTTTTAAAAAACCTCAGGTATACATAATTAAAGGGAGTGCATCGTGTGGCCCAAAGAGTTTTCATTACCCTTATGAAATGTTTCAAACCTAGTGTGTAGATCGGCCCTTAGTTGCTGAACACAGTGTGTGCGCGACAAAATTTCATTTTACATTCTGAACGAGAGAAGAGCTTTGAGTGAAAGCTCACCGTGCAACAGAACATTACAGCCTGTGTATTCCAGTCCAGGTATTTGCAAAAGTTGGTGTCACACAACTATTCTTCTTCTTCTCATCTGCCTACCCACACTTTACATATCAGAGGAGAACGTGAGTGTGAAAATCTTCTGTTTGCCAACAATTTCCACCCTCTGACTGACATACCGGAGACAGCCAATCACTTTCCAGCGAATTGAAATAGTTGGAGAGGTTGGACCTTCCATAGAGAACGAATGCATTTCTCTTGTTCCACTCTTGCCACTGGCCCAGTGGGGTCTGTCATTTGTATCCTTTTGAATGATACAAAAATCTGCAAAATGCCACCACCACTGGGCGCTTTCCTTCTGGGGCTAGTAATCAGAAGGGGGTGGGGTTGTGGAGTTTGCAGTATGAGAGGAAAGGGTTAAATCTCCCTTTCCTGTGTTCCGTGGCACAATGAAAATAAATGTCTCCAGTGCTTGCTATTAAGGGTTTTTTAAAAAAATAATGTGATTGATAAAGGCAACTTTAGGATTGGATCCAGCATCATGCTATTAGACGCAAAGGCTGCTGCTTGTGGAATAAGACTTCTGCATCCTCTTTCCACAGTTAATCTAAAACCTAACAGTAGGATAATGGTGGATTGTTTAAGCCATGATTAACCCATAGCGTCCAGGCTCACATATCATGAAATAAACCCCAGTCAGGCCAATCAGAGGTTGCATATTTAAAAAGGCAGCAGCACACAACCCAGCAATTTGTGGCTTAATTAACCCACAATTTGCCATTGTTATGTGCGAACCGGGTCTTAGTGTCACATCCAGTTTGGCTTTTATTAGCCACGTAGATCCCATGTAGATCACACTGAACGAATGAGGTGACTGCAAGGCTTCTCTGATTCTAATGCAATGTAACTGTCCCCTCTACACTAGCCCCCTGCCCCACAACATCGGTTGAACAATCTGTGGTTAACCTAAGAACTAGTTGTAGGTTAATATTGGGTTGTTTAACTCATGATAAACCCTTAGTGTCCCGGTTTGCATATCATGAAATAACCTTTGATTGGGCCAATCTGAGGTTGCTTACTTAAAATGGTGGCTGCGCAACAACCAGCAAACTGTGGGGTAAATTAACCCATAATTTACCGCTGTTACATACAAACCAGGTCTTAATGTCACATCCAGTTTGGCCCTCATGAGCCATGTAGATCTCAGTGAGTGAGGAAACTGCAGTGCCTTTGTGATCATAATACAACATAACTGTCCCCTGCACACCAACTAAATGGTGGATTTTATCTTCAAGTGCTATGGGTAACCTCCTCACCAGAATCTAGTTTTTCATGATGGGCGGATCAGGATGTCCGTATGAAGCCCAGATAAAATCCAGACTTTTGCCATCATTATTATACTGCCATTTCCAATATAGGTTGATAAATTCAATGCGCAAGGCCTTTTGGCGCAACCCTATATACAATCTCTCACGCTCGAGATGTTACTGTATACATCCCAGTACTTTTATAACCCATTAAGAAGCACGTTCTGAATAATTGCAAGCTACAACCAGCTGTCAGGCTTCTTAAGGCTCTCTAAACATTTGGGTTCAGGTTTAACTAGAAGAAGAAGAAAAATCTGCTAATGCACAGCACTGCTGGCCCTCCAGAAACTTAGCAAATAGACTAATTCTTCTTGCGAGACAGAAACATAAAAAACCACAAATGGCTTCCATATGGTCCATTGTCCTATTGCTTCTTTAATTCCATCTGAAAGCACAACACTTAGCAACCTTTATATTGATGCTAAACACATTACATCAGTCCCGGCATTGATCTGTTTTCTTCTAATACAATTAAACTTGCTGCAGCATAATCCCCATAAGATAAACAGCATTGTTATTATCATAAACATTCCTGCTGTGTGTCGAAAAAAAAATTACAGTCCTCTGAACACCCTGTGGAAGATTAGGGGGAAAGGGTGCCATTGCAGCGCCCCCCCCCCCCGGGGACAGAGCAGATGTTTTCCTGAGATTTGAACACTGTCACTACTAATGTAAATAATATTGCAAAAACAAGAAAGAAAGGTGTGTGCATAGTAGGGGAGCGGGGACGGACATGTGTAATGGCACACTTGCATGACGTATGAAATCCCTGGGTAAAAACAACATTGCATTCTCCATTCCAGGTCTATGGTTCTAGTTAATTTTAAGTACTGAAGTGCATCGAGGGGGTAGCTTTAGCATTAGGGTATAGGCCATAGGCCACAATTAGCTTGAATAGGCCTGCGGCTGAAATGAATTGTCTGCTTTCTCCTGCTTTGCTATGTCAAATCTCGAGTACAGGGAAACCGGCTGGGCTGCATATATTTTACTGATGGAGTTAACAGGGGTCCATATTTTTTTTTACCTTGCCCGCAATACCCAATTGGATTTCTAGCTGAGCACACTTGAAATGTTAATCTGATCATGGTATTCTGCTCACCATTTAAATCAAGAGTATTATGAGTGGGTTTTAAAAATTAAAATTATTTTTAAATTGCCTAGGACCTCGAATATGTGCACCTGTGGATGGGAAAAGTAAAGAAGAAACAAAAATAATTTTAAAATGTCAGAAAAGTTTTTTTAAAAAATAATAAGAAGAATTTTTCATTATTGCATAGCAGACATCCACCAATGTAGAATTCATGCTAAAAAAAACCTACTTTGTTTTTTTTCTTCTTCCCTACCCACAACTTTTCCTTGTGTGTTGTGATTTTCTAGATTGTAAGTCTTTGGCTGGGACTGCCTTGTTTAACTGGTTGTTTTTAAGCTGATCTGGAGGCTTTCTGGCTAAAAAGTGGGATAAAATACTTTAAATGAATGAATGAATTAAATAAACTTTCAATGAAAACTGAACTTTTTTTTATCAAGCATTGGCAGAGGTCAATTATCACTGGTGATGAATTTGTGATGGAATGCTAGGGGAGTTTTCCCACCAGGTTACAGAAGGTTGCCCTAGGGTTTCCAAGGTCCTGGTCAATCAGTTGGGAGATGTGGCCAGTAGAAATGCTTTCCTTTGTGGTCTACCTAATTCAGGGGTTGGCAACTTGTAGCCTTCCCAATGTTGTTGGGCTGCAACTCTCATTATCCATCACTCCCATTCTCCATTGGGGGGAATGATACTGCTTATATCATATCTGCCAGAGAGAAGGCCCTCTGAGGTAGTCCTAGTTCTACTCACTGCCACGAAAGAAAGAAATGTCCAAGATTAACCCACTGCTTTCATCACTTGCCATTCTCTGGGTGGACATTTGAGGGTTGCTTGGGCTGAGGGACCATGGACTTCAGCTCCAAGGAGCAGCCCTCGGGTGGCAATATGGAAAGGAGGGCGATGGAGTCTTTACCTGGCTTAGTAATGACGATTATCATGGATTGTCTCCACATCTCTAGGATCTGTCCAGTTTCAAGAATCTGGTGAAAGAAGGTCAACAGATAAAGAATTTGGGCTAAAACAGGCATTATTTTAAATACATATCTAGCAGCTATTTCTTCTTTTTCCATTTTTCTCTAGAGTAGGGGGAGCTCGATCTGGATCTTAACCACTCCGACCTTCTTCCATGCTACAGTCCCAATCTGGATTGGGAGCCCTGCATCTACTCTAGAGTAAAAAATGGAAAGAAAAAATACTGCTAGTAATCTCTGTTTTGGTTCTTAGAACACCTTTACGCTGTTTATAGAGCTCCATAAAATATCCATTGAGCATGGGGGTGGATGGCTTTTGAGCCTCAACAAGCCCTGCGTCTTCCAATATTAATTTTCCATAACACAGGGATAAGGCGACCTCCTTTCGTCGAAGACTGAATGTACTCCATTGAAGCAGCAGCATAGGGCCAGGAGTAGGCTGACCAGATAAAATCCAGGTCAGGGTTCATGTAACTTTAATAGTTGTAGAGAAAAGGGCATTTCAGCCAGTGTCATTTGTATGCAATTAGTTCCTGGTGAAATTCCCTCTTCATCACAACAGTTAAAGGTGCAGGGGCCCTGCCTTCTTTTGTATATGGTCACTCTAGTGTAGTGCCTGCACCTTTAACTGTTGTGATGAAGAGGGAATATCGCCAGGAACTAACTGCATACAAATGACACTGGCTGAAATTCCCTTTTCTCTACAACTGTTAAAGTTACATGAGCCCTGACCTGGATTTTATCTGGTCACTCTAGCTTTCAGCTATTTTCTCATTCAGGATCTTTCTGGTATCAACTTCAATATACATCTCTGAGCTGGAAGGAACACTTGGCCCCCACCATTTTGGAAATGGTAGACAAAGGACTTTGAAAATGGAGGCTTATAACCAATGTTGGTTTGGAGCTGGAGGAAAGCACTTCCTCTCACACAAAGTGGATAGTACCCAATATCCGCCAACCCCGCCTTTCCACTGCAGCCCCCCCTCCCCCGCCCAAGAGCTCCCTGAAAAGTTGCTTCTGATGTTGAGGAGCCCTCTACAACCACATGGACTATGGTGTGGAGGACTGCAGCAGGTAAGAGGGACCCATAGACATTGAATGTCATGCCTACGCAAAAGGAAATGCTTTTCTGCTAGTGCACTGTTGCATACAGCTAGGGTGACCATATGGAAAGGAGGACAGGGCTCATATATCTTCAACAGTTGTATAGAAAAGGGCATTCAGCAGGTGCTATTGTTATGCATGTAGCACTTGGTGAAATTCCCTCTTCATCACAACAATTAAAGCTGCAGGAGCCCTGCCTAGAGTGACCAGATACAAAAGAGAGCAGGGCTCCTGCAGCTTTAAGTGTTGTGATGAAGAGGGTATTTCGTCAGGTGCTGCATGCATACCAATGACACCTGCTGAAATTCCCTTTTCCATGCAACTGTTAAAGATATAGGAGCCCTGCCTCCTTTTTATATGATCACCAACAATGTTGAGAAAGAAGATAAGGAGAAGGTAGACTCACTGAGGGAAGGGCCCACTGAGGGTGTCTTCGTCAAGGCCGCTCAAAAATCTGAAACTGGCACTGTAAGAAAGTAAGCAAGCAAGTAAGCAAGTAAGCAAGACACACTACAATTAAGCCTTGCACTTCTTTATTAATCTTCCTTCAGGATATTGTACAGAGTACAGCAGATATTCTCCATTCCCATTTGTAACTGCAACAGGAATTGCTTTGAAAACCAAAATTCCATAAACATCTGGAATAGATGATAATAATAATAATAATAATAATAATAATAATAAACTTGTTTGCACAATGTGGCTCTGGAAGGCACTTTTCAGACACTGCCTCGGTTTTTTTTTTTAAAAAATCTTTTGCTCTCTCTTGTAAAAACATAATTGAAATAGTTTTGTAGCTTAAGCTTCAAATGGCCCAAGATGATGAGCAGAGAGAGAGGTAATTAAACAAATATTTCACAAGGCCTCAGCAACATCTCCTCCTCCTCCTCCTCCTCCTCCTCCTCCTCCTCCTCCTCCTCCTATCAATCAAAATAAATGCTGCCACAGGTAATGCTTAAAACCCGCACTTTTCTCTCTCTCACACACATACAAATATATAAATGTGTCTTTTATTTTTACGCTGAAGTCCATATGATGCAAACACATACACAATCAACCTATTTGAGTGAAGGTGGGGCGAGGGGTGTGTGTCACAATGGTCATATGGTGGTGACAAAAATAAAGCCTGCTATAATATAGAGAACAATATTACACAGGCATCGGTTCATATTTATGCGCTCTGTCACTTCAGAGTGCATGGGGTGTGAATATTTTACTGCTCCCCAGCATGACTTCCCCCCCCCCCATGTGCATAAAATCCCAAGGATAACCTTGATAGTTTTCTATATATATGGAGATTGCTGTTGTGGCTGTTTCAATATTAGGGAGCACATCTGCAGTCTGAGGCTTTACAATTCCAGAACAGTTTTACCAGGTGATGTTTATGTGGATCAGGGTGCGCAACATGTGGCGAGGGTCACCATTTATGAATCGCACGAAAGTGAAAATGCAACACCAAAAAAAAGGAACAAGAAGGACAGTGATTTGCATAAAATTTGCATGTGCTAATTTATATGTATAAATGCAAATTTAGGCATAATAATAATAATTTAAATAGAAATGCAGTCCATCTCATCATAGTGTGAAGACTATGAACAGGTGATTGGTGTGCTTTGCTCCGTCTGCTGCCCAGGTGCTCTTGATGGGCTACTTCAAGGCACAGCTCTTCCTTTTGATGGGTCTTTAGCTGTAAATTGGAATTGGACTGGGCAACTCTTCAAATGGAGCATGGCTTCAAGACAGAGAACAGTCCCCTGGGAGCCCTTCCAATAGAGGAGTGCCCTCTGTAAAAAAGGACACGTGGCAACCGTATGTTGGGTGGTGACGGCAAGGCCGACAACAGCTCCGTCGTTGGTCCTGCCAGGGTGCTGGGTCCTTGGAAGCTGCCTAACGATGTGGTGCGCGGAAGCCGGGCCTGCGATACATTAAAATCACAGTAACAGTAGCAGCTAAAACCACGAACCTAACAGAACATCATCAACGGAGAGCTAGACAGAACAGAAATGTTTTCAAAATCTGCTTAAAAGTCATCAGCGACGAAGCCTTATGTGCTTCATGGGGGTTGGGTTTCCAAAGAAGCGGGGACACCACTTAAAAGGTCCCATGCTTTTGATCACCAATGGTAGGCTCGAGAGCAGGGCCTTTGAGACCTATCTCAGGCCACGGGAAGTTTAAAAGTAACCTGGCTAGATCTACCCTACTACTTTATGGTGGTATTGAAGTGCGCTGGTAACTGTAGAAGCACAATCCACATTCCATATACTGCTTTCTGAATGTTCTTTCCTGCTTTGTATTCCACATTTATAATGACTTGACACAAGGTGTAGATCTGCCACTGGTCCCAAACTCTGCAACCATGTAATGAATCTGGATGCCTTAAAAAAACCAAGGACAGGGTGTTTTAGACAAAGAAAGAGACAGGGAGGGAACTGGAAGTTAAACCCTAATGTCTCACTGGTCCGAATTGCTGTGGATTGCACCCATCGGTGGCTTCCCCCCCCCTTTCAGGGTTCAAAGTGGGGAGAGATGTGCTTTGAACTCATGGAGGGGAGAAAATGCTGTTTGGGAAAGATCAGAGTTATGGCAGGAATATTTCCAAGGCTTATAACTTATTAGAATAGAAGCAGGTGTTTCCTATCCACTCAGTACATCATTTCCCCAAGTAATAGGAAGTTCTCAGGGTAGCTTTACAGGTCAGTTTCAATGTGATGAAAGAGATGAAGATTCACTATTGATCAACCTGTACATTCTGCGTGGGAATGCTATTCAAGAACATAAGAGAGAATTGATTAGATTGTCTAGTGAAATATACAATCTGCAACAGAAAGAAAAAAAAATATCTAAACATATCTTCTAAACAAATGATCTGCAAAAGAAAAAAAACTGATTTATTTATTTATCTATCTATCACATTTCTTTTCCACCCCAGAGCTGAAGCTAGCTGAGCAGTTCACAAAAAATAAAACCTGAAAACAATATAAACAGTGCAAAACAATATAAAACATTAAAGATTAAAATGTACAGTATAAAAGTACAACCAGAATAAAACCTATCAGCAGCCATGCAGAGATTTAAAATACAGATTTTAAATGGCAGTGATAGAAGACTAGAATGCTAAAATGCTGGGAAAATAAAAAAGGTTTTACCTGGCGCCGAAAGGAGTACTATGTAGGCACCAAATAAACCTTTCTAGGGAGCTCATTCTACAGCCAGAGTGCCACAGTAGAAAAGGCCCATCTCACTTCCTTTGGGAGGGGCTCCCAGAGAGGGATCCCCAAAGATGACCTTAGGGTCTGAGCAAGTACATATGGAAGGAGAGGTTCCTTCAGATAACCTGGCCCCAAGACTTGTGAAGCAGTGATTCACTTTGTGCAATAGACTTTGTTGGGATTAGGGTGGCCATCTTTCTTACTTTACAGAGGGCAGTCATCTTTTGAGGGGATGTCCATTCCAAGTCCAGTTTAAACGTGGAGGGTGGGGGAGTCAGAAGGGCAATCAGGGGCACCTGGAGAACAGACATACACAGGTCACCTTGACAAGATGTACACCTCATGCGATATTGGTATGATCCCATCATGGTGAAGCTATATCCCTCTTGTGCACTGATACCTCATAGCACACAATAGGCCTGTTCAGACAACACACTAAGCCATGGTTAGGCTGCTAATCCTTTTGCAGCAAATGATTAGTGAGCACGTTTAAACTGTGGTTATGTAGCCACCATGGCTGGGAATGGGTCACACAACACGCTGAGTCATGGTTCACATGACACGGTAAGCCATAACGTTCAGCTCAAAATGCTTCACTACTGTGCTTAGTGTGTCATCTGAACAGGGTCACAATCTGTTGTGGCATTTTGGGTAATGCAAAAATAAAAAGCAGGAAATAACATGAGAAAAGTGGTATATGGAATGCGTAATGTGCCCCAAGCTATATCAGTGCCTTAAAAAAGCACCAGTGTTGTTCTAGCCTGGGTCGCTGTCTTATCTTCTATGGTGCGATGGATCGCATTTCTAATTTCTATGGAAATTATAATAATTAATTCTACAGTGGCATCTCTCTCTACATACAAATTGATGTGTGAAAAGTTTGTGCAAATGTGTGCCTTCTTTGTTCTCATTTTTGGTGATGCATTTCCTCTTTTGGGGCAATGCCACCCCATGGGATGTTTGCTTTAAATATTCTGCAAATATGAGAGGCAATGCTCTTCCCAAATAGGGGGTCAAAACAGTGTGGACAGTGGTGGGGATTTTCAGCAGCTAAACGGCAATAGCATAAAGAATGAAGGATTAAGGGGCAAATCTCCCCAGTGTTTGATGAACACATTATGTTTCTTTTTAATATTCTGGGGGAAAATATATTATCTTCAATGTGTAATTTTACCCTGAGCATCTTTCTCTATGTGTGTACAACTCTGCCTCAAATACCACTCTAGAATTCTTCCGTTTTCTTCAGGGATTTTTTACAGAGCTAGATGGCAAGGAATTGGTTTGGCTTTGAGGCACAGTGAGGCATTTAGGCAATGCTGGATTTCCCACTGTTTACACAAAGATTTCATTCTGGCGAGCAGCTCATTCTCATTATAGCAAGATGGCACAGTGATCTGGGCAGGAGTATATTAAGCATCTAATGGGCATCGGAATTGTATGGACATTATGTTCTTCTGACTCACTTTTACTTCAGAGGTATTTTTAAACTTTTATCCTTGGGTGAATCAGCTCTTATGTAAATCTATACCCAAACTCAAGCCCTTTTGTGGTTAGGAGCTCGTGCTTTATTTTGTGTCTTTATATTTTTTTGTGGAAATTTCTGCGTTTTGGACTCCTGTCAAATTGAGCGGGTTGGCCCACTCTGTTCAAACAATTAGCGGCAGACAGACTCCTCAGGGCCACCAGTGTCCAAGTAAATGTTCATGTTCAACAAAGTAGTTGACATTTTCAAAAGCCATAAATGAGGAATGATCAATTATGGCCACTTACACACTAGCAGGGCAATCTAGTGTGCTTGTTCAGAAGTGTGTCCCATTGTGTCCAATGGAGCTGATTCGCAAGTAAGTGTGGATAGGCCTGAGGCCTTTTGGTGGCTCTGTCACGGTGGTTCCACATAGTGCTTCATGTAGGGTGAAATCTCCACATTACAGCCTTGTGGAACCCAAGTGGGGGCTGGTGGCTCTAATTTCAGTGGGGCTGTGAATCCATTCTGGGTTTCAGTCAGAACCAGTGAGAACTCTAAAGGAGCTGTCCAAGGTGTGAACCCCAACCTGAAAATTCTGGCTCTTGCTGATTGAAACCCAGAGTCAATTCACAGCCCCTCAAAACTCGAGCCACCAGCCTCCACTGGTTGAACCTTTTTCAGACTGATGGCTAGTTTCATTTCAGAGATGCTCTCTGAAGGTGCATCCCAGAGATGGGCGGTACCAAAGGCAAAGCAGGTAGGGACAAAATACCAAATATATATATGCGTATTGTAGCTTAGAATTCTTACTGCCAGTAACTAATCATCAGGAGAGGCATTTCAACATTTCAGAATGGGGAGGGTTTGACTAGTGAAATATATAGAATTCTGATAGGGGATGATGAATATCAAGACTCTCTTAAAATGATTTGGGAAGATGATTTAAAGGAACAAATTAATGAATATGACTGGGGGAGGATATGGGATGCAAGAATGTTAAAGCTTTTGTCGATTAGAATTAAGGAGAATTATTATAAGACAGTATGGAGATGGTATTTAACGCTGGTAAGATTTCATCAGATAGATAAAAAAGTGTCCAAGAATTGTTGGAGGGAGTGTCAGGAGGTTGGAACTTATTTTCATATGTGGTGGAGCTGCGAACATGTACAAAAATTTTGGGAAAAGGTGTTTAAAGAAATAAGTGAAATAACGGGAAGTAAATTGGAATTAAGTCCAAAGTTAGCTCTACTAGCAATATGGGATAAAGGAAATGAGAATATAAGTAAGAGAGAATTGATAAACAACCTCCTGGCTCCCGTCAGAATAATGATAGCTAAAAATTGGAAAGGGCAAGGGATCTATACATTAGAAGAATGGTATAAAGAAATATGGGATATGGCACTTAACGGTAAGCTAATGTGTAAAATGAAAATAAAGCGGGGAATGTCCAGGAAAAATGATTTTGCAAATATATGGACTCCATTTTTGGAATATGTATTAAGATCGGGGAAGGCACAAATACCTTCAAAAGATTCCTTACAATTTTGGAAGGATGAATAATTGAATAAATGTAGGTCTCCTGGGGGGTGGGGAGCACGGGGGGAGGGGGTAAGCAGATTATGTATTGTATTTTATGTTGTTATATGTTGTATTATGTTGTTTAAGTTGAAATAAAAATATTATATAAAAAAAAAAAGAATGGGGAAGGGAAGGCACAAAAGCCAACCCCCACAACGGATCAGGGGCTGGGGAAAGGGGTGGGGCCATCTGGGGTACCCCTAAATAGCCAGATTTCTGCCCCTTCATATAAATAATCCCCATGTCCTTGGCAAAGGCCAAAGTGGGTGGTGTCTGTTACTGCCCTGGAAGTAGCAAACCTAGGCCAACAATAAATAAAAAAGCTTGTTCATTTATGAAATGCAATTGTTTATCAGCACACATTTTGCATTTTTCAAGGATGGAAGGAAAGGAATGTTCCCCCACCCTTCAAGCAAGCAAGCGGATCGGAGTGCATCTGAGCTGGCTGCCAACTCCTTTTCTTGAGCACACACCGCTGCTCTGCTTCCACACACTCCACAGGTTGGTTGTAGCCTGCCCTTCTCCCTCCCTTCGGGGGCAAGGTGCATTTAGCTGCTGTACCCAAAGCCTCCTTCTCAGCATAACGGCTGAATGTTATGCATATTGGGGACCTATGGTGTGGTATGTGTGGGAATGCGGGGGTGGGATAACCTGAACAGGGCTGTTGATTTCAGGGATAAATACCAGATAGACAACAACTCTACAAATGACTGAAGCACCAAAACATGGGAAACACAATCAAGTTGGGCCTAATCTACACCAAGCAGGATATAACACTTTGAAAATGGCATATGGAATGTGTCCTGGGCTCCAACAGTTGTCAATACCGTTATAATAGGGTGACCAGATAAAATCCAGGTCAGGGCTCATGTAACTTGAACAGTTGTAGAGAAAAGGGAATTTCAGCCAGTGTCATTTGTATGCAATTACTTCCAGATGATATTCCCTCTTCATCACAATAGTTAAAGGTGCATGCACTATACTAGAGTGACCATATACAAAAGAAGGCAGGGCCCCTGCAACTTTAACAGTCGTGATGAAGAGGGAATTTCACCAGGAACTAATTGCATACAAATGACACTGGCTGAAATTCCCTTTTCTCTACAACTGTTCAAGTTACATGAGCCCTGACCTGGATTTTATCTGGTCACTCTAGTTATAAGCCATTATAAAGCAATAGTGTAGATCCTGCCTTGCTGTCAATGGTAGGCACCATTGGGCAGTTGTCAACATCCTGAGCCCTCAGGATGACCCATTGGTGACTCTGCGGTTGACCCAAAATGCAGCCTACAACCATCAAGGTTCCAGTGCTGGACAAAATAAAACCAGCAGCCTTGCAGTGCTGCCATTTTAGTTCCTCCATGATATATCAGGGCCCCCAACACAGCATCGCTCTGGATATAGGAAGTCCAGAGTCATTCTGTGTGTGTGTGAGGATTAAAATGGTGGGGGTGGGAACAGCAGCAGCATTTGCCAGCTAGAGTGGCTTTTTTTTTGCTGCTACTGTGCTCGCTTGTCACCTAGTGGCAGCTGAGGGGCCCACAAACCTGGCACAAGCCCTGAGCACTACCACACAAAACTTTGGGACATCACTATTAGGATGACCATATGAAAAGGCTAACCGGGCTCCTGCAGCTTTAACTGCTGTGAAGAAGAGGGAATTTCACAGGTGCTGCATGCCTACCAATTATACCTGCTTAGGTGTATATGAAAAGGAAGACAGGGCTCCTGTATCGAACAGTTGTATTAAAAAGGGAATTTCAGCACGTGTCATTTGTACGCATGCAGCACCTGGTGAAATTCTCTCTTTATCACAGCAGTTAAAGCTGCAAGAGCCCTGCCCTCTTTTGTAGAGTGATCACATGCAAAAGAGGGCAGGGCTCCTGCAGCTTTAACCGTTGTGGTGAAGAAGGAATTTCACCAGGTGCTCCATGCCCACAAATGACACCTGCCGAAATTCCCCTTTCAAAACAACTATTAAAGATACAGGAGCCCTGTCCTCCTTTCCATATGGTCACCCTAATCACTATCTCAGTCATCGTCATACATTGGTTATCTGTTCTCTTCTACAGAACCATGAGAGGACTACAAACACCCCCACACACACCCACACCCACACCCACGTGTGTGTACAAATCTAAATTCACAAGCTGACCAAACATATTACAAATAATCAAACTCTGTAGATACACAGGCTGACATTGCTTATAGAGCTAGTGAAACGTAGCAACATGAAGTCTCTCTTATTTTTACTGTGGAATGAGTTGTACCAAATGGGAAGGCTTCCCAGCGAGGGAGGGAAAAGTCGCTCTCCTCTTTTTTCTTGTGTGTTTGTCCTTTGCCACAGAAGCTAAGGGATGAGAACAACAGGTTTCATTACTCTGATCCTTGCCTAAAAGAAAACAGAGAACCTAATTTCTATAGACTTCTTCATGGTGCATTACCGGCAGTAGCATTATAATCCTGACTTAATCACCCAGACAATGGAAAATACCGAATGGCAATGTATGGGATAAGGAACCAGCATAACTTTGAACATACACAAAGGAGTGGTATAAACAATGCCATGCATTCAGAGAAGGAAACTTTGTTTACAACATGCAAGCTTACACGCACACAAGATGGTGTGATTTCAAAAGGCAATCCCATAGGTGGATGCTTTGCGCTTTACAGAACGTACTTAAAATGTCAACGAAACTCCTGCTGGCAAAACCATAAGGCAGGGATAGGCAGTGAGAGGCTTGAGAACACAGTCTGGCCCCCAGGTTCAGGCATAGCCCCATAGGGTGACCAACAGTCAGGATTTTCCCTGATTTGTCCTGATTTTTGTTCTATCCTAGGTGTCAGGGGGGATTTCCTATCATTTTCTATAATGTCCTGGAAAGACACACTTTTCCTTTTAAGGCCACATTAGTGTGGTGGGAGGGAATGATGTGCTTTCTGGAGGTGGGTCATTTCCCTCCCACTGTTCCAATCAGGACCTTACAGGGGAAAGTGTGTCATTCCCGAACATTATAGAAAAGGCCCCGATTGGAGTAGTGGTGGAGGGCGGGAATGACACTCTTTCCCCTCCTCCACTCCAGTTGGGGCCTTTAAGGTGGTGGCAGTGAATGACATGCTTTCTGGAGGCCCGGGAAAGCTGCTTTCCCACCCCACTGGGTGTCCTCTGTTTTGGTTTCCCAAATATGGTCACCTAAACATAGCCTGCAATCTCACTAGAAACTCCCTAATTATAAATTCAGCAGCTCACTCTGCATGACACCTGGTCTCCATATGCAGAGGAATGGGAGAATGTGATTCATCGTTTCAAACTATAGGTGGGGAGTAGCAGTAATCTGAGAAATCATTGAAAGGCCAGCCAGCATATCCAGTGATCAGGGATTCTGAGAGTAGCTTTCCAAAACATCTGCAAGGAACCAGGTTGCCTACTTGCTGGCCTAGATCTTAAGCCTGGGTGGATCATAATGCATGATGGTGGTGCCACAAATGAGGCTGCTGCCTGCCAAACCTAGGGTGACCCTGTCCTCCTTCCTTATGGCCACCGTAGCCAAACCTGATGCAAGGGAAGTTTTGAAGGCACCTAGAAAAGAGATTCATTCAACAATTAAAGTTACCGTGTGTTCCAGGATGTATCTCCATTTCAGGAGAGAGATTGTTGCCAAGTTAGCTATATAAAACGGCCTCCAAATTCTTTGAGCGTTGCATTCTCATGCTTAGATTCAGAATGAGTCAGTACAGGCGGCCTTTCTGAATCTAAGGTGGTGATGCCTATTTCCATCCTCTTCCTTGGCAGTGACTATTCCCTTGGAAAAGGGATGTGCTGCCTGAAATGTGTTGGGGTTTTGAGTAATCTGTTGAAATAATACATTTCCTATGCACCTTATGCTCTCTTAATGCAACAGAGATGGCCAGCTGGCAACACGGAGGCCATATTTGGCCTCGGCCCTGATTTTTGGCATTCCATGCATTTATTCCATGTTTTCAACCTTGGCAGGCTTTGCATGAAATGGTGCAGAGGCCTTTGTGGTAGTCTCTCATTTTGTATCAGGAGTTGTCCATGCCAGACGCTACTTCCATGCTTTGAGAGGGGAGGAAGCTGGGTATTTATTAACCTACTGCACTTGCACCCACAGCCAGTTATCTTAAAGTAGGGGTGGCCCTACTTGTAGCCCTCCAGATGTTTTGGCCTACAATTCCCATCAGCCCTAGCCAGTAGTTGTAAGCAAAAACATCTGCCCACCTCTGCCCTGAAAGATCTACATTACCTGGGGCCAGGTTATCTGAAGGATCACTTCCTCCCATATATGACCCTAAGATCATCTTCTGATGCTTTTCTCCAGGTGCCTTTTCCAAATGAGGTATGTCTGGTGACTTCTAAAGCAAGGTCTTTCTAGTGTTGGCACCCCAATTATGAAATGCCCCCCACCCCTGCTGTAAAGTGTTCAAAAATACTAAAAAGCAGGAATCAGCTGCAACCACTTCAAATAGGCACACCATTATATACTGTTATTTTCATTTTACTTAAAATATGTGTACCTTGCTTTTTAGGATAATATCCTCACAGAGTCCTGGTCTTCTCTAGATTTGAAACCACCCCAGCATTCAAATAAAACTCCCAAAGAAGTATTTGGTGATCAGTAATTTGTAGCACAGTATTTAAGAAAGTAAGTAGACACAGAACTCTAAATACACAGGCAATTTTGTTTATTAGATAAAAATGTATTTAGTGTTGGGAAATCAGAAATGTACAAGAAATGTTATTTCAAAATCTGCTAAAATCTAGGTAACCAGTTAATGATCAAGGGTTGTATTAGGGTGACCATATGAAAAGGAGGACAGGGCTCTTGCATCTTTAACTGTTAGATGGCCACCACTTCGCTGTGTGGTGAAGTAGAATGCATATTGGACACACCATGCACTCAGGGCATGTTTGGGCTCTTCTGAACATCGTCACAGTCAATACCTCCTAAAGGGATGCTTGCTTTGAATGCTTGCCTCAAGCTAGAAATATCTCCAAGCCAAGCTGTTTAATGAGATGCAGAGTGCTGCCCTGATTCAGGCAGGCTAGAAATATTCACAGTGGCTTTTCTTGTGGTCTTCCACACTTGGTCCATGTCTATTCCTTCTCTGAAATCAGGAAGTGTGCGGGCGTTCAAAAACGAAGCCCTTGTAAAAAGTCAACCCAGTGACTCGCCGTCTCTCTTCAAGCCAGCTATGCGTGTGCGACGTTTCCCAGATTAGAATGTAAAACAAAACAAAGGCCTCCAGACTAATCATCATGGATAATTAAGCTTGAATTGAGTGGCAAGAAGAAAACCCATGGGGCAATTTTAGAATGCAAAATAATAATAGGTTAACCCATTCTCCTGACCAAAGAAAAATAAATTTTAACATGGTCTTGGGAGCATAATAAAATGTCTTTTGTGGAAAAGTTTAAGGGTACAGCTCATTCAAATGTGCACATTTTTGTCAAAATGTATGTTTCCATTTATTTATTTATTTATTTAGTTTCCTCTACATTTACAATTGGCACCTGCAACAAATTGTGGAGTGCTTCACTCTTCCAGCCAGCCAGCCATATCCTCCTCCATTCCTCCTCCCATCTTGTTTTCCATCCCATCTCGTCCCAACCCATCCTGTCCCAGTCCTTGCTAGATCCATAGTGGTTCCTCAAGATTTTGTTGTTGTTGTTGCATTGATGAAAATGTTAGAGTTTCCTAACCCAATTTTGTCTCCTTCTTGTGAGCAGATGGAACAGTTTTGGCTACATGGGCGCTGGGACTCACCTTGCACATCAGAAATAGAGGGAATGATATCCTGCCTTTCTTCCATCATGAAATTCAAGATGGCATACATAGGGTTCCTTGTAATCTCCCATCCAGGAACTGACCATATTAAAAAAAAACTACTAGTAAAGTGCATCAGAGGCCCCCAGATCATGCCCTGGTGCTAGTTCTGATAACAGTTGCAGAGATAATTCTCGAAAACTGTGGGCAGTGAGAGCGGTTGTATTTATGACCAGATTCATGCTAAAGGAAGCCAATGGAATTTGATTTCAGCAGATCTACTAGACACCCTTTCTTTCTTTCTTTCTTTCTTTCTTTCTAAAAAGGGGTTTTAAAGACCTTTTGAATGTTGATGTGATCAACTATAACGCAGGGGTGAGGAAACACAGCTTGAGGTCACAATTCAATGTCAGAGACACTCTTGGGAGCCACATTCCGCTGGTGGGAAGAGCAAAAGGCAAATGGGGCAGGGCAAAAGGGGTGGTGCCAAAATACGACCCCCCCCCCCACAATATTTAAGCTTAAAGCTCTTACTGCCAGTACCTAAGATCTAGGGGAGGCATTTCAATCTCTGAGAATGGGGAGAAATGTGCAGAATCTGGAAAGCCATCAAATGTTGGGAGCCAGGGGAAGGATGTGTGATCAGGAAAAGGGGGCGTGGCCATCTCAAAAACTTGGAGGGACAGACTGGAACTTTAGGAGGGCTGGATTTGGCCCGCGGGCCTGAGGTTGCTCACCCCCGCATTATCAAGGCAGACAATCATCTTGATCCAATTGAGCTTGTAGGTGGCAGCTTCTTCAAAAAGCACCCATCACGCTGATTAGCCATTCAGTAGGGATGGAAATGCTTGCAGGGAAGCCTATATCCAGCATCTCTTTCCCTATAAAGAGATTATAGGGCCAAGCAGAAATATTGGTTTTTTGAACCTAGTGTAACATGTAGATCTTTTGCAGCTGAATTTGGGGGTTGTAGGTAGTAAGGAGAGGAATCATATGCCTGTTCACATCCATCATTCCTCATCCAGCTGTGGACACATGTGCAAAAACCTAGTTCTACACACATCTGGCTTTTAACTGGATTGGGGTAAATGGCTATGTTAACTTGGTTTTAAAACTCATATATTCTCATTTGAAAGTTGCATTTTTTTTAACATTCATGATTTTGTTCAATGTAAAGTACTATGAATTTCATAAAGAAATTGGAGTAAAACAACAACAACAACAAATATAAACACTATTTCTCTTCCTCCTGTTCAATATGACTCAAAGGATTATCTCTCCCTGTTTGCTTCTAATAATTCCATCTAATAATTTCCTATTTTTCCAGCAATTTCATGTTATATTTTTTAATTTCCTGAACTTTTCCCATACATCTAGTCTTGGAACCTACATAACAGTGTGGCAGATTTCCCTTGTTCAGTTATGGAGTTGCTCTTTATTAATACAAAAACCAGCAGATGCGTAGCTGTTTTTATAAATCAATATAATGATGGCAGACATCAAATTCTTCATAGTTGTACACAGGCCTTTTGTTGCCTGGTCTTCTTTTAGTTTACATAAGAGTACATATGTAACTGACATGGACTCTGATCTGCCAAGAGATATGAACAAATCTTTTCAATAAAGATGAAGAAGGAAATGCCTTGGCTAATATCCAAAAAGCCACATGTGCAGCTGGGATCCATCACTAATTATGGAAGGAAAAGAACCATTGGTGAAATCCATTCCACTGTCAAAAACAGCTGCGCTTATGAAACAGTCCCAATCTTCTGAGGAAGAACTTTCTCTCTGTGTGTCTTTTGAACGGTTCAAATAAAAATGTTTTATTTGTATGTTATGCAAGAACGTTACACATCAGTGTTGGAAGCAATATTTGCAAATATTCAAAAGAGGTAAAATTTCTCATGTTGACATTCAAATTTTGACATTCGACTTCTTGATTTTTTTTATGTCAAAATTTGAGTTCTTTAGAGGGGTTTTTTTTGGCAACTTTTTAATTGCTTTGATTTTGGTAAATGTTAAACATGAAATGGTAAAAAGTGTTGGCTGTGAAATGCTACATACAAAATTGCAAGTATTTTACTGTCACATTCTAAAATAGCATTACAAATCACAGACTGAGAGCTCCATCACACCAGCGTTTTATCCCACTTTCGTCCTGCCTTATTTACCGTTTTGCCCCGGGACCCTCACACGATGTCGTCCCTGTCCTGCAGTCATCTCACTCCATTTTCCATGTTTTTCTAGGGTGGGGAAAGTGCAGTTCTTTTTCTGCACGTGGGATAAAACCGCTGTTCTGTCGCCTTGTATTGCCGTCCTCACACTATGTCGGAACATCCTGTTTGTGTGTGTGTGTGTGTTTGTTGAAGGGTGGTCTTGCTGATGAATGAGGAGGGTGGAGGTGTTTCTCCTCCACCATGCCCTTTGAATTCTTTCTCTCATTGTGCTTGGGGATGTGTTGAGTCAGTCGAACGGACTTTCACTGCTACAACCCCACACTTATTGCTCTCGCATCCACCCGTTTCAACTTCCCTCCAGTGAACTTGCGCTACTATATCTAACCCTCACTATCATCCACTCTCATCTATCTATTTCAGCCAACCGGGAAGGGGGAGGGAGAGCAGCCGCACCCCACACAATCAAACACTATATTGTTAAAACAGTAGACCAGAAAACTAGAGCGAGGGGGGAGGAAGGTGCCCACGTCCATCACAATGTCCATCAACCACAAGAACCAATGAACTGGAGGGGGAAGGGGTGGGGTGGGTGAGATCAATAGCGGGAGTGCAGAAGCACGACCTGGCACAGGTGAAAAGGTAACAAGGTGAAATAGCATGACAATGCACACACGTGAGGGTGACCAGTGCTTGACACTAATGCAATGGAGCTGGAAATTGCAGCAGCATACCAGGAAAAAAAAGTAGGTGTGATGGAGCCCTGAATGTTGTTAGCTGCTCAGTACCATTGTATTTCAACTATCAAATTCAGTTAAATACTAAATCCCATTGCATGCAAACTATTAAACATCAAAGTCAGATATTGAAATCAAATATAACTGAACGTCAGATACATAGATTGAATACTCATTAAATACACAGGCCCTAGGGGATATCTGAATAATATTCAGCATCAAACATTGCAGAGAAAAATTATAAGGAACATAATAATTTCAGCTCTAATCCATGGTGATGTCTATGGGTAGTAGCCAGTGGGACCGCTACACTGCTACAAAAAGTAAATGATATTGACAATTTCTATCTTGAATTTCACACTAAGGGCAATTGACAACTTCCGTTTGATTTATCTTGTCAGCCTTGATTTGTTTTCTGATAAACTGCAGGGAAACATCCTATGGCACGTACACTGCATAATGTCAACAAATTGGAATTAATGTTTTTGGATGCTCTGGTTAGTTTGGAAATAGTTCCATTTACAGAAAGATTCCTTTGCTGGGCTAGCAATTCTATGCTTAGATTGTATCGAAATTCACATATACATTGTGTGTATGTGCGACACCCGTCCACATTGCAGGGTATGAATGTTGTAATGTAATCAATGTTGGTGGGTTACATTAGATGTTATGTACAGAATTATATAAAGGTAAACCTACGTTGCTTCCAATTTGAGTCTTCAAACTGCTTACTGCAAAGGAGACCCCTATGAAGCTGATAGGAATATTTAGAGTAAGAGGGTTGGAGGCTACCTCGCCCTTCTTCACAGTGGTCAAAGCTCAAACACGTGCCTACCACTCCTATGGATTTCAGTGGAAATGATGGCTTCCTGTGCACTTTTACAAATCTACGTTTCGGTTTAGTTCTCCCCATCTTTTCACTTTGACAGATGAACATTTGCTTTATTGTTGAAATTTACAAGGCAGGGAAAAGAGAAAGAATGGGCTTTTGGGAAACAATCATGTCAGCGACTCTCTCTATTACATAATATTCTCATTAGTCTTTCAGCTGAATTTCAGAGATGTTAACGGGCTGCTTACCAAAAGGAATAGTGTACAGCACAACTGCATACCAAGCCAGTGAAGACATTAAAGGTCATAACGCAGAGGACCTCTCAAGGGCGGACCTTTGCCTGTGGAGCGGCCGCTCTGCTTTACACGTGTGATTATGAGAACAAGGCAGGCAAATAGCTGTTTCCTGTGATCCCATATTGCTGGATCCCATATTGCAGAAGCAGGGGGCATCTACATCCAGTAGTCACAAGGGAGAAACTTGGGAAACACCCCTACCCCCAGCAGTGTGTGTGTGTGTGTGTGTGTGAGTGTGTGTGTGTGTGTGTGTGTGAGTGTGTGTGTGTGTGTGTGCTACTGCTATGGTGAGTCTCATCAATTAACATCAGTGTTTAGCTATGTAAATGCACACACACACACACACTAAATTTAAGCCTCTAGGCCAAGCTAAACAGGATGGTGGAGATCTGTGACAGCAGCTTTGACTCAGATTTGGACAATGGTGCTGGGAAGGGGGGGGTTAATCCTTTCCCTCCATGCCATTTACCTGACAAAAGTCCCCCAGTCAGAGTTGCTATTTTCCATCAAGGAAAATATATATCAGGAGTGTAGAACCTTAGGGACAGAGGCCAAATCCAGCCCTCCTGGGGCTCCCCATATGGCCCCACCCCTTCCCCTGACCTCACCCCCTTTTCCCCAACCACTGATCTTTTGCTGGTTTTCCAGCTTTTGCATACCTCCCTTCTAAACAGTTAAATGCCTCTCTTAAGGCCAGATATACTCCAAGCAGCATATAGTGGTATGAAAGCAGTATATAAAAGGCAGAAGCCATACCAAGCAGGATATAGTGGTATATGGTATGTGTCAATGTGCCTCAACAGTTGTCAGTGCACTTCAATACCGCTATAAAGCAGTAGGGTGGCTCCTGCCTTTTATATAACCCTTTCATACCCCTTTCATACCACTATATCCTGCTGGGTGTAGATCTGGCCTAGTGGAAGGAACTGGAAGCAAAAATGTGCTGGGGGAATATTTTGGCCTCACTCCTTTTGGCCTGCCCCTTTTCCCTTTGCCAACCACTGCAATGCAGCCCCCTGGAGTCCCCCAACATGGAATTTGGCCCTTGGATTGAAAGAGGTTCAACTCATATGAACACACACATTTCCCATTATGGGACAAAGAGCACCGGAAGAAATAGCCTGACCCATTCCAATCCAGATTTTCCACTGGCTGGGTTTTGTTTTGTTTTTTTGGGGTCAAAATTTAAAGAGAGAGATCTGATCAGGGATCTGCAGGTCATCTAATCTATTTTGGCCCAGTCCAAATTATGCAATTACTTATCACTAGAACAGTGAACAGATCTGGATCTGGATCCCGAATCCGGACTGGATTGGGGTGATCCAGATCTCCTGGATCCAGATCTGAACTGGATCGGATAATTCTGGATCATTCCGGATCGATCCAGAGATCTGGGGCCCATTGGCCCTCCAGGTCCTGGGTGCTGGCTGCGCAGGTGGCACCCAGGGATGCCAGGCTGGCGGTGAGTCCATTGGACTCACTGCCCTCCCCCCACTCTCCATACTTACCTGCTGCCTCGTCGTCGTCGTTGTCGCCGCTGACTGCTGCTACCATCTGCTGTCCGCCACTGCTTCCACTCTACTGAGAACCAGACCGCGAGGCCTGGTTCTCAGTAGAGCGGAAGCAGCGGCGGCCAGCAGATGGCAGTGGCGGACGGCGGTGGTGACGAGGAGGCAGCAGGTAAGCAGGGAAAGTGGGGGGAGGGCAGTGAGTCCTTTTCCCCATAGACTTGCAGGTCTATGGGGAAAAGGAGGGTCTCCGGATCTCAATCCGGAGACCCAGATCCGGATCTGAATCCAGTTCCAGACTGGATCGGGGGATGTCCAATCCGGACTGGATTGGGGAGGTCTGATCTGGATTGGGCCCAATCTGGATTGTCCGGATCCGGAACAAATCGGGGGGCTGTTCACAGCCCTACTTCTCACAATTACTTAGCATAGGTCATGAGGCTCACGTCCTGCCTTAAGTTAAGTATCACTCTCTGTAAGGGTGATATAGACAGTGGGAGTATTTCATGTCAGCACTGCTTGTTCTCAATTTGTCTTTATGTCAGTTTTCTAACATTAACCAGGCATGGATCTTAAATGCAGCCTAGTCCATGGAGTAAAATGGGAGGCTGAGCATAGATGCTTGAATGATTATTTCGTTGTTTCATTCTGGACATAGCTAAAGTAGAATCAAAGTTTGCCGAGAGACGATTAAACCCGTCACATACTTTAAGATAAGGGAAAACTGCTATAATGTCCTCTTTTGTTGAATAAAAAAGGCTTATTTTCTCAGAAATTATTTATTCTTTTGTATTCTGATTTTGTTCTTCTCTTTAAAATAGAAACAGAAGTATCTGTATCGATGCATTAAAAGATTGGAGGAGGGATCTAGAGTGACCAGTTTTCCCTTTTGGCCCTGATGCACCAACTGTTAATGAGTGAATCATCTATTCACCCACTACCTACATTTCATTCCTGCTAAGCCAGCAGTTCATGGATAAAGATACTTTAAATGTCAGTTGTATCTACCTATAGTCTCAGTCAAGACTGTATTCTTGGTGGATGCTTTTTGTGCAATAATAAGAATTGAAATCCTTTAACAATAATAATTGTGTGCGCGTGTGTATACACATGTTTGGTGGATACATAATTTTGGGAGAAAGATGATCAGTGAAGTTCAACTCTCTCCCCCCAGGAAAACAGTCCTGATCTGTCAGGCACCCTCTCATTGGTTGTGCTTATAGCCATTCAACACCGTTGTATTGTTGTTTACATTGGTGCTTCACTCCCCTGGGGAGAAGCTGAAGGTCATCAGCTCTGACCATCTGTGTTTTTTCTCTTGCTTTATTGCAGCAGGGTTATAAGGGAAGCTTTGATTCGTATTCCATAAATGGAAGATCCCTCCTCTGCCTCCACAGCTGTTTCAACAGCCCCATCAGTTATAGACATAGTTTCCAATCTAATGAGATTATTATTATTATTATTATTATTATTATTATTATTTATTACACTTATATACCACCCCATAGCCGAAGCTCTCTGTTCACACATTCATGTTCTGCTTCACACATTCATGTTCATGTTCATCATTTGACGGCTGTAGCATTGCGATGACTTGTATGTGTGTGAATGGGACTTCTCCGGTCTAATGCCACAGATAGCACTTTCCTGTAATTTCACATCATCTCAAACACACTGCTTTTCAATAGCTCACACATTCAGTCACCAGTCATCAAGTGTACAACGATCAAGGGGTGTACATACAGAACCACCACACCACAAGAGAAAGCCATCAGGTTGGTTACTTTACTACATCATCATCATCGTCATCATCATCATCATCATCATCATCATGATGTATAGCTCTTTATAGAACACTATAAGCCAAAAGGTGGGTTCCTTTCTAGAAGAACTTACAATCTAAATTCTGATAGAAGAGGAAACAATAGAGGAAGAGAAGGAAGATGGAGGTGAAGAATGTACTTGTTCATACTCAGGATTAGTTTCAGCTGTGGATAGGAACTAACAGTGCAAACCTAATCCAGAGATCCGCTGCCTGGAGGGTTTTACAATGAAGAACAAAGACTGCTTCTGATGGAAAGTGCAACCTACCAGGCTCTGCCAACAGAAGCAGATCTATTTGACCTCAGTAGAATAGCCAGCAGAGAGGGGTTAAAAGGAGGGCATCGCATGGACAAGGCATGAGTAGAGGGCATCCAAACTCCCTTCATTCCAAGGGAATGAATACTTAAAATTATACCTAACCGAGGGCTGGTTTGACTCAATTCCCCCTACACAGTTGAGGGGCAGTCTACAAATCAATCTCTGAAGTGCAGCCCTCACCACGACCTGTTACACCCACCTGGAATGATGCTGTTCAGGATGTGACGTGAACCAGCACCCAATCACAGCACACTATCTCCAGTATATAAACCGTACACTGGCAGACCATAACACAGATGACAGCCCATCCCCCTCTGGCCTGATATCCCACTCTCTTTGAGAGCACTAGGTGCTGGTGCTGGTGCTGGTGCTGGGGAAACTCTGGTGGTGGGACTCTGAGGAGGATCTGCATTTTTCACCATCATCATGCAGGGGAGCACTCTGCATTCAAAAGGGGGGGCTTTGCAAAAACCACCACCACCACCACCACAAAACAAGAAACTACCCCTCACCACACAAGTGGGAATCCATACCTCTCTGCTTAGAACCTATACAGTAGGGGTGCAAGATCATATCTGGCCCCAAAACACCAATCTTTTGTTGGTTTCCCACCTTTTGTGCAGTTTTTTTTAACCCTTTCTGAAAGTTTGGAATGCCTCTCTCCAGTTACTGGCAGCAAGAGTTATTTTGGACCTGCCCTCTTTTGCCTTTGGCTCCACCCACCACTGGAATGTGGATCCCAAGAGCTTCTCCAAAATAGAAATTGCCCCTCAGGCTGAATGAGGTTCTGTACCCTGACCTACAGATTGGTTTCTCCAGGACTGCAGTTTTTTCCCCCCTGAGAATGTATGAAATGCATCCATCTAGGAGTGCATGTTATGTAGGAATTGCACTCATATGTACATATAATGTCAAGTATTCAAATTACCACATGGAAAAAAGGGGGAAGGAATCTGGTGACATGTCTTCTTCATGGTGAACTGAAGCTTGGTTACCTGTTACAGCTTGTCCCCAGAGGTCCAGCTAGGTAATTTCAGACGTAACAGTCTTATGTGCCCCCCTTAGATACACTTGTGTGTTACTTCAGTTGTGAAGTACACAACAAACATTTCTCTCCCCGCTGCCACCACAATCATTGTTCCATGCTTTGAAAGTGCTTCTACATTCCTATTATGTTAGAACAGCAACCACAACAAAACTGTTTGCCAATCCTGATGGGGTGGGGTGGGGAACACCTCTGAGCATGCACAGGTTTGCATTTTACTTACATCATAGCACCATCATGACTACGGGGTGGGGGGGTGGGAATGGAGATTGTGCCTGCTACTCTGATGCTGTCATCACCTGCCATTAACTGGGTGGCCATTTGGGGATGGGGGGCTGAGCTGTTAAGCCCTGGACTTTGGTCACCAAGATCCCTCCCTAATTCCACCACTGCTTCTCCCTCCCTATCAAGGATGTGGAGAATTCGAGTACTATGATGGATCTAGTGGACTTCTCAGCAACCCTACAAATGATGTCCTGGATTCCTTGCAAGAAGCAATTACTTTTAAAGTAGTTGACAATTAGATTATATTTGTAGTGCAGATACATTGATAAACCAGTTATTTTAGATGTGGATCTCAGTTATTACTATGTATAAGAAAGAGACAGAAGCAGCTTGATTGTCATACACATCTCTGATATGTATATCATAGAGCTGGCAAAAGTGCAGAAAAGGGCAACTAAAATGATTAAGGGGCTGGAGCATCTCCCTTATGAGGGAAGGTTACAAGAGCTGGGATTGTTTAGCTTGGAAAAAAGGAGGCTAAGGGGAGACCTGACAGAGGTGTACAAAATTATGCACGGTGTGGAGAATGTGGACAGGGAGACATTTTGCTCCCTCTCTCAAAATTATAGAACCTGGGGTCTTCCCATGAAGCTGATTGGTGGGAGATTCAGGAAGTACTTCTTCACACAGTGCATAGTTAAATTATGGAATTCACTGCCACAAGATGTGATGATGGCCACCAATTTGGATGGCTGTAAAAGAGTTGGATAAATTCCTGGAGGAGAAGGCTGTTAATTGCTATTAGCCCTGAAGCTTATGTGCTCCCTCCAGTATCAGAGGCAATAAGCCTATATACACCAGTTGCTGGGGAACATGGGTGGGAGGGTGCTGTTGTACCATGTCCTGCTTTGTTGGTCCCTGGTTGACAGCTGGTTGGCCACTGTGTGAACAGAGTGCTGGACTAGATGGACCCTCGGTCTGATCCAGCATGACTCTTCTTATGTTCTTATATACAAACACATATATAGTTTTCACTAATGGTGATGACATCCATCTTGGGGCTCTGTGAGCAAGATTCCTAACGGAGGTAAACTTAAAGGTTAAAAACATTTTCTTTTTCTCCTGCATCTCATTTCAAGCTATGATTACATATGAACCACTCATGTGGTTTCAGTTCCGCTTTCTAAATGCAAAAGAAAAAAAAGAATGAACAAAAAGGAAATCAAAGCAAAACCCAGCTTGTCTGTTTTGGGGTCTGAACCACTGAGTTTGGCTTAATTTCACCTAAAACCACAATTTGTCTCAGCGTGGCTTAGAATTTAAGCTCAGGATCATGAACTCTGGCAAACCTTTCTGAGCAAGTCAGGGTCCAATTATCCTGCAAGTTACTCCCGATGAAATCACTGAGCATTCAGACTTTTCAGAGTTTTGCATGGAAACCTGAAACCGGACACATTTTTGCCTTGTTTCTCCCTTACTTTAACAATTGATATCCATGATGCAAGGATCTTTCTGATGCATTTTGTAGCATTCCATTCTCTAACATATTTATGATATTGGGGTTATTTTTTATGTCCTGAAGATTAAAGATCCAATCCACCGTGACCTTCTTCTGTGCAATCTCTGTTAAAATTGCTCTTCTCTCTCTCTCTCCACATTCTAAATTAATGGGAGCGGGATGCAATGGGTGAAATCAAATGTCTTGTGAGCAAACCTCCACTTATGCAATGGGACTTTCCTCTCACCTCATAGGAATGATAGCAAAATGGACTGCTGGAGAGGGAATTTCATATATGACAAGGTTAGGCACAACTTGGGACCCTCCAGATGTTTTGTCCCTCATCATTGGCTATGTTGGCTAAGGCTCATTAGAGTTGTAGGCTCTAAGCTGCATACTTCTGATAAAAGGAGGTCTGCTACAAAAAAAACAAGGTCTTGTCCCCTAAATGGATACCTTTTGGATTGCTGGCCCTGAGGATGTAGACAGACCCCTTGGAAAAGTGAGATGAACCATGTGCATCTTGCCAGTCTTCAAGCAGTATTATGAGGATTTCAAATAGGTTCTTGAAGGTACACTCAATGCCTCCCATAGATAGGGAGTTGTTTCCAAAATTCTGAAGGTAGCTGTGGTGAGGCCTTTATTAAAGAAATCTACCCTTGGCCATGGTGAGGTTAATAACCGTTACCCTGTATCAACATTCTCACATATTATAAATGTAGTTCCATCTCAATTCCAGAAAAGATCAGCAAACGTTCTTTCATTTTCTCTTCTGAAGGAGAGGCCACGTAGAGCAAATCCTCATCAGAAAATCTGAAAACCTGGGCAGTTTCACTATCTTAGGAGCAAGTGGTGTGGCAAGTTGGAAATCTCCAATTGTCCGAAAATTGGAACATGAGATCCATAAAGTATGGAAAATGATTGATAAGCAGAAACAAACTGAACAAGTCCGACGGTAAAAGTTCTGCAAAATAACACCATATTTTTGGATACGTAGATCCTGTTCTTAGCATTTGCAGATCAAAACGTGTTAGCTGATCAAAATGCATTGTTGAATTTTTAATTGTATGTTTAAGGGGCATTTTAAAATTTAACCTTTTAATGTCTTAGAGGCATGGAATTATTCTTTGTGGGTTTTTTTATGCAGGTGGCCTGAGAGCTTTGGCTATAGGGTGACTCATAAAGTGAATACATTATTAAGAAAGAAATAACAGCAACTGAACAGTTTTAGAAAAATAAAGATTGAAAAAAAAATACCACCCTGCTCCAAATTGTTTCTCCTTGAGACAAGCAACACACGGCTTAAGTGATAATTAGATTCTTTGGATCTCGTTACTAATTCTATTATATGTATACTAGTTCATATTACACTGGCCTCGTTCCACCGCTATCTTATAATTTCCCAGCAATATGTCAGTTGCTGTGAGGTCTGCTTTATGATACTGTGTCAACATCTGACTGAAAAAAAGTGATGAATTGTGAAGAAACATAGTGAGACAAACCCCTTGACAGAGGGGTTTGACCGGACTCCATCTTTGGGTGATAATGCTTAACACTTAAATAGTTCACTCTGTCCTCAAGGTCCTCTGAAACTGTTGGCAAAGGGCTTGTTCTTATGAGGACTGTTGTATCTCTTTGTCTGATGAGAAATCTCCTTAGACAGTGAGTTGCATTACCCTCTTTATTCCTGTAACAGTTGCTATGATTTCCAGCACTTTCTGAATTCCCTTTACAAATCCCTACTTCCAGCCTCTCCTTACCACCTGTATCCTAGACTCCTGGGAACTATCTTATTGCAGAAGTACAGAGAGACTACACAATCCGCCCTCAACCCAGTGTCCTCCAGATGTGTTGGATGCAACTCCCATCATCCCCAACACTGTCTCACATGTGAGTGTCACATATGATAATTCTACTCCTATGTTTGTTCATCTTTTGATACTGGAGTCTCCTGCAGACACCTCTCTTGGCACCCACCAGGTTCCCCCCCACTCCTGATTTTATTTTATTTTGTATTAATTAATTTTAAAAAACCAACCCTGAGAGGCTGGCATGCTTCAAAACAAAGTGCTGTTTTCCAGTGCCATCTTTATTTAGGTTCAAAAGATTAGCTTTGTGTTTTGAAACTCAGATCCCACCTATGCCTTGTATTTAGGTTCTTGGACAAGTTCCTCTCCTTTTCGTCTCGCTAATTTGCCTACTGGGAAATGAGAGTTTTGTATCTGGTCAAGGGGGCAGAGCTCCTGCAGCTTTAACCATTGTGATGCAGAGGGAATTTCACCAGGTGCTGCATGCATACAAATGACACCCGCTGAAATTCCCTTTTCTATGCAACTGTTAAAGATGCAGAAGCCCTGTCTTCCTTTCCATATGGTCACCCTATATATGTCGCTATTGTGGGTTAAGTTCCATTTGTGACTATCCATCAATACCCTAGTGTTTGTTATAGCACAGCCTTCTCCAACATGGTGCCCTACAGATGCTGCGAACTGCAATTCCCACAGTCTGTTGGCATTGGACATGCGGGTAGGAGTTGTAGTCCAAAACATTTGGAGGGCACCAGGTTGCAAAAGTCTGCAATAGCCCACTTACCCATATTATTTCCTCCACATTTTTTTTTAATATACTGTGATGGATTCCCAACCTTGCTTAGTGACCATTGAGTCACTGGAAGTGACCATTAGCCCTTGAGTAGAACCTGAATAATAATTTCCTATTAGCCAATGAAGCAAGTGATGGAGATGACACTCATCCAGGTTTTGTTTAAAAGATGCCTTTGGTAGTTGAACAGGGAAAGAAATATAGGAGGGAAGGAAAGAATTGATAACCTACAAACTGAGGAAGGATGACTGCTGAAATTTTCTTCAAAGGATACTTTTGCCGCCTTCTTCTTCTTCTTCTTCTTCTTCTTCTTCTTCTTCTTCTTCTTCTTCTTCTCCTTCTCCTTCTCCTTCTCCTTCTCCTTCTTCAATGCCCAGTGGGGTTGGTGGTGGTTATATTAGGAGAGAACTGCATATTTGATTATTAGTTTGTTCACAGAGCAGAACTGAGCTATGCAGTAAGGACAGATGTTACTTGTGCAAAAGTCATTTGATATCCAAGTTATCTGATGTCCATAGGAATTGCTTAAGATGCTTTGAATAGCCACCAATTATTAGCTGGAAGTAACTGTCCCCCTCCAGAGTCTCATCTGTGGATTTGAATTTCATCCGACCATTGATTTTTCCAGCTGTTGGACTTTTGGTAAAAATCTTAGGAGATCTGTATCGACACTGAGCTATAAGAAAAATGTTCATGTATAAAGACAGCTGGTGTCATTACTGCATTTCATGCACCTCTTAATGTATAGCAATCGATCACAATGAAACATAATGTATTGGATCCAGATTTGAACTGGATCTGCCGTACTTGCAGAAGTGGACTTCCCACCATCTCCTTCCCACAGCAACTCCTTCCAGCTACTGAAAATACTACACAGAAGGTGGGGGGGGGACTATGTTGGTTGGGGTGATCTGTGGTGTGGGGAGGAAGGGTATCCCCCAAAATCAGGCAGGGGGACCTTCTGGAAGTGGAGCCCTTCCTCTTGCAGAATGTCTCTTCCTCTTATGGAAAACAGATCCTGGATCCAACCCCCAAATACTTAAGATTTGTAGGAACTAACCAATATAACATATATTTTATCTGCATGTGTTTAATTTTTTTTCTATAAATGTGTAGTTTCCCCCAAGAATCCTTGTGAATTAGTGCTGTCCTTCTCTCAGTTCAAAATCGACTGTGTTCTGAGACTTCTGCTATAAGGTGTGTGTGTGTGTGTGTGTGTGTTTTCTCCTTTCCATGTGCAGGAAGAGTAAACGGGCCAAAAAGCCAGAGCCAATCTACACCTGCAGCAGAATGACACAGAATTTTCTAGAATGATATCACATCTGATTCCATGTTGCGGTGTGCATATTTGAATGCACAAATCATGTTAACCCCCTCCCCCAAATCACACACACAAAAACACAAAACCCGCCTCTCAACAACCCTCCTTGTATATACTTGAAACCAGCCCTCCCCATCCTGAGGCCCTCCAGATGCATTGGACTACAATTTCATCCTTTTCCACCGACACGAAGGTTTGGGGAGACTGCTTAAAATACATTAACTTTCAATGTATAAGGTGGGTGCAGGGAGTTTTCTTTCAAAACATGATTTATTTATTTTTTAATTTCAAGTGGACAGTAAGGTAACGTCTTTCCTCAAATCATTTTTGTGACTGTGGTGGATCAATAAATGGTGCCTCCGCCCTCCACCCCATCTAGGTCCATATTTCCCAAGGTTGGCAGGGTTCTACTAACACCTGAGACAAAACCAAAACGAACGAACAAACAACAGCAACACACACAACTCCACTGGGAGTAAAAATACAATAATAATCAATTAAATTGCAGCAATAATACATTACAATAATACTTAAAGTGAAACAAAATAAATACATTTATTTAAAAAAATCTGCTCTCCTTTCACGATACCTCAAATCAGCTGGTGGAGGCTGTGATGTCACTCTGCCTAATGTTAGGGCTGGCCCAGTTCTCCCTTCAATTGCGACTGGCCCCTATGGTAACTGATCAACCGGTGAGGAGAGGAGCACCACATTCCCCTAAGTCTTTTTTTTTCAGAGTGGAGACAATATTGGCAGGCATCTAGGAGCTGGAGGATTCTTGTTGGAACTCCGGATTTGGCTTGTGAAACCAATACAGGACTCCAAATCAAGAACTCAAATTGATAGTAAGGTATAAACCTGCACAACAGCTGTCAGGATGTTTGGCTGACGTAAACTTGTAAAGTGCAGTACGATTAATTCTCAGTTGGTTTGTGTATCAAGTGAGAACATCTAATTAAAGGGAGAGAAAGGTATAGGATTTTTTTTTTTTAAAAAAAATACTGATGAAGCTTAGTGTAAAACCCTTAAAGATCTGCAGTGTTCCTGCAGTTTGGTTACTTATTACTATTGTTATTTTACATACTGAGCTCATGTGAGGAGTGGTGGTTTCTGACATGGATTTCAGATGTATCTTCACAGCCAGGGAAGAGGATATTAGGGACAACAGGAGGGAGGAGAGAGAAAGTGAAAAAAAGAAGAGTAATTAAATAATTATTCCAATAAGGCAAGTACAGTAATCTCTACCAGATGTTTGGAATTCCACGGACTCGTCTGATCCTCCGAAGCACATGTGTGTATCTGTGTATGGCTACATGTCCTCCAAAAGTCAGAGTGATCCTCCTCAGGGACAGAGCGCTCTTAACATTCCTGCACTTGATCGTTCTGATCTGCAAGCCAACGGCATGACTCAAACGGGGGGCTACAGGACCCAAGGCTTCCAAGCCAGGCATATTTATTGGATTTTCTCCACATCTGTTTAAGCAGGTGGTAGTCATACTGGTCAGGAAACACAGCAGGTTGCCAAGCAAACCATGGATCCTTGTGCAGATTAGTATTTTTCATGATCCAGAGGAGCCTGCCTAGCCTTCATTTCAGCCTGCAAGAGGAGAGGAGGGAGCATGTAATGTTTGAATGCTTAAAAAAAGTTAAAAAGCTAGTTAGGTTCTAGCAGGGCTGGTTCCAGGTTTTGGAGAGCCCTTGGGCAAGATGTCCTCAATGAGCCTCTTCCCTCTTCCCTACCTTTTCTCTACCCACATCACCAGCTTGCATTTCATCCTCTTTCTCATCATTGCCACCACTTCCTTGCTTGACAGAAGAGAGCCAGAGAGAAAGTAGACAATGCTCCTTCTTGTCACCACCACCCTTGTCTGGGCCAGAGTGAGAGGCAGGTGAACAAGGAGGTTGCAATGGTGATGAAGAGAAGTAATTCCAGGGGGCTCTTGTCAGTGGGCCTCTGCTGGGCTGTGGGTTCAAGCCCTCCCACCATGATGTGAGACAATAAAGAGGTCTGCCATGCAACCCACAAAGCTTTATTCAGTAAATGGACATCTCTTCACACCTGAAGGGAGTGTGAATGTTAGGAGTTATCCTCTAAGCTTAATTAGCCTAACAAAAGCAAGGCAGTTGCCTATCAACTAAATGGATAGTTTCCCACCATGCTGGACAGGCTTTTACCAAACCCCACTTTCAGGGAGGGTCTTCAAAGTTTGGCGAATGGCAAGCCTAGTGGACTGCCTCCCACCTCCTCTTAACTCTGCCCACTTGATCCTGCAGTGAATTCTGGGATCTGTCAATTCTGATGCTTCCTCCCTCTCCAACAAAGACTGAGTTCCCAGGGGTGGGGAGGATAATCTCTGGGCCTGGGCCTCCTGTCCAATAAGCTCTTGGGAAGATTCCTCCTTGACTCCTGAAGAGTCTTGGAAAATTTCTTCTCCTGTTTCCTGTCTAGGCTGGTGTACATCTTCTTCAGGAGCTGAGTCCAATTCGGGATACACACCAGGGAGACCAGGCCTGATCCTACCCTGGATGCTGGTCCTGGTTTCTAGCCTAGCTTTATTCCTTGCTAGTTTTATATGGGAAGGATTTGGCAATGGTATCTGAGGACAGAACTGCACATTACATAAATGCATGCAAGAAATAAGTGACAACTCCTTCTATTAGAAAAAAAACAGCTTTGTAATTGGGCAGTTTAGAGCATAGAGGTAGTAGCCATAGGGAAGTGTATCTTTTTTCCATTGCTATCCCACCATATCTCCTCCTAAGACCATTTCCCCCCAATCTAATACAATCTCAGATGCATATTTCCCTTTACAGGCACACATTTGGTAAACATATGGATGTATGTGTGGGGAAGTACTTTAAGAAATTGCCCTGGAAAAGTGGCTTACAATGAAAAAGAGCAATTCTCTTTCACCATTTCTTTCCTGCAAACTGACCCCTCCATAGAATCATAGAATAGTAGAGTTAGGAGGGGCCTATAAGGCCATCGTGTCCAACCCCCAGTTAATGCAGGAATCCACCTTAAAGCATACCTGACAGATGTTTGTCCAGCTGTCTCTTGAATGTCTCTAGTGTGGGAGAGCCCATGACCTCCCTAGGTAACTAGTTCTATTGTCATATTGCTCTAACAGTCAGGAAGTTTTTCCTGATGTCCAGTTGGAATTTGACTTCCTGTAACTTGAGCCCATTATTCAGTGTCCTGCACTCTGGGATGACCAAGAAGAGACCCTGGCTCTCCTCTGTGTGGCAACCTTTCATGTCTCCCCTCATTCTTCTCTTCTCAAGGCTAAACATGCCCAGTTCTTTCAGTCTCATTGGGTTTTGTTTCCAGAGCCCTGATCATCTTCATTGCCCTCTTCTGAACCCACTCCAGCTTGTCTGCATCCTTCTTGAAGTGTGGTGCCCAGAACTGCGCACAATACTCAAAATGAGGCCTAACCAGTGCCGAATAGAGGGCAAACAGTACCTTGTGTTATTTGGAAGCTATACTTCTATTAATGCAGCCAAAAATAACACACACACACACACATTCACACTGTTGGCTCATATTCAGCTTGTGATCTACAATTCCAAGATCCTTCTCACTTGTAGTATTGTTGAGCCAAGTACCCCCCATCTTGTAACTGTGCATTTGATTTATTTTTCCTAGGTGTAGAACTTGGCATTTATCCCTATTAAATTTCATTCTGTTGTTTTCAGCCCAGCGCTCCAGTCTATCAAGATCACTTTGATGTTTGTTTCTGTCTTCCAAGGTATTAGCTATCCCACCCAATTTTATGTCATCTGCAAATTTGATAAGCATTCCCTGCACCTCCTCATCCAAGTTATTAATAAAAATGTTGAAGAGCATTGGGCCCAGGACTGAGCTCTGTGGTACCTCGCTCGTTACCTCCCCTCAGTTTGAGAAGGTACCATTGATAAGCACTCTTTGAATCCAGTTCTGTAGCCAACTGTGGATCCACCTAATAGTTGTTCCATCTAGCCTACTTTTAGCTAGCTTGCTGATCAGAATGTCATGTTGTACTTTGTCAAAGGCTTTGCTGAAGTCAAGATATATTATGTCCACAGCATCCCCACAGTCCACAATGGAGGCTACCAGATCAAAGAATGAGGGCAGAGTAGTCTGCAGACTGTTTTCTTTGTAATCTGCTCCAATTTTTTCCTAGGGATTAATGTCAGATTAACTGGTCTTTAGTTCCCAAGTTCCTTCTTTTTGCCCTTTTTGAAGATATGGACAACATTATCCCTCCTCCTCTAAACATCCAGCACTTCACTGATCTTCCATGATTTCACAAAGATAATAGATAGTGGTTTTGAGAGTTCTTCTGCCAGCTCCTTTATTAATCTGGGATGCAGTTCATCAGGCCTTGGAGATTTGAACTCATTCAATGAAATTAGGTATACCTTGACCATTTGTTTATCAATCTCAAACCACAATCCTTCCCCTTCAGCTTGTACATCACTTTTCTAGTGGGGTCATAGATCCGCTTTTGGGAGAAGACTGAGCCAAAGTAGGAATTGAGCACTTCGGCCTTTTCTTTGTCATCTGTTATCAATTTGCCGTCTTCATTAAGCAGGTGAGCCACCATTTCTTTCCTCTGTCTTTCACTATACACATACCCAAAGAAAGCTGTTTTGTTGCTTTTAGCATTCCTCGCTTGCCTCAGCTCATTCTCAGCTATAGCCTTCCTGATGTCATTCCTGCACTTCTGTGCTACCTGTCTGTACTCTTCTTTTGTAGCCTGGCCTTCCTTCCACTTCCTATATGTGTCCTTCTTTTGTTTTCGGGTCATCCCTAAACTTTTGGGGGAGCCACATTGGTTTCTTCTGTTGCCTTCCATCTTTTTTCCTTGTTGGAATTGTTTGTAATTGTGCCTTTAAAATTTCCTTTTTTAAAAACTTCCACCCATCTTGGACTCCTTTTCTCATTAGGACCACTTGCCAAAAGCTTTTTTATTCCAGGTGGAATGGCTCTGAAGGGTTTGTTATTCAATACACCCTGAAGCTGGGAGATTCATTGCTTAGAATTTAGCTCCTAGAAGAGCACTGCCACTGAACAAGTTTGCCATTGTACCCAGACATTCAATGAGGGCCAGCCCTACCATTAGGTAGAGTGAGGCGGCCACTTCACGTGGCAGATGCTGGGGGAGCAGGGAGTGGCCATGAGTCATTGGAGGATAGAGCTGTATTTGAACCTGCCCTATGGGAGAGGCAGCCTTCTTCTGTACGTACAATTGAGTGGGAGAAGGGAAATTAAAAGGAATGTATAGATGTTTATCCCAAGCAGAAATCTGAATAATAGGCTTTTGGAAACCCAGAGGAAAATTGAAAGAGAACTCTCCTAGAGTCCAAAGTGTAGGACTCAGCAAGTTCCAGATAGGAAAATTAATCCAAATAGGAAGTGAAGAGAATGTTTAAAATGAAAAAGGGTGGTGAAGTCTGAGCCTCACCAGTGGGTAAAATAAAACAGTGGAGCAAAACTAAATCAAGCTGTTCAAGATTCAGGCATCTAGACTCAAAAACTTAGTTCAGAAACATTCATTAGCTGCAACAATTAGGGAATGATCTCCCTGACGAGGCTCGCCTGGCTCCAACATTGTTATCTTTTCGGCTCCAGGTTAAGACTTTCCTCTTCTCCCAGGCATTTAACAGTGTATGTTGAGGGTTTTGTTGTTGTTGTTTGACCCAGAAAAGTTGTTTTAAATGATATTGTATTTGTAACTTGTTTTTATGCTTTTTATGGTTTAAATTTTGTATATCAGTTTTTTAATGCTCAACGTTTTTAATTTTTATAAACCGCCCAGAGAGCTTCGGCAATGGGGCGGTATATAAATAGAATAAATATAATAATAATAATAATAATAATAATAATAATAATATAACATTAAAAACTTAAGAAGAGATGTGGTCTTGAAATTCCCTGTTCTCTCAAAAAGAAGGCAAACATCATGCAAAGTACGGCTCAAAGGCCCACAAACTAGCAAAAATCTGCTTGCAAAACCTGAAGCTATGCAAACAGGAGAAAAAATAAATAAAAGAACTGAATGGAGTTTCTCTTCTATGGTTCAGTCACTTTTTGTTTCTCTAAATTTTCTTGCTTTCTGCTTGGCCTTTTTTCCTTTGTTCCAGTTGTCAACTGGGAATTTGGTTCTGGATTGGTGAAAGACATATTGGGTGGGCAGAAACCTTCAAAAACTGTATTGTTCTATAGTTCTAGGCAGCTGATGTTACCCTAGGCCTTATCAGGGTATACAGGAACATTATGGACTTATGGAGATGCTAGCTGTTGGGAGTAACAAACATCATAACTTCTTCTCAGACTGGTCCATTGTTCTACAAATTGACCACAGCATTGTCAGCATGTTTGCTTGCATCTCACACTTCAGGCAGCTAAATGTTCTGCCCTTAAGGAAAAACAGCCCTCTGCTTGTGAACCAAAGTTTTACTCCTATTCCATTTTATGACTTCCTTGTTAAGCCTCTGTTCAACCCAAAAAGGGACCAGAGTAACAGGAGGGAAGTAACTAGCAAAACAGGGTGAGTAAGGCACCCACTAATATAAATATCACCTCATAGTTCCTTGTTATCTACACTTTACAGCACCAATTTAGAACAGAATCCTATGATGGCCACTTAGGAAGTCCTTTGCAGAATTATGTTTCAGAGAATGTAGATCTACACTACTGATTTATAGCGGTACTGAAGTGCACTGATAACTGTTGGGGCACAACCCACATTCCATATACTGCTTTCATAGTGTTAGGTCCTGCTTTTTATACAACATTTGTAATGTTTTGACACAATAATAATAATAATAATAATAATAATAATATATTTATTTATCACCCGCCTCTCCCAACGGATTGAGGCGGGGAACAACACCAAACACAAAATACAAAAGCTGATTAAAAGCAGATAAAACCAGTACATCATTAAAATACCAATAAAACCAATAAAACACTTTAAAATTTATCTAGGTAGGCCTGCCGGAAGAGATCAGTCTTTATAGATATTTTAAATTCCTGCAGGTGTAGTTCTGGCCTGTGAGGGAGCTCATACACATTATTTATGAATTCCGTCCAAAACCCTGATAAGAACCAATGCTTTTCTCATTTAAAGCAAGGACAAAAATGTCCTCTGACACTATTAGGGACATGTAGTTGTAGTTGCAGATGCCTATTTTTATTATTAGCCCAGTAAATAATTGTGTAATTCATACCCAGTATAAAAGAGCCAAAACAGAAGTTACATCTTTTAAGTTTGTGTAATCCCGAGAAAGAAAAAGGAAGAAGGGAAAGGAAATGGGTACATATTTAATTGAAAAGGATTAGTTCTTCTTTTTGAATGACAGAAGACCCATAGAACTAGCCAAAGATAGGTGTGAAAGTCACCCTCACTTCTTGTTCACATTTGAAAGCTTCCTGTTGGTTGGCAAGACGAGTGCTGTGCCAAACATTTCTTCCACATTTTGTTGAAAATGGTAGAAAAGAAATTGCTGTCAAAAAAATGTTCAAAGGAGATGAACATTTTGGAGAAGTTCTCACGGGTCTTCACCTTACTTATGACGTGGCCAAGGAGTGTGTGACTGTCCTGCCTTTCGTTTGTACGCTCTTCTCTCTGGCATCCTGCAACCACTTTGGCTTCTTGCACTTAAGTTAAATTCCAGGGGAAGACATTATGAGGTTATTCCTCTCCCAATGGGGCTTTTTTTTCAGTGCAGGGAGCCAGGAAGGCTGCAGTGTGATGGAGAGATCTGTAATAGAAAGAAAGAATACATGCAGCTCTGATATCAGTGGGGCTGTGAATAGGGTGACCAGATAAAATCCAGGTCAGGGCTGATGTAACTTTAACAGTTGTAGTGAAAAGGGAATTTCAGCCAGTGTCATTTGTATGCAATTAGTTCCTGGTGAAATCCCCTCTTCATCACAACAGTTAAAGTAGCAGGGGCCCTGCCTTCTTTTGTATCTGGTCACTCTAGTATAGTGCCTGCAACTTTAACTGTTGTGATGAACAAGGAATTTCACCAGGAACTAATTGCATTCAAATGACACTGGCTGAAATTCCCTTTTCTCTACAACTGTTAAAGTTACATGAGCCCTGACCTGGATTTTATCTTGTCAGCCTAAACTAGGCACAATCACTTCAGTGGGTCTATTCTGTGTAAGAGTGCCATTGGTTACTGTTTATAGTGTCATATTGGCCCGGTTTGTATGTTATCATCATGAACAACCCAGGATGAAGCAGCAGCCGCAGCAGCAGCAGCAGCTAGGGTTGGTGTGACATACAAATTTGTCCAATGGTTGTGGTAATGTTTATGAATATGTAGGCACCTCTGATGAACCAACAAATTGAGCTAAAAGTCTCAAATTAATTCAACTATGCAACTCAACAAATGCAATCATCGCATTCAAAGCTGGTACTGAACTCTATTTTGTTTTTATTTTCTTGTGAATGTGTGTTTAGAATTGGGGGGGGAGGGAAAGTGTCCAACAACTCACTTTCCTTAAAGACATAAGGTGCTTCCATATGAGGCTTTTACTGTGCAATCATCACCCTGTCAGTTGGATGGATTTATCAAGTTTGATTTCACTCATTTTTCTCATTTTTCCAAAGTTCATATGTATTTTCAAGCACATTTCTCAAAAGATATGCATTGTGGAGGTGATTTCCTGCAACATTCCTGTGCATATGTCTTTGTGATATGCACATCTTGTGCACACTTTTGTGTATTAAATGCTTTTTTTGTACACATTTGTTTAAATGTGTGCAAATATTGATGGTTAACTGTGTTCCACTTCGTAGTGCAAATTTTGTACGTTTGCATAAAAGTGCAAAATAAATGACTGTCTCCTGCATCCCTATTAATTAATGACATTTAATTAATGTCATTAATTAATTAATTAATGTCAGCTGATCCAGACAATGATGTGTTCCACTCTAGTGATGGGCGAACTTAGCCCAAATGTGTTCGTTATATCTTCCAAAAGTAGTAAATCAATCAGTGTAATCTCAAATGAGAGTTGTACTTTAATTCAAAGTCTTATTTTGTGTATACAAGGTTATGCACAAGTACAATATCAAACTGCAGCTTGGAAGCTGTAGTCTGGAATCGCGAAATGTGCCCATTCTGGATTGGCTGTTTTCGTGTGACCTTTTACATAATGTTGAATTGCCGTCACCAATCAGTTCAGTAAGGAGAAGCGACAAATAGCGTCACTGAGTCATCCTCATGGAGCCAGAGCCAAAGCAGCTAAGGCAGAAGATTCAAGGTGAATATCTCGCTGGAGGACTCAGACTGGTGTTAAGAGTGTTAATCCAAAAAAACTCATTGCATGTGCAGAAATGCCATAATTCAGATGCAGAGTGTACATGCTACAAAGCTCACAATCTATTCTGAAATTAATAACGAATTTGTAAGACAGGTGAGCATTACAAACACACTGGGTTGAACTAACAAGCCAACTAATTACAAAATTGGGTGGCATCGCTACTTGTAACCCTCCCATATTTTATCACAGCTTCTTCCAATGGCTTCCCTTCCACAAAATATCCATAAAGGAGGCACTTCTGAAAGGAAAGAACACAGTACACTCCTAAAATGATTTCCGGAAGGCACGTCCTGAGTATGCAAGAAACTCAGCCTGTCATAACAGAGGAGTGCAGCAGAGAATCAGATAGTCAACCAGTTGGAGACATGTTTGTACTATGTTCTTGATTTTGACTGGTTAGTATCTCTTTAACCTGAAGATTCTAAGTGTGTCCCATAATGCAGTTCTCATACTTGCTTCCTGGTTCTAACTGCTCTCTCCATGGCAGTTATGCTTAGGGTGACCAGATAAAATCCAGGTCAGGGCTCATGTAACTTTAACAGTTGTAGAGAAAAGGGAATTTCAGCCAGTGTCATTTGTATGCAATTAGTTCCTGGTGAAATTCCCTCTTCATCACAACAGTTAAAGTTGCAGGGGCCCTGCCTTCTTTTGTCTATAGTCACTCTAGTATAGTGCCTACAACTTTAACTGTTGTGATGAAGAAGGAATTTCACCAGGAACGAATTGCATACAAATGACATTGGCTGAAATTCCCTTTTCTCTACAACTGTTAAAGTTACATGAGCCCTGACCTGGATTTTATCTGGTTACCCTAGTTATGCTCTTTCTAATGACGGTTATGTTTTCTAATGACTGTTAGTAAGAAGTTTTCAAGAAGACTAGATAAGATTAGTTTATCTCTCCACTCCTATTCTATAAGTGTTTCATTTTTGCTCTAAGAATAAACATTCATCATCTTTTGTTCTCTACTATTAAATAATTGTCTCTAGCATTGTTCCTTAAAAACACGCAAATTCTGACTTCGCTAACATGTCCAACATGTGGCCTACCTTTGCAAAGGCCCTCACAAGTTCTGGATTGTGGTATTTTTAGTTCTGTTTTTTCCCACTGTCTTGCGTAGACAAGAAAAAGAGTTTTATCAAGCCCCTGGTGAGCTGTCTTCTGCTTGGTGGGTCCCAAGTTGGACAGGCCTGACCTGCAATAACTGCACAGGATGGCATATTTCATTATTATTTTAAAAGTTCTGTATGAACTCTTTTTCTGAGACAAAACTTGCATATTCTATACAATTACAGAGATTATATCATTTACATTTTGGCAGTGGAATAACAGTGGGATTTGGTGAAATGCCTTTTTGTCTCTCATATTTCCAATGTAATCCTGCTGGATAGATCTTGAAACCATACTTACAATTCTTATTTCAGCTCCAGCAACAATATGGTAGTTCTTATGAAAACTTATTAAAAAATGAAGTATCGGATGCTGAACCAGCAAATGAAGCAAAAAAGATATATTCCCTTTTTTCAGGGTGGCCTGTATCCAGGGTCTGGATCCTTGCTTTGGCTAAATTCCTCAAATCAAGAAAGAAACAACTCTCCCTCAAATTATTCTGGAGTGATTTCGCTGACGTCAGTGGGCCTACTATGAAATGAGTGGTTTTAGGATTGAAGCTTTGGTATATGTTGGCAGGACTCCACTGAAAGCACTGGAAATCTGTCAGTTAACCCCAGCTGAGGGTATGGGCCTCTATTTCTTCAGACAGGGTGAAACAGGAATTGACAACAAAGAAAAACAAAGATTATGGCCAAAGAAAATGGCACAATCTAGGCAAGGAAAGAACAGAAGAGAGGTCGTATGGAACTTGGTGACCTTGGTATAATATCAGGTGGTTCAGATTCTAAAAACAGAGGAAATGCATCACCAAAAAAGAGGACAAAAGAGGGCACATATTTCCATAATATTTGAATATGCAAATGTGTAGATGCAAATTTGGAAATAATTACTACAATTTAAATAGAAATGCAGTACATCTCATCATAATGGAGAAGACCCGGCTTGCTCAGTCAATTATCCAGATGGACCTGGCATCTACTAGACAGATTCTGTATTCTAAAAGCACACACAGTGGGCACACACAAGCAACTGTGATCAACCATAACACTAAAGATATTGTGTATAACTTTCAAGGCTCCTTCTGATGGCCTTTTAGCCAGTCACTGACTCTCAGCCTAATATGCCTCACAGGGCTGTTGTGAGGATAAAAGGGAGAGGAGGAAGATCATGTAAGCTGCCTTGGGTTTCTTGAAAGTGGAAAAATAGTAGGATATGAACATAATGATAAATAAATAAATGTGGAGATTTGATTCTATGGAACTTGAATCTTCCAAGTTTTACACTTCACCATAATGGCTTTGATCCACTGGTTGTTTACACAATATCGTTAGTGTTATGGCTGATATCACAGTTGCTTGTGTGTGCCCATTGTGGGTGTCCATCAAAATGTATTCAAATTTAATATTGCTCATGGCCTAAAACTAAGGCCGAGCTTTCAAGACCTCTCATAGAGGCCAACCAAAATGTCAAATGGGTCTAAACTGGCCAAATGGTAACTCTGTAGGGATCACAAACTTGCAGGGAGGAAAGCTCAGAATGTAGGGTGACCACATTTGGGAAACCAAAAAAGAGAACACCCAGTTGGGGGTGGGGGCAGGATAGCCTCCAGAGAGCACACCATCATCCCCGCCACCTTAAAGATTGGAGCAGAGGAGGGGAAAGTGTCTCATTCTCCCCCTCCAATTGGGACCTTTTCTATAATGTCCAGGAATGACTCGCTTTCCCCTGTAAGGCCTCGATTGGAGCAGTTGGGGGGAATGATGCACCTCCAGAAAGTACGTCATCCCCCCAGCCACACTAATGGCAGCCTTAAAGCATGTCATTCCAGGACATTATAGAACATTACAGACCCCCCACCCCTGACACCCAGGATAGAACAAAAACCAGGACAAATCTGGGGAAATCCTGACAGTTGGCCACCCTATCAGAATTCAAAGGAGGAGTATGACTGGGATATTGCATGAATTTTTGTAACCTGGTTTGTTGCCTTAAGATGTACTCTGTACTTAAGGGGATGGAGCCAAGGCCTCCAATTAGCAAGAATTTGTTAATGTATCAACCATGAAAAAGTTTTTTTCAGGAAAAGAATCATCCAGGAGACAATAAACTTCAAAGAATTTGGAAACCACACAGAAGCAGAATTTGCTGGACAGCTGTTGGGAAGGTCTTAGCTTATTTTTGAGCTGGACGACTTACTAGATCTTATAAATATGGGTAGATGAGAGACCTGGATTGTGGATGTCTGGGTGGTGTGGCTTTTAGAATACAGACTCTTTCTAGTAGTTGCCAGGTACAATAATAATAATTTTTTAAAAAAATTATTTCTTACCTGCCTCTCCCTCTGGATCGAGGCAGGGAACAACATTAAATAGAAATATAAAATACATAAAACTGATTAAAAACATATAAAACTAATTCATTAAAATAATAATAAAAGTCTTAAAATTCAACTAGGTTGGCTAATGGGCATGTGGAGACTTCTTCTTGGTGAGGTTCTACAACAAAATGTTGCAGTATGAACCCCTCCCCCAACCCTTAACAAATATCCTCCTGTTTGGAGTTCCAGGTGCCCTAGAACAGCCTCTCTCTCATAGTTGTTCAGGACTCCCAGAGAGTTTTGAAAGTTTCAGGAGGAATGAAAAGATTTTTCCACTTTTCCCACTTTCCTGAAACCTTCTCTGACTGTGTGATATTAGTGCTAAAAGATTCAGGTTCATGATTAGCTGCTTCCTCCACATCTGATCTCTTTATTTCTAGGTAGTAGGTGGGGTGAGGTATCTGGAGAGTAAGAAAAAGAAGGGGTTGGGTCCCCCCTCCCTCCTTCTGATACATCCATGTATGATGTGGGAATGCATGGACCAATCCTAATCCCCCTCTAGGATGTTATTGTCTCTTATGTGGTAGGGGACCAAGCAGGCCAATCCCCTTCTCTCTCCATTTTTATTCGTTCTTTATTCATTCTTTCAAAACTCTGCAGTTGAGCAGCCCTCAACATTCTGCAGGACTTGGAAGTACTGAACATAGGTCATAGGAAAGAACAGAGGAAGCTGTTGATGAATTGTAGACCACTGGTCCATCTAGCTCAGTATTGTTTACTCCTGGGGTGGGAAGAAAATAGAACTCCAGATGTTTTGGATTTCAGATCCCAGCATTCCTGATCATTGGCCTTGCTGGCAGGACCTTCTGAGAGTTGAAGTCCCAAACCCTTGGAGGTCTACATTCTGCCTACTTCTGGTCTACTTTATACTAACTGGCAGACTTTCTCAGCCCTGTCTTCATTCCAGTGCCAGACAGTCCCCAGCTTTGTGTGTACCTGCAGCCCCATGTTATCTCTGTTTTGTGGCCAGAGATCACAGCGGGATTCCTTCAGGGGGCAGAGCTTGGAGGGGGAAACTCTGCAGGTAAGGCCCAAGGCAGGGTTGGGAGATGCACCATCCCTGCTGTAGAAATTGAAGTTGGGTTCCGTTGTATGCAAAGGTGGTCCTACAGCATCTCCACTTGACAGGTCCTTTTGATTTTATAAAACATCTTTCTTTTTTTGGATTTACAAACTAATCCAGGTACTAGAAGAATCCCCTGATTAAGTAGAAATCACTAATTTATTTTTGGCTGGCCCAGTTTCATTTCTGAATTGATAGGCCTAGGACCACCCAAGTTCTATATTCAAGGATATTTTGTTGTTGTTGTTGTTGTTGTTTTATTATTATTCTATAATAAAGAAGTTGTGGGGTATATGCCAATTGTTATGCAGCCAAAACAAATCCACCTCATACACAAGACAAAGGTCTCTCTGTGTTCATGGGACCCCTGAGATTTGTGATTTTTTTTTTTAAAAAAACACTTTAAAAATAAATAGAAATGAGCCACCAAAGTAGTGCTACATATACATGTGCTCATACAGGAGAGAAAGGAGGGGGTGGGAAGCAGAGATTGAATGAGGAAGTGCAAGGCATTCAGCTAAAATATGCTCTCACAGCAAAAGTTGCCATGGGGTGGAGGGGGGAAGCAGATTGTTCGGGTTCTTGCCAGTGTGACAGTGAATCTGCTGTGGGTTTCAGTCAGAACCAGTCAGAACTCTAAAGGAGCTATCCAAGGTGCAAATGTTCATTGCTGCCTGCCAGAGATGTAGTGGTAACCATGCCACAAGTTGCATCTAAAAACTGAGGTACCTATGTTGATCCATCTCTCTCTGTCTCTGACCAGGTTTGCACAGTCATGGAGGGAGAAATAAGTCACGGTGGCTTATTTGAATTTCCTCCCCTTCCTGCTATATCTGCCAGTCACGTGCTGGGTAGATTTTCTAAATTTTGATCATTTGCCATGCTGGCTGGGTCTGATGGCCAAAACATCTGGAGGGACCCATGTTGAGGAAGGCTGCAGCAGTTGGACCCTTTGGCAGGACTCTTTTTATGAACTTATCAGCATAGCCCTGTTGCGGATTCTGTTTCTTAGGCCATGTCTACACCTGCCCGATATCCCAGGGTCATCTCTAGGTTGTCCCTGTGCATCCATATGACACGCAGGGGATCCCAGCACCCACCGGGGATGACCTAGGGATGACTCGAGGAGAACTGAAACTGGAGATATCCCAGTTTTTCTGTGGTCCCGGGACCATCCCGAGGACCGTGGCTGGTATGGCGTGAGATTCCGAATCCTGAAATGAGCATGGAGCCGCTCAGGGTGGCTCTGTGCCCATGGGGGTGGGGGCAGCAATTTTGCCATCCCCAAGATGACAGGGGCAGGCGGGCGTGGGGTTTGATGGGGGGGGGGTTCTTACTTATTTTGCCAGATATGTCTTCTCTTTAAAAAAAGAAAAGAAAAAAGATGGCCATGATGTCCCTCTTCCAATCTTCTGAAAATTGTACATGCCAGAAAGAAATGCCTATTTTACATAATCTGAAAATTTCAAGATGATTGGTTAAAGACTGAGGGAGAAAAGGAAGTTAACAGAAAAAACAAACAAACTAAGGCCTAATCCACACCAAGCAGGATATTGCACTATGAAAGCGGTATATAAAAGGCAGGAGCCACACTACTGCTTTATAGTGGTATTGAAGTGCACTGACAACTGTTGGATCCCATTGTCATATTCCGCTTTCATACTGCTTTCATAGTGCTATAACCTGCTTGGTGTTGCTCCTGCCTTTTATATACCACTTTCATAGTGCTATATCCTGCTTGGTGTGGATTAGGCCTAGGTCACACAAATGTGTTTCTGAAAAAGGTTGGCAATCGTTTCTAGCCATCTCTTGTAAAGACACTATAGCCTCCATGATTTAACAAGTGCTGTTTTCCTATTCACTGTCTACTGTAGTTGGTGGAATGGAATTTCTTTTCTAAAATTCAATTTAATTATTTTTAAAATATTTTTATTTACTAATAAAAGCCTATGGAAGTTCATAACATGGCACTCAGAATGTTGAGGGTGGGGAAGGGGATTGACTTCCATGTGGAGTAGTAGCAGTAGCAACAGCAAATTTCTGGGACAAGCTATCCCCTCGGTGTGACAGGACCCTACCACTTCTGTTTCCTGGTCTGTGTTCAACCCATTCTCCCACTTTTCCCTTGATCATTTGTGTTACTAAGATCCCTTTTTGGGTTCAAGTGCTGGGAACAGAGGGCTTCGAAGGAAGCTATGGAATAGAATGGGAGTGAAACTTTAGTTCATAAGCAGTCCTGTCTTTCCTTGAGGGCAGAGATTTTTGCTGCATGAACTGAGCCTGTTTCTTGCCTCCCTTTTGGTAGAAGAAGAGTCCTCTTTTCTCTTTTGGAACATATTTTCCCTTGGCTTTGAGACCATTTGGGCTATTTTTCCCAAGCGAGTTTCTCTGAACCAGGCACCTGGCTCCTGAGCAGATTAGTGTAGTTGTCACCTCCTATTTGATTTTTGTGTATATTTTCTTCACTCTCTACCTGGATTAATATTCCCTACTGGGACTTTGCTGAGTTCTACACCTTGGATTCTTTGAGAGATCTCTTTCAACCTTCCTCTGGCTCCATGAAAGCCTGGTCTTCAAATCTCTCCTTGGGATAGGTAGCTCACCACACACACTCTCTTTTCCTTTTTTCTAAAACTTTGGACCATACTGCTATAAAGGTGAAAGCTTCAAACACATCATTTAACTAGTTTGGACTGGTGAAAGTTTAAGGACAACTAAGATTTTTTTCAAAGTGCTTCTGGGCCTATTCAGTTGAATTTTAAGATGTTTTTAATAATTTGTTTTTATTTGTTTTAATGTTTTATCTATTTTATGATTCTTGTATTTATATTTATTGCTGTTCCCTGCCTCGATCTGGATGGAGAGGCGGGTTAGAAATAACAAAAATATAAATAAATAATAATACTAAAATTGTTATGGGGCTACTAACATTCTTTTTTTAATAGGCCTTGGCAAAATTAAACTGTAGTACACATGTATTTCCTTCCATCATTGCATGTTTCACATTTCACTTCTATATCTGATGTTCTTTTGCATTTACTTTTCTTTATAAACCATATCTTAAGACTTCTTGTGTGGCATGTTTTCATTAGTTTAACAAGTTAAAAGAGTATTCCTGATTATGTTTTAAAATATATTTTCAACAGGCCTGGTATTGAGTAATGGACCCTTGAAGATAATTTAGACTGACTTCAACCACATAACACTGTTACCCCTTTTGAAAACCTCAGACTACTAAAGAGAAACAAACTATCAGACCATAATAACAGTTTTCATGTACCCATTTGCTTTATGAGGCAGGCATTCCTGCAGGCTACCAAATGGAGGGCCTAACAGGCCATAGAGTTGCCTGGCTGGGTCTGCCAAAAACCCAGCCTCACCTTCTTTGCAGGTCCACATTCTGCAACAACTGCTCTCAGATGAACCACACACCATAATTAGCAGCAGTACCACCTCAGCCTGCCAATATTAAAGGAGACACCCATGTCTCACTACCAACCCACCCAGTAATGGCATGGGGCAACTCACAGAATAAAGGTGTGAGTCACCTCACAGAGGATTACTTTAGTAATACAGGGAGGCTCAGATGCTTCATAAAACAATACAGGACCAGGGCAACATGGCCCATTTTTGCTGGTCCCAGGTACCCCATCCTCACAATCTGGATTTGGGACTGAAAGACCCAGGAAAAGTGTGGGTGCATGGAGAGTAATTTGTAAGCCAGCACAATTTGGGACATTGCACAACATCATGACTGATCATGAGGCATATCAGGTAAGGCATCTGCCTTAGCTTTCAATTTCCTGGCTTTGTAGAGTTTGGACCAAGGTGAGAAAGCTTTATCTTCTGATCTTTTAAATCGGCAGATTTTTTAAATAACTATGTGCATGTGTGTGTGTGTGTGTGTGAGAGAGAGAGAGAGAGAGAGAGGATTAATGGGAAACCTGTGTGTTAGTACCAGTGGCAGTCATTGCCACAAGGGAAAGTGCTGCTCTGAAGCCACATCCTAGTAACTTCCAGATGAAACAGGCGAAGAGAGATTAGCGGGAGGACTGTGTGCTGGATTGGCCAGAATAGATTTGTTATGAAATTAATGGGAAACGGTTACCGCTGTGAGTAGAGTGGACCTGTTTATTTTGGTTTTTGCTTCTGCTTGGTGGGCCAAAGAATTTGGTCAGCTGATGCCTCTGGACTGTTTTTGTCTCCAAATGTGTAACTGCTAGTGTCACTTCCTCTGCCTGTTGTGCAACAGCCCTTTTTTCTTTTCTTTCTTTTTTAAATGAAAAGTGTGCCTTTATTAAATGATTGCTTCACTAGGAAACTGAAAGTGTTACTAAACGCAGCCCTGCCCAAACAGCTTGGCTCAGCTGCCTGAACATCAGATCTCTTTAGGCTTTGCTGCTTGGCAAAGACCACTTCTAAAGACCTCTGATAAAATAAAAAGGAGGGTGTTTGTGTAGGGTGGCTGTAGACCGGAAAGGCAGAAGATTTTTTCAGCTGAGTAGCTTCCTAATTTACAATTTCCTTTGTAGTGCATCTCATCTTTCTGATTTATGGTAACACCTTATGTCTAATTAAGGGAGGCACGGCAGTGCCTCTCTTGTTAAGGGCAGTCAGTAAAAAACACGTTCCACATGTTAAAGTGATAATTGGGGAGGGGTCATTCTAACAGCCATAAAATTGAAAATGTTTCACCAATCTTTCTGAAATTTACAGGTGCCAGAAAGAAATGTTTGTTTTACATTACTTGAAAATTTCAAAAAGATTGGTGAAAGACTGAGGGAAGGAGAACAGTTTAAAGTAAAAAGATTAAAGAATCCCTGAAAACTGAAACTGAAAATTGAACTCAGGGCTTGCGACCATTTTTGCACAGCTGTCCTTACCTTCAGGGAGCCTTTTTCATTAATCCAATGGCACGGTCTACTTCCTCCTGTTGTAGTGTAGGTGGAACTGCTTTTCTTTTTTAAAAATTTGCTTAAGTGGATTTTATTAAATTAAAGCTGTGCCTCTTTAAGAAATCCAGTGGCCATTTTGATTATGGTGCACGCTCAGTAGAGTCTCCCCCCTCCCTCCTGCGTCAGCTACAATGGCTGCTTCCTCTAGCAAAGACAGTGCTGTAGTCTCTTCTCAGAAGTAAGTTCCATTGACTGAATGCAATGGTCTTACTCCCAGGTAAGTGTGTAGAAGATTGTAGCCTTTATTTAAAAAAAACAGTCTGGAACCTTAGAAGGCGGAGAGGGAGAGATGTGAGTGAGAATTCCCTCTCCTTTACAGCACTATAACTCTACAATTAACAACTTGCTTGCATGCTTTGCATGTGTGTATGTTCATTTGATTATGGCTGCTGATCATTAATTTTCATATCAATTCAATCCAAGGCATGTCTACTCAGAAGTTAGTTCCACTGAGTGCAATGAGTCTCATTCCCATTCCACTAGGCTGACCATCTGAAAAGGAGGACAGGGCTCCTGTAACTTTAACTGTTGTGGAGAAAAGGGAATTTCAGCCAGTGTCATTTGTAGGCAATTAGTTCTTGGTGAAATTCCCTCTTCATCACAACTGTTAAAGTTGCAGGGGACCTGCCTTCTTTTGTATATGGTCACTCTAGTATAGTGCCTGCAACTTTAACTGTTGTGATGAAGAGGGAATTTTACCAGGACTAATTACATACAAATGACACTGGCTGAAATTCCCTTTTCTCTACAACTGTTAAAGTTACAGGAGCCCTGTCCTCCTTTTCAGATGGTCAGCCTACATTCCACTAGCTTGAAGGGGTGTTTGGATTTGGCTGTAATTCTCTTTGAGAGCTCTGTGTATTTAGAGACCAAGGCTTTTTGTAAGAGAAGAGGTTAAGCTCCCCCCTCTTTTTTTTTTTTTTTTTTTTAAAATCCATGTATTTGATTTTTAAAGATTTTTTATTCCTTCATTGTTATTATAATTAATAGTAATAATAATAATTAGTAGAAGTAGTAATACATTTATTAATGTTACATTTATATCCTGCCTTTTTTTCCCTCTTGCAAGGAACCTAAGGTGGCTTACATAATCCTCCTCCATTTTATCAGCACAACAACCCTGTAGGGTAGAAGAGTCAGTGACATTCTGAATTCTCTTAGCTTTTCTAATATTTTTTGATCAGGTTGAACAAAACTATTGTGTATTGTTATCTCCAGTACCAACATGTTTGACAGGCTTAATATAGGATTCATGGACCACAGGCTATTTTTAGAGCAAAAAAATAAAAATAAAAATCCAAACTTGGATAGATTAAAATTTAATTGAGCAATATTTCTAAACACCCACATGGCTATTCTTGGTACTGGGTCAGATGTAGTGATATAAGAGGATGTTCAGACTCCATTTAGTTGATCAGTTGCAAAGAAGCTTCTCTAGTAAGGAGGAAGGGGAAAGCCCTAGACTGATCATTCTTTCAAGTGCCATATCTCCCCCCACAAAAACCCATGAGGTAGGTTAGGCTAAGAGTCTATGACTGGCTCAAAACCATCTAGTGAGTTTCTTCTGCTGCTCACTTTCACAGAAATGTAAAACAAATGTTTGGTAATGTTTGGGTGTATGGCATGTGCTACTTTTACCCTCACAACAACCCTGTAAGATAGATTAGGCTGGAAATTTAGGCCTGGCCCACTATCTATGTCTGTGTGCCTGCCTCTTTCATATATACACACAGAAAGGCCTCCTTAGGTTTGTTCTTTACTTACTACATACCATAAACTATGTATGAATAGATCTGTCACAAATGATGCAATACACTCACTTTTTGCACCTCCTAATACATTTGTTTCCCAACTAACTTACTGTTAATACAGTCATGAATCTAAAACTAAAATATGTTATTTTTACTATAGTAAGATTAAAGAATCCACATACATCAAGTGCAAATCAGAGAACCTACTATTTTTCATATTAGTCTTCAAGAATTAGGATTCTTTTCCTAATTACGCCTTACACGGAGGTTGCCTTTTTCACAGTGGCCGGATCAACATTTTCATCAAGTTGTCCACCTCCCCTGCTCCAAACTCTTTCTTGGTCAGTCACCGCTAATTAGCTCAGATCCTGTTAGTGTATATGTGAAATTGTGATCCCCCAATGTGCATCACTTTACACTTGCTTACATTGAACAGCATTTGCCCTTTTCATGGCCATTCTCTCAGTATGCAGAGATCTTTATGGAGCTCCTCACAATCCTCCATTGTTTTAGCAAGACTAATTAATTTGGTATCATCACCAAATGTGGCTACGTCACTGCTCACTTCCACCCTCATTCTAATATTATGAGAAAGGGAGAAACTGCCTCCCTATCCACTTTCTTCACAACATGCAAATAGGAGTGAGCAGTGAGATGGCCAAATTTGCTGCTGACCTCAAAATATTTAGGGTTTTTAAAATGAAGTGAGATTACCAAGAGCTCCAAAAGAATCTCTCCATAGTGTGAAAATGGGCATCAAAATGGCAACAAAAGTTCTACGTAAGCATGCACACTGGAGCAAAGCATCCCAACATCACATAAACACTGATGGGATCTGAGCCTGCAGGGACTAAAGAAGAAAAAAAAAACTTGGGAATGTGGTTGACAGCTCAGTGTAGGGTGACCATCTGCCCAGATTTGTCCAGACATGCCCGGGAAATGGAGAGCAAATCCGCATCCGGGCGGAAAAACTGTTTTGGGGGGCCAAATCTGGAAATTTAGCCCCCCAAAAGGGTGACCAGATGGCCCTGGGGTGATCCGGGCCAACCAGGGGGCGGCGGGGGCAAACTGGGGCGGCGGGGGGTCACGCGGCGGTGGCGGGAGGCTGGCGGCGCGAGGCACTTACCTGCTGGGGCGTCCGCTTCCCTCCGGTGCTCGGAATCTACTGAGAAACAGGCTTCGCGGCCTGTCCCTCAGTAGCGCGCCAGGTGATGATGTCATCACCTGGCGCGCTACTGAGAGACAGGCCAGGAAGCCTGTTTCTCAGTAGATTCCGAGCACCGGAGGGAAGCGGATGCCCCAGCTGGTAAGGAGCGCCGGGGCGGGCGGCGCGGGGATGGTGGTGGCGCAGCACGGGGGGGCGGCGCGGGGGGGCGGCGGCGCGAGGCATGCGGGCGGGGGGGCGGCGCGGGGTGGCGCGGGGGGGTGGCACGGGGCGGGCGGCGGCGCGAGGCGGGGCGGTGCGGGCGCACGGTGGGGGGTTTGTTTTGGGTGGGTGGGGTGGCGGGGGGGGGGGGGTGTCCGGGATTTTGATCCTCAAAATCTGGTCACCCTAGCTCAGTGAAAATGTCAACCCAGTGTGTGGCAGCTGTAATGACAGCAAACTCCATGTTAGGCATTATAAGAAAAGCATTTGAGAATAAAACTGCCAGTCTCATACTGCCTTTATACAAATCTATGGTGTGACCACACTTAGAATACTGTGTACTGTTCTGGTTAACTATAGAATTAAGTATCACAAGATGTTGTGCTGGTCACCATTTTGGATGGGTTGTCCTCCTTTCCATGTGGTCACCCTATAACATGACACTATTCCCCCTTCTGAAGAGGTCTGGACCTCAGACTACTAAAGACAAAGTGGCAGACCATAATAACTGTGTTCATATGCCCATTGCTTTATGAGGCTTCTGCAGGCTACTGAACAGAGAACTATCAGGCCATAAAGTTGCTTAAATGGGTCTGCCAGAAACCTGACCTCACTGTTCCTGTTAGGTCCATGTCCTACAGGAAATGCTCTCAGCTGAACTTGATGGAATCCCATCCTTCATCCCTTGGTTTAATTTACTGACCTCCCCTGGCTGGGCCTTGCAGGGAACAATAGGGTAGACAGAGCAGGCATACATAGCACGCACAGAGTGCTGAGAGTGGCAAATCTAAAAGCAAATACGTTGCTTTTAAAGAACCAAGGAAATTCAATGGGTCTTTTAAGTAAATATCTATGGATGGAAATGCAGCCCATGCAGGCTTTAAATTTGACCACAAACATGATCACAATCTGCTACTTTAAGATGCAAACAGGAAGAAAAAGCATGTAGCGTAAAATGAGCTAAAATAATTAATATAGTAAACTGTAACTTATTCTAATTTAGGATATTTTCCTGTATCATCTTGTGTGCTTCCAGAATAAATTGGGGAGTTTTTAGTCCAGTAGAATTTTTTTTTCAGGTTCTTTCCAAATACAGACATAAAACATGAAATGCTTCTTTTCATGAGTCAGTCATAGAAAGCTTTTATTTCTGGACATTGGCTATTGAAAAATTCCAATGAGACCCCTCAGATTTCAAGTGAGAGAGCATAACTTCTGGGGTTCATTTATCATTTTGAAAAGTGGGTGCAACACATATCACTAGCTTTGATTTTATATTGGATGTCAAAATGGTGTAACATCCTAGCTGATGCTGGCTGTTTGTCAACTGTATAATATCCAGTCATCCGTTACACAAAGCCATGAAATTCATTAAACAAAAAACCTACGGTTTACAAAAACAATGTTAAGGCTCCACAGTTTCCAACCAAGCACCAAAAAGCAGGGAAATTGGGAGTTAAGGCTCCCAAGCCTTAACACCACATCCTCCCTAAGGAGGCAGAAAGTGCAAGTGAAATACTCATTCTCCCAAAGCAGATAAACCATGAGGACAGGAAAACTGATCATGAACAACTTAGGACCACCTACTTCTCTTTTTTTGTTTAGAGCAGCCCTTCCCCAACCTGGTGCCCTCCAAAGGTGTTGGGCTACAACTCCCATCATTGCAAGTCAGTATGTCCCATGGTCAGGAATGCTGGGACTTGTCATCTCAAAAATCTAGATATGCAATTTGATATGCAGAGGTGACTGTGGGGTTGTGGGAAATGATGATGAACAACTTAGGACCATCTACTTCTCATTTCTTAGAGCATCTCCTTATGTTGAGAGTTGCAACCCAACACATCTGACAGGCACCAGGTTGGCAAATGTTGTTCAAGAAGAAGAGAAGGCAGAATGTAGATCTCCAGATGTTTTAGAATTCAACTTGTAAAAGCCCCTATCAGCATGGGCAGTTGTCAGGAATGCCGCGAGTTGATGTCCGAAACATCAGGATAGATCTATTTTCTGCCCACATCTGTACTAAAGTATGATGTTTTCCAGCATTGTAATCAATCAAGGAACTACAAAAGAGCTGCATCATTTTAAATAATAAACTGTATAAACCAAATGAAACAACAATGAATGGATCTTGAATACATACGGTAATTCGGATAGCCCTTCAGACGTCAACATTAGTTTTCAACACATGGCATAGGATGTCTGTTTCTTGAATATCAGATAAAAGATTTCTCTTACTTGTTCAGCAGTGTGAGATCAAAGGCAAAGCTACCACCTAATACTTTCATGTATCAGTATTATTTTAAAATTAAGTATGAAATGATTTTTGTCTTCTCCATAACACATAACATGAGAGTTAAAGTGCAACACATCTGGAGAGCACCAAGCTGGAGAAGGTTGACTCCTATACTTGTCTTCTCAGAAGCCAGTGCCACTGAATTCACTAGGGCTTACTCCCAAGAGGTATAGGATTGCAAACTAATCTCATCTGAAAGGTGTTCAAGACAGCCAAACTAAACCTCTTCTGCTCCTCTGTCGCTTTGATGAGATGATGTATTGTGGAGGGATTGTGGGGAATGAACAGTATATTTTGTTTAAATACATTTTTAAGAAAAAAAACATTGGTTCTTTGAAGGGCAGAATATTGATCAAAAGTTGGAAGTGCCTGGCACATGCTCTGGTTCTAGATCTGTAATGAATAGTTCCCCTTTTGTTATCAAGCATGCTGCTATATGCGAGATGTGTTTGAGAGATGTGTTTGAGACCCTGTATTTGGTAAGGGTATGGAACAGCATTCCCCATCTTGTTGCCCTCCAGGTGTTTGAGATGACAAGTCCCAGCATTCCTGACCATGGGACATACTGACTTGCAATGATGGGAGTTGTAGTCCAACACCTTTGGAGGGCACCAGGTTGGGGAAGGGCTGCTCTAAACAAAAAAAGAGAAGTAGGTGGTCCTAAGTTGTTCGTGATCAGTTTTCCACAACCCCACAGTCACCTCTGCATATCATATTCTCCATCCTGTCCTCATGGTTTATCTGCTTTGGGAGAATGAGAATTTCACTTGCACTTTCTGCCTCCTTAGGGAGGATGTGGCGTTAAGGCTTGGGAGCCTTAACTCCCAATATCCCTGCTTTTTGGTGCTTGGTTGGAAACTATGGAGCCTTAACATTGTTTTTGTAAACCATAGGTTTTTTGTTTAATGAATATATATGGCGATCCTGGAAACAAACTGGCAAAGTGGAAACACTATAGGGTGGACACTTAAGAATGGCATCACCCCAAAATACGACAGTGGTTTGCATAACATTTGCATATGCTAATCCATATGTATATATTCAAATTTAGAACTGTAGTGCATGGCCAGATCTACACCAAGCAGGATATTTCACTTTGAAAGCTGCTTGAAATGGGATATGGAATGTGTCCTGGGCCCCAAACAGTTTTCAGTGCACTTCAATACTGCTATAAAGCAGTAGTGTAGATCCTACCCATCTCACCATAGCAGGCACAACTGTGACCAGGTGACCTGTGTGCCCTGCCTCTCCAGTTTGTTTTTCAGGTGATAGATGTTGATGGGCCAAAGTTCTTATGGTTCTTTAAACTGCAATTGGACAGGACAGCCCTTTCAATAGGGTACAGCTTCAAAGAGAGGTCAGTCCTCTGGCAGGCCTTTAAGCAGAGGACCGTCCATTGTAAAACAGGACACATGGGAACCTTATGACAATATCTGGTTCATCTTTTTGTTATGAGTATGAGTCGCCTACTAATAGATGAAGAATCTATCCCTTTCTCTGCATGTAGACTAAGGATGTATGGATTTTTGTTAAATCTGTGTTTCTCGGATTTCCTGTTCTCTTTTGTTCCATCATCTGCTCATTAATGGAATCAGGATTTTTTAATTTGAATTTCATTCCTGTTTGCACCTGCACAAGTGCACATTTGTGCAACATCCCCCCTAAATGAAATACCAGTCCACAAGTCTGTGGACTCCATGCGACTCCCTAATGGAGGCAACCAGTTGTTGGAACAGTTTGTTGTTTGTTAAATTCTAGTTTTATATGGAAGTCTGCAGACAGACCTTTAAACATCCATCCACAGCTGAGTTCCTGCTACATTTGACCTGTCCTGGTCTCTGTTTCTTGATGTATATCCGAAGTGACAAAAGGCTTCCTTTATTCTCTTTCCACGAAACATTTTGGAGACTCACTCTTAAGCACCATGAGCCAGTGCATGAAATGGTCAGTCCCATTAGCTTGGTTCTACTTTCACTTGGCAAAAGCAGGAGAGCATGCCTTCCTGGTACCATTTCTGTAACGAGGACAGCTAGGATGACAGATGCACAGAACACTCTTCGGTGCTTAGATTCCACTTAGCAGAAATTAAATTCAGGCCGTGGGCTGTGGGAGAAGGCATGAAAGGGCAGTTCTTAACTCAGACATGACAGGCAGGAGTTCGTTACTGAGGAGGCTGAGTATCCTGAAAATGGGCCCACCATTCTGATGGGTGGGATGCATGCTGAGGAAAAGCTTAGATATTACAAAGATCCCTGTGGGGTGCAATGTCTCTATATCAGGATTGCTGAACGTCTTTCAGCCTAGGGGGCGAATTCCATTTTGGAGTCTACATTCTTGTAGTGGGTGGGGCTGAGGCAAAATGGGTGGGGCCAAAGGCAAAAGGGGGTGTGGCCAAAAAACCAGCATATTTTAGCTTAAAGCTATTACTGCGAGTAACTAAGAATTTACATGCAGAGACACATTTCAGCTCCCTTGTGGGATTCCAGCATTAGGTGTGTGTGTGTATGTGGGGATATCACAGTACATGGTGCTTTACACATAAGCACACAAAAATAGGCTCCTGCCCTGAAGAGGCTACATTTTAAGAGCAACAAGGGGATAACAAAGGGAAGGGAGAAAAGGATAACGTGACAGAAGGAAGTGTCTAAATACCGTTACATATAATTAAGTTTCACTTCAGTTTAATGTATAGTTATTCATTTACTGATTACATTTCTATACCGCCTAATAGTCAAAGCTCTCTGGGCAGTTCACAACAATTTAAATGGTAAAATATAACATGATAAAATACAATATAAAAATTTAAAACTAATGTATATAATAAAAACAACTCCGAAATGAAACACAGCAGTGCAAAGATTTAAAAGGTGGTAACAGTTTTAAAACAATAAAAAGCGAAAGACTTTTATTGAATGACAAAAGGCTTCAATATCATATCAAAACACCGATGTGTTTGTAAGCTGGTGACCGTGACTTCTCATTTGGAGCCACAGTTCATCCTTAAATCAGGTGCTTTTTCATCAATCAACCTGGTGTCCGCTTTGTGAATCCTCAACCCCCTGGCATAAACTCCAGTCCCCCTTGCATCTTTACCCACTGCTGAAGTCTGAGGATGCAAAGGTCAGAATAGAACTGCAGCAGCAGCAGGTTGCTGGGGCCCACCTTTATTTAATCATTGTAGCTATCTAATATTCAGAGGGAGGCGATATCTTTGAATTCTGTTCCTCCAAGAAGGGCAACACAGTCCTGAACTCGCGTTATCCTCTTTGGCCTGGCAGCTTTCCTTGTGTTTGAGTTCTGATAAGTCCCAATGTTTGTGCAGTCAGCTTTCCAGGAGTACACATGAGCCAGCTTCATTTAGCACAGGGATATTAGTCACTGTGGGCCAAAATATGCAAGCCCTTTGTTGGACAAAGAGACCTTATCCAGAGTTTCCTGCGAGTAGGACAGATTCCGCCAAATGCTCTGCATGACTTCGTCCAACTTGCTGCTGTTATCACTTTTAGAATGACCTACATCTGGATTCTTGATTATTAAGGCCTTGGGTGATACTTTGACTGCCCAGCCCCTCTGCAATAGCCAGGCCGCTGAGGCAGTCACGGCCAAAGACTTCATCACCACTACCCACAATCCCTGAGCACATTATGATATAGAGACATTAGGGATTCAGTATTAGTGTTGTGCCAAAAAAATCTCCATTTTCCCCTGGCCATTCTCATTCAATTTGCGAGAAAGGAAATTGCTTTTGAAAAGTAATACAAAGGAGAAGGAAATTTCAGTGAAATTCTCGTGGGCTGAGCTCGGGGTTCTTGTGCTTACCTTACTTATGAGGTGACCGGGCAGTGTTTACAAGTGTCTTGTCTTTCATTATACAATCATCTCTGTGGCAGCCGGTAACCTCCTAGGCTTCTCACACTTCAATTAGGTTTTTATGGTGGCTGCCTTCCCTCTCTTCCCCCACGACGAATGACTCTAGGCAAGGGACATTGTGGAGGATGTAAAATCAGAGCCAAGCCACCAACACAGTTGCTATTGTTGTCAACCATCCCCCCCCCCACACACAAAAAGCCTTAGGAAAGGAGAAATAAGTAGGGCTATGACTCCTGTCAACAGTGAGACCTACATGTGAGAATTTATTAGAGAATTTCTCCCCTGGAGAAATTCAGTGAAATTGTCCCTCCAATTTCTCGGGTGGAGAATTTTGAGGAGCCATTTCTGCACACCTCTATTTAATACAAGCTACTCTCAAGTTTCCCATACTGGCTTTCACAAACACCTCTTCTAATAGGCGATGGTGTCCCAGTTTGTAAGCTAAACGTACTCAGGCAGGATCTACACTGCTGCTTTAAAATGGTTTATAACAGTAGTTACAACTGCTCGGGTCCAGGACACACTCCATATACAGTTTTCAAACCGTTTTCAAAGTGTCATATCCTGCTTGGTGTAGATCTGCCCTAAGAGAGTATTGAAAATGCATTGTCTATGTCAAATACTCTAGCCCTGGATGCACAACATTTCTGGCTCAAGGGCCAAATCCAGCTTTACCCGGGACGGGACTCTGGGAGCCACATGTATATGCATGTACACTCATTGGGGTGGAGGGAAGACACATGCACATAACTGCTTCAGGATTGCTGGGAAAGGGAGTCTGCAGCATTAGCAGAGAGATGTGCGAGAGGTTCAGAGAGAAGCAAGGGATACGATGTGCCACCATGATGCTCCACAGGAGCATCTAGAGCCAGCCAGAAATGGCTTAGCATGCTGCATGTTTTGCACTCCTGCTCTAACCAATGAAAAGATCATTTTAGCTTATACTAAGTCCCTCAGAAGACTCCGTTCTCCCCTCCCCTTGCTGGCCTGTTTGCTTGGAACTGCCTCCTAGTACACCTTCATGATGCCACCTCACAACCTCCCCTCCAACCTACCTTTTCCATGAAGACTTCTACCTGGTTACAGACTGCTAATTCCATACCACGATGTAAGTCATGGTTAACTACATGCTACGTTAAAATGTGTACAGTTGACTTTAATTCTGCATCATGCTCTGCACTCAAACACACAGGTTCTCTCTAAGGAACCCAGTGCAGATCGGAATCATTCTATAAATTGCGTGTACTATTGGCTTCAACATGCAATACCATGCTCATACAGTTGCTGCTTCCTCACCTATCCAAAATACTGCTATCAACCTTACTGCCTGACTGTGACATTTATCTGCCATGACAAACATGTGGCTTTCACATTGGGAGCAATAAATCACAGGCATCACTTTGCCACTTTTATAGGCAAAGCCGTACATGGAATCTTCAGGCGCATCAGATCACGTCTTATGTCTTGTCCAAGGTTGGAGATAGAGTTTATTGGGAGAACAAATTGAACAGTTCCTGTGGCAGGTAATTAACCTACTTGTTCTTTCAGAGTTTCTCCATCTTGGAAATTCTATATTCAGCTGGAATTCTCTATATTTCTGAAGGGGAAAGTAACATACTAACATAAAGACACACACACACACACACACACACACACACAGAGAGAGAGAGAGAGAGAGAGAGAGAGAGAGAGAGAGAGAGACTTTGTCTTTAAGTTGGGGGGGTGTGAGGGAGAGAATTCTCAAGCTGTCTGTCCTCTCTAATATATTTCTCCCATATGTTACCTTCCCATAGGGCTAAATATTTGGATTTCTTGTGTACTTTGAAAGCAAACTTGCCAAATGCAAGAACAGCTCCAAAACAAATAAGTGGTTTATAGGAGCATTGTCAACAGGCAGGTCAGATTGTATTAGCCTTGTTGACCTGACTCTGGTGTCAGTGGAGCAGTTATTTTCGCTTAGAACAGCCAAGTCTCTGACTCATCAGAAAAGGCCAAGTGCGGAAAAAAGAATGGATAGAAGTTGCTGGTAGCATTAGGAATGGTTTCTTCATTTCATTTTAAGGGAAGGAGCGCTTTCCCCACCTATTCCATTTGTCTTCCCTTTACACAGAGCTTCCTAGAAGGTTTTTGTTTTGCATTCTTGCTAGGTGATGGTTCTGGCAATACATCTGAATAGGCTGACCATATGAAAAGGAGGACAGGGCTCATGTAACTTTAACAGTTGTAGAGAAAAGGGAATTTCAGCCAGTGTTATTTGTATGCAATTAGTTCCTGGTGAAATTCCCTCTTCATCACAACAGTTAAAGTTGCAGGCACTATACTAGAGTGACCATATACAAAAGAAGGCAGGGCCCCTGCAACTTTAACAGTTGTGATGAAGAGGGAATTTCACCAGGAACTAACTGCATACAAATGACATCGGCTGAAATTCCCTTTTCTCTACAACTGTTAAAGTTATATGAGCCCTGTCTTCCTTTTCATATGGTCAGCTTACATCTGAAGACAACATCTGTGAATATGCAGCTCATACAAGCCCTGTGTTTGTGTGAACAGTGCAATATGCATGATTGTGGCTCCTCTTTCATGAAAAGAAGAATCAACCATGTTGACTGCACTGGCCTACTGCAACTGTCTCTAGGCTGAACTCTTTTCACAAGGTAACAGCGTCATGGGTGTTCTTTCACACCATGTTCTGGCACCCAATTGTCAATGTATGCATTAGCTAAAGCACTGCATTTCTCTAGATCATGAAAACCAATGTTTCAAACTCCCTGCAAGAAACAAATGCCACAATCCTAAAAATAGTTGCATCAGTGGACAGCTGTACAATATTTGCATAGTATCATGTCTTTGATATTGCAGTAGTGCGGCACATGTTGAACAGATCAAGCAATAATTTCTCCTGGACTCACTGCGAATTATTTCCTGTGTCAGCCTCCTCCAACATGGTGCCCTCCCGATATTTTGGACTTCAGTTCCCATCAGCCCCAGCCAGTATGGCCAATTGTCAGGAATTCTGGGAGTTGGAGTCCAAAAACATTGGAAGGGCACCAGGATGGGGGAACCTAGCATAGGAAGGGGGAAGCTAGCATAGGAAGTGGTCCTCAGTGACTCCAGGATAAATTATTGCTGGATGCCTATGCTATGCATAGGCTTCTAAGCACTATTTCCTGGTCCTTTGGAATCAAATGGGGATAATGGCTATAGTCCTATTAGGGTGGCCACTTAGTCATTTCCCCCCAAAAAGAGGACAGGTTTGCATGTACACATTTATTGGGAAAGATTCAAATTTAGAAAGAATTGCTAGAATTTAAATAGAAATGCAATACATGTTGCCATAGTAGGTAAGACCAGGTGAGCTGGTCTTGTACAGGTGAGCATTGTGCCTGTCCAGTTTGCTGTCCATGTGCTGTGGATAGGCAACTTTGAAGCCTCTGCAGCTCTCCGTTCTTATGGATATTTAAAGTGGTCTTGGACTGGGCAACCCTTCAAATAGAGGATGTCTTTAAATATAGGGCATGTTCAAAATAGAGGACTCTCTGTAGACATCCCTTCAATTAGAGGACTGTCCTCTGTAAAATAGGACACCTGGGCACCCGAAATTCTATACACACTTGATTGGGAGCAAGCTCCATTGAACTTAGAGGAATTTCTTCCCAAGAAACCCCATATAGAATTGGACGGTCGGTCATAAACATATTTAGGACTGATGCCAAACACTTGTTATTTCCCATGACTATTGAGAGTGAAGGAAAGGCTACATTACCTAGAAAACCATTTTGTAATGAAATTTTCCCAGGAAAGGAAAGTTCTGAAATGTCAGCTGAAAGTAATAAAAAATAGGGTCAAATGAACAAGTATTTTGCATGCTGCCACGGAAACTTGTATCTTGGCTTTTAAGCAAGAATATAAAAATCCGAGACCCAATGTCTTCATACAGGTTACTGCAAGGCAAAGGTCAAATGAGGTCGTACCCTTTCCTCCTCTTCTCTCATGCCTGGTAGCATGCAATTTGGAGCAAACCTTTTCTGCAGCTAATTCAGTCTGATTCCTGTGAGGTTGTAGGCTGCTGCCGTACATGGTGGGTAAACAGCAGCGAGGCCTCTCTATTTATGGCTTTAGTATCAGTCGTTTTGTGGATATACTGTACACACCAGGTGAAAAGCTACTCGTGTCAGATGATCACACAAAAGAACCCGTTTTATAAGGGTAAAGTCCATTTTGTGAAATGTGAAATGCCTGCTGGTAAGCTGAATGGCTTCATTTTGGTGCGTTTCTGAAAGTAAAGAGACGAATGCGGGGTGCGGGGGAGGGTAGCTATTATCCGGGGAACCGGGGAGGACCCTGGAAACTTATCAACGCTTGCTCAGTGAGATGGATAGTAATGGCAGGCAATGGTGCGGCTAGGGAATTTTAGACCCTGGACTTAAATGGTCTTATATTTTCTTCTCTGTAAAGAGAACCCAGAAACAAGGTTCGCATGTAAACAGAACTTCATTTTATTTCCAAAATCCTTATTTTCTCGCTCTCTTTTTTCCTCCCTTCCTCTCTTTCCCTCTAGGGACAAACCTCTTCACAACTCAAAAGAAGGAAGTGCATGCAACTATTAGAACACAACAGCCCCCTTTAGGCGTCCATGGGTATTTCAGTTGTAAAGCGCAGGACTAATGTTTCTATTCTCTTTTCTCTCCCCTCCCCAATACACATATTCCATGCTTTACAACTGCTTCTGCATTCCTGATACGTTGGAGCAAAACAAACAAACAAACAAACAAACAACAAAACACCCTGTAGGCCAAATGCTATATCAGAGAAGCTCGGGGGGGGGGGGATGCATTCCAGTGGTGGGTGGGGCCAAAATTATATATAAAAAGTATGCAAGCATATGGTGGCGTGAAGCTCTTCCAGCCACAAGCCTTAGGAGAGGCATTTCAATCATTTACAATGGGGAAAATAAAACTGCACAAAACCAGGGAAACCACCAAACAATCGGTGGCTGGAGAAAGGGGGTGGAGCCAGGGAAGGAGGCGTGGTCACCTGGAGGACTCCAAAGGGGCTGGACTGAGACTGCAAGAGGGCTAAATTTGGATCTTAGGCCTGAGATTCTTCACCCCTGCTGTAGCCCAACTCTGATTTTTGTTAAATCAAAAACTACTTCAAGCATGTGCAGTTTTGCATTTTAATTTCACTTAAATCATGACAGCTAAAAAACATACTATCACGTTGGAAGGATAAATGCTCACCTCCCATAATGCAATGGAGTGAGGACTTAATAACTTTATCAACATTTGAATGGGTGATATACAGGCACAACTGGATAAATACATGGTTATATATGTGGTCTGATTTTTTTGAAACCTACCCATAATTATCCCCCCCTTTTTTAGGTACACTTGATGAAAAATGTTGACATTCCAGTATATATAATGTGTTTTTTCCCTCCCCCCCCCACAGATTATTTCTTGTTGCTATTGTTCTGTTTCTTTGATATTCACAATAAAAAAGGGGGGGGGGAATCATGGCATCTTCATAATAACTACAGGAATAAAATGGAATTTGCTTCTGCTGACCTGATGCTGCACTAGGTTGTTGGAATAACATTATATATATATATATATATATATATATATATATATAGGCAATCTATTTTAAAAGTTTAAAAGAGGAGCGTCTGCGGCCATGTACATGCCTGGTTGTCCTCCTACTTTTAAAGATGAGAAGAAAGGATGCTGCGGTGACCAGCATCAGCCTAGGTGGGGACCCACATCCACATGCTGGTCCAGGCACAGGTGCCACCCCTCTCTGGCATCAGGGTGTTCCCTTGGTGGCTTTGGACTTTGGCCCCCAAATCCAGCCTTAGCTGCACCACTGATGGCAGGCAACTATGGCCTCATCTACACCAAGCAGGATATTGCACTATGAAAACGGTATATAAAAGGCAGGAGCCACACCAAGCAGGATATAGTGGTATGAAAGCGGTATATGGTATGTGTCAATGGGCCCCAACAGTTGTCAGTGCACTTCCATACCGCTATAAAGCAATAGTGTAGCTCCTGCCTTTATATACCAATTTCATACCACTTTCATAGTGTAATATCCTGCTTGGCGTAGATGAGGCCTATTTCTGAAAGATACCAGTTGACAGCCATCAACCTCTGTGGGGGATTCTTGGGAGTGTTCTACACCCTTTCTTTGTTCACACATAGCAGCAGGCCTGGCGAGTGCCCTTTCAAATGTGGTGCATATCCTACATGCCTTAGAATCCTTGGTGTCCATGAATCGATGTGCCCAAAGGATTCCCTTAAGGTAGAAAGTTTGAAAGCCAGTAGTGGTCATTGTCTCAGTCACCTTGCCTCAATTCTTATGTCATCTAAGTAGCATAGCATATGCTCCCATTTGGTCTGGTCCCATGTCACTGTGATTATTATTAATATTATTATTATTAATTACATTTATATACTGACACATAGCCAAAGCTCTCTGGGCGGTTTACAAAAATTAAAAGATTGAACATTAAAAAGTCAATATACAAAATTTAAAGCCATAAAACATAAAACAGCTGATATTTAAAACATTTTAAACTTTTTAAGCCTGGCCACAAAATCAGTTAAAACCTCAACTTAAGCTGTTAAAATGCCTGGCAGAAAAAAAAGTTTTGACCTGGTGCCAAAAAGATAACAGTGTTGGCGCCAGGTGGGCCTCATGGGGGAGATCATTCCATAACTGGGGGAGCACCACAGAGAAGGCACTCTCCCTTGTTGGCGTCCTCCGAGCTTCCTTTGGAGGAGGACCTTTGATGTTGAGCGTAGTGTACGCGTAGGTTCATGTCGGGAAAGGTATTCCATCAGGTATTGTGGTCCCAAACTGTGTAAGGCTTTATAGGTTAAAATCAGCACCTTGAATCGGGCTCGGAAACATACAGGCAGCCAATGCAAGCGGGCCAGAATCGGTCTTATATGTTCGAACCTTCTGGTCCATGTTACCAATCTGGCCACTGCATTTTGCACAAGCTGCAGCTTCTGAGCCGTCTTCAAAGGCAGTCCCATGTAGAGCACATTGCAGTAATCTAACTTGGAGGTTACCAGAGCATAGACAACTGAAGCCATATTATCCCTGTCCAGATAGGGGCATAGCTAGGCCACCAGCTGAAGTTGGTAGAAGGCACTCCGTGCCACCGAGGCCACCTGAGCCTCAAGTGACAGAGATGATTCTAAGAGAACCTCCAAGCTACGGAACTGCTCCATCCAGAACAGGTTGAACACCCTCCATCCGGTCAGAGGAACCTCCCACTAACAGCATCTCAGTCTTGTCTGGATTGAGTTTCAGTTTATTAGCTCTCATCCAGTCCATTGTCACAGCTAAGCATTGGTTCAACACATCCACAGCCTCACCTTATGAAGATGAAAGGAGAAGTAGAGTTGCTTGATGACAACGCACTCCAAAACTCCGGATGACTGCCCCCAACGGTTTCATGTAGACGTTGAACAGCATGGGGGACAATACTGACCCCTGCAGAACCCTATACTGGAGAATCCATGGGGCTGAGCAATGTCCCCCAAACACCACTTCTGGAGCTGACTTGTCAAGTAGGAGCAGAACCACTGCAATGCAGTGCCTCCAACTCAGCCAGTCATGCCAGAAGGATACCATGGTCGATGGTATCGAAAGCCGCTGAGAGATCAAGGAGAATCAACAGAGTCACACTCCCCCTGTCCTTCTCTCGACATAGATCATTATACAGGGCAACCAAGGCTCATCCAAGAGTGCCTGGAGCTGGCCAGCAACCACCCGCTCAAGGACCTTGCCTAGGAATGGAACATTCTAAATGGAGGAACCATGAAAACAGGACACAATTGACAGATATCACAGCTCTTCTTGAGGCATATGTCTCTGAATACTAGTTGCTAGGACGCATGAGCTGGAGGGAGGGGGAGATATTCTGCTCATGTCCTGCTGCTGTAGGTTTCTCGTAAGCACCAGGCTGGTGACTGTGGGAATAGAATGCTTGACTAGATAGGCCTTTCGTCTCTGATTCAACATAGCAATAATCATACTCTTATACATTGGCCTAAATGGTCTATCTAATCTATCTATATTCTGTGCTGTCTGGACCATCTCATGTTGTGAAATTTGGAAACTGGGCGTACCTCAGAAAGGAGATATTTCTTAGTGCTGAAGTGATGTACCACAGTTATTGATCTGGCCCTACCCTTAATATATTGCCCTTACTGGTGCAGCTTGTCTATTTGGATTTGTGGTGGTCCAAGGAGTCGGTACAGTCCCTATCTCAACCTAAATATTGCATTTGTTGGAAAGGAAACTCCTGTGCTAGACCTAATTCTCACAAACAACAGGTGAGGGGGCAAACCTGACTCTTCAGTACACCATTTCAGGTTGCAGATGTAGGCTCACTCAGGCCAGATCTACACCAAGCAGGATATAGCACTATGAAAGTGGTATGAAAGCGGTATATGGTATGTGTCTATGGGCCGCAACAGTTGTCAGTGCACTTCAATACTACTATAAAGCAGTATTGTGGCTCCTGCCTCTTATAGACCACTTTCATACCACTTTCGTAGTGCTATATCCCGCTTGGTGTAGATTAGGCCTCAGTTGAATTCACCTCCTTAGAAAAAGGTTCATTGAACACAGACAACTGGCACAATCTATCTCATTTAGGCTAAAGTCCTATAGACCTTCATAGGACTGCAGCCTGAATGCTCAAGACATGATTGAATGATCCATCTAAAACAGCAACAAATCCCTGCATATAGGAGATTAGCAAATCAAGGAGAAGGTTGAGATAGTACCATATTGCAGAAGCCAGTTCTCTATAGCAAAGGAATTCATTCAGTTCACATTGTAATGCAAGCATGCCTCATTTCACACTTTTGTGTAGACTGAATTCCTTTGAAATTCACACTTTTCCAAATTTTGCAATAGAATTTTTCAATCCCCCCATCCCAAAATGCATACAAAATGGCCTATGAGAAAAAAATATATGTTCAAATATGCATTATGTTAGGAAAACTGCTTACCAAAAAAGCTGTATAAGGTCCCCTCTACAAGGATTCGCTTTTGCGCCTGGTTAGGCGATTATGCGCATAATCGCTGAAGCGCATTTACGCCTAATACCTCTGCACGAGAGGCGGCAAGAGGCGGCGAAGCGCATTAAGGGATGACCAAAATGCGGTTTACAAGTAGTTAATGCACGTAAGCGCTTGTTCACATAGGCAAAATGCCCTTTAACGGCCGGAGCAAAATAAAACTCGCTGTTTAACGCGCATTCGATAATGCGCATAATCGGACAGATAACGCGCCTCTACGCCCGATTTGCACTCCGTTCTTGTAGAGGTAATTTTTTTAAAGCGCCTTGAAAGAGCATTAAACCTCTCTTGTAGAGGCAGCCTAAGGCAAAAATGCATATATTGGGAAGAATGTGCACAAAAATGTTTATGAATTTTCATGGAAATTTTAATTTTTTTTTTCAAAATTCAGGAAGATTGGAAGAATTCTCAAAATTCAAGATGAACTGAATGCAAGATTGGAAAAATGAGAAACTGAGAAAAACCAAAATGGACAGATTCATCCATACCTATTTAGAAATTGGCATGGCCATTGCCTAAGCTCGGGGAGCGGGGGAAACCATCCTTTCTAATGGCCTGTCTTTCCCAGGTATATATATAGAAGGACAGTGTCTTCTAGAGAAGATGGAATGAAAAATACACCATCATGTACAAACGTATGCTTTTATTCTTTAATGGATTTTAAAACTGCCTTTCAGGATAAATTGTCCTCCCAAGGTAATTGCAAATGTTTGAATTTGTAATGTTCAAATAAAGACCAAGCCCTTCGCTGACAATGCTTTGTTCTGTGCCAAGTGCTATGCAAGAGAGAAATGGATAGGGACACCAGTATAGCTAATAAGTGATGAAGAGGTATAGTCATTGACTGGGCTTGCTTTGGAATGCCAAGAGGCTTGATTTTGTTCCAGCTTTTACCATTTGCTGTGTGCCAGACTTCCACAACCTGGTGCCCTCCATATGTCTTGGACTACAACTCCCAGCATTCCAGTTCATTGCCAATACTGGCTAGGACTGATCGTTGTTGGGGCCCAAGTTCAATAAACTTGGAGGAAGGCTGCTATATACTCTTAAAGCTTGTTTTTTTATAGCACAACTATGAACTCTCTCTAAAGGGTGCAGTTAGGACTTACTCAATTACCTTCCACTAGTATATCAGGATCTGGGATTTCACTTCAGTGGCAATTATGATGATTGCTGGTCCCAGCCCCATCTGAAGCCTAACATGTAGAGTAGGCTCTTTAAAGACAATTTCCCCCGCTTGTCAGCGTGCCATGCTTATTTGCTTATGAAGGTTGGCTCTAAGCAACAGGAGTAATTAAAATATTAAAGTGCCAGAGATGGTTTGCAAGCTCTTGAGTCATCACAACAGTGGGCTTTATTTAACCTCACTTAGCCAGGCATGCAGAATCACGCAAGCAAGCTGCCTGAGAAAAGGCGCGTACTAAAAATTCCAGCCAAGGGAAGAGGACCAATTACAAGATCTAATATCAGCTAGAAATAACCTGCTGCAACATCTCACTAGTACTGTTGAACTCTCTCTGTCTCTCTCTGTCTCTCTCTCTCTGTCTCTCTGTCTCTCTCTCTCTCTCTCTCTCACACACACACACACACATTTTTGAGTGCATGAATCAGATCGCAAGTTCATAAATGTGCAGATTTCTCATTGTAAGTTACAAATTGGGGTCAGATCTATGTCCGCTTCAAGAGGTGCAAACTGGGTAAGCTTGTATAACTTTACAAGACCAACAAATTTCTTCCATATCCCTACTTTGATCTTCATCTGCAAAGTGTATGAACGCTTAAGAATGTCTAACTGCTACATACTTTCATCTCTTTCTCCCTTTCTTTTCTCCTGCCTGTTCCTCTCTTGTATTTTTATTGTGTTTCCAACTGGTCATTTTAGATGTCAAGCCCTTTGGGGACAGGGATCTTCTATTTGTTGCTTATGCTACTCTGCAGGAGCCCTGCCCTTGTTTGCATCTGGTCACTCTAGTATAGCTCCTGCAGCTGTAACTGTTGTGATGAAGAGGGAATTTCACCAGGTGCTGCATACATACAAATGACACCTGCTGAAATTCCCTCTTCTATACAACTATTAAGGCTACAGGAGTCCTGCCCTCCATTCCATATGGTCACCCTATAAATGATCATCTTTTCCCAGCCCTGCTCCTGGGCCTTCATATTAGATACAGGAGTCCTGTCCTCCTTTCCATATAGTCACCTTATGATAACCCTTGTGTCAAACTGCATCTTTCAAAGCTGGCCTCCCAGCTCCACAGTCCTTCTGTGTATTCTAGTGTATTCTAGTGTAATCAAAGTGTGGTACAGACAGTGGGAATTTGTGGCACTTCTGGTCTGGAGCATGAGGGACTGTGTGCCCCGGCATAGAGTAGGGGTGTCAAACCAGTTTGAGCCCAAGGGCTATTTTGAAGAAGCTCTTGGGGGAGGGGTGTGTATATTTCAGTAGTGGGCATGGCCAAAGGCAAAAGGGGTGGGGCCAAAATACCAACATATTTTATCTTAAAGCACTTTTTGCCAGTATCTCAGCCTTAGGAGAGGCATTTCAACTTTTATAAAATTGCGGGGGGGGGGGGATTGCACAAAATCTAGGAAGCCACCAAGGAGAAAGTGGCTGGGGACTGGGGAAGGGTGTGGCTCTATGGGTTACCCCCAAAGATTGGATTGGGAACCCAGATGGGACAGATTGGGGACCCGACCTGAGGGTCATGCCCCTGGAATAGAGACAAGCATCCATTCCTGCTTTCTTCTCCCGTGATAAGATGCTGATTGCTTATTGGTCCCTGCCTAGTGGGAAGTACACCTGGTCCCGGGTGCTGCTGTATCTGTGCTTTGCTGCACACTGGAGTGGCCCCGTATCTCATGCTTTGGTTCTGACACCGGGCCAACTTGGCAAACGTCGGACACTGCTGACTTACATAACGTATGATTTCAAGGTGCTCTTTGCACATATGTGTGCCTGGGAGAACTTGAGGAAACCTCAATAGGTTACAGCAGTATGGAAGCCAAGAAAAGAAAGTTGCTTCTCGTTGGGCAGCTGACAGTTTTTTGGCGACTGACCAGTTGCCTGTAACGTTTTGGCTGTAGGGAATGCACCCGTCTCCACACCCACACCCCACCCTGGTGTCACCTCGGTCACGGGGGAATTGCCTTTCGCCAAGACACAAACAGAACAAGGATTGGCTGAGTATTAATAAAGCATTAGCTACAGTAGACCAGATTACTTTGACATGGCATTGAAATAAGTAAACCCAGTGTGACCTTTGTGTTCTGAGGCATGGTACAAAGGCCACATTTAGTCTATCTTAGGAGGATATTTGCTGTTCCCTCTGTGGATAAAGGTAGCTCTGCCATTTGGCACTCTTCCTACAGCATGTTCTGTGCACTGCTTGACATGCATATTTCTTGCATCTGAAACACGCCCCCCCCCTCACAGCAGTGACACTGGAACTGTGTCGCTCGCACTGACGAAGTCTTGTCATAGGTTTGAGGCACCGGTTTTGAGGCAAGAGGGCAGTCGGGGAGGAATTGTGAGGAAGGCCCAGAAGGAGCATTTTCACATGAGACAAATAAAAGATTATTTGAATTTCTTCTGCTATGTGCAATTGTTCTTGAAGTGGGAGAGAATGCAAAAGAAGGTGCAAGTATATATTATGGTGGATAGTCCTCTATTTGAAGAGGTGCCCAGTCCAAGCCTGGTTTAAAGTCAAAACAACTGTAAGGAGAGCAGGGGTCTTGAAGTAGCCCATCAACAGCACCTGGACAGCAGGTACCTATTTAGTCGACTTCACTATGGTGAGATGCATTGTATAAATTTGCTCTATTTTTCCTTAACATGGTTCCTTGAAGTGAAACTGGATCAGAAGCTGATTGTAACGTCATCTGATAAATTTCAATATTCCACCAATCTATATTGGACTAAGGCTGTAGTCCCTTACACACTTACCTGGGAATGAGGCCTGTTCAGTTCAATAGCACTTACTTCTCAGTTGACATGCATGGGGCTGCAAAAAATAAAATTCTTACTATTACAGAAAACAAGGGCAAATATATTTCTCTCCCCCTGCCCAATCCTAATCATCCTTTCTGTTGCATTGTTTGCTCTGCTCATTTACCAGACTACTGATGTGGGATTAGGGCTAGTGCCATAGTAGAAGGGGGAAATATAGCTCATATAAACTATTATTTTCTTCCTAAATTTCACAACCTGGTGTGCCTAAATATGTGGTAATGCAATTCTGTGCATCATTATTCAGAAGTAAGTCAAGCAGGTATGTTTTTAAGATTGCAGCCTGAATCTTGTAGTCATCACACTCCCATGACCTAGAGAAATTAATTTTATGAGGTGCTTAATCAATTTAATAAATAAAATATTCAAAAGTAAATTTGTATGGTACTATTCAGCATACCAGTAGCTTTAAAGTACACACAACCAGTTCTCCACATTGTTAGCTGCAGTGCTGGTTCAAGGATATGGGGAACCCTTGGGGACATCACTCTCACTCCCCCTAACTTGGAAGTGGTTGGGACATTCAAACTGTGATGGTGGGTCGTGGACCAGGAACACAAACCCTCCTCATCACAGCATCCTGACCCCCTCATTTACAAAGGAAGAGGCTCCTAAGTTAAGGAGAGGATTGTGTTCAGGGAGAGGACTCGGTTACAGAAAGGCATCATGTGGCTTCTATCTCCTCTGGACCCAATTCTCTAGGAAAACCTCCGGGGCCTCACCCCTGCATCCAAAGGAGGTCACATTGTCTTCCTCAGACTTGGAGGACTCCAGTGATGGAAGCACCAGCATTTCACAGCCACCCTTGTGTTGTCGCAGCCTGAAGCTGTTAAACCAGACCAAGCCCCTTTAAGACAAAAGGCCATAGTCAGTGTGTAGATGGGGCTAATCAAATTAAGGAAGCCAAACCCCCACTTAAAGCCCAGTCACAATCTGCTGCTTTTTGGAGCAACATACAGATAATGGTGTCTGGCTTCCAGCCCAAGTACCACTTGGAGCTCTCCGTGGTGCTGTCATATTCCTGTTTCTGTCTTCCTGGGCAGGATCTACACTGCTGTTGTAAAGCGCTTTAAAGCACTTTATAACAGTAGTGACAACTGTTTTGTAATGTGTCCTGGGCCCTAACAGTTGTCGGTACTGTTATAAACTGCTCTAAAGTGCTTTACAACAGTAGTGACAACTGTTGGGTCCCGGACACACTCCAAAACAGTTGTCACTACTGTTATAAAGTGCTTTAAAGTACTTTAAAATAGCAGTGTAGATCCACACCTGGAAACCTGACTTGCCAAAAAACCTGGTAAAAATCTGCTCCATAGTGGAACCCTCTAACCACCAGCCCTCACCAGTGCTCAACATTCCTAAGCCCTTACCTTGATAGAGGCAGGACAGGCTGCAACTGCCGATCTTGGATACCCTTTGCAATGTAGAAATGGTTTTGGGTCCCTGGCAAATGCCACATCCTGGACCTAGTCCTGATTAGATGATTAAGTTTTAAAATGGCTACCACATGATCAGTGCTCAGCTCTGTCCACCATCAGTCAGTCACTTTCACAGAACACTCACTTTGTCAAGCACACATAACCACATTTCATTTTAGGGAGAGTTCTTCCTGGGTAGCTAGTTGAATGAGTCAGACTATGCTGCAGTTCTATTTTACTAGTTAATTATTATTACACAATAAATAGCTTTAGCTATTTCTAGAAGGTGAAGAAATCCGTTTCCAGCTGGGTGAACCAGTTGAGTAAGTACATGCTCTTACAGCATCTCAGATTAATCCATCATCCCAGAGGATACTGCCAAGTTACTTCCAGAAATCTCGGCATACTTTTCACTCACTTGGTTCCTTACTAAAACCAATAATAATAAAGGATTACTCTTCTTAATGAAAGATAAAGTTGCCATCAACAGCAGCCGGCCAGCCCTGTTTCCATGCCTGTAACAGCAGGTTGATGCAGAGAAATTACCTTTGAACAGAGATAAAATGGTGAGAAAAGTTTTACTGGTGAACTAATGGTCATATTAGTTGGTCATACATATCATGGGTATAATGCTACATGTGATAGCAATCCAAGAGTATTAGATTGGTTCCTGAGTAGGTATTATTTATAATAGTTAGTACTGAGAAGTCTCTATCTTTATTGAATACAAACTCTTACATATTCTATCACAAGCCCCCCCCCCCCCCAACCTAGTAGCAAATAATCATCCTCCCTTTCTCTGTGTTAAACTGTAAAGGTAGAAGATGACCTCTGTTCTCAAAAGTAAACTTATAGTTCAATGGTGTCACCGCAGGTAGTGCTGATTTGTACACATGAAAATGACTTCATGCAAACCTGGGAAGAGTAACATTAATGCTCACCTTCTCTGACATCCCACAGTTTAGGTCGAGGACAAAAGCCACAGGCATCCACATCTGGCATCTGATGCTGTAAAATTGTGGGCTCATCTACACCTATGGGGCTTCTGGGAGGGAAGGGGGAGTATCCTGGGTTTACCTGCTTCTGGGATCATCCTCCTGCATGCACATGCCTGTACATCATCCTGGAAGTGACGAGGCACATTGCAGGCACCATTTCCCCCTGTTGAAAATGGAGACAGGAGCACAATTGAGCTCCACTGCAAGTAAGTTTTTTTTAAAAAAAACATCCTTTAAACCACTTCCCCTCATTGGGCATGGACTGCCCCCACGCAGCTCTGTGCCTGTTTCCAGAGCCCTGCTACTCGCGGGGAAGAAGGGATGACCCATGATCGCTCGCCACACCGGGGGTGTCCGGAGCCACAGGAAAAACTGGGAAATCTGCAGTCCCAGTTATCCTGGGGAAAGTCTCTGGTTGTCCCTGCTTGACCCTGGGATCTCCTGTGCATCATTGGGACACACAGGGACGACCTAGAGACGACCCCGGGAGATATGCATGGTGTGAATACGCCCGACATCAAGGCTTAAAATTTAACACATGGCAACTGCAGCCATAGGAGTGAATATAGCACTGAGCTTATGAGACTGAGCTGTGAAGCAGGAAGTCTCATCTCATTCACCAAATCCCTAGGTGTCCTTAAGGCTGATCTTCATGCTGCATGTAAAGGTGTACAAGGAATATTACTCAGAGAAGGGTGGTTCCAGAAAAAGAAAAGAAAGTTATAGTAAGTGGGAGAAAGGGTTAGGTATTCCCTCCCTGCACTATGTTTCTGTTTCATATCCTGAAGCTGATTTCCCCTCCTCTTCCTTAGAAGGGCTAGCTTGGTGCTATAACACAGGACTGTGCAGAAAGCCAATTTTTAGATGTTTGGGACTTCAGCTCCCAGAAGCCCCTGCCAACATGGTGAATAGTCAGGAATGCTGGTAGTTGAAGTCCAAAACACCTGGGATCTCCTTTCTGCCCACCCCTGCTATAACACACATGTCAGATCCTCAAGAAATCCACCATCTCTAAGTTGCAGCCTCCCATCTGCAATATGGACTGGTTGTGATTGTTGTGTTAATAGCATCATAATCGACAAGGGATTTTGTAAGTAAGCACTGAGATGATGTATATTTGGGTGGGCAAGTTGTGGATGTCCAGATGTGTTGGCTTACAACTCCCATCAGCTTCGCCAGCATTAGGCTGACCATATGAAAAGGAGGACAGGGCTCATGTAACTTTAACAGTTGTAGAGAAAAGGGAATTTCAGCCAGTGTCATTTGTATGCAATTAGTTCCTGGTGAAATTCCCTCTTCATCACAAGAGTTAAAGTTGCAGGGGCCCTGCCTTCTTTTGTATATGGTCACTCTAGTATAGTGCCTGCAACTTTAACTGTTGTGATGAAGAGGGAATTTCACCAGGAACTAATTGCATACAAATGACACTGGCTGAAATTCCCTTTTCTCTACAACTGTTATAGTTACACGAGCCCTGTACTCCTTTTCATATGGTCAGCCTAGCCAGCATAGCCAATGGTGAGGACTGAATGGATCTGTAGGCCAAAACATCGGGAGTGCCACAAGTAGCCAACTCCTTTGGACTCTCCCCATTTTGGTATTTTTCTGATCTCTCTCTCTCTCTCTCTCCTTCTCGGGCCACATTTTGGATAATTCCCAATATGAGTAGAAGGGTCAATGCAAGTGCCATATTTTGGGGGAGGGAGGGGCTTACAATGTCAGGGGGAAATTCTTACTCTTTTCTCTCTTTATTTGAAACTCTTAAAAGCTATCAGCTCTGCCAGCATCTTCAGGGGTTCAGCGCCACAGAAACGACGGTTGCCACCTTTATTTTTCAAAGGGCCTCCAGGAAGGAAATGGCGGAAGCAGTAGCCATAGCGCTTGTATAGGCCTGAAAGCCTGTGAGCTCAAAGGCTTATGGGTAGTAGCTTTGTCTGCTAGTAGCCTGCTAGTTTTGCTTTATTTGCTGCGTAAGCATCTGCCTAATAGCTGGGAATGATGGATCCAAGGACATCTCATGCAAGAGACACCTGGTCGTTATCTGTCCGGCCTAACAAGCCGGACAGAGTATAATGAGCTGTCATTCCAAAGCTGTTGTGTCAAGAGGCAGGGTCAAAGTTTCCCCATTGATCAGTTAGTTCCCAAGAAGGTATGCTTGCTTATGTCAGTAAAATATCTGATTCACCATAATATTCTATGGTCAGAACATGCGCTTTGTTATGACTTTCACCTCTGCCAAGTTCAGAGCACTATAACGGTCGCTTCTGTACCCGGTGGGGTGGGGTTCCAGGCTGGTTGTTTGGTTTTGTGCTGAAGCCCTTGCAGCTCGGTTCCACACCTATTGGGTAATACCTGTGTGCTGTTATTTACTCTATAAATCTCCTCATAAGTAAACCTTTGAGTCTCTCTGAGCATGCTGTTTCCCTGGTGATTTAAAAGAACAGCGGCAGGGGGCCTACGGTACCGACCCCCAGTATGCAACAGCATTGCTGCTGCTACCACTGTAGTGTGGTGGCTTTAAAAGCTGACCTCGCAAGGGAAGAAGCCACTATACTACTGTGGTAAGTTCCTTCCCTTGAAACCTGAAACCATTTCAGTGACACCCCAACTGAAGGTGGCTGTTTCAGTCCACCTGTATATTTGAAAAAGGAATGAGAGGATGTGCCCTATACTATTCCTTTATCCTGTCTGTCCTGCATTCCACATCTTCTGAATTCACATTTAGCAAGGAGAATTTCTAAAATGTATTCCAGATGCAAAGCAGGTGCATTTTATCATGGCATTTGCACTCTTCTGTTCATTTGCTGTTGGCCTCCCCACCCCCCATTTTTTTCCTTTGCTGGGCTTCATCAACACACCCATATGCATCAGTAACATAAAGGAAAAACACACACACACATTGCAATCTGGATGAGATCAAATGTGGGATTGCATTAAGATTTATTTTATTGTGTTTTCTTGACACACAAGTAGGGTTGTGTCCAATGTTCCTCTAACTTAAATCCCATTCATTTCAATGGGTTTACTCTAAATAAGATGGGCATTGGATAGAACCCATAAACTGTGCAAATACCTTGATGCAGTCATATGTACAATCACACCTAGATTGCCTTTTTTGCAGTGTTTTACCACCACACACAGGCGCAGTATCGGGGGGGGGGGGACATGAATGACCTGAAAGCAGCACATTCACATCACTCTGAACAAAAACTGGAAATATTAACCACAGCAGTGGAGAATTCCTAGTGTTCTGGTATCACTTTAGAAGCAAGACCGCATAACTCGGAACTCGGAAATTTGGAGAAATGTGGATGAGGAGAATTTTGTAAACATCACTACTTTGAACTCTGTCTCTGTCTCTCTCTCTCTCTCTCTCTCCCTCCCTCCCTCTATCTTTCTATCTATGAAATTATTATTATGTGTAGAGCTGGCTGTCTCTGGTGATCACCCACACCATGTGGCAAATTTCACCATGCTTCCATAATCACAGATTTGTAATCTGTTGTGTAGGTGTGGTTCAATTTGTCACTCAGCATAGCCAGACCATTTCTTTTCAAAACACATTTCTAACTTTCTACGCTGTTGCCGTCACCATGGACTGAATTCATACACAGCCAGCACAGTGCAAAGAATCATCTGTTTCAGACTGGGTGTGCAATCGTGGACTCTGGAGATATATGTTGACACCTTGTAGTATTGCAGAAGTATCTCTGTTTGTGAAATGTATTGCAAACAAACACAGTGCAGTGATGCAGGATGAAAACTAGCTGAGTTCAGATTGGCCATGGTTAAACTTACTACTTTTGTCCTTCACCTCTTATGCATCAGGGTGAAAAAAGTTCATTATTCTTTGCATCCAAACCACATCATATTTTCTTCATTCTTCTGTAGAGAAAAATGGCATCACTCCTAGCCTCAGATTCCACCATTTCATGGTTCTCTGCCTGTTTCAGGTTACAGCATTTGTATTTGGGATTGTGCATTTTGTTATGGTGATAGTAAAGGGGGGGGGGAGAGAAGAGAGAGAGATGTTTTGTCTTGCTGCTGAATTGATCAATTTGTATAATGAGAATTGTCCCCTTTCCCCCAAATAAAGCATGGCTAAGATGGCCTTCATATGTTAGGGTGACCAGATAAAATCCAGGTCAGGGCTCATGTAACTTTAGCAGCTGTAGAGAAAAGGGAATTTCAGCCAGTTTCATTTGTATGCAATTAGTTCCTGGTGATATTCCCTCTTCATCACAACTGTTAAAGTTGCAGGAGCCCTGCCTTCTTTTGTATATGGTCACTCTAGTATAGTGACTGCACCTTTAACTGTTGTGATGAAGAGGGAATATCACCAGGAACTAATTGCATAGAAATGACACTGGCTGAAATTCCCTTTTCTCTACAACTGTTAAAGTTACATGAGCCCTGACCTGGATTTCATCTGGTCAGCCTAACATATGTTGATGTTGTTCACTTGAGATGAAAAGCTACGGAAGCCAATTGGCCATTCCCACTCCCCTTCCTAATCCTCTGAGGCAGGCTTGGTATATAAAAAGGAGGTGAGATAATCAAGCTAAACTCTCCTCTGGTGCCCTGCTAATTGATGTGAGGTGAGTGACAACCAGAGGGAGAGAGAGAGACTACTCAGTGGTGGCACAAGAAGTCTCAGTGGCATGGAAGGCTTAAGCTAAGTCTCAAGTTTGGGTTCAGGTTTGGGAGGCACAGCTCCCTAGCAGGAACTGGGGCCTCGGTAGAACCTGCCCAGGCCAGACATAGTGAGTGGGCCACCAGGAAGGCTTGAGTATTGACTTTTAGTGGCTGGATGAAAGACTCAATGGCATAGGAGGGTTAGAGTTAAGCATTAGGGTTGGGGTGGCATGGCTCCCCAGGCAGGAACTGGGGACTCAGTAGAGCCTAGCTGGACCAAGTAGACTGAGTGGGCCACCGGGATGTCTTCTCTACTGATTTTGAGTAGCTGGAGGGAAGTCTCAGTGACACAGGAAGGTTAGGGTTAAACCTAAGGTTAGGGTTAGGGAAACACGGCTCCCTGGGCAGGAACCAGAGACTCAGTAGAGCTTAAGCGGGACAGACAGACAGAGTGGGGCCCCAGCATGGCTTGCCTCCTGTCTTTGAGTGGCCTGACCTGGCAGTATTTGAGAACCAATGAAATGGGGTTTGTACGTGTGCATGTGTAGCCATGCCAATGCTCATAAGAAAAGCTGTGCTGGATCAGAGACCAAAGTCCTATCTAATCCAGCATTCTGTTCACACACGGGCCAGCCAGATGCCTTATGGGAAGCCCACAAGCAGGACATGAGTACAACAGCACTTTCCCACTCGTGTTTCCCACTTGTGAGGAGTAACGTACCTCAAATGGAAGTAACGTGAAGACATCATGCCTAGTAGCCATTGACAGAGGCGGCTGTTTCTTTGTTAATCCTTCTGTTCTGTCTTCCTGCGATGACTCACTACCAGGGGTGCCAGTGTGCAGAAAAAGAGGTTCCAGTTAGACCCCGCTGTCTCTAGAATTCCTTCATCTTGGATAAGGTATCACCTTAGCCCTTCTGCCTCTTTGCAACTTTTGTTGCTTGCTAGTAAAGGAAACCTACTCCTTAAATAGGAGGAGCAGAAAGGGGGAAATAATGGGACACAGGGTTTAAGAAAGCCATAAAGACTGATCTCTTCTGGCAAGCCTATCTAGTTTAATTTTAAGAGTTTTGTTGTTATTTAATAATGTATTAGTTTTATATGTTTTAATCAGTTTTATGTATTTTATACTATTTGTATTTAATGTTGTTCCCTGCCTCTATCCAGATGGAGAGGTGGGTAAGAAATTTATTATTATTATTATTATTATTAATTATTATTATTATTATTATTATTATTATTATTATTATTTGCTCTTTCTCCAGAATTGTGCAGCAAGGCCTATGACTAACCTGGGGGGGGGGGAGAGTGATGAGCATTGGGGAGGACCTTTTAGATGATGAAGAGGAACAGAATCATCCCAGAGAAATAGGATGGGGAAAAATCCAGGCTATGTTTCTATTTCTGTTAGAAGCTTGTTCTTCCTTATGTACATTTTCTGATTCTGCAGCTACTCTAGTGTTGTCCATTCCTTGGACAGCTAACAGCTGGTCAATTTCCATCTTCAAAGCTTTCCACTGGAGGGAGAGATACTTTTTATTTGAGTATGGTTCCCAGTTTATTTATTTAACTCTTCCCCTGTGGTTCAACGTCCTATATATATATATATATATATATATATAGTTCCCTACTCCTGCAATAAAAGTTTTGAAAATAGCATTTGGGGATGGGGGAATACAAAGGACATTTTTAACCCTTACCCCTCTGCCACATTCCTGATGAAAATCCCCATTTCCAAATGGATAGGGAGTGAATATTGCTAAAAAATTAAAGAGGAGATGCATTCACACATCTATTATTATTATTATTATTATTATTATTATTATTATTATTTATTACATTTATATACCGCCCCATAGCTGAAGCTCTCTGGGCGGTTTTCCCCAACTAGCTTGACCCTTTATAAATTATATTTTTTGGTGTCTGTGATGAAATGGTATTTCATTTTGTTGTTTGTATATATATTTGAGTGTTTGGTTGCAGGCTTGATTTACTTTAACAAATCCTTTCCCTTCCAGTCAATGGTAGGGCCCATTCTACACCAGACATTTTGCCTGGGATAGCCCCTGGGTGCTCCCTGTGAGTCCAAATGATGCAGAGGGAGTCCCGGGGGAGGGGGGGTTGGCCATGGGATTTTCCAGGTTTAAGGGAAACATGAAGAATCCTGATTCCAGGACCATGAAAGATGTGCCCGCCCATTCTGGGTACTGCCGCGCTTACACCGTGCAGCTCTGAGCCCATCAGGGGAGCGGGGAAAAGGAAGCCCGCCATCCCTAGGATGGCAGGGGGTGGGTGGACCGATATCGCCACAGGTTTTGGGTTTTTTTTACTTACGTTTCATTGGAGCACAGGAGCGCTCTTCTCCAGGCCTTAGAAAAAAATGGCGGCCGCGACGACCCAATAGCCCAGGAGCAGCCCGGGTCGTCGCATTTTACATGTGCACTGGAGTGACGAACCCGGAAGTGGCTATTTCCGGAATCGCCTGCTCCCCGCCCCCTACACCCCTATGGTGTAGAAAGGGCCTAGGTTGGTGGGAGTCGGGAGTTAGAATGTTGAGCTGTTTGAATGATGCCTTCTGATTGGCTGTTTCATTTTCAGTTGTGAGTGGGAGTGAGTAAAACTGTCACTGGGTTTTCTTTGTGAGGGAGATAAGGACAGGCTTTCACAGGGCTAGGATTAGGGAATCGGGGCTATAGACATGGGGGGTGGTTAGTTTTCCCTGGGAGGTGAAAGGAAGTTCATTTAGTTTAACACCATGACCCTGTTCAGACAGTACACTAAGCCATGGTGGTTAAGCATTTTGAGCTAAACATTATCACTGCACATGTCGTGTAAACCATGACTTAGCATGTCATGGGAACCATTCCTAACCACGGTGGCTACATAACCATGGTTTCAACATGCTCACTAACCGATTGCTGCAGGATGTTTAGTAACCTAACCATGGCTTAGTGTGTTGTCTGAACAGGCCCCATGTAACTTAAATTGTAATCAAATAACTTTTCTCTTATAAATGACATTTTAAATTTTGTTCTGGTACTTGAAAACCACACCTTGCTCAGTCTTATTTGTCAAAAATAAATGGGTAAATGAAATCACAAAGGAAGTATGACAAAGGTTGTTCACACACACATACATGCAAACACCCACCCACACACCCCCACACACACAGAGGTTATCAAGTTCCCTTTTAAAAGGAAGAGGATGGTGGCAGCATCAGGTAGGGTAGTGGTAGCATAGGGTGACCAGATAAAATCCAGGTCAGGGCTCATGTAACTTTAACAGTTGTAGAGCAAAGGGAATTTCAGCCAGTGTCATTTGTATGCAATTAGTTCCTAGTGAAATTCCCTCTTCATCACAACAGTTAAAGGTGCAGGCACTATACTAGAGTGACCATAATATACAAAAGAAGACAGGGCCCCTGCAACTTTAACTGTTGTGAGGAGGAAGGAATTTCACCAGGAACTAATTGCATACAAATAGCACTGGCTGAAATTCCCTTTTCCCTACAACTGTTCAAGTTACATGAGCCCTGACCTGGATTTTATCTGGTCACCCTATGGTAGCATCACAGAGGGTGGTGACACCACAGTGTCCCTTGCCTTAAAAACTCTTTTTTTAAAAAAAAAAAATTAACTCGGTGAATCTGCTAATTCTAAAACATGAGAGCCAATTCATCTTTGGCATGCACACCAGCATTTTCTTTTTTCTTTTTCCAGGACGACTGCATTTTATTAGGATTATGAGTATCCCTTGTGGGAGCAGTCAATAAAATACATAGCATTGCGGATTGCACACTCGAGTGTCGGAACTGCCATTGGTGCTTAGGGTGTCGCTGTGTTGGCAACAGTCTTGCACCTATAAAGTTCCTTGTCTGACTGTTTGATCATGAGCCAAACTTAGAATGTACTAGAGGTATGAGGTTGTCTTTTGCACTGCTGTGTTTTTGATTGGAACAAGCCGGTGTCTTTGGTAATCTTTGGACTGCTGCCCAATACACTGAGTGATAGCACTGTTTTTTGGGGTTTTTTAAAAATGTGTCCACTAGCACTCTATCCAAATGGGTTTTAAGACATTGTTACACCATGTTACGGTTCATCTGGTCAATTTCTCTCTACCTCCCGCCTCCACTTAGTATTAGACAGAGGGAGTGAATTTTTCAGTTATTTATAAGAACGAGTCATGTAAAATATTGCTTGCTGTACTTAACTGCTGACCCCAGCTAATGTTTGCAGCTGCTGCTGCAATGACCAAATGGAGCAAAAAAGAAAAAGAAAAAAAGGCAACAGAGGAAGCCATTGGGCACTGTTGAAAGGCTGTCTCTATCTTTTTTCAATAGGCCATGCAGGCAATTTGCATGTAAACACCACACTGAAATGCATAGAAACTGAGCAGTGCTCCCTTAATTTCATCCAATATTTGCATAAACGATGGGAATGTATGCGCATTTTGACTAGTGATGCCTCCTAATCTAGAACTTTTCACAATTGCTATATGGCAATACAGTAAAGTAGGGTGCAAAAAGCGTTACTCGTGGGCCGCATGTGGGCCACCAGCCTGCCAAAATGCCTGCATCTGCTGCTGCTGAAAAAATAATAATAATCATGGTGGCACTGCCTAGAGTTTCCCTGACTAGTGCTAGTGATCTCTGTTGAGAGATTGGAGGTAAGGAAGATGTGTGTGTGTGCGCGCGCGTGCGCGCATGTGCATGTGATCCTTCTGGCACCACCCAGCGTGGCCCTCAGAGCCAAAATGGTTGTGCACTCCTGCGGTAAGGAATTTTGTCATGGTGATGGTAAAGCTCCTGGGGGTGTTTTGGCTAAGCTGCCCTAATGTAATAGGGAAAGCAGAAGGGGTTCTGTTCAGGGCTGCTGTCAGGGGTTGGCATCGCAGCAAAGAGCCCATTGCTCTCTCTCTCTCACACACACTGAGCCTCATGGCCTTGCTGCTCCTCTTCCATAGTGTCTCTCCCTGTTTACCTGCCCTCTCCGAGCATATAGGCAATGACCAGAGTGAGGAGATGTAGTGGTGCCTTGCACTCCACCTCTAAATAGTTATGCAAATTGGCTCCAAGTGGTGGTGACCATGGGGAGGAGCAGGTGGATCCACCCAGGCAGGGCTAGCTTAAGATGTCTTGCTGTTTGATGCAAAGGACAAGATGGCAATCGAGCTAGCAGATCCGTCTTACTTCATTGCTGGTTTGCCGCTACCATGTCTGAGGGCAGCAGGGGAGCTAGGGGGTGGAGCACAGGCCATGCGTTACACATACAGCTCTGTCCTCTAACACATTGGCACTATTCCATCTACCCCCAGGACCTGTCACCTGAGACAAGTGCCTCACTCTGCCTAACGGTAAGGCTGGTCCTGCAAAGAGGGTGACTTATCCAACCCCCTCGACACGCACAAGATGGAGATGGTACTGGTCCTGCTTATCGTAGATTGAACTGCACTGCCCAAATGAAGGGGCAGGGCAGAGAGAAGAGCAGTCAGAGTGGGGGACTGGAGAGGTAAGGGCCTTACAAAGCACCCAGACAAGGGAAACATGAGGCCTAGTAAAAGATGGGTGGGGAGAGAAAAGAAGGCCAAGGAAGGAGTAAGAAAATAGGGAAACTGTAGGGGGGGGGGGAGATGAAAGCTGAGATTGATCTACTAATTTGGAATAACCAGCCAAATGGTGGGTGAGGGGTCTCTAGTAAGACAGAGCTTTTCTTCTTGATGTCACAGGAAATCCAGCATTTTATTTCTGCCTGGGAACAAAAATGTCTAAAACAAAGGCTAAGCATTCGGGGCATTTACAGAAGGCAGCTCTGATGGCTGGGGTGAGTTTTCGGATTGTGCAGATGGCTTCATTTACGTACCATGGATGTAATGACAAGAGTTACTTTAGAATGGGGAGCGAAGCTGACTGGAAGCTCAGTATCCTGCAAATAACCCAAATTAGAAACTGACACTTCCTTTATAAATCACTGTGAGGAAAAGAAGCCCAGAATGAAAGAATATTTAAATTAATGCCATTCCATTTGGAACAGAAATATTAAAACCCTCTGGAGAAGGCTCTGGAGAATGAGGAGCTTTGGCTGAGAAGGGTTAGGAAGGGAAATTTAAAGGAAGCATAAATGGGGGAGCATTGGACAGGCACTGGGGGTAAGGGTTCCAGGAATAAAGGGCAGGGAGAGAAAATCTACAGAGTCTTTCAGGTAACAGAAAAACTTAGGGAAGCCAATGGTTGTAGAGTTAGAAGATGAAAAACATTCACAGGTGAATATTGAGTGATATGGTCAGGCTCCTATGTTGACAGCTTCCCACAGATGATACATGTGACTCTAGTGAAGCATGCAAGTGGCCCATCTAACTATTCAGAGGCTTTACCTCTCACTTTTCCTTCCCGGACAAGCTAGGAGGGGCCATAGCTCAGAGTCCTTGCTTTCCATGCCAAGGCCACAGGTTAAATCCCCAGCATCTCCAGGAAGAGCTGGGAGATACTTCTGTCTGAAAGCCTGGAGAGCTGTTCAAGTTACTGGAGACAATGACTGGGTTTGCACAACATGCTGACCCGCACTCAGTGGTTGAGTGTGAGTTGCTGTTGAACCATGGGTTAGTGTGTTGCCTGAACCCAGGATATTTTCTGCAGGGTGACTTGTTACCCATGCAGTGTGGTTTATTTTTCTTGAACAAGCCACCTTGAGAAGCCATGGTTTGTTGGATTATTCAGGGTGGTTAAGAAGCCACACCACACAGTTAACAAGCCACCCTGTTAGTGTGCTGTCTGAACCCAGAAAATGTCCTGGGTTAAGACAACACACTAATCCACAGTTCAACAAACAACCCATGGTTCAATGACAACCCATACTCAACCACTGAACATGGGCTAGCATATTGTGTAAACAGTCCCAATGTTGAGCAAGGTGAACAAATTGTCTGGCTTGGGATAAGGTTGCTTCCTATGTGGTGAGGTTTTTTTAGCAAAGACTTCAAATGTTGCATTATTTACACACAGGGCAAGAAGGATATTTATGAATTGGTATTTGAAAGTGTGAACATTGCTGTCATGGTTGGTTAGTAGCTTCTTATTGGTCAGTCCTGCCTGTATTTATCTAATCCTAGAATTTCTGCTTAGAAATTGATACCTGTTTAAGCTAAATGGGATTCCCATTAGTGATTTCAAGGTAAGAGTCCTGCTTCAGTTGAAGGCAACTGCCTAGCTTTGTTAGTCAAATTAAGCTTAGAGAATAGCTCCAAATATTCACACTCCCTTCAGGTATGAAGAGATGTTTATTTGTTGAATAAAGCTTTGTGGATTGCACAGCAGATGCCTTTATTGTCTTGCATCAGTGGGAGGGCTTAGAATTATGACAAACCGTAAACCTGAAACTCTCCTAAATTCTAGCTCCAGTATCCATAATAGCCAGTCTTGCTGCACTGTATGCAAGACAAATTGACACCTACTAGACTTAGGCCCTTCTCTTCAACCAGGTAGGCTTCAAAATAGCTCCAAGTATTCACACTCCCTTCAGGTATGAAGAGATGTTTATTTGTTGAATAAAGCTTTGTGGATTGCACAGCAGATGCCTTTATTGTCTTGCATCAGTGGGAGGGCTTAGAATTATGACAAACCGTAAACCTGAAACTCTCCTAAATTCTAGCTCCAGTATCCATAATAGCCAGTCTTGCTGCACTGTATGCAAGACAAATTGACACCTACCAGACTTAGGCCCTTCTCTTCAACCAGGTAGGCTTCAAACTTTAAAGTGGTTGGTTGGTTCTGAAGGTCAGCTAATCGGTAGGACTTTTTACATGACAAGCTTATGATACACTCATATCCCCAGTTCTTGCTCTTTCCAAGTTGTAGGATTGAATTATGAGCTATGTAGAAATCCCCCCGCCCCGACATTTATAAAGAATATCTTTCTCCTCAGGGGTTTTCCTCAGGCTTTTCTTGTCCTAAACTCTAACAAAGACCCAACATTTTTGTCCCACATTTTGCTCTTCTTTCACCATAACTAGCATGCCTGTTGGAAGCCAACCATTCAGGTTGGTTTTAATTAGGCACACTCAGAACTAGGGATGGGATAGAATTTTTTTGGGTTCACGTTCTAAGAACTTACCAAGGGGCAGATCCAGATTTATTCAGAGAAGACCCTTCAAAATCAATGGGATATAAGTTAATCATTTCTAAATTAAGTCCCATTGATTTCAATAGGTCTACTCTAATTATGATTAAATCTGGACCCAATTCCAAACTCATATTTCCCAAATCAGTATGCAAACCAGAGCATGGCTATCACAGAATTTTGCAGTGTAATTCTCCTAAGGGAAATTAAGTGTACAAAATGTGTATACTAGGGGACAGGGCCCACAAACATGTGTATATTTGTGGAAAAGTGAACTCAAAAAAGCGTTACACAAGAGAACTGCATGCAAAAAAGTGTAAATTAGGCAAAATGTGTACAGGAATATGTATCCACGGAGAAACGTACATGACAATACATAAATGGCCGCCTGCAGATTATTATTTTTAAAATAGATGTTGCAAACTGATATTTAAATGGGCTGGAGCAGACTGGAATTGTATCCACTGAACATGTTCAGCCCATACCATGTGGAATAATTAATGGAGTTGAGAAACTATTTATTTAAGAATGCTTATTGCTTCATTATGCTCTCTTTGAATTTGATCTGATTTCTTTTGATACCTTAAGTTAAGGATCATAGTTACACAATAAATGTCAGTGCAGAGGAGGGTTGGTTTCGGCTGATCATTTGGATTGTTTTTCAAATGATTAGATCTCTTTCTTTTTTTAAAAAAGAAAACAACAAAAACATGATGTGTGTATTCAGGTTTGGTTTTAGAGCGATAATTCTGTTGTTAGGATATCAGCTGTTACTGGAAAATCCACCGGCGGGGCTCTTTCAAAGAATTCTGAGTGCTAAAATAATTTCCTTAAAATCCTTAAAACTGGGTTAAAAAGAAAAATAAACTCAGTGCAGTCACAGCATTTTCAGTTTGTCATTCCATTCTTGCACCTTTGGCTTATGCCATCTGTTAGGGCAACAGTTCAGGGACTGATAGGGAAGGGTGAATCTGTCAACCTCGCTTTGTCTTGCGGTCAGATTTGTAACATCTCAATTTAATTATTTCCAGAATATGAAGAACTTTCCAAATTTGGTAAATTCTTATTAAAACAAACTGAAGTGAAATTCCCACCCATTTGCACCAGCCAATTCCATTGGTACATCTATTCCCAGCATGGCAAAGCCCATGGTTAGAGTGTTGGACTGGAACTTAGAAGGTCCAGGTTCTAGTTCCCACTCAGCCATGAAGCTCACTAGGTGATTTTGGGTCAGTCGCTGACTCTCAGCCTAACCTACCTCACAGGGTTGTTGTGAGGATAAAATGGAGAAGACGAGGATCATGTACACTGCCTTAGGTTCTTGGAGGAAAGGTGGGGTATAAATGCAATAAAATATAAAATAAATAATGTACCTGCATATAGCTGTGAAGGCATATAGCCTATCAGAAAAAAGAGGTGGCAACCCAAATTTAGTGTTAATATGGTTGAATATATCAATGCTGCTATCATTTATAGTGCCAGGTTAAAATGTTTTCGCTCAGGTATTTTAAAGTCTTAAGTTGGGCTGTTTGTTTGCTCTGCAATTTTTTCTTGCTTTTGATTTGTTTTGTTGTAACTAGGGGTGAAAGAAGCAGCAATTTTCAAGCATTTGGAGAGATGCAAACATCAGCTGGATAGCAGTGTTCCAATCTGCATGTTAGTTATGGAAGTTCATACTGGAATCCACAAAGATCAAATTTCTCAAGCATCCTGTCTCTTCTTAGTTATTGCGAAATCATGGTTGGGTTTGTGTAGTGGCTTCTCTTCCCTACCCTCAAAATAACCCACAACAAAATGAATAAAATCAAGAAATGGGGGATCAGGACATCCAACCTACTTTCAGACCATAACATGGGAAAACATAGAATGATGAACCTATTTAGGTCTTATCCCAGTGAACTGCATTTTGTTTTTCCCCCAACTGATGCTTTCCAGATATTTTGGACTTCAATATTCCCACCAGCTGAAGCCAACATAGACAATAGTAACAAATGCTGGGGGTTGTAGTCTGAAACATCTAAAGGGCACCAGGTTGGAGTAAGCTGTTTTGGTAGAACAAAAGAGGGTAAAGAAACTAAACCTTATCCTTGTATCTCATGTAGTTGCTGGGTGACCAATACAGTAGCAAACTTGGAACCACTACACAACTCTGAGGCTATGTGATTGACAGTAGGGAGGAATGACTGATTTTGCCCATTCCATTCTTATTCTGTGGGTTGGCTCTGTCCCATTTTCACTCCACCTTCCTTCCAAGAGTATTTCCAAAAATATTTTCAGAACTGGTTCATGCACAGTTCACAGCAGATTTCAGTCTCTTTACTTCATTCATGTCTGTCTTTTGTATTATTATTATTATTATTATTATTATTATTATTATTATTTTATTGAAGTGCAGTCATTTGTGTGCATTGACAGGGTGGCCATGCATCTTGATTTTTGAAGGGCTATCCATCCAAGGCCAATTTTAAAGATTTAAGAAAACCATAAAAATGGAGAATAGCAGGGATTTGACGTTGTCCATCAATAATTATCACCTGCATAGCGAACTGAGCAGGACACAGACTTCCCTACTAGGTTGAGATGTATTGTATTACTGTTTAAATTATAGCGATTTCTAAATTTGCATCTATCTGTATAAATAAGCATAGGCAAATGTTATGTAAATCCATATACTCTTTTGTATACTCAAGGTCCTGCAGTAGTAGACACCCTATGTACTGATGTATCAACCTGCAAAAAGGCATTTTGATAGGACCATGTGCAATGTGGCATGAAGACTCCTTTTTGTGTTTCAATATGCACAAGTGCTTGCATGCATTAGTAACCTGGTGGGGGGAAGAAGAAGAAGAAGAAGAAGAAGAAGAAGAAGAAGAAGAAGAAGAGATTTGAAGGAATTGAGGCTTTCAGCAAACTGCACATGTGCATTCTAGGCATAGGTGAGAATTTTGTTTCAGTTCAATTTCGATAATAATCTACCAAAGCTCTCAAAGTTCTCCATGCTCAGGACAAAATGAATTTGAGATTTATTTTTTTTAAAAAATTGAATGTGGGAGACACCAAAACTGACATTTGTCCATAGACACCTAGGCCTTGAGTGCTTCATCCTTAAAAGTTGGGATTGAAGCCCTATGTGTTCAAAATATTAGCGCTTGCCACCTTTTTAAAATTAGTTTTGACAGGCTCCTTGTTTTTAAAATCTACATGGGAGGAAGGCATTTCATTGTCCCCTCCATGTTGAGAATAGCTGTACCTGTTGAATTTGGCTGGTGCAGAGGGGTGAGAATTTTGTTTCAGTTTGTTATTTAGTAAAAATGTAGCAAAATCTGCCAAAATTAATTTAAAACCTCAAGAAAGAACTTGAGGTTTTAAAAATCTGCATGCAGGAGAAAGTGAAACTGACAGATTCAGCCAGTGTAAATACTCTTTTTTAAAATTATAAACCAGTTTTTAGTGCTATTACTCCATCCTGCAATAAAATAAAATTTAATTTTAGGTCAACAACCCCCCGCCACCTTTTAGAGTATTTACTTGCATGATTTTGTAACTGTCTTGGTTTGATCTGGAAATGCTAAGTGTTTACCTTTTTTAAAAGATCTATTCAAAGCTGTACTGAAGGGTATTGTAAAAAGTACCCATGTTTCATTGTGATTTGAGTGAAGGAATGCAATTGGAGCGATCCACATTTCTCTCTGGGCACAATCTGTTAGCCTGCTAGTTGTGGGGGAGAAGTCATATTCTCTCTCATGAGTTCCTAAGAAATCAGCTATTAACCATGAAAATACGAATAGTGTTATACATAAAAAACAAACAAAAAAAACAAGTCCAGTCTGTAGGCTCACAATCTAAAATGAATTAGCTTCCTACTTAGAAATGGTAGGAACTGAATCTGGGGTCTTCTGCAGGAAAAAACATGTAATCTACCACTGAGCTTTAGCTCTTCATGTTTTTGGACTTGACTCATGTCATAATTGTAAAAATGTTGGCTACCTATTATTTCCTTGCTAGAGCTTTTTTTTTTAATCGTTCCTATATAACATTGATAGCAGTTGTCGAATTAAAAACTTATGCATTTATTTCTCCTCACTGTAGAAAGTTTGGATCTGAAATTTATTTTGTCCCTTGTGGAACACCAGCAACTTAAGTTTCAGTTAAAGAAAAGTTTTTTAAAAAAAAAAAAACTTTAATAAATATATATGGTTAATACCCAGGTTATTGGCAGGACTGGCTTTTAAACATTCCTTTATTCAACATATTGAATTAATTTTGTCGAATAGTTTCCAAGGAGGATGTTGCAATAAACAGCAGGCTAAGAGTCAAGTGATTAGTCTGGATGAACCTCCTGGGATCTTTCCAACATAGGGTCAAATTTTCCTAAAAGAAAATGGATAACAGCTCCGTTGAGTTAATTTGGTATGGTGTTTACAAGGCCTGCGATTTCCTAAGAAACAAGCTTTGTATGAGACCTTGGTATCCAAAGGACCTAAGTAATTCAGATTGCAATCCTGTACCCAACTGCCTGGGAGTAATGTATTTCCTTTGGTATTGCATGGTATATCAATACTGAAAAAATGAAAGTTCTCTCACTTGTTTCCTTGTATAAAAAGATAAAATACAAAAATATAATGTGAAAATGAAATAAAAAATGGGAAAAAACAGTAGCAGGGAATAACATGACTATAACATGTGGAAAAGTTACCCATTTCCACACCCAGTGGAGACCCCTTCCCTATTAGACAAAAAAAGCTATGAAGGGCAATGGTCAAGCATATAGGAGTTGCCTGGACATGGTTAAGTACCTTGTTTATGTCCTTAGGCTTCACCAACTGAATTCCATTCAAGAAAACTAGACCAGTTGGTGCTCTGGATGCCTCTACTAATAAAACTGCATTAACTGTGGAGTCTGAATTTTGCAACAGATGCAAGCAACTTTATCTTCAAGTTGACTCTCCAGTATTTCTCAGCATGCTACTAAAGGTTCCACCATATCTTTCCCCAGCCCAGACTGCAACAAGCCATGAACCAAAGCTGACAATTGGTATTTTGTCCCCACTCATCACCCAAATGTGATCCCTGAGAGCTTTTTCAAAGTTTAATTTAGCTTCTGAGTGGAAAAAAAATGTTTGACACCCCCGGACTAGTGAGGGCTAGGACACACTGCAACTGTCTTGTGTCAAACATAAAACCCATCTACAAATGTGTTATATTCTTAGGTTGTTCCAAGTTAATTTATGCTTTTTATTATTATTTTTTAAAGGGATTAGGTTTTTTAATTCTAAAACTTCTAAAATATATTTTATAGAACAGTACTCATTATTTTTTTCTTTCCTTACAGTAAATATTAATCTTTCACAGTCCTTCACAATAAAGTGAAGTGTTTGGGGGACCCAGGAGAAACACACACACACACACACACACACACACTCTAGATCACATCAAGGTCTAAATTTGAAATTAAAAGTTTAAATATTCAAAGCCAAAAGGGAATAAAAATAGGTATGAAAAACACTATAATTGTAGAGCAAAGCAGCTCATAAATATATTTATTTATTTATTTATTTATTACATTTGTATACCGCCCCATAGCTGAAGCTCTCTGGGTGGTTTACATAGGATTAAAAACAATTAAAAACAATATACAAAAATTAAAACAGCAAAAACATACAACATACACACAATCTGTACATTTAAAAACCACTTCAACACTTCAAAAACTACAAAAACAAAACAAAACAAACCCAGGCTCCTCAGATATTGCCAAATGCCTGAGAGAAGAGGAAAGTCTTGACCTGGCGCCGAAAAGATAACAATGTTGGCGCCACAATAGTGGCATAATTATTAGGAATGTGTATCGTATCGTTAAAATGTCTGATAACGATACGATAAGGTCATTATCAGACATCCGATTAACGATAACAATATGATAGAAAAACCTCCGATAAATATCCGATCTGAAAATTTTCAGCCCGATTATATCAGATTTTTTTCGGATTACTGGACTGCCATATAAATAAACCTATAACTTCTGTATTTTCAACGTTAGAGGCTTGAAACTTGGTCACAGTGCTTATGGTGTATGCCTAAGTATGTGTATGAAATTTGAGATTGATCCCTCCAACCCTCGATTTTATATGAATTTATTAAAGATCGTTTAAGTTCTGACAAGTCAGAATGACAGCTCGCCACGTGTGTTCATTCAGACCTGTCAAAAAGTTGCAGGATGTTTTTAAAAAATATAAAATACAAGAGTGGAGGGGTCCTTCTGAAAGCAGGTTGACTGGGCCTCAGCTTTCAGAAGGAACACGATCTTTAAAAAAATCATATAAAATCAGGGGTTGGAGGGATCGATCTCAAATACATACACATACTTAGGCATACCCCATAAGCACTGTGACCAAGTTTCAAGCCTCTAACTTTGAAAATACAGAAGTTACAGGCATTTTTTCTAAAACAAAATCAGCTCTATAGGGCACAATGGGGCTGCAAATTAAATAACGTATTTCCGATAATTATCAGAAATATGATACGATTTACCTCCGATATAATCCGATCTGATTTTTTTTAAAAAAGTGATTTTTGATAATGATACGATACGATAATTTTGGGCGTGCACACCCCTAATAATTATGATAGTCCTCAGTGTTTCAGTTGTCAAATGGTCTACACATCGAAAGATGATCATGCAAATCTTTTAAATATATGTTTGCGAATGAACAAAAGCAGCCAGGTAATCTGGGATAAATAGTACAATGTATTCTCTGTGGGGTAAATTTGGACTCATTGGCCCTGTTCAGAAGACACCTTAAACCACAGCTTTAATCACAGTGCTTAAGCCAAAAAACCTTAAGCATCATGGTTAAAGCCATGTCTTCTGAACAGAGCCATTAAGCCCATTCGGTCCCATATCCATATCAACCTGTCATTTAAATAAACACACACAGACAGACACGTATCACATTATTTTTTTATGCACATAAGCCTAACGTACAATTGGAGGAGCAAGTTGAGCCAAAAACTATCACAAAATTTCGAGATGCAAAAATCAAACGATATAACTGCATATCAGTCTGTGAATTGCAAATGAGAGCAGTTTTGCAATACTCTAGTTTGTGTCTTCTTCTGCCTCTACCAGGGCAAGGTTGTTGCTTAGTTGTTCACTGCCAGAATCATCCCACAGAGCAATTTTATCTGTTCTCCATCAGCCCTATAAAATTGTAATCAAGATGTGGTAAAATGTTTTCCCACAGTTTCCCTCATAAGACAAAAAAAAAGAGTTTTTGAAAGTTGCGAGTGTTAGAACACACTCCATGTTGTGATTCTCTCTCTCTCTTTCTCTCTCTGGCTAGATCTCCACTAGTGATTTATAGCGGGACTGAAGTGCACTGATAAATGCTGGGGCACAATCCACATTCAATATACTTTCATAGTGTTATTTCCTGTGTTTATTCCACATTATCCAAAGTAAATGCACACAGGGGGATATAGCGTTACCATGATGGGATCATAATGATTGGACACAAAGTGTAGATCTGGCCTCTGGGATCTTGTGATGTCCAGGTAGATCAGAGTGCATAATGGTGAAGACTTTACTCCTAGGTGGGACTGAGTTTGCTATATCATGACCACATTTTAAAGGGTTGATTTGTGTAGTGTAATATGCCTCTAGCCTTCAAACCCTACTGCCAGGAAAACAATCACCCCTGAGATCTTGTCCACTGCCCTGATATGGGTAGGAAAGGGTCACATGCAAGCATAATGTTGCCTCAAGGATATATAAGAAGTTTATTTTAACTTCTGTGCAGAGAAGATAAATACTTTGCTTGCTTTCTTGTAATTCAGCATGTGAACACCTGGCATTAATAATTGCAGCTTAACAAGAAGGAATAGTTTGACCTGGTGACTGGCCAAGGGACATGTCTCATAGCCATCTCTGTATGGTTCACTTTACATTGTCAGCCGAAAAAGAGAAACAAATATAGTGTTTGTTTTTCGAGGCGGGTTTCTAGGCAACCAAAGTTGAGATTGCCAAGAAATGTTGGGTTTTGGGCTTTCTTGTCCCTTCTCCTCCATCCCTCCATCCCTTCCCGTGTCGACGTGCACTTCAAATTGCATTTGAACATGACCTCGCTGAGCTGCCCGTGTTGCAGCCCTGCAGCACACTTGCCACAGAGTGCCGAAGTGTGTATGAGGGAAAGCAGGTGAGCGAAAGGGAGTGGCCGAGGAAGGGAGCAAGTGTGTGATGGGAGGAAGAAATCCCTAGGGGGAATTGGGCCTGGAAATGCAGCATTTCCTGATAATATCTAGTGCAGTTTTGGCTTGGGACTTCTTACAACATTCTTGTCATTTCATGTTCCATGCTGCACGTTTTGCTTGCGGTTTTCACTGGTGAGTAATGCTAACAAGGCAGAGCACTAAGAGGCATGTGCGATATTTGAGGGCTGTCTGCCCACTTTATACAGAGAGCCTAACCCAGGGGTAGCAACCTGGTGCCCAGGCTGGGCATCCGTTAGCATGGGCGGGCAGCTGCCGAGGGCCCAAAGGACCAAAAGTGTTTAGCCCAGCCCAGCTCTGAGCCTGCTGCAGCTGTTGCCAGGGCCAGACTGCTGCTATTGTGGCGTCAGCCTAAGTGGCAACTCTTCCACCTCCTTCTCTTCACTTGGCCAGCTGCACTGGAAAAAGGAAGTGCCGTTGCTGCTGCAGTAGGTTGGGCAAGCCTGCAGGGCCTGCATCATTCATTTCAAAAGCAAAATTGGGCAGCCTTTCAAATACAAGGCACCTCCAAATAGAGGACTGTCTTCTATAAAGTTGATACATTGCCATCTTAAGTATACTTGTAGTGGGTAGGCCATCAAAAGCAGCCTCCATGTAGGAAGTGCTTCTGTTCACGTTATGCCACCTATAGTTTGTGGAGAACTTCCATGCACGTTCCAGGAGGTACCAGGCACTCTGGCTGAGTGGGACCACATGGTAGGCTTCTGCTAGATGTTAGAGTCATGATATGAAACATTTGCTTTGCCTACACATCTTCGGAAAACAATTTAAAATTCTACTCCAACATGTTGTTTCGAGAGCCTTCGAGGCAGCTTACAAAAGTGAACACAACTTCTGCGAAAACAGTGAACATGCAATGAACGTGGCTTCTAAAGAACAGCAGCAAAGGATATCAGAGAGGCATGGGGATACCCAAAAAGCGAGTAGAGAAAGATTGTTTTGATCAAATTTCATAAAAGCTCTCATAGATCAGGGCTTGGTTGGCCATTCTACAGAAAGGGTCCAACTTCTATTGGAGAGAAGCTTCAAAGATATTTCATCTTGGATGGTTGGAGCATATGTGTCCCTATGGGTGAAAGTCTTCTCAGGGTGCAGGGGGGCTGATATGGATCTTAAATGTCTCCCTAACCCCACACTAGGATCCCAATCCAGATTCGGGGCCCTGTGCCTACTCTAGTAAAAAAAAAAAGGCATAGCTGCTACACTATAAATTTAAAGTAATGTTTGTTTTGGCCCTGATGAGGCAGTGTTGTTAGAGCTCTGAAAGGTGACTGGACACTAACTGGTGGAGGGTTTGAGCAATTGCTCTTTTTTTTCACAAATAACCAGCCAGACCCCATCTTCAATGTCCCACAAGTTTCAAGTTTTTATCTTTAAAAATGAAGAAGTTACAGTGTGGGGGGGGCTTTTGGGGGGCCCCCTATAACTTTTTAATTTGAAAAGATAGAGACATGAAACTTTTTGGACATTGCAGATTGAATCTTGCTAGTCCTGGCTCCCCAAGTTTCATGTCATTATCATTTCAAATAAAAAAGTTATGCACGTGTTTCACCCAATGCAAGTCTATGGGGGGAAAAGCAGACAACAAGATGACAGCACAGAGGCCCGGTCAACCAGCTGTGTCAATAAAGTTGCATGAACTTTAATAAATTCATATAAAATCGAGGGTTGGAGGGAACAATCTCAAATTTCATACACATGTCTAGCACATGTTGCTACGCATATGTGCCAAATTTCAGATCAATCCCTCCACCCCTGTATTTTATATGATTTTTTGAAAGATCATGCAACTTTTTGACAGGTCTGAATGAACGCACATGGCGAGCTGTCATTCTGACCTGTCAGAACTTAAACGTTCTTTAATAAATTCATATGAAATTGAGGGTTGGAGGAATCAATCTCAAATTTCATACACATACTAAGGCATACTCCATAAGCATTGTAACCACGTTTCAAGCCTGTAACTTTGAAAATACAGAAGTTATAGGCATTTTTTCTAAAAAAAAAAATCAGCTCTATAGGGCACAATGGGGCTGCAAATTAAATATCAGATTTCCGATAATTATTGTAAAGATGATATGATTAACTTACGATATAATCCGATCCGAATTTTTTTAAAAAAGTGATTTCCGATAACGTTATGATACGATAATTTCGGGTGTGCACACCCCTATTGAGTTATCCCAACGCTGAGGAGGGAGTGTGGGGTTTCAGGGTGGCGATCCGGGTTCTGAAGCCGCCTTGCTCTCTTCCTGGTGGAAAGTGACCAGCCACTGGTCACCTTCCACCCGGCTCTGCCCCCAGGTTGGCCTCAGAGTGACGTTACATGGCAGAAACCAGACGTTGACGTTGCTCCCTTTGAAAAAGTTGGGATAAATCTCTGACTTTATCAAATCGGAGCATTGCGGGAAAGCCCTGTGGTGGCCATGAAGCTGCACCTGCATCGTCTAACCGACGGGGCACAAACCTACAGCCACCGTGGGGCTTTCCCCGCATGTAGATGGCCCCTAGGATTTGTGAGGATTTTGGCTATTTTAAAAAGAGGATTTGTAAAGAGCTCCAGAAAAGCAGCGTGGGGTTCCGTTCCTGCAGAGCTGTATCTATTTAGGACAGAACTGTTGGACACCTTTCATTCTGAAGGCTAAATTCAATTACAGAGAAGCTCTCGGGACTGCATTTCAGTGGTGGGTGGGGCTAAAAGGCAAAAAGGAGCAGGGCCAAAATATTAAAAATGCCAGTATTTTTCAGCTTAAACCTCTTACAGCTTTAGGAGTCACCTCAGCCTTAGGAGAGGCATTTCAACCTTTTAGAATGGGGGGAAAAAGACTTGAAAGTCAAGAAACCAACGAATCCTAGAGAGCCAATGGCAATTTGTGACAAGGCTAGATTGACCAAGGGTCTGGCCCAGGATAAGGCAGTTTCTTCTGTTCTTAAACTGCTGGCTTCCAGTGCCTGTGTGTGTTAGCCATTGCAGCACACTGTATAGAGAGTTGATAGAAGAAGCAGGGCCTTCACTACACCTTGGGTCAAATCATTCTGATCCCATCATGGTAACGCTATATCGCTCTTGCACATTTGTACCTCGTAGGACACACAATGACATTTCTTGTGGTATTTTGGACAGTGTAGATGAAAAAGCAGAAAACAGCACTATGAAAATGGTATATGGAATGTGTCATGTGCCCCAACATTTATCAGTGTGCTTCAATAATGCCATAAAGCAGTAATGTAGATCTAGCCCTTCTGAAAGACTGCTTACCCCCCCCCCCCGCCCACCCACCCACATGTTTCTGTGTGTATCAGCCTAAGAGTCAGTACTGTAGTTGTTGGGTTCACTGGCTCCCATTGAGCAAAATTGACACCAGCATACTTGGACTGGGACCAGCACACACTTCCATTTAAGGGCCAGTGATCATGTAGACATGCACAGTTTGCTAGCCAGCAAGCTTAGCAGAACCCAATGTCCCTGCAATCCCACGCAGATTGGAAAAACAAGGGAGCGGGATTCCAAATGCGGTTTGTGGGCTGCACTGGGTTTGCTTGGCCCCAAGCAGTTCAGGCCTGGGCTTAGTGCAATGTCTTTCTACCCCCATCCTGACATGATGAAGCAGCAACGGCAGGAGGTATCAGTGTATTCATGTCCATTAAGAACAGGATGGCTTTGGCTACATATCTTGAGGAACATCAGTTTCAGTATCTGAAAAACAAAAAAACAAAACAAAAAAACACTGCATGATTCAACGGTCATATCTTGGAAAATGAAAATGTTTCCAAGATGGATTGTTCCGATGTTGGAATGTTTCGTGAATGTGATGTCCTGCTTTGTATCCTGAAAGCTGGATCTTCTAACTCTCCATCCTAAATTACATTCCTGGTTTTTGTTGTTGTTGTTTTAAAAGAACAATTCAGTTTGGATTTTTTTTTTTAAAAATAATAACCTTCCTCTCTGAATCTGTGCCCAGAACCTGAACCAAACAATTTCAATGAGTTTGGAGTACTTTGGTCCCCAGAAGCAAAAGTTTTTGCAAGCGACTCTTTCCTCAGACTACTTCTGGCTCACACTAAAGCAGGAAGTATTTGCAGCCTCAGGAGAGCAAGTTTTTTTTCCCCCATGTTCTTTCCGTTTGAACATTTGAAATCCAAGACACAAAGATAGGTTTGGATTGGTATGTAAATGTTTTGTTCCTGGTTGAAGCAAAGGAGTATACTGTGTGAAATCCAGTTTCCTTGAACGCCTTAATGTTTAGAACAAAATAGCAGCATGATCCTTATTTTTTATAAAGCTTGTCATTTTTGTTGATACAGTAAACAAAGTACAAGCTGTCATCCCCCCCCCCACTACATCAGAGTGCTGGATGGCTATACCCAAATCTACTCATGGAGGAATCTATGGGGTCAGCTTGGACTCCATATGGGCAATGGCTGAAGACTGAGGAAAGCAGGCAGAAGATGACTAGAGAAGACCAGAAGGCCACAACCCTAGCATTCATATAAGGTGTAGCCAATCCAAGATCTTAGTATTCATGCTCTACCTAACATGGCATGTGTGCTGATGATGTTGGATACTCCCATTTCTTTCAGTACTTGAAGAGGCCTCTAAGGCCTGACAGCCCACAATTGGATATATTGCATCCAGTTCTGGGCACCACACTTCAAAAAGGATGCAGACAAGCTGGAGCATGTTCAGAGGAGGGCAACGAAGATGATCAGGGGTCTGGAAACAAAGACTCTTTCCACACCGGAGGGGTATAGAGGGCTCAGGGTGGGGGATCCCGGAAGTAGCTACTTCTGGGATCGGTGCGCCCAATACACACCAGGAAGTGTGGCGGCCTGGGTTTCTCCCGGCCCCTTGCAAGTCCTGGCGGCCATTCCCCCCCCCCTCGCTGGATCCATGGAAAGCACACGAGCTCTCCTCCGAAAAAGGTAGTTTAAAAACAAAAACAAAAAACCAGCGCATGCGTGCCCCCCTCCCTACCCTCCCGGGGGTGGCAAAATGGGTGCCAACCCCTCCCCTGCTGGGCACGGAGCAGCTCAGTGTGGCTCTGTGCCCAGTTTGCAGCTGTGTTTACTCACGAGTAAGCACAGCTGCACCCAGGATGGGTGGGCACATTCTTCCGCAGTCCCAGGAACTTCCAAGGCCCATGGAAGAATCAGGATTTTTCTGGTTTGGATTTTCCCAGAAAAATCCTGTGCCCGCCCCCCTCCCCCACCCTGGGACTCCCTGTGTGTCATTTGGACTCACAGGGAGCAGCCGGGGGCCATCCTAGGCATTTTGCCTGGTGTGGAAAGGGCCATTGACCTATGAGGAGAGACTGAAAGAACTTGGAATGTTTAGCCTTGAGAAGAGAAGATTGAGAGGATACATGATAGAATTCTTCAAATACTTGAAAGGTTGTCACACAGAGGAGGGCCGAGATCTCTTCTCAATCATCCCAGAGTGCAGGACATGGAATAATGGGCTCAAGTCACAGGAAGCCAGATTCTGACTGGACATCAGGAAAAATTTCCTAACTGCTAGAGCAGCATGACAATGGAACCAATTACCTAGGGAAGCCGTGGGCTCTCCCACTTTAGAGGCCTTCAAGATGCAGCTGGATAGCCATTCATCAGGAATGCTTTAAGGATTCCTGCATTTAGCAGGGAGTTGGACTTGATGGCCTGATAGGCCCCTTCCAACTCTATCATTCTATGATTCTATGATCCTTGGTAGTGTGGGAAACATTGCTTTTCCATCAGGTAACATACAGGGCTAAGCAATTATATATATAATCCAGTAAGCACATATAAAGCCTAGGAACATGTATTTAATCCAATAATTAATAAGCTAAAGCAATTTTAATTTAGGAGGCACATAAGATGCCAAATGCACAGTAGTCAGAAAAGGGGCAGAAGAGCATGAGCTAAAGATAGGAACATACAGTGGAGCAGAATTGTCAGGTGTCTTTGACCTTTGAAGCGTGAAGAAAGGCACGAGACATCATGGGGGCTGTTTTGTCATGAGATGGAACTTAGCTAATGCAAGTAGGAAACACAGGTGTCTGTGGTTGAAAGTGGATGCGTGATGGTAGGGAACACAGGTAGAAATAACTAGACCATGACAGTAGGTCAAACTCTGCTAAGATTGCTTGCAATTATAGAGGAAACAGATGATATGTGTGGGTGTAAAAGTGTGGAGGAGAGGGGAGGATGAACAAAGGCGGGGATTTTAGTATTATAATCAGGCATATCGGATAAGCTGTAACTTGTTATAGGAGGAACCTTTTCCAGCCGGGAACAGAGAATATATGCTGTGTGATTTATGATTTTCGGTGTGTGCCAAGCTTGTATAGCCACACCCCTTTTGCAAAAGGCTTTTTGCAATAAAGAAACTTGTCTTCAACTATCCAGATTGTGTTGTCCTTTTCTAAAACAGAATGGGCATTTCTAAGAGTAGCTCCTCCAGCCAGGTCCACTGTGGTGTTACCCCTCAACTGAACTGAAGGGTGTGTGGTTTATGATGTAATAGGAATTGAGAGAGTGGTGGTGTTAGAGAGAGAGAGAGAGAGAGAGAGAGAGAGAAGAATTTTAGTTTCTAGGGATTTAGGATTAGTGTGGAGAGTTTAGTGTAGGTAGGTTTGAAGATATATTCTGAAAAAAAACTTTGTTAACTAAAATAAACTTATTATTAATTGGTTAGCTACTAAATACCACGTGTCAGCTTGGCTTTATTTATCTGCCCTACCGTTATTCAACACACCCACACCCACACACCCACACACCCACACACCAGATTATACTCACAGTTTAATTTAGTTTACAAGAAGATCCTGAATTAAACCTTCTCCCCTCATAGCTAGAGGGAAGGTTTTATTTAACACTCCCTCAGGTTTTTCAAGTGGTGGTGCTTGGCCTTAGAAGGGTTTATGCAACGTGCCTGATATAGGGATTACGTCACATCCACCCTTGAACAACAAATTTCCCACTTCAAGCCCCAGAACAAATACAAATAAATGACATTAATTGCGTGGAACATATGTTTAATAATATCCCATCCATTTCTTCTTGTGATCCAGTCTAAGGTTCCCGCATGCCACTGGAGGATGAAATACCAGGGTTATTGTCATCAAACAAAATGTTACAACCATCTTCATTAAGTAAGTAAGAAAGAAAGAAAGGAATCAAATCTTCGGTCAGTGACGTCTTTGGGTTTTTCAAATTCCCCAATTTCCCCCCCTCTCTCTCGAGTGTACTCTGTTTCTAATTCGTTTGGAACTTGCAACTGGATGCATTCTCTATTCCAGCTAATGCAAATGCCAACTTGGCATAGTTCTCTGCAGCGTAAATCAAGAGAGGCAACCTAAGGAATACAGTTTAAATGGAAACACGCCGTCTCCCCCTCCCCTCTCCATCAGATATATGCTCTCCATTTGGATGACGAGAGAGTTACTCAAATGGATTTTGTCAGAACTGGCAAACAGGGAGGATGGCTTCTTCCAACTTCAGATGCCGAAGGCTCTGATTCAACATTCAAGTGAAGTCAATGGAGGTCTCCCCATTGACTTAAGTTGGCCTGTGTCTTTTGGACTGGGAAGAGCTTACACCCAGATAGAGGTAAATAGAACAGTATGGCTACTCAGCAAAATAACATGCACACAATTGTTTTAAGGACAGGATTTTTATTTTAGCATCATGATCTTTTATGCTTTTCCACAAACATTATTGTGAACAAGTATTCTGGCCAGATGAATAATTAGAGAAGATGATGTTTCAATTTTGAGGTATATTAGCATAATTGGAGGCTAGGCAGAGGCAGCTTTGAATGTTTGTTTTACAGTTTTGCACCAGGATTGAAAGTGGGGTACATAGGCTAGAATATTCAACTTGGAGACAAGAGTTTAAATAGGCTCACTGGGGAGTCTTGGGCATGCCTGTATCTCTTGGTCTAATCTACAACACATAGTTGCTATGAATCAAAAGCATCACTTTTAGTCCCTTGTAGTAACAGTGGGATACAAAATGTAACAATTTCCCTGCATTCTTTTGTGCAGTTTAACAGATGCATTGGGATGAGACTATATATATTGACTGCAAAGCATTTGCCATGTTTCCAGGATGGTATTTTTTGTATTTGTTAGAAAGACAGTGCAAGAACATTCAATACCTTGATATTTGGGTTTGAGCATCCTGAACACTCACACAGGGTGGGTTGGGGGTTGCTTGAAGTCTGAGCCTGAAACTAGGGATGTGCATTGAATCAGATCTGGTGTCCGATTCTGATATGATTCAAGCAAAATCGGACATCTGATTTCCGATTCTGATGTTGTTTCAAGGAGCTCAGATTTTATCCGATCCCTTGGACTGATCCAGCATGGCTCTTCTTATGTTCTTAAGTTGATGATTGGATGCATAGGGGTAGATGGAACATCTACATGATATAGTATGCGTGTTTGCATGTTTTTGTCTTGCAATGACAGATACCTTGGAGGATGTCCTGAAAATGGACCAACAAGGCACAGTCATCTACGGGCTCATCTACATCTAGAGCCCTTTCGAGAGGGGGAAGGGATGATTGCAAACTTTTCTGCTTCAGGGATTGTCCCTCACGCGGCACACACCAACGAGTTTGCCTGTAGTTTAACAAGAAACAACCCGGGGCAATTGTTTTTAACAACTCCTGACTCTTGCGCAAGAGCAGAGTTGGAATCCTGCATGAAGATGAGATTTTTTTAAACACTTGGTGTTGAAAGAACCCGAGACACATTCAGAATGTGTCAACAATGCTCTCCCCCTCACCCCGATACCCATGGGCTCACTTCACACAGCTAGTTGCCTGTTCGCTGAGCCCCACTACTCACAAGGAACAGCAACAGCTTCATGAGGGGAAGGCATACCAGCTGCGCACCTCGGAATTTTTGCAAGAGTAGGGAAAAAAACCAGGACAAAAGCTGTCATCAATATCCCGGGAATATGGAGGGGTTGTCTCTAGAGCACAGCAAGATCAGCTGTGTGTCATGCTGCCCAGTAGGGACAACCTCGATACTATTCTGAAATAAACGACTGGCGTGGATAAGGCCTAAGATTGGTAATATGAAGGAGAACCAGTGATCAACATGTTGTAATGTATTTGTTTTATTATTGTTTTAACCAAGTTTTAGTTTTAGTTTTTTTAAAAAGAGTCTTATGATTGTTAGTCACCTTGAGCACCATTTTCTTGGTGGAAAGCTGGGGTACAAATCAGATAAATCAAAATAAAATCAAGAAATAAAACATGGTGGCTGGGTATTGTCATGGAAGAGAGCTTATTTTTGATATGGTCTGTTATGAAATGACTGGCTGAGTGGTCCTCTTCATGCATAACTCATGTGAATGGGGATCACACATTGAAAAGGCTTGCAGGCTCCACTGCAGGAGTCCCCCATTCCTGATGTCCATGTATTAGGCTGATATCTGAGCTGTGGAAGTCATGTGATGTGTGAGCGAGGAAAGCCTGAACACATGGAGGTCTAGGGCCAGAACTACACCAAGCAGGATATAGCGGTATGAAAGCAGTATGAAAGCGGTATATAAAAGGCAGGAGCCACACTACTGCTTTATAGCAGTACTGAAGTGCACTGACAACTGTTGGGGCCTATTGGCACATACCATATGCCGCTATATCCTGCTTGGTGTGGCTCCTGCCTTTTATATACCACTTTCATACCACTATATCCTGCTTGGTGTAGATCTGCCTATGGCTAACATCTGGACATCAGTGGTAGGGCTGGGGAAATTGTGTGACATTTAAACCTGCAATGTCCCTTCACATGAGAAGTGTGTGAAGGAGGCCAAGGATGGGCAAGAATTTTCTTTCCGCTCATTTTTGATAAGAATTGATCCAATTTTTCAAATTTCTTCCTATTCAGGATGGAAAAGACTTGATTTTTTTTTAAAAAAAATGTGGTTGAAATCAAATTTGACAGATTCACCTTTGAATGCTTTACTCTTAAAAGTCTGGGTTTGTGTACACAAGCATGCCTGTGGTGCTGAATTGGGATTTCCAACTCTCCTTTTTATATAGGCTCTCCATCTTCAACAGCTGTGTGGCCAGCAGGTACAACACGGTCCTCCCCATGCTGCCAATAGCTGACCCTACTGAATTTGGCTGCTTTTGATAGAGGAGAATTTTGCTTCAGCTCATAGTTTGATAAGAATTTATCAAAATTTCTCATATTTGGGACAGGCAGAATTTCAGATTCAAAAACTCAGAATGCTGGTGAAAGTGAAACTAACAGATTTGTCCACCTCTAAAGGAAGCTAGTGTTGAAAAGTGTTCCACAAATGCACATCTGCCAAGAATTAACAGGAGATAAGCCTAATGAAATCAGTAGGGATGTGCATTGAATCGGATCCGATGCCCGATTCCAGTACGATTCAAGCGAAATCGGACAGCTGATTCCCGATTCCAATGCTGGTTCAAAGAGCTCTGATTTTATCCAATCTGATTTTTTTCTGATCCAATTCACATGGGATCGCATCAGAGAATCGGACGCCATTTTGAATTATTTCCCCCATAGCCTAGTATTGTGGTAAAAATTCCTAACACTTTTTTATTTTTAAAGATAGAAGCATGAAAGTTGGGGACCTTGCAGATGTCATGTAGGTAGTCTTGTGTGCCAAATTTCAGATACATAGGTGCAAGCGTGTAGTAGCTTTGACCTTTTGAAAAATGAACCAGGAACACCTATAACGTCTTTAATTTTAAAGATCCACACATGAAACCTGGCCACATTGCAGATGGTATGTTGGTACTCATGTGTGTGAAATTTCAGAAACATAGGTGCAGGCGTGTAGTGGGGGGAGAAGGCGGGGTACTGTTAAATTCACCATTTTGGAACTTATGGAACTTTTAAAGTAAAAATTCATAACCACAAAACGCCTATACCTATGTTTCTGAAATTTCTCACACATAAGTACCTGAAACCCATCTGCAATGTGGCCAAGTTTCATATTTCTATCTTTAAAAATAAAACAGTAATAGACATTTCTTTCTTTATTTTACCAAAAATACCTTGCCTCTACACGCCTGCACCTATGTTTCTGAAATTTCTCACACATGACTACCTACATGCCATATGCAATGTGTCCAAGTTTCATGCTTCTATCTTTTAAAATAAAAAAGTTATAGGCATTATTTTCTTTCCCCCAATGCAACCGATTCTTCAAAAATTCCTTGCCACTACACATTTGCATCTATGTTTCTGAAATTTCACACACATCAGTACCAACATACCATCTGAAATGTGGCCAAGTTTCATGTGTGGATCTTTAAAATTAAAGAAGTTATAGGTGTCCTTGGTTCATTTTTCAAAACATCAAAGGGATGTGTATCGTATCGTTAAAATGTACAATAACGATGCAATAGGGTCGTTATTGTGCATGTGTTTAACGATGACGATACGATACAAAAACCTACGATAACCATCGGAGACGATAATTTTCGGGCGATTTTATCGTTTTATTGGACTGCCATATAAATATACCTATAACCTCTGTATTTTAAAAGTTAGAGGCTTGAAACATGGTCACATTGCTTATGGGGTATGCCTAAGTATGTGTATGAAATTTGAGATCGATCCCTCCAACCCTCGATTTTATATGATTTTTTTAAAAGATTGTTTCCATTCTGACAGGTCTGAATGAACGCATGTGGCAAGCTGTCATTCTGATGGATCTTTGGATTCAGCAAAAAAATCTTGTTTCGGGTTTATTGGACTCCACAATGCCTTTTTAATAAGGGCTTGTCTAATTTGCAAAATTATTTGAGATGTAACACACATAATGCTTCTTGTATTCATATGTTTTGGCAATGCCCAATAGTCACCTCCTTTTGGGAGGAGGTCATAATATTGGTAAACTTTGTATTGGAACAGTCTTTAATATTGAATGAAATGCATGTCCCCCTAAACTATTTACCTGTTTCTTGGAAGTTAATGTATCATTAGCCCAAATGGATTTTCTGAGCCCTTATGACAGTCAAAAGACTGATATTACAACGTTGGAAGGATAAATATTCACCTCCCATAATGCACTGCACTGAGGACCTAACAATGTTATCAGCATTTGAATGGGTGGTATATAGGCGCCCCTTGTGAGTGCATAAATATATGGATATTTGGATTGCTTTTTTTGAGACTTAGACATAATCTCCCTTCCCCCTTTTTAAAAGAATGTTGAACTTGATGGAATATTGATATATCTATGCATGCAATTTCCTATTCTTTTTCATTTTTCTTTTCATGATTTGTTTTCTGTTTTGTTAAATTCACAATAAAAGTGGGGGGGAGATTAATAAAAAAGGAGATTTGGGAGAACTACAATGATATGTGATATATATATATTTGAAACGGCAACATCCTGTCTCCAGAGGGAGCGAGTTGGTAGGAAAAGTGTTCTGGGGTGGAGAGTGTACTTTCAATTTTCAGGGAAAGTATTATAAATAAGTGAGAGACAATTTTTAAGACGATAAAGAATGTTATCTGTGTTCTATCAAAGTGAAGCGAATTGTAGCATCCAAGAGAACATATGTAAATGCTTCCACAACATGCATTTCAATTGTCATGCAATGAAATAACTCTTCCAGAATAGCCATTTTATTTCATGCCAGAATGCTTCACTTCAAGGCAAAGCATTTAGAATCCCATTGGTATTGGGTTGCAACTGAGTGTTCTGCAGAACACATTTTACTGGTTAAGTAGTGATCTTTTCATTGTGCATGTGCGCGCGCACACATGCACACACACACAAACACACACACACAAACACACTTCTATTCTGTATGAGTCCTGGACTGTTTCTCTTCAATCTGTGGGTGGGGGAGTCATGTGCGCCGTGTGCGTATGAAATGTTAGAAAACAAGATGTTGTCAAGAAGTGTCCTAGCTTACCCATCTCCATAATGTGTAGGTTTGCTATGTGTGTACGATATTTGCGTGTGTGTGGCCGACCTGTATCAACTGATGTGCCACAAACCAAATGGAAAGAATGAAAAAGGGCCCCTCTAGTGTGCCTTGGAAAAGGTCTCCAGTAGTTTACTGAACCGGAGGGCAGGAGCAGTGCTACATAGGCAAGTATGCAGGACTAACTCAGTGCCCTCTTTACCTGTCCAGGTATGCCACGAACCCACACTGTCTGTGCCACTTGAAGCTGGTAGTGATATAGACAAGGGGTTGGATTTAACTTGAAATAAATCAAATAATCCTTGTACCGCAGGTGGGGGGACCTGTGTCCCTTCACATATTGTTTGAACCGCAACTCCCATGCACCCCAGCCAGACTGGCTAATGATCAGGGATGTTGGGAATTGTGGCCAGCAACATCTGGAGGGCTGAATGTTCCCCACCCTACTGTATGGGGTACAGCATTCTAAGTCCAAATCCTAGGACTTAGAATAATTATAAAAACATAGGAAGAGCCATGCTGGATCGGGCCAAAGGTCCACCCAGTCAAGCATTCTGTTCACCAGTGGCCAACCGGATGCCTGTGGGGAAAACACAGGTAAGGCATGAGTGCCATAGCACTCTCCTGCTCTTGTTCCTCTTCAACTGATGTACGCAGGCATACTGCCTCTGATACTGGAGGTAGCACCTAGCCATCAGGACTAGTTGCCATTGATAGCCTTCTTCTCCAGGAATGTATCTAACTCCCTTTTGAAGCTATCCAAATTAGTGGCCATCGCTGCATCTTGGGGTAGTGAATTCCAAACTTTAACTATACACTGTGTGAAGAAGTCCTCAATCTTTTCTCTGTCTTGAATCTTCTACCAATTAGCTCCATGGGGTAATCCTGGGTTCTGATATTATCAGAGGAGAAAAATGTATCCCTATCTACTTTCTCCACACCATGCATAAGTTTGTACACCCCTCACTCACCTGTTTTCCTAAGTTGCTCCAGCCCCTTGATCATTTTAGTTGCCCTTTTATGTACTTTTCCCAACTCTACAATACAGCTATAGATATTAGGTGCGGTGACCAGAACTATACACAGTGTTCCAGTTATGCCCACGCACATCCATGTCCCACAAACCCCTTGTGCAAATCAAATCTGGAATCATAACGAAGAAAAGCTTTGCATATCTATTGTGATAACTAATTTATGTTTATTGAAGCATTTAAATTGCAAAGGAAGTTTTTACTAGATTTTTTTTTGTTTTACAAAAAAATCAGAACTGCACTAAAGCCCAAAAGCCGAAAAACAAAATTTCAGAATTTTAAAATGTATTTTAATAGACATGGAAAGTTGCTTTTGGGGGCTATTCATTGGGGAAATGGAAAAGTATTTCACAAGAAGTTGTTCAGATGCCCTGCAAAATTGTTCAGTTTCTTATTGGATTGACTAGCTCACAGGGGAACCTACCTAACAGATGCCCAGTGATACTATGGATCATACTGTACTACCTGAAAACAATTTTATACTTTTCAAACAGTTGTATTCATAGTTGGGTGACAGATTAAAACTGTTTCCACCGAAAACCTCTATTTACATTTTTTAATTTAATTTAATTTGGCTCAAAAGGTGCAAAACGCATCCAAATTTTTCAAAACACATTCACATTTAGGTCACTAGTCAATTAGGCCACTAGTTTAGCATTCATCATATTGTTCACCTTTTTTGAATTTGCACCTGGACTATTTTGAAGTACTAAAGATGAAGAGAGTGATTGTAAGCATGTGCAGAGGGCTGTAAGGGGAGGGCCTTTCGGAGTAGACTGCTTAAGCCAGGAGGAGGTACAGGGCAATTTTCACTGGAGTGTGAACTCAAAAGGGCATTTTTATGCAAAGAGGCAATTTTAACATACATTTTTAAAACACATATTTATTTAATTACAGGTATATCACAATGCACATGTTTGAATATGAAATTATGTTTCTTTTAATGTCAGGGAATTTAGCACAGCACTATCTAAAAATCTCCAGACCTCTGAAGGAAATTTTAATACAAAATCCCACTTGCAAAAATGTCTGATAGGCTGCTAAACTTATAAACTAACGATAAGTAATTTATTCGCATATATTCTACTCTTCCTGGGATCAATGCCTTTGCTTATTTGTGCTTGTGCCCTGTCCTGAAGCCAACTGGCTGCCCTGTTGACTTCTGCAAGTGCACAGAACATGTCAGCATGAATTAAGGAACTCTAGGACCTGCAGAATGTAGTTCTTATGATACCATATCTCATAGAAAGGCACACTCCACTTTAATTTCATGAGCATAAGGGACCTCTAGCGCAACACCAATATCATTAATTGGACAATATTAACAGCTTTCTTTTCTTTTCTTTTCTTTTCTTTTCTTGGAATCCGATTGTGTAAACTAATGCTGTTGGTGTTGTGCTAACACAACATAATCATGTTAGCGCAATGACATGGTAGGATACCGCCCAATCAAACAATATGACCTAGAGATGTGTTTAAAACATAGCAGTCCACAGAGAGTGGCTGTGAGCATTTCTAAACCAGTGATTTATACACACTCATGATTGGCCATGCAAGGAAGTTTGTGGGTGCATTACACAACGTTGTCAACAGCCAGGATGACACCTGCACTATCCCCTGGATATTGTGCATTTAAAAAACATGCAGATCATGTGGCATTATCCAGATATCATGGGATCTCTCCGGCACTAGTGGAGAGCTGTCTCATTAAAACACTATGGGGCCTTTCCAAGAAGGGAACAAATCACATGGTCATGTGTGAAGGAGCGCATTGCGATGGTGGGATTACTGTGAGGATGAGACCCCTGGTCTGGCGTGAAATTTTTCCTGTGTGTAGAGAAGCTCTGTGTCAGGAAAAACTGAGGGAAAGCTAGATTTCTTTCCTTTTTTAAAAATATATGTAGATATACTTTTTAAAAATCTCCTTTTCTCCATTAGTCAAACTTAAAAGTTGGCAGCTGAAAAAAGTAGCTACTCAAATTAGAAGTTACCCATTTCTTTTTCACTAGTTAATTCCCATGACTACTTGCAAACATGGAATGGTGTGAGGGAGTGCAATGGTTGCCAGAAAGGGCTAAAGAATGCCAGATTTTCACTTTAAAACCAGATGAACGGGGAGTGCGTACCTTATTTAATGAAAGATTATGCTCTGGGATTATGGTTTCCGGGAGCAGGCTTTTGAATTAAAACAATGTGTATACTCCTTTTGCACCTTGCTTTAAAGTGAAAATGTGGCTTTCTGATGCTGCTGAATTTCAGCAGCAGTTTGGTGGCAGCGTCATTTCGGTGGTGGGGGATGCAGCCTTTGGTGGGTTCCAGTTGGGGAACAGAAATTGGCCCCAGATTCTCTAACGTTGCCCTCCCTGATTTAAAGGGGGGCCCTCCATCAAGCCATAAAAGGCCAGAGTCTAAAATTGCCTACTTCATCACAGTTGACTGTTCCCCACATTTTTATGGAACAAGCTCTTACCCACCCCCCACCTCCAGCACAAGTCACCACCTGAACGGCTTCATTCATTTGGAAAATGATCCATGCTGCTGCATTAGAAATGAACCCCGTGGCTGAGTGGCCACTGAGATGCAATAATTCTGACTGAATGGCTTTTGTTATTGCAATGTTTCCATTGCCCCAGTCCAATGACTATGAGATCTGTTCAATTCTGATTCTGTTCAGCCGGCACACTAAACCATGGTTAGGCTGCTAACTATTTTGCCGCAAATGGTTAATGAGTGTGTTTAAACCGTGGTTATGTAGCCACCATGGTTAGGAATGGTTCACACAACATACTAAGCCATGGTTCACACAACATGCTAAGCCATAATGTTTAGTTCAAACTGCTTGACCACCGTGGCTTAATGTGTCAACTGAACAGGGTCACTGGGTGGGCAACTGAGTTTCCCATCTCCAGATGGAAAGGATCAGCAATGCTAAAAATTGAAGGCTAGAGGAAGCAGACAGAATAGAAGCAAAGGAGGAGAGATTGAGGGTTTAAAGCTGATGGGCCCATGTCCAGAATGCAGATATGTTTTGGAAAGTCTCCTCTCCTCCCATGACAGGATTGCAGTTTCACCAGCTTTCCAATGGAGCCAGTTGATTAAAATACCGCTGCTCCCTAATACATCACCTCAAGTAAGCATGGGGCTTTGATCCTGTGGCATTTTAGAAATTTTAATGATACTTTTTGTGTCTTTAACAACACTTCAATATGCCTCTTAAATACTTCTAGTCACGTTCCCCCGGTGCCATAAATCAGTGCTGAAACACCTGACTACTCTTCCTGTTTTATTCTGTGCTGTTTACGGTCATAGGTTGTCTGAATCTCTCAATGTTTGTTTCTGTTCACCCACCAACTTTTTTTAAAAAATTATTTTTTAAAACTGACCTTGATCTTGTGTCTTGAAAACACAGGTAACACTTTTTCCCATCACTTTTCTCTCCACGCCAAGACAAACTGCCATGACTAAGCAAGGGACCAGTTAATAACAAGATGGCACCCCCTTCAGTTAAATTAGTTTTCTGAATCGTTTGTCAGATGCTTCTTCCCCCCCTTTTTTTTGCATGCCATCATTTAACTTGTTTTTCTAGTATGCACACACTGCCAGATGGTGACTATTGATCCAGACAAATTCTTCAGCCCTCTCTCTCTCTCTCTCTGAGCTAGGGTGGCTAGCTGTCCTACTTTACAGAGGGCAGTCCTCTATTCGAAGGGCTGTCCAGTCCAAGTCTGGTTTAAAGGCAAAGGACTCTAAAGAATGGGAGCAGGCGTTGAAGTTGCCCGTCAACACTTAGTCCCTGGACAGCAGAACTGAACACAGGTCACCTAGTCCGTCTTCTCCCTATGCTGAGATATATTGCATTTCTATTTAAATTATAGCCCTCCCCTTAAATTTGCACCTATACGTATAAATTTGCATACGAGGTTGTGCAAATTAGGGTCCTCTTGTCCTCTTATTTGGGTGATGCATTTCTTCTTCTTTTGGGGAGATGCTTATGTAGTCACCCTAATCTGAGCAGGTGGTCTGGATGAAGCAGCAGCTATGGGCAGATCAATTGTGTGGATGGTCTTGTGATTTAATTCTAGTGGGGAGCTGCTGTTGGAATCAGGGACCATTAGCTGCGGAATGAAATGTGAGTTTAGAGGTGTTTTTCCCCCTCTTGAGAGTGTGGCAAGTGTTTCCGTCTCATTGTCAGGAGAGCTGAGCGCTTGTCTTAAGTGCCTCAGCCCCAACCTCTGGACAGCTCAGTTCCTGCTGGATGTCTAGCCAGTCGTTTTGAAAATCCAGGCAGGCTTGCAACTTTTGGAGGTTCCTAAAGCTTGTCTTCTGAGGCTGATGGCTTTGCTGTTCAGGTTGGTTGCCTCTGTTATTCTGGTATGCCAACGACGGCCATTCCTGGACCATGATCGCTTATTATTATTATTATTATTATTATTATTATTATTATTTATAACCCGCCTCTCCCTACGGATCGAGGCGGGGAACACAATGCAATACAAGCATAACACAGTGGTACAGGCATCAGTAACCTCAAGACTGAATTATTGTAATGCACTCTATGTGGAGTGCCAGTGGGTTTGGTCCAGAAGCTGCAGATGGTGAAGAATGGCGAGTGGCGAGTGGCGAGGCTGCTAATCAGGATCTCCTTCCATCAGCCAGCTACACTTATGCTAAAAGAACTGCACTTGCTGCCATTAAGCTACTGGGCCAAGTCTGAGGTGTTGTTGTTAACAACTTCAGGTCCAGGTTACTTCAGGGACTGTCTCACTCCTGAAGTCCCTGCCTGATACCTGCGATCATAGATGGAACACTTCTGAGAGTGCCACATTCTCCAGAGGTTCACCTCAGGAGCGCTTGTAGTAGAACATTTAGTGTAGCAGCACCCACCCTCTGAAACACTTCACCAATGGCTATTAGTCAGCCCCCCCCCCTCAGTTCTGACATCCAGATGTCTTCTTTGAACTCATCTCTTTACTGAGGCCTTCCCTGAAGTGTGACTCAGCCACCTACGGTTTGGTCCACACAGCAGACTGTGCTGCTTTGTTGCTGGTTAATTTGTATTTTGCTGTTTTTATAGTTCTATTTATTGTTCTTTTATGCCACTGTATTTGATGTTCGCTGCTTTGATGATTTTGTGCAAAGCTGTATATAATACATACGCAATAAATAGCACCTGAACTGCTAATCTTGCCTCTCTTTGGGATATTAGATTTCTTTATTTACTTTCCTGAGTAAACAAATATGTGAGGTACCTTCGGGTTTGACCCAGATGTTGCTTTACTCATCTGCCTAAAGTTTAGGAAAAGTGGGTACTGCCTATGAAGCTTGGGATAATGGCAATGGGACTATCACACTTGCTAGGAGATGGTGCTGCTGATTACTGTGTGCTCCACTTTAACGTGATCGGTGCAAATAGTTAGAGGATGTTATTGCAGGTACCAGATTCACCATGGGGCTGTTTATATGCTCTGGAAGCCAAGGGGTGGCTCTGAATCAGTGCTGCATCAGCTATATGACACAGCCACTGATTCAGAGCCACCCTGGGGCAAAGAGATGAAGATCTGCAGCAGAAAAGTTAGGGACTTACCCCAACTTTTCCTGCCTGAGCGAGATCCACATGGCTGTTCTGCCGTCTCTCCTTGCTCTGGCATTCCCGGGAGAAAGGTGGCCTGCCATTAGTTGCAGAAAACCAGGGGAGGGGAGGGCCCAGCAAGTTAATGGCCACCGGGAAGCCCATGTTTCCTCCCTTCATCTAGATTACTCGCCACCCCCCCCCCCTCCACCAATGATACCGCAGGATTTGGAGGCGGAGCGGTGCCAATTCAGCACCATGAAGACAGACCCCAGGTGACTCAAGAGGTTAATAGAGCTTCACCTAGTGCTATAAAGCTCCTGAGTCTGGTCCTCAAGCTTCTCTTCCCCACTCACCCCCTTGGCTGCCTGTTTGCTCCCCAGCCTAGTCTGTATCTGCATGCTTTCAGCCAGCCATGATGTTATAATAAATGGGATTTTATTTTGGGCATTTCCTTCCAATGACAAATAACCCAACTGGAAAACTTTAGTCAGATGTAAGCCTTACTGGGGAATGTTTAACAGTGCATGCCATGCTTCTCATCCGACGTAAGCCACATAGATTAATTTACAGTGTGCCTAAGCCAGGTTAAAAGGAAGGGTTGGATGAATAGAACGGTGTCTATTTGCCAGTTGAAATGCATTTCTGAATGAGACCTGGGACAGAAACTTGAGCGCAAAACCGTTCCACGCTGAGCTGCTTCACAAAGACATGGCAGCCAATGTGGTTCCTTCCCGACTTCTTTGTTCCTCATTATTCAATAGAGCCAAAATCTTCAATAAATCTAAAACAAAAGGATCTCACTGAAACAATGCTGACTGCATCAGCCAAGACTCTCCTGGAATTTTAAAATCCAATCATTTTCAAAAGAACCGCAAGGTTAACTAGAGTGGGCCAATGACTAATGCCTTTATTTTGCTGATTGTGGGCTTGTGTGAATACCTTGACAGTGAAGTCACGTCATAGCAATTAAGGTTCAGGTTCCACTTCTATTATTGGCAGTGATAATTATCCCGACGCTTATTATTCATTTTTCCTAATCTAAACACTAATGCAAGCCTCTAGCATCTCAGTTTAATAGTGCACCGCGTATCTTAACAAAGGCAGGGATGGTATTTAACTGCAGGCATGTTGTGTCTGAGTTTATAAAGAAGTTGCTTGCATAGGCTGTAGTTATTTCGGTGTTTTCCAGGATAATAATTATGGCCTCTTAAGACTTGGATTTTCAGTGGCTCTGATGGCAGCACGCTGTCCATTAAACTTCACACAGGTAAGAGCCCAGGAGCTGCCTTGCTGAATCAGACTGTAAGTCAATCTTTGGCAATGTTTTGTTTCTAGCTGCAGTCAGCCAGAAATGCACAAGCAGGGTATATAGGCAAGGATCTTCACCTGTTGTTTTCCCCAGCAACCAATTTTCATAGGGCTGGCCCTGTCATTAGGCCGAGTGAGGTGGTTGCTGGAGCCCGGAAAGCAATGGCGAGGGGTTGGAGGACAGACAGCGTTGTGTGTGCCATGCAACCTACCCTGCTGCAATCCTCCCCTCAAGCTATTTTGAGGGGGGCACCATCATCATGTCTTTCATCTCAAGCAGCAAAATATCTTGGGGCTGGGCTAGCTCTGAGAATTCTGCGGGTTCAGAATATTCAGTATACTGCCTCAGTATATTCAGCAGGTTTGGAATATGCAGAATAATATTCAGTATACTGCCTCAGTATATTCAGCAGGTTTGGAATATGCAGAATAATATTCAGTATACTGCCTCAGTATAGTCAGCAGGTTTTCAAATATGCAGAATATTCAGTATACTGCATCCTCCATGAATCTCTCTAATCTTTAAAAAAAGAAGAAAACCATCCAAGATGGTGGTGATCACCACATCTTGCAGCAGTGAATTTTGAGCCCCAGTTATACATTGGGTGAACATAATTAGGCACTGATTTCCCCCCTCCCCCCTTTGTTTGTTAAATTTATGCTTGCTATCTTATTTCACTTTTTTTTTTGGTAGGCCCTGGATCTCATTTCTTTACTGTTCTCTCCCCCCTCCCCCTCCCTTTGACCACATGCACCATCTTTGCTATTTTTACTGACAGGAATTACAAGTTCATATGGCTTCCATTACTTCAAAATATTACTTTAGCTAAAACCATCTTGCAAATGAGCTTCTTTTTTTGTGCACAGGGACTGAACTGGGGGGGGGGGAATCTACATTGCAATTTGAAGCTTTAAAATGATTGGGCTGCCAGGCCTCTTGCTTTCAGTGGCCACCCGTGGACACGGTGTGACCGACACTCAAGTACATTCCTGCTCCCCGGCCTACTTGCAATCGGATAATTGGAACTTTTTTTTTTCAGCCTAACAAATAGTTAAATATTTTCAAACTGCCTAGATTTGGAAGAGATCTCATGCTGGCCCATTGCAGTTCCTTGCCAAGAGTACTAATGGATGGCCGATTTCAAAGGATTCCACTGGAAAATGATGAGGGCTGTCCGGAAACCCTTTATCGAGTTATATTTGTTTTCTTTGTTATGTTTTATTGTAAATATTGTAATAGTATTAGGAAAGATTTGATTCTTCCACTTTTAAAGTGTCTACCGGATGGATCAATGTCTGCCTTGTTGCAATTTTCTATGAAAGGAGAAGGTGAGTATATTCCCAGATGGATAGCTGTTTTATTTTTTTCCTTTAAACTCTGGCAATTAAGATAAGAGCTCAAATGATTTTAAGTTGCGTAGGCTGAACCATGCATGTAGCTATTACCCTGTACTATGCCTTTTGCTGTGTTGATGTTATCTGGCATTTGATACCTCATTTCTATTTTCTAGGTCTAATAAAATCACTAAATTACATTTGAACCTCTGTTGCTCCATTTTAGAATGTGCTTAACTTTCTCCTACTGAAAATGAATGGGGCTTAGGCTGCAATCTTATGCACGCTTAGTTGGAGTGAGCCTTATTGGACACAGGGGGACTTGTATCTCAGTTGGCTCAGTTGTTTCTCCTAAAATTTGGAAAATAGTTTGGCTTCATCCACCCCAGTCAGAATTTGTTTGGACCTCATCATAGCTCTTTGCAGGTACTCCAAGTTTTGATCCCTGTGTCTCCCTGCCAGCCCTCAAGCATAGGAACATAGGAAGCGGCCTGATACTGAGTCAGACTATCTTGCCCATAACTGTCAAGGTTGACTGCCAGCAGCTCTTTAGGGTTCCAGGCAGAAGTTTTCACCAGCCCTACCTGGAGATGTTGGGGATGGGGACCTTCTGCACCCAAAACATGGGCTCTACAACAGAGCTACGGCCTTCTCCCTCTCCAAACTTCCTCCTCCTCCTCCTCTCCCTTCCACTTATTTATTTATTTATTTATTTATTACATTTGTATACCGCCCCATAGCCGAAGCTCTCTGGGCAGTTTACATAGGATTAAAAACAATTAAAAACAATATACAAAAATTAAAACAGCAAAAACATACAACATACACACAATCTATACATTTAAAAACCACTTCAACACTTCAAAAAAAAAAAACCTACAAAAACAAAACAAAACAGACCCAGGCTTGTATACCTGAATACTGCTGCTGCTTCACTAAGAGACAGAGGGGGAGTCTACACCAGCCATTTATTGCAGGATTATATAACAGTCATCACGAACGGGGCACATGACGTTCACCAGCTCCCACTGCGATCTCAGTTTTCCCGGAATATCCTTGACTGCTTTTGTTGTGGTTTTCCTGGCTCTCTCGCTTCCATTCCGAAGAATGTTTGCGGTGTGCCCCCCACCTTTGTGAGGGCGTTGCTGTTCGCTGAGAGTTCTGGGTTCAGCAAACAGCCAATCAGCCATGAGGGGTGTGTGCATGGGTATTGGAGGCGTGCAGGAGGGGACCTGTCTGCCATTTTGAACACATGTTGTGGATGGGTATCGGTGTGTTTTACCGCCGAGTCTGGTTTTTTTTTTTTTTTTTAATACAAACATATCTCTGCACAGGAGCACATATTCTATGGAGTTTCTACCCCCCCCCCATGTGTTGCTGCACATCTGCACTCATGCGCATGCTTCAGGAATCATTTTTTAAAAAATATCTGCCCCATAGCCATGTCATCTTCCCAGCACCACCCACTTCTGCCAATCCACATGCGCAAGTGGCGTAATGGGGCACACGTGCTCCCGCAATGGCACTCCTGAAATTGTGGTATGCATCAGTGCCATGTGCCCCATGAGTGCTGATCCCGGAAGCATGGAACATTCAGGAGCATCCCTCTTCTGTGTCAAAAATGCTTGCAGGTGTAAAGAGATGGAAGAAGGGAGGGAAAGATATTTCCTCTACCCACTGAGACCTGATTTGTTGCTCTGCAGCATCCCTGGTGCAAATAGACCTGGAAAAATAGTTCCCCAAGAACTGTTTAAAATCCAAGCCAGAGAAGAATTTGAGGGTCATAAAGATTACCTTGTAATCTTCATGGACTCCCATCGCTTATATCTCAGAGCCAAGACTTCTCTAATCATGATATTCTCCTCCTCAACAAAGGAATTGGAGGAAACATGATAAACACTCTCATGTATCTTATGTGTGTCCATAGCTCCCAGCGTGGCACATTTAATTTATAGCAAAGTACGAATTATATATTAGAATTTTGCATTAACAAGAATCTTACCAGGAACACTGTGCATGTCTCATTAGTTAAGCAAAGCAAATTAGGTACGTATCTGGTGGGTATAATTGATAGCTATAATTAATCCCAGGACTGATATAATTTACTGTGGGTTGGAATGACTGAGGTATAAATTATTCTGGACTGGTACATGGCAATACAGTAGAAAACTACACGTCTTTCTGTGCTATCGTTTCTCAAAACCCGCTTAGTCTACAGTGTACAGACATTTTGGCAAGACATTTATGGAGAGGTACAGTCAAGTCCTGTAATTTTGAACTTTTCATCTGGGAAATAAGTAGATGTGGATACTGAAGGCCATATGACATACATTAATGTCTGAGTTCTACATCAGGAAAAGACAGGGGTAGAATTAGGATGCTAGTACATGAGACTGGAGGTGAGAGAGACCACAGTACAAACAAAAATAAAATCTGTATAATTAATCTAGCCTCATCCCATCAAGGAAAAAAAATGAGCCAAGCCCCCTTCCTACTGTGCTAGTTACTTCTATTTGCTAGGAACTTTTCTTTCACCCTCTTGCTAGGAACCCAAAGAGGCTTGCATGGTCCACCCCCTCTCCATTTTATCCTCACAAGAACCCTGCGAGGTCGATTCGGCTGCCAGTGACTGGCCCAAAGTCACCCCGTGAGCTTCATGGCCAAGTGAAGGCTAGAACCTGGGTCTCCCGTATCCCAATCCAACACTCTGACTGCTACACCACACTGCATATTTAAAAGCAGGCATGGACCTCCCTGAATTGGATTAGGATCATGGCACTGGCAGAGTGAGATCTGATCATGGATCATTTCTTGTTGCATCAAATTTGGCCTTTCATGTGCTCAAAAAGGAATCGCAACCAAATAACAGCTCTCTAATGCATTTTTTTCCAGTATGATGTATGTTGCATACACACATGTCTGTTGCATTCATGCTTCAGAAGTATACTTAATAGCTCTGTACAACCTGTGACCCACCACCAGGAATGGTCAAATCCATCAGTTTCAGCTTCCCTGTTTCTCATTTTTCTATTCATCTTATTCATTTAAAAAGTTTGCATAAAAAATTGTAAGGATTTTAAAGCACATTTCCCCTAATGCATGCCATTTTGTATGCATTTTTTTGCATAATGTACATTTTTTGGGCAACCACCTTTCCTAATATAATCCATATTTGAACATTATCTTTGCCAAGAGAAACATTTCTGTACACATTTTTTTTTAATTGCAAAATTCAGGAAAGTGCAACTTTGAAGGCTAACTGAATTTCAGTTCGCATCGTGGTTTGGAAGTGCAAAATTAGGTTAGTTCGCATTGAACTGTGAACTGAATGAATTTCTCCCCCATCCTTCCCCATTACATTGGACACAACCCATCCACCATCCACGGTAGCCAGCTAGATGCCTGTCGACCTTCCTATTCATACAAACCCAGGCAGGCAGCAAAAGTAGGCAGTTTGTCAAATGCTTGGTTTACTGCTGCTGCCATACACAGCTAGTGAGCTGAATTAGTGTAGTGACCTGAATTCAAGCACCAGTGGAGGCTCATGACTCTGCTGTCAGAGGGCTGTGAATCCAATAAGAACGCTAAAGGAGCTATCATTTAAGGAAGACCCTTTACAAGTCTGACCGGTTCTGACCGAAACCCAGAACTGATTCACAGCCCCATGGGTATTGGAGCCATCAGCCTCTACTGGTTGACGCCTTTACATGTAATGTTGAGAATGTTGAGGATTCCATGCCAATTATTACTGAATCAGAATCTTCTCACCCACTCCACAATGCCCAGGCTCGAAGTCGAGAGGCCTTTTTAGAATTGCGTTCACACGCCTAATTCAGTTTCATCAGCAACAGTGCCAAGTGAATCCAAAGCAAAAACACACTGAGATGTTTCAACTAGCTGTGTGGAGGAGAGTGTGTATCTTTGTGTGTTTCGTACACTTGCACAAGCACGTAATAGGGCAATTGCTTGACACAGATGAATACACAGATGATACTTGCTTCAGATGTCTAAATGCGCATCGGGGGCTGTCAAGCTTTGAGCTACAATTCCATGCCAACATTTTGCCTGGCTACCATGTGTTCGATGTGTTTCATGTTTCCTTTCTAAATTGTTTTTAGATCCAAGGGTATGTTAGTTCTTCTAGCCAAGCTCAGGGAAAATAAAAGAGGAACATTGTAAGCGTTGTCTTATTTGCTCTTCTCCCAGAGGACGTTCTGGAATTGCTGATTCAAGACGGAGCAAGAGGATTCATAATGCGATCGTTTTATTAGTCCTCTATAAATCTGTTTGTTTGCTTTTTTGTTTTGAGGACTGTTGCTTACGGATGAGGCAGACGGAAAACATTGTGGCCATACCGCCTGACAGCCATCGCTTTGAGGGGATTGTTCTGCTCAGCAAGACCTTCTGCCCAAAGGGAAGAAGAAAATGTTCTGTGCTGCTTCCAAGAAGGTTATGCAGATGTACAGTGACCCAGATGTTAAGAATCAGGCTGCAGGATAGTGTATGCCTGACTACTGCCCTGAGCTATCGTATGTGTGAATTCCACTGGGCCTGTTCAGACAATACGCTACATCATGGTTAGGCCACTAACCCTTCTGCAGCAAATGGTTAATGAGCATGTTTAAACTATGGTTATGTAGCCACCATGGTCAGGAATGGTTTCCACTAGGGCTGTGCACTGATCCGGATCCAGATTCCGAATCTGAAACGGATCGGTCTGAATATATCCGGAGATTCAGACGCCATTTTAAGTGTTTTTCCCATAGACTTGCATGGGGGAAAAGAAAGGGCTATAACTTATTTATTTTTAAAGATATAGAAATTAAACTTGGGCACATTGCAGAAGGGTTGTAGGTACTCATGTGTGCAACATTTCAGAAATGTAGGTGCAAGCATGTAGTAGCTATGAATTTTTGAAAAATGATCAAGAAATGCCTATAACTTCTTTACTTTTCTAGATACACACATGAAAGTTGGGCGCATTGCAGAGGGCATGTAGATACTCATGTGTGCCTAATTTCAGAAACATATGTGCAAGCGTGTAGTGGCTAAGAACTTTTGAAAAATAATGATCAAGAAACGCCTATAATTTCTTTATTTTTTAAGACACACATATGAAAGTTGGGCACATTGTAGATGGCATGTAGGTACTCATGTGTGCCAAATTACAGACACAGATGTGCAGGCGTTTGGTGGCTATGAATTTTTGAAAAATGATCACTTTGGTCTGTGGTTTTCCCCATTGGGTTGCATTGGGGGAAAGAAGAAACACCTATAACTTTTTTATTTTTAAAGATAGAAACATGAAACTTGGGTACATTGCAGATGGCATGCAGGTACTTATGTGTGCCAAATTACAGACACAAAGGTGCAGGTGTTTACTCGCAAGGAATTTTAAAAATGATCATTTTGCCTATGCGGTAGCCAATGGGGCATAGGGTTGCATTGGGGGAAAGAAACACTTATAACTTTTTTTTAAAGATACACGCATGAAGGTTGGGCACATTGCAGACTGGCTGTAGGTACTCATGTGTGACAAATTTCAGACACAGAGGTGCAGGCATTTTGTGGCTATGAAGTTTTGAAAAATCACATTTTTATAAATTCCTTGCGAGTAAACGCCTACACCTATGTTTCCGAAATTTGTCACACATGAGTACCTACATGCCATCTGCAATGTGCCCAATGTTCATGTGTGTATCTTGAAAAATAAATAAATTATAGGCGTTTCTTGATCATTTTTCAAGATATGATTCTTTTAAATAAGGGTTGGTTTTGGGTTCTATGTAACTGTCCTCTCTATGCATACGGGTGGGGGATTGGGAGGGGCAGGGATGATGTGGAATCCCATGCCCATTCCTGAGCTCACACTTTGGTTATTAGTGGATCCCTAACAGTACAGGGTGAGTGGGGTAAGTAAAAGAAGGAAGTAATGAGGGTCAACTCGAGTATGCTGAGACAAACTCCTTGAGAACTTCGAAGGACACAAGTCACATCTTTTTAATCTGGTCCAGAAGACTATGGAGCCATGGTGTAACATCCTATTGGCCACCCAGCCATGCTAGCAATCAGGTCATTGGATTATACTTCATCTGGACTTTCTGAAAAGTCAACGGCAGCCTGATGTAAAACTGATTTCATGATAAAGCTTTGTTTAACTGCCGTTAACTTGAAGGACTGCCTTCCCTTCACCCATATCATTATGTCTGCACTTTAAGATCAGACAGAGAGGCCCTTCTCATTTGCCCACCTGTGAGAGCAATTTGGTGGGGAGCATGCAATGAATAAAAAACAACTTGTTTTGAATGACAAACAAAAAGCAAACATGCACTACAAATAAAACATGACTATGAAAGAGGTTAAACAAGAGTAATTCTGTAACATGGCCTTCTCAGCAGTGGCCCCACACCAATGGAACAAACTCCCACTGCAGGTCTGCCATGCACCTTGCAGGTTTTTAAGAAGGCCTTGAATTTTTTGTTTATTTTACCATGGCCTTTTTACGGTATGAGTACTGTTATTACTGCTATGGCCACTGTTCTTCTTGCTGGTTTTATTGTTTTTAATTGCTATTTTATTGTGATTATATTTTATTGCTTTTAATATTTTAACTGGTTTTATGTATTTTATTGCTGTAAGCTGCCTTGTGAGGGCTTCTGTCTTGAAAGGCAGCCAACAAATGTTTTAAATAAATAAATATGTGAAGTACAACTCTGGGAGAGGATCATGGAAGCAGGTAAATCCGCGATCCTCCCCCCTCCCTCCCTCCCTCCCTCAATGCCCTTAGGTGTAGATGAGCCCTAAGATAGACTGTCCAAGCAGCCAGTAGCACAACCAGAGGAGCTTTGGATGTCAGAGGAAGATTATAGCCAAGAGCTGCTCCTGGTTGTGGGTGTATTTGGCCTGGGTTTAGGGAATTTGGCCTGAGGGGGGGAAAAGAGTCCTTACAGGCTTATAGCAGTAACACTGGCTCAATTTGGATGACACAATAAACAACTGGTGTGGGGAAAACAATCGTCAGTTGTTTTGACTATTGTGTCATCTGATTGCTGCCATAGTCAACTCAGCGCTGATCCTAATCCACACCACAGTTGATTATTTATTACCATGTTGTGTGGAGAGTATCCCCTAGTTGAACAACTGTAAAGTTGATTATTACCCCACCATTGACTATCGTATCGTCCGAATTGAGCCAGTGTCTCTTGAGTCCTTAAGAATTGTAATTAAGCAGACTTTGGAAAACCCCAAAGTAAAAATTAGTAATCCCTTATGTATAAAATAACCCTTTAATTAATTACCCTGTTTAATAGTTCATCTTGTCCCTATGGTTGGTGCCCATCTCATGCCTAAGCCTTTTATACCAGCTACTAGGAGGTTTTAAGGTCTTCTAAAAGAATTGGTGGCAGTTGGAAAGGGCCAGCATGTGGATCTCTGAATTATACTGGCAGCGAGTTCCTTAGGCCCTGAAATATAAGCATTTGCTATAAATAAGAAACCCCATAGGTTTCCTGGGGAAATGGACTGAGGTACTATCAAAATGCCAGTTGACATCAACTCTACCTCTCCTTTTCATAAAATCCAGGTGAGGCAGTGGATGTCCTGAATCATTGCCTGAGCACGGTAATGGACTGGATGAGGGCCAACAAACTGAGCTCAATTGAAACAAGATGGGGGTACTGTTAGCAGGTGCTTCATCTGCCTGGTTGAATGGCATTCAATCTTCCCTGAAGTAGGTTGCACTCCCCCTGAAGGATCAGGTGGCCAGCTTGAGGGTGCTTCTGGATCCATCACTGTCACTTGAGGCAAGGGGGCTTCAGTGGCAAAAAGCCCCCTTTGTCAGCTTAGGCCAATATACCAGTGACCCTATTTGGACAGAGATAGCCTGTCAACAGTTATCCACATTCTGGAAACCTCTGGTTGGATTATGACAATACGTCAGTTGTGGGGCTATCTTTGAGGACAGTTTAATTGGCTAGTAACCTAGAGCTGCTAGGTTACTAACAGGGCTAGCAAAAATGATCATGTCAGCTGCACTAGTTTCCCATCCATTTTCCATCCCAAATAAAATTGTTGGTGTTGACCTTTAAAGCCTCAAACGACTTGGGACCAGAGTATCTACAGGAACGTCTCCTACCACATGTATCTGCTCACACCCTTAAGGCATCTTCAGAGGCCCTCCTCCGGGTGCCCCTGCCAAAGGAGGCTAGATGGGTGAGTGCAAAAGAGAGGGCCTTCTCATTGATGGCACCCTACTTTTGGAATGAAGTCCCTGAAATGGTTTTCTTGGCATCTACGTTGTTATCTTTTCACCTTTCTCCCCCCCCCCCCAGGCATTTTAGAGGCCTAGTTCTTTATTTCTATACCTGTTTTAGTTATTCCTGTGCTGTTTCCTGTTTTGCATTGCACTGTATTGTACTGTATTCATTTAAATATTTGCATTATATTATATATATTTTAACTGTTTGTGGCATTTCAGTTTTTTATCTGTTTGTAATTCACCCAGAGAACATTAATGATTGTGCTGATTAGCCAGTGTGGTGTAGTGGTCAGAGTGTTGGACTGGGAGTCGGGAGATCCATGTTCTAGTCCCCACTTGACCATGGAAGCCCACTGGGTGACTTTGGGCCAGTCACAGGCTCTCAGCCCAACTTACCTCAGGGGTTTGTTGTTGTGAGGAGGAGGAGGAGGAGGAGGAGGAGGATTATGTATGCCACCTTGGGTTCCTTGGAGGAAAACAGGTGGGATAAAAATGTAACAAGCAAACAAACAAACAAATAGCTGGAATTGCCCAGTGAAGGAGCAGTTTCCCCATAGGTGTGGCAGGAGGTATGATGGGAGTTCCATCCAACACGTCAGGAGGCACCAGGTTGGGGAAGGGTGTCCTAAGACAACCTAGTGATGGGAGGGAGGAATTTTTGAGGTTGGCTGTGTCACCCAGGCAAACAGTCCATGCTCCAGACCCTAGGACTGGGTGCCATGCAGAGGCTGACAGACATTAGGAGGGGGCAGCTTGCAGCACTTCTCATTAGGGATTGTGCATACCTGAAAATATCGTATATTATCGTTATCGGAATTTCGGACCAAAAAAATTATCATCTCTGATAATATCGTAGGTGAACCATATCGTCTTCACGATAATTATTGGAAATCCGATATTTAATTTGCAGCCCCATTGTGCCCTATAGAGCTGATTTTTTAAAAAGAAAAAAATGCCTATAACTTCTGTATTTTCAACGTTAGAGGCTTGAAACTTGGTCACAGTGCTTCTGGGGTATGCCTAAGCATGTGTATGAAATTTGAGATCAATCCCTCCAACCTTCAATTTTATATGAATTTATTAAAGAACGTTTAAGTTCTGACAGGTCAAAAGTTGCACGATCTTTCAAAAATGCATATAAAATACAGGGGTGGAGGGATTGATCTGAAATTTGGCACATATGTGTAGCAACATGTGATAGACATGTGTATGAAATTTGAGATTGATCCCTCCAACCCTCGATTTTATATGAATTTTTTAAAGATCCTACAACTTTTTGACAGGTCTGAATGATTGCACGTGGCGAGCTATCATTCTGACCTGTCAGAACTTAAACGATCTTTAATAAATTCATATAAAATTGAGAAATCGAGGGATCGATCTCAAATTTCATACACCTACTTAGGCATACCCCATAAGCACTGTGACCAAGTTTCAAGCCTCTAACTTTTAAAATACAGAAGTTATAGGCTTATTTATATGGCAGTCCGATAATCCGATATAATCGGGCTAAAATTTTTCAGATTGTATATTTATCAGAGGTTTTTCTATCATATCGTTATCGTTAAACGCATGCATGCTAAAGAGCATATTGTATCGTTATCATACATTTTAATGATATGATACACATTCCTACTTCTCATTGGCTACTTTGAGTGGTGACCACGGCTGGGGCAGATTTAAAAGGTCATTGAAGGCAAACTACCCAGAGGTAGGAGGCAGGATGTGGGTAGAAATGCTTGTGGAGAGAGGAGCTCTGGAGCAGTAAGCTCAGAGTAGGGGAACGGTTTCTGCTTGTTTTTCTTGCTGTTCTAAAATGGGAGTGGGGCAGAAAACTAGAGAAAGGGGAGAAACAGGAACTAAAGAAAAAATACACTCAGTGCATTTTTGCCACCAAGTGTAATACAATAATTTCTGTCCAAATATTAGAGGAAATACTTTTGATACATACAGACAAATGATATATATATATTATCTACATATTTAAAAACAAGCAACAGCAAATTCTCAATTTGAAAATGTGGCTAAGGAATAATGAGAGAACTTCTGCTTTTGAAAGATATGTTCCTATTTTAGTGTGACAGTAATGATTATAATTATGCCTTCAATCCATCAGAGAGAATGGCTTTTTCCACCAAAGAGTTAACTTGCAGTTTGAAAATATTGGCTAATTAAAAAGTACTCACTGTAGGGAGACCCAGTCAGATGTTTTATGCTGTACTTGCTCATTCTTTATTTTGTCGAAGGACACAAAACATTTGAGGGCAAAAAATAGATTGATTCCTCTTTTTTTGCTTCTGGAATGTCTATTTATGTCTTTGCTAATCATTTCCTTTGTTAAAATATAATACTGAATAGGGACACAGAACGCTGGAATTTGCAATAATTTCCTATGGTGTATCATCCCGCTCAAATATAGCCGCTGCTGTTGCTGCTGCATCAAGATTGGGCTATTACAATAAGAAAGCCAAATGTTGAAAGGAGAAAACCAACTCTGGGTGTGTTTTTTTAGTTCTCACCGCAGTGAGTTGATCCACTCTAACAGATGAGCCAAATGGTTGTGTGAATGACATGAAAGGCCATGGCTATCTCTTTTCAATTTCAGTTTGCCTCAGTTTCTGATTTAACTGCACTGTGGTATGTGTGTGTGTGTAGCAGGGGGGTCAAAGCAATTTCAGAAGTTATCATCTTAGATAAAGGCTGGAAAACCCTACTTATGTTGCCTCTCAGATCGCTGGTAGGTTGGTTGTGTGTATCTCAATGGAGCCAATTTTGATGATGGTATGACCAAATCTGAGTCCTGCATGTGGTTGCAGATGATGCAGACAAGTTCACCAAGAGTCAACATGCACAGACTTTTCCATGGACCTGAAGAATTATGGGGCTGCAAGGTTGTGTGAATGTAAATAATATGGCCCCTTTCTTGGCAATGCAAAGAAGGAAGCATTATCAGTGCAAATACAAGTAATGAGCCACATGATTGAACCATCAAGCAAGAGAGCAAGAGGATGGTCACTCTTTGTCCATAATACTACTGTTGTGCTGAGAATTATAGTACCCTTACCAGTGGATTACATGGGTTTAATTAGAGAGTTCAACTACCAATAAGGAGATTGTACTGTACAGCGAAAGTACTCCTATCACCTAGACCACTATCTGAAGAAGACAGTGGATCAGAGGAATACAGAAGTTGGCCGTTGGTGGTTTTGCTAGGAATAAACCATTAGTTGACCATTTTATACTTATGTCATGTTCACTAATATAGTAGTTATCAAGTTGAAAGCCCTGTTTGGTGAGTTTGTATTTTAATTATGCAACAGCATCGCCAGTGAGTGTAGAATTTGATTACAACATAAACTCAATGGGTGGCCTTACAGTAAATTACTTTCTCTTGGCTTCATTTAGTATTTCCTGAAGAGTGAAGAAAAGAACAATCTCTGACGAAGGGATGCTCTGGCGCTTTGTAGACAATAGCGCTGGATAAAAAAAATGATGGGGAATAACAATATAACAAATTTAAGACATTCTACATTTAATCCAACAAAAATAAATGAGGGATCACATTGGAAATGATCGCCACTGCTTCTACAGCCTTTAGTTTTCTCCGGAAGGTCTAGTAATTAGAGAGATTTTACAGTGCAATCTTATGCATTTCTGCTCAGAAGTCAGGCCCTCTGCGTTTGCTGGGGTTTACTCCCGTCCCATGTATATGGGTATAGGATTGGAATCTTGGGCATTGTTGTGAATGTCAATTTTAATCCTTGCTGTTTTAAATTTGTATTTTAATCTGTATTAATTCCTGCTGCTTGGTTTTATTCTGGTTGTGTTTTTATATTGTATGTTATTCTGTGTTTTTAGTTTGTGCCTTGTTTTATATATTTTAAAATGATTTCATGGTTTTAATTTTTGTGAACCGCCCAGAGAGCTTCGGCTATGGGGCGGTATAAAAATGCAATAAAATAAATAAATAAATAAATACATCTATTGTGGATGTTGCCGAAAGTTCATTGAAAGTCTTCATACTCTGTCTGGTGGAAGTCTTTTTTTCTTTTTTTTTAAAGACTCTTACTCTATGGACTGGAGAATGGAATTAGAGTCTTTTAAATAGGGAATGAAGGGTAAGTTCTTCTCAGTGACCTCCATTACATTGACATCAGCCATCAATTCCTTTCCAAAACATGATGAAATTTGACAATGGCCAGGAATATATATTTACCTGAAGCTTCCTTTCTATAGGCACAGTGAAGGGAAGGGTGGATGTTTGTCCACTTCTACCTTGCCTTTAACATATGTGGCATTTTTTGGATGGATGGTTTGTATAAACTCCATGGTGGCGCTCAGTGGCTGGTATTTGGGAGGAGCGAAATCTGTCACATTATAGTTGTCAATTAAAATTCCATCCCTTTATGCAGACTTTTCCTGATTGATTGTGCTGTCCAGTTTGCTGTTTTTTTAAAAAATAAATGTGCTTTGAGTTTTTGATTTAAATGTTTTAAATGATGAATATTTGTATTTATTATGATATTGTATTTTTGGGAGCAATCCTATGTCCCCTAGACCACATCTTTGAGGACATATTATTTTTTTGGTTTCTGGGCTCTAAGCTCAGAGACAGTGCTCTGAGCTTGAAGCCAGGAAACCACACTTCCCTCCCTCTTGCAGCCAGTGCAGAGTGAAATGTGATGGCTGCCTCTCTGTGCTTTTAAAACGAAGCGCAGGGAGAGTAAAAAGGTGGCATTTCTGGGGCTGGGGAGGGGGGGAGTCCCTTTAGACAGCTTCCTATACAATTCACAGCCTCCTCCTCTCTCCCTGAAGCTCCACAGAGTGGGAGATGGAGTGTCAAGCAGCAACTGCAGGAGGAGGAGGAGAGGAGGAGAGGATCCCCTCTGTTCTTCATGCGTCCCTGAATTTGGGGGCTTACGAGTACCCAGAGTGCAACCCATAGGATCATGCCCTTAATGTCTACTTTTGTAAACCACATTGATTATATATATATATATATATATATATATAGGAAGTGGCGCATGCATTTTTGCCCACAAAAAAGAAGGAACAGATATAATAAATTTTTCATGCATGGGTACAAGCCGTGTTCACTCAGTCACCAACATATGACAAGTGGGTGCTGTCCAGTTTAGGTGGGTGGAAGATCCAAGCCATAAATCCATCCTTGCATTGCCCGTCTAAAGATTCCATGCTTTTCCCACCTAAGCAAACATGTTCTGGAATGCCAGAGGCACACGAAACATGATGGGGGAACAATCTCTCTGTGTTTAAAGAAGGTCAGTATATGTCATTCCTTCCAGGATTTACTGGGGTCTGATCTTCAGCAATAACAGTGCCCTTGCCTTTATACAAAGACCCAGGTTTTGTGTTGCGGGGAGGGCAGGCATCTGATGACAATAGTTAAAACTGAACACATGGTGCTATTCAAGAACGTTTTTGTTACACACGGAGGTCCTGTTCGCAGCTCAGCTGAGAGCCTTCAAAAAATATTTATCTTATGACCAGATTAATATTTTGCAGTTTATTATTGCAAACAAATGAAAAATGATCATATCGCAAGAGCTTTCCAAGACTTGCCTGCTATGATGGATGCAAAATAAATAAAGAGATTTGGAATTCGACAGGGTCGGACAATGGAAAATTTCTAAGCCACTGACCGGTGGGAATTGGGTGAGAGGGAGGGTTTCAAACAGGTTTTCACTCTGTGTTCCTTCTCAGCATGTTAAAGCAGTAGAGTATTCTATCCAACTGTCATTTCACCCATAAAGCAGAAGCATGGATCTGCAAATGGGTGAACTCACAGCAACACAGGGCAGCAACCGGCCACAACGAATTGCACACTTGATAGAAGTGTCTGCAAACACGTGTTTGTTTCATTTACACGTTTTTAGCTATACTCCTTAAAATGTTTTGGTATACACCAGTCATGGACATGTGCTCACCTTGGACTTCGTTTTGGTAGCCTTCACCACCCAAAAGTTGTTCTGGCATCAAATCGCTGCCGAAATTTGGTGGCGCAGTGGTGAGGAAGCCACATTTTCCCTTTATAAAAAAAAGTTTGCAGGGACTGCATGCCTGACTTGAATGCAGATTTGTGGGTTTACATAAGTGCTATTATGCATTAAAGTCAAAATGTGGCCTTTTGGTTTGCTTTAAAATGAAAATATTTTGTTTTTTGCCACAGCCAAATTTCTATCAAATTTCAGCAGCCATTTGGTGGCAGCGATTTTGGCAGTGGCAGGGGTACAGCCCATGGTGGTTTCTGCAGGTCACAAGTTGAGCCCTGGACTTTTTGAACACTCCCCCACACCTGGTTTTCACTAAATAATGTGATGTGTGAAGTTGCTCAAAGTCTCTCAAAATGAAAGAAAGAGATGCTACCTTAATTACCAGTACTGGAGCATGTGGCAAATTGTTATATATATTAGGAATGTGCACGGTCCAAAAAATCGGATTGGGATCGGAACCGGAACCGAGGCCTCGGATCGGATCAGATTGGAGGCCTCCCTGGTTCGGTTCGGACCCGATTCCAATCCGAAAATCGGACATCCGATTTTAAGATTGGACATCATTCCCCCCCCCCCCCATAGACTTGCATTGGGGGAAAGAAAGCTTTCCCCCAATGCAAGTCTATGGGGGGGAAATGGCAGTGCATGGGGGAGGGGGGCTTAACTCCCCCCTCCCTGTACCTCCCTCGTCCCTCCCCTCTACTTACGCTGCTTACCTGCCAGGGCCATCAGCTTCCATTCGCTGACGCCCACGGGCGCCAGCGGAGGGAAGCAGCCTCCCCGGCAGGTAAGCCCCTTCCCCTCCTCGCACACCTTACCTTGCTGGGGACATCCGCTTCCCTCTGCTCCTGGACGCTACTGCGAACAGGCTTCGCGACCTGCCCCTAAGTAGCATGCCAGGTGATGACATCACCTGGCGCGCTACTTAGGGGCAGGCCACAAAGCCTGCTTCTCAGTAGCGTCCAGGAGCGGAGGGAAGCGGACGTCCCCAGCAAGGTAATTAGCCCCCTCCCCCTCCCCCCTAGTGCTGCTTGCCTGCTGGGGTGGCTGCTTCCCTCCGGTGGTGCCACCGGAGGGAAGCGGCCGCCCCGGCAGGTATGCCCCCTCCTCCCCTCACGCACCTTGCCAGGCGGGGCTGTCCGCTTCCATCGGTGGGCGCCTGCTGGCGCCCGCCGATGAAAGTGGACAGCCCCACCAGGGAAGCCCCTGCCCTTGCGCACCTTACCTTGCCAGGGCATCCTCCTCCTTCCACTGCCAGGTGAACTACTGCGAAACTGGCCTTATGGCCTAGTTTTTCAGTAGAGTGCCATCACCTGGCGCTCTACTGAAAAACTAGGCCGCGAGGCCTGTTTTGCAGTAGTTCACCTGGCAACAGAAGGAGGAGGATGCCCCAGCAGGTAAGTGGGGCCCTCCCCCTCCCTTCCTCGTGTTTCTTACCTGCTGGGGTGGCTGCTTCCCTCTGGTGGCACCACTGGAGGGAAGCGGCTGCCCCTGCAGGTAAGCCCCCTCCACCCTCGCGTATCTTACTGGGTGGGGCTGTCCTCTTCCATTGGTAGGCACCCACTGGCACCCACTGATGGAAGCTGACAGCCCCGCCAGGGAAGCCCCCACCCTCGTGCACCTTACCTGCCGGAGTCATCAGCCGGATCGAGTCCTTTTTGGATTGGATCAGATTGGATCGGCGGATCCAGGTGCTGAGGATCGTAATCGGATCGTTTGATCCGATTTTGGTTGGATCGGGCCCGGATTGTGGATCGGGTCCGATCCGATGAGAGAGAGAGAGAGAGAGAGAGAAAGTAGTGTTTTTTTTCTTTGTTCACTAGACATCCAATATTATGTTTCCATTGTGTGCATAAATGTAGATCCACACGAAAGATGGTTGAACAAGTCTTAGCCTACATTTGAGAACAATCCAGTTCTACTTAGGTTGAAAAAAGTTTCAGCTGCTCCGGTCACTGCCCCCCTTTTACAAACACAGTCAGTTTGTAGGGTGACCATATGGAAAGGAAGACAGGGCCCCTGTATCTTGAACGGTTTCATAGAAAAGGGAATTTCAGCAGGTGTCATTTGTATGCATGCAGCACCTGGTGAAATCCCCCCTTCATCGCAACAGTTAAAGCTGCAGGAGTGACCAGATAGAGAAGAGCTGCTCCTGCAGCTTCAACTGTTGTTATGAAGAGGGAATTTCACCAGGTGCTGCATGCATACAAATGACACCTGCTGAAATTCCCTGTTCTGTGCAACTGTTAAAGATACAGGAGCTCTGTCCTCCTTTCCATATGGTCACCCTAGTCAATTGGTGTACATGGAGTTGTTGTTGTTTTACAACATTTCAAAAGTAAGGAAGACATGTCCTTGTCCTCAGAAGATTACAATTTATATGTAAAAAGTGGAGGAGAGGAGAGAAGGATGGAAGGTGTTAGAGAGGAAGGAGTGAAAAGGGATGAAACAAAGGGAAACCATAAGTTCTGATTAATGGAGCGCTGCCCATGTATGGTTATGCTGGCATGGATCTACGTGACTAAGTACAGTGTGCTTAGATAAAGCTTGGGATAAGGCAGCTTAAGCACCTGAGTTACTTACTGGATAAAGCTATGACAGTTCTGTGAATGAAAGAGTGCATATGACCCTCAGTTTGCGTGTATGATGATAAGTGGAGAAGGGTTAGGGCCCTGCTTTTCCTCCTAAAACCACTGCCATGTCACTAGTCCCTCCTGTTGAAAGTGTAGGACTGGTACCGCTCTCGGTCATGAAATTGCTGGAAAGAAATCTCATGGAGAAAGATAAAGAGCAATGTATTGGGGCCCATGCACAAAGTGGAGCAGCAAAAAAGAACGTGCAAGTCCTCTCTTGTATAGTAATGTGACAACATGCATTTCACTCCCATGGGGAAGTAAGGAAAGGAGGGTGGGGCCTTCTCCCTTGCGTTGTAAATGAGAATTAGGATTTATAAGGTGAAGGCAATGGAGCGGCAGAACTTGCCCAAACTTTCCGTACCAAAGATACTTCGGTACAATTCCAAGTCAGTCCTAAGTTTGATTGGCAGGGTCATCATGAGGATAAAATAGGATAACCCATATACCCCAGTCTTGGGCTAGATCTATACAACTGCTTTATAGCAATACGGAAGTGCACTGAGAACAGTTGGGGCAGATTACATATTTCACGTACTGCGTTCATATTGTTATTTCCTGCTTTTTATTCCACATTATCCAAAATACAGCAACAAATGTCATTCCGTGTCCTATGAGGCATAAATGTGCAAGAGGGATATAGAGTTACTATAATGGGAATGTAATGATTTGACAAAAGGTGTAAGATATGGCCTTGGTTTCTTGGGGGAAAACTCTGGTTAGAAACGTGATGGATAGATCATAGCAATGACCCTGAGGCAGAAGCAGAGTCTGTAAGACCGGGACTGTAGGACTTCATTCTGCACTCTGGGCTTGGGAGGAAAGTGGAAGTGTGGTCTGGTAGATGTCCCAGAAATGGTACAGGGAGAACCCCCTTCCAAGCCAACTTTTCACTGAGTGTGGGGCCAAAGAGATGACACAGAAAGTGGTCCCCGTGGGCTGTGATGTTGGTGAATCAGCAAAAGCCACAGTTTGCTTGGCAATCTCCTGACACCACTACACCCAGTTCAAACAGAGTTTTGCCAAGGACTCCTGGAATAAAAATTGGGATTTCCCCCTCATGCAGTGACATTTTTATGTTAGTTAGGTATATATATATATATACACACACACACACACACATATACAGTATGCTGAACTGAAACAGTATTAGACTTATCTGGCCTCTCCTCTGAATTTTGGCCAAGGATAATGACAAATACAGCAAAGGTAATAATTTGTGAGTCAAAATGCTAGTCAGATGTGGTTGCTCTATTCTTAATTTATTTCTCCAATTGGTCTTTGAAAAGCAAAGGAAGTGGTGTGTGGGGTAACCTTTTCCCTGCCAAGGAAATGATTTCTTATGTGAAATGTTTTTTTTCGTCTTCTTCTTTCCTGACATATGAAAGAGAGTGTCAGCCAATGTGATATTAATCTGATTCGACTGCATGGTTTATAGTTGGAGTAGCCCTGTACAGGCTTTAAGTTGTCATGGTCAATTCTCGCTCCAGTTTCATCTGATCCTTTCAGCCAGGAGGAGCAGTTCAGATTACTTTTGCATTGACACTCTCTCACAAGTTTTTCTCTCACAAGTTCCCATTTTCTGCATGACTAAAAAGATTCTGAAACGGAACTGAAGTTGACACACAAAGTGTGCCCTCCAAACCACAGCTCAGTCTCTCAGTTAGTAAAAAGAAAAACAAACAAGCACAACACGACTCACACACACAAAACCCAGAGCCTATTTCCTTGCTGATCGCCGCAGCCCAGTTGTGGAACGTTTGTGACACAAAGAGATGAGTGAGACTCTTGGTGGATCCATTAGTAGCACATGGAATGGAGATGGTGGGGGAATGTTTGTTTCCAAATAATGAATCATAGGATGACTTGATAGGTTGCCTGACTAAAAACCCCAAAGGCAAGAGCCCCAAAGCTACAAAGAGCTGCTACTTGTCCGCAAGAGCTGCCTGCAGCTGATGATGCAATGGAGCTGTGAGGATTGCAGGCCCAAGCATGTATCAGGATTGGAGATCCAAGAAGTATGTGAGTCCATTCCAGAAGATCAAGGGCAGCTGGTAGTTGGCTCCTGAGCCCGTAGAAGGACAACAGCGGTGTAGTGGTAAATTTTAAAATACAGACGCTGGTCACAACAGTCTCCGTGGCTATGTCCTGAAGGAGAGTCTAAAAATTCAGGCTGCTGTGTTGATCCCTATCAACAAACCAGTTGTAGCAATTGTCATTTCCTTCAGGAGCAGGTCTTTTGTAATGCTAATGGCCATTCAAGACCAGGGCCCTTTCTACACCTAAGGGTGTAGCGGGAGGGAGGGGGTGATCTCAGACTTACCTGCTTCCAGGATCGTCCCCCAGCTTCTAAACAGAAGCGTGACATCCTGGGAACAAGCAGGGATGTCGTGCCCACCATTTTTTATTTGAAAAGCTGGAGCCGGGAGCGCAATTGCACTCCAACGAAAAGTGGGGGGAAAAGCCCCACTCCTTCTCCCCCGATGCCTCCGGACCTTCCCTCTTGCTGACCTTCCCTCTTGCTGACCCCCGCTACATGTGGGGAGGAGAGAAGAAGCTGGGACATGTGCCCACACCACCTGCGGTCCATGGGATCATCCTGGGACCACAGGGAAAATTGGGATAACTGGGCAACCAGTTATTCTGTGAAAATGGAGGAGTCATCCCTGCCTGCTCCTGGTATCCCCTGTGAATCATTTGGATGCACAGGGATGACCCAGGGATGACCCCAGGAAAAATCCTTGATGTAGATATGGCCCAGGAATGTATTTAAATAGAGATACAGTGACATGATAAGCCCTGGCCTATGGTACAGTTATTTGAGGGTTGCTTCCCCCTCAAATAAGCCATGCAACAACATGTCAAGCTGCACCCAGGTGGGAAATTAGGGAAAGGCCACATGACATGGGACAGGGATTAAAACAAACCATGGTGACTTCTTTGATTGTGCGAACCAGCCCATTGTGAGTCACCATGGTAGAACAACTGTTACTATATGACCTGTGTGTCTGCTCAGCCTACAGTCCAGGTGCTAATTGTGGAAGCCTCCTGCTTCTCTTCCTTTTTATAATTCTTTATCTGTAAACTTGACTTGGACTGGGGTGCCTGTCAAATAGATGATGCATTCAATATGTCCTATGACCCCCTCTCAGAGTCCACCACATTAATAGGGCTATCTTCTAATGAATAATAATGATAATAATGATAACAACAATAACAATGGCATAAGACTGTTCCCTGATTATAGAAATCTTAGTTGGTTGATCAAATTTTAATTGATCAATTGATCTATTGAATCTGTGTGTATTTACATATGACTAAGATAAAGATTTTGAAGGGGGGAAAGTTTTCCTTTTTTTTCCAAGATAAGGCATGTGCATGTTGAAGTAGGCACTACTTTATCATTGTGTTTCCCCAAGAAGATCAGGAAATTATCATTAACTTGTTAATGGTGGCCAGAATCTCAATTAGCTATAAATGGAATGGAAAAGATGCCCCATTAATATGGGAATGGATGATCAGGGTTTGGGAAGTGGTATTAATGTCGAAACTCACCAATACGGTTACAATTGAATTGGGTAGATAAGGAAATAAATGTTCCATTGAAAAACAGTCAATTTTTATTTACGTTTTAGAATAATAAAGTACAGGACAAGGTGCAACCTTCTGATTCACTGGACATATTGTATGAAGGAAAGGCTATGTAAAGTTATATTGCAATATATGTAAGTATCAGTTGATATATGAATGACTGCACAGTGGCAATGTGTATGTTTTAATATAATATTGTATTATTTATAACAACAACAACAACAACAACAACAACAGAAAAAAAAGATTTACAGTCAGTAGATTTACTGGTTCCCCAGGTTGGGAAAAGCTGCTGTAAATTATGACATATCCAAATGATTTCAGTGGGACTCAATATGTGCACCTGTAACGGATCCTTGATGTTCTCTTCATTTGGCCATTTAGAAGGAACCAATGCATTTGAATTCCTATTCAGTGTCCTCCATTTTAGTTTGTCCTTTTCTATCCCATCACAAAGAGCAGCTTTCATATTTAAAAAATGCTGGTGTCTTTATTTTCACCAGACAGTCCTGATTTTCACCATATTCACCATATTTTCACCAGAAAGCTATGGGGATGTTACGTTGTCAGCTATATTTGATGGGGTTTGTACAAGAGCGGTATAATAGCAGGGGGAGGGGGCATAAAATGTGCCAGTCTGGGTATCCTTACTGGCTTATGGGGAATAGCTACATCAAACAGCAGATCATATGGGAAAGCTGTTTGCGGACTGTGACATTTCAGACTACAAGTGGCAGGGTGACCAGATAAAATCCAGTACAGGGCTCATGTAACTTTAACAGTTGTAGAGAAAAGGGAATTTCAACCAGTGTTATTTGTATGCAATTAGTTCCTGGTGAAATTCCCTCTTCATCACAACAGTTAAAGTTGCAGGGGTCCTGCCTTCTTTTGTATAGGGTCACTCTAGTATAGTGCCTGCACCTTTGTGATGAAGAGGGAATTTCACCAGGAACTAATTGCATACAAATGACTCTGGCTGAAATTCCCTTTTCTCTACAACTGTTAAAGTTACATGAGCCCTGACCTGGATTTTATCTGGTCACCCTAACAAGTGGGGGATTGAATAATTGCACATACCCCTGTATAAAAATATGTATCTGCACATTAGATATTTGGGAGAGAGGTTATAGCCCTGGCATGTTAGTTTACTCTTTGCAGACATGTGAGTTTCATCTTTGCAGGGGGAGAGATGGGTGTTTAAACAGGCGACTCCCCCTGCTGTCTGAAGAGGTATCGTACAGGAACAGCTTTAGCACATGACTTGCTTCTGTAGCCCGATTCAGAATGAGAGATACTGGTAGCCACATGGCACAGAATTTACTCAGCTTAGTTATGGAGATGGAAAATGCCTTTCACTGGCCCCAGCCCCTTGGTAGTAGCCGATTATAAATGTTGTTGTCCTAAAATGTTTTTTTAAAAATGTAAATTTCCAATGGAGTAAACAGTTAAGGTTTTGAGAGAGAGAGAGAGAGAGAGAGAGAGAGAGAGAATGCATTCACTGGCAAGGATTAATTGCCTATTGAATAGGAATGGAATGACACCCTTTGGCTGTTCAGTTTTTACACTGTTTACTATAATGATGATCTCAGGACAAATATTCAGCATAACTATAGAACAGTTATTGCAGTGACCCCCAAATGACCTACACGTCTTAATATTTTGTTTATATGGAGCAACGACCATGAAGGTGCTGAGAAGCCTTCTGTTCTGTACTAGGAACTCTCAAAAACATATAATCTTGCAGTGTTGCAAGGATCTATGATAAATGAAGTATTCTGATTAGTCACACACACAAAACAACACGTGTACGTGTTTTTGAGGCCTAAGAGTTCAAACAGTAATCTGGAATAAACTGATGAATTTATAATTTAAATTAACATAAATGTTTGGTTTATGTTAATCCTAACCCCTCTGTGCACATGGTGAGGACTGTGGTCATCATAACATGCTTTTGTTAGTTCCTACATGGTTCCAAAATTAAGATGGATCTCAATTTTGTACCCAGCTGGGATCCTAATGATACACGGACATTAGACCTAACCTCCAGAACAGCATAGTTGAAAGACAAGCCAATGGGCAGGTAGACATGGAAACAAAAATTAGGTGTACAGTCTACAGTGAGCACCAACTGGCCTTGAAAACAGGAGCTTGTCCCATAACCCCAGTCATCTCCATGATGAACCTCAAAGAGATGTTGATGTGGACTTGCAGAATACTATATTGTACAAGAAGACTCCTGACTAATTCTCACCTCTGGAGACTAGGATTGGTTCCTGCTAGCCCTGGATGTGATACTTCCAGTATAAGCAGCAGTATATAGGCAGTAAGCCTATATACTCCAGTTACTGGGGAACATGGGTGGGAAGATGCTGTTGCACCGTGTCCTGCTTGTGGGTCCCTGGTCAACAGGTGGTTGGCCACTGTGTGAATGGAGTGCTGGACTAGATGGACCCTTGGTCTGATCCAGCATGGCCCTTCTTATGCTGTTATGGATCTTTCTAGGTGGTTAGGTGCCTTAGTAACAGGTAATGTTCCTGCTTCCAGTACTGTTTCATACTTTCTTCTTGCCTGCCATTTTTGCTTGCTGCCTAAATTGATTTGCACTGTGCTGTCCCTCCCTCCCTCCCTCTCTCTCTCTCTCTCTCTCTCTCTCTCTCTGCTATAACTGTTCACTCCACTGGAAATCTCCTCTTCCAATTGTCTGTCAATCCATTCAGAGCCAGCTTCAGGCTGCATTCAGTGTCTTCAGTAGGCCCCACCCATGTCAACAGGCCCTCACCTACCAGGTCATGGAGAGCAGTGAGCACCAGTGACGACAGAGCTGAGTCAGCATATTCCTATCTGCCTCCCATCCCCGCAATGTAGGAATTCTATATCGCGGCATTTGGAAGACAATACAAGGGCAGCTCACTCACACACTCACATGCTCAGTGAAGTAACCTGGTACCTTCCAGGTGGGCAGCTGCAATATAGCAACACCACATTAGGGCTTTTGGAAGTAGAATAAAAACATGGCTCACTCAGGCCATTTCTATACCTAAGGGCCTTCGGGGAGGTCAAGAGGATGATTCCAGACTTACCTGTTTCCGGGATCATCTTCTTCTTTCTTCATCGTGCCCGCCATTTCCCCCCCCCCCCCCCGGGTGGATGAAGCGCATGAGCGCTTGGGTGCTAAAGGTATTTTTTAAAATAAATAGTGTGAAATCGGCCCCTCCCCTCCCCTCCCTGCCATCCCAGGGGTGGCGAAATTGCTGCCTCCCCCTCCCCTGATGGGCACGGAGCCGCACCATGAGTAAGTGTGGCAGCTGCTGTAATGGGCAGCCACATCTCCCACAGTCTCAGGATGTTCCCGGGACCGCTGGAAGAATCGGGTTTCCCCTGGGATCCCTTATCCCAGGGGAAACGTGTGCCCATCCCCTCTGCCCCCGGGAGTCCCTGTGTGTCATTTGGACTCACAGAGACCACCCAGGGACAGTGGTAGAAACGGCTTCAGTCTGCTTAGTGCAGCAACCTGGTCACCCTTTAGTGCTGGCTGGCATTGGCTCCCAAGTATTTAAAGACCCTCCCCCATCCAGCCCAATGTCAGACAGGTGTCAGCAATGGTGGACAGTGCTTCAGCCCCTGGCATTTGCTTAAGGATGCTGCCTGCTGACAATGGGCATGAATCTATTTTTCCAATTCTGTTCTGAGTTCTCTTGACCCTGGATGGTTCTGCTAGCACTTGACCTTGCCTTGCGCTCTTATACTGCCAGCTTTAACGTTTGGATCTTGTGCCCTGGATCCCTGTTAAAATCTGAGCCCAACCGTGCCCATGGCTCAGTGCTAACCATGCATATTCAATGATTTATGGAATTGTTTTGTAGTAAGCAATATGAGATTATTCTTGCTTATGCTCTGCGCCAATTGACTTTTTCACAATGTTGAATCGCAATGTGACACAATTTTGCAAGCACAGCAAATAGGCTGCTGGGTTTGTGCAATGCAGAGAGCTGGTGCTACTAATGTGGTAGTCTTGAGCAGTTATCCACAATCTGTACCTGGAATCACTCTCCTATGATGATGCCTTTTGTCAGCGCTCTTGTGTAACCTCTATGCCAAAGGAGTAATCTCTGAGACATCTGGAGGAATCACATCACTGAGAATATAATGGTGGCATCCACCAAGGGTGAATACAGATGGCCTCTTACCAAGCTCTCAGACAGCATGGCCAATGGTCCGGAATGATGGAACTTGTCCAACAACACCAGGAGGGCCACCGTTTTCCCATCCCTATTATAGAGCAAAATCCCCCAATAAAGCCCATGTCAAAGCCCATGACAACTTGGGTCGCAATCATTGAGCAATTGACACCACCACCACCACCACCACCTTCCCACGAAATGCCAAAAATGGAATGGTCAAAATTTTCGGCACAGCACTAGTTCTTTTCACCTTCACTGTGGTCTGTGCCAGAGTGAGAGGCGGGCAAACAAAGTTGCCATGGTGAAGAGGAGAAGCAACTCCAGGGGGATCTTGTCAGTGGGCCCCTGCTGGGGGAGTGGGCTTATGGCAGGTGCCCAACCATGCCTACCCTTGTCACTGGCCCTAGTTGGCCTGTTCTGGAATACATATTAGGGATTTGGCCTCCTTCCTGATCAACAGAACAGTACCTCCTGTTTCCTTCCAGCTCTAGCTTATCCAGCTTACAATTTAAACCATTGACTTCAGGAACCCTGAACTGTAGAATTCCCAGAACTAGTTTTGGCTCCAGCCACTGACAGGCCAAACTTGGTTTTGACCAGCATTGACTCTTGCAGCAGAGGGCTCAACTTTATGGCCTTTTGACCACTTCTAGGCCAGCCTTTATGAAATTCAGTGCATCCCAAACTCGAAGCATACCTGTTGATGAAATGAACATATTCAGCGCTTCCAATGTACTGTTTTTATGAGCCCTTAGCTGGCCTTCAATGTACTTAAAGTCAGTAACCGGATTGCCACTGGGAGCTAGAATCTGATGAAATAATCATTACTATGGCAATGTGGCTTTCCTAGTTGGCACATTGTAGCCTCAATTTTATCTGACAAATGTGACAAATGTGAGGTAGATGAGCTGCTCACCCCAACCCCGGTGGTGTCTAGCTATTATTTTAATACAAGAGGTGGTCACTCATAGCATAACACTTTATGGACAGATTGTAGACTTTGGATGGGCAAGCCTGCCAATCATCATAGCCTGAGATTCCACCCAGGGCTGGCCCTACCATGAAGTGGGAAGATACGGGCACAGCATGCGGCAGAATTTGGGAAGAGCAGTGCTCTCCTCCTCCATAGGGTATGCCAATCTTTAGACTTGTCGGCTGCCTGCATGGCTGGCCTGCGGAACCAAGAAGCTGCTCACACGCCTGTGTGCCTCCCGTCACACTCATGTGCCTGCCGCTCTGCTCATGTGCCTCCCACCCCGCTTGGCCAGCCAAGCCAGCTGCCCCCCCCTGCCCCCCCCACCGTCCGGCTTATTTTTCTCGGTGCACATACGCATGCTCACCTCACCAGCGCATTGCCCTTAAGGTGTTTCCACCTTCAGGAGCCGCGTGGTGCCTGCACAAAGTCAAGCAAAGTGTCACAGGAGGTCCCAGAACACAGCTCCTGAAGGTAGAAATGCTTGAAGGGCAGCATACCAAGAATAGTAAGCTGGTGGGCAGGCAGATCATGTGGGATGGGTGGTGGCAGGGGGGGTTCCCCATTTCAGGCAGCGACCTACCTTGAGCCAGGCCCGATTCCACCTGTACGACCTGCAGCTTTGGAATATCAGCGTCACCATTGGACTGCTCTCGAATATCTTTTTCATGAAAGAAAGAAGAACTGTAGAATTCCAAGGTCTTAAATGTCTTCTAAGGCAGGGATGCAGAACCTAATTCAGCCAAAGGGCCAAATTCCATTTTGAAGGCGCTCTTGGGAGGGTGGATTGGCTGAAGACAAAGGGGCAGAGCCCAAATGCCAGCATACTGCAGTTTAAAGGTCATACTGCCAGTAACTAAGCTGTAGGAGAGTCAGATCTATCATCTTGAATGTTGGAAGAACATGCACAAAACTGGGAAACCACCAAATGATTGGGGGGAAAGGGGTTGGGACCAGGAAAAGAAAGTGTGGATACCTGGAGGCCTGGATTTCACCCCTGGCCTGACATCCTGCTGTACCCTTGTACTAAGGGGGCTTGGATCTGCAAATGGTTCTAGCCTATCAACATGTGAAAGCACTGGACGAGCAGTATAGGGAGTTTCAATGGAAACTGTATTTCAACTATACAGGCCTGACCAATACTTATTGGGCCTGTTCAAAAGACACCTTAAACCCTGCTGGTTAAGGCTTCTGATTAAGCAGTAGGGTTTAAGGTGTCTTGTGCGATATGTTTTGTTAAACCCTGCTCACTCGCTAACCACAGTCGGACTGTCTGCAGCTGGTTTAGCAGCTCTAACCATGGCTTAAAGTGTTGTGTGCAACAGCATGGCTTGTGGTTAGTGCTAACCTCAGAGAACCACAGGCCAGTTCTACAGTGGCCCTTTGGCCCCAGGAATGTCCCTGGCTGCTCCCAGGGCATCCAAACAATGCACAGGGATTCCTGGGGACACTGGGGATGGGAACAGGTTTTGCCAGGGAAAACCCAATTCTTCCCACAGTCCCGGGAACAACCTGAGACCTTGGGAGGTGTGGGCGCCCATCCCGCTGGGTGTCCACTTCCTCACGAGTAAGCGGGCACCAGAAATGGGCATGGGGTGGCGAGAAATTCCACCATTCCCAGGATGGTGGGGTGGGGGGCACACACGGGGATTTCCTACCTTTTCCGCTGCACAATGCTCCCTCCTGCGCCTTTAAGTGAAAAAAAATGGTGGGCATGATGGTGTGACATCCTGGGAGGAAGCCAGGTCATTGCGGTTCCTGTTTGGAAACAGGGGAATGATCCCAGACGCTAGTAAGTCTGGGATTGTCCCCAAGCCCTCCCTCTATCCCCTGAGGTGTAGGAAGGGCCACAGTATCGCTAACCACAGAGGCTGAAGTGTTGTCTGAACACTCCCAATTTCTAATAAAGCTCAAACCTACCCCACAGCTAGGCCCTCAGGCAAGAAAGCCCTTTTCCATGATCCCATCTGAAGTAGTGTTTATTTGGTGCTGAACACAAGTAATTGGTCACAAACTCAGATATTTTTCCTTATTACTGTTGCTTAGGGTGACCATATGAAAAGGAGGACAGGGCTCCTGTATCTTTAACAGTTGCAAAGGACAGGGAAATTCAGCAGGTGTCATTCGTATGCATACAGAACCTGGTGAAATTCCCTCTTCATCACAACAGTGAAAGCTGCAGGAGCTCTGTCTCTTGACCATGTACAAAAGAGGGCAGGGCTTCTGCAGCTTTAACTTTGTGATGATGAGGAAATTTCACCAGGTTCTGCATATATACAAATGACACCTGCTGAAATCCCCTTTTCTATGAAACTGTTAAAGATACAGGAGCCCTGTCCTCCTTTTCATATGGTCAGCCTACTGTTGCTTAATCTTGGCTTCGAAAAAGATTCCAGGCCTAAGGCCAAGTGAACGTGACACAAACTGAACCCTGTGTCTGCTTTATTACTGGCCAATGTTAATAGAGCAGGGGTGGGTTACTTGTGGCCTTCCCAACATTTTGTCCTATAACTCCCATCATCCCTCCCCATTGGCTATGTTGGCTAGGAACAATGGGAGTTGTAGGCCAAAACATCTGGAGTTGCCCACCCCTGTAATAGGGTATATGCGGAATTTGCTAATTTATGTAGTTACGTAGTGACTCCATGTGGGTGAAGGTACACTTAGGAGATCTTTAGCCCTGGCCAAAACATTCTCTGAATACGAGCCAGCTCATGGTCTTTTCAAAATATGATACAGTCCACATGGAGCATCTGCAAATGCTTTTTGGCACTTCTGCAAGATTTCTGCTACATTTACATCTGCCCTGTGTTTGTAGCATGATGCAGCTGAAAATATATTGGTTTAGTTTTGTTTTCATTTGTGTGTGTGCGTGTGTGGGGGGATATCTGGGTTGTTGTTGTTGTTTTGGCTAACATTGTAGCACTATGAGGGTGGGCCTCAGAAGCAGGGATCTGGGCCAGGTGTTATGATTCTAGACCTTTTAAAGATCTCCTTCAAGTAACTATGGGACCATTGCTCGTCATAGGGCAGAAGAGCCTCTGCCTCTTGAAGAGGAAAAAGAGTCTTTTTAAGTAGGGTGACCATATTTTGGAAACCAAAAAGGAGGACAACATGGTCGGCCCCCAAGGGGGTGTACCCACCAACATTTCTGCCCCAGGGGACATGTCCAGCACCAAGGGGGTGTGCCCACCTGAACATAGTCTTGGTCACATGTCTGATTTTACTGCACACAATTAAGACAAATCTTTTCTACATAACATCTTAATGTTAACATCACTGAAATAACAAGTGAGACATCCAATGTATCTGAAATTTACTTCACTCCTACTTTTGTAGCTTTTGCTGTATTTTGTTGCTATACTCTGTGTGATACATTCGCCCCATCCCTCAAATATCTTTTCTGATTTTATCCTCACTCTGCTGCAAGCTGCTGCTTAAGAGGGCTTGCTGCCGGCTGGCTGGCTGGCTTTTTATTTTTAAAGATCAATTTTTATTTTGAAACTTGTGTATGATTGTCACAAGTTTCTCTACTTTAACATTAGGGTGGGTCTTGTGGGCGGAGGACACTACTTCACCCATTCACACTTCTTACTTATATACATTAGCTTCTCAAGGCTTGTGCGTTGGCACCACTTTTCACACCCAGACTTTGAACTCCTGTCTACTTCCTGCACAAACATGTGACTGCTTTGACTGACCTCTCCTTTCTCACATTTTGATCTGTGGATGTCTTGCCTCTGCTCAGCTCCAGGTGCCCGGCTGCCCATCAAATCTGCAGCAGGAAAGGTGCCATGCTCGCCCAGCACTTCTTAGCTAAAAGCTCAAGATCTCCTTGATGCCAAGGGCTGGAACTGCTCAAGGTGCAAGACCCCAAACAGAAGGTTTGACAACCTGAGTTTGAAGGGTATGGCTCCAGTGTTGTTGTTGTTGTTTTTTAAAAAATAACTGTAAAACCTCGAACTTTAAAAAATTGTTAAAAATGAACAGATGAATAGATCTGCTTGAAACTTGGTATGGCTAAAGCCCTACTTAAGAGATATCATGATGCCAAGTTTCATCTTATCTTTAAAAATGATGTTTTTTTTTTTTAAAAAAAAATTAAAATCTCAATCTTAAAAAAACTAAAAATCAACAGATGAATGGATCTGCTTCAAACTTGGCACAGATAAAGCCCTATCTAAGGGCTATCATGGTGCCAAGTTTCATCTTTTTAACTTTAAAAATGACAGAGCTGTAAGTATTTTTGTTAATTCCCATTGACTAAAAAGTAGAGCTGCCCTTTGGGTGGGGGGATGATGGAAAAAAATTCCAGATGTTTCTTCAAATTTCATAATTCCCCCCCTTTCCCGGATTTGTTGCCAAAAATCCTGACATGCCCTGGTTTTTCCTGACATATGGTCACCCTACGTAAGCCAATGTCCACTTGCTATTGGCCAGCCTCACCTCAGCCTGGTTCTGGAGATGCTGTTCTGTCTGTTGGAGCACCTGGAACATGATCAGGTAGCTTTTCTGCTGCCTGTGATGGTCAGGCCTCTTGGTCTCTCTGAAATATTCATTTGCCTGTTTTGGGGCCTATTCTGCTATTGGCAGCTATGAGAGGTTGCTGCCTTCCTGGTCCCCTTTGGGAGGACGGCATATGGAGTCATCAGGAAGTGCTTCTTCCTGCTCTCGCTCTGTCTGTGTTTCCCTACTGGTCCTCTTGTTGGAAGTAGCCATGCTTTTGTCATGTAGTAGCCAGGTGCTCTACTTGGCAGAGGACAATCCTCTAGTTTGGAGGTGTCCTCTATTTGAAGAGATGTCCAGTCCAAGTCTGGTTTAAAGTCAAAGAACCCTAAGGAGGGGGAAGAGCAGAGGTCTTGAAATTACCCATTGACAGCACTTGGATAGCAGACTGAGCAGGTACACTGGTCACCTAGTGCAGGAGGGGCAGAAAATAGACCTCTAGATGTTTTGGACATCAACGTCCAGCATTCCTGATCATACTGGCAGGGGCGTCTGGGAGTTGAAGTTCAAAACATCTGGAGATCTACCTCCTGTCCCCCCAAGAACTTATCAGTCTTCTTCCTATGATGACATATATTGTATTTCTATTTAAATTTATTTTATTCAAAATTTGTACCTATACATATCAATTTGCATATGCAAACATTATGCAAATTGGTGATGTCTTTTGTGTGTGTGACAGAGATGCATTTCCTCTTATTTGGTATTGCTTAAATGGTCAACCTAGTAAGGTGGAGCAGAGCTGCACTCTGTCTGATTCCTCAGCAGTGCCATAATGGATACCCTTCTCAAAATATTCCTATATATATATATATATATATATGGTTGGCATGCTCTTGATATTGGCATAGGAGCATTGTGCAGTCCCAACCTGCTTGTGAGGGACAGGGAAGCTCTCAGACCTCAGCATGAGGTGGGAGATGCAGTCTTTGAGGTAGCCCCCCAAAGAAACCCCTAACTTCCTTAAGGGTGCAATCGTATGCATGTTTAGACAGAAAAAAGTCCTACAACTTCCAGCATTCCCCAGTCAGCCAATGCGGTGAGATGTAGGAGCTATTTCTGTCTAAACATGCCCTAAGCTAACTTCCAATAACAGACGCAATGGTTACTCCAGTTTTATGCCAGAATAAAGTGCATTTTGAGCCTCTCATTGTATTTGTTTCCATGGGGTTGTTAAGGTAGGGGTAGGAATGTGGATGATTGCGTGTTTTATACCTTTATATATTTCATGATGACATTGCAGAAAGTGGGAGATTCTAGTGTAGAATTGCCCTAATGACATGAAAAATATTCTTGAGTGTTTTTGGCTTGATCCAACAATATTTATACCAAGTGCAGACGTAGACTATATTGTTGACAAGTGATACTGTTCTGTTTTTTATTTTGGTTGTTGTTGTTGTTGTTGTTGTACGTTTTACTGTTTATTATGCTGAATTATATATGCAACTTAGCTGTGGTTTTAACAATATTTTGTATATAAGTCACTTAGAGATGTTATTATATTAAGCAGCAGATGAGAATTATAAATAAATAAATGCATAAAAATAAAATAAGAATAAATTGTACCCAAAACCTCTACCTACAATTATAGAGGAGTTCAATATTTGCCAAATATGGAGTCTTCAGTTGCTGACCCTCACCTGAATTCCATTAGACATTTTCTGTAACCTTGTTATTCCATAAAATAATATTGATAGGAATATTTCCCACAAAAATTCTCTGTTATCTGGAAACTTAATTATAAATAGTTATCTCACCTGAGAGTACAGGATTTAAATCATTTCACTTCCTCCCCCCAGATTTCAAATGGAAAATGGTTACATATCATACATTCCTGCTAACAATTTCCTTTGATGCAATAAATGTTTGTGTGAATGTAATACTTGGTCTCTACTTTTATGGAACCATGAGCAGCATAAAATGATTGCTAGAGGTGTGGTACAAGAGATTGCTCAAGAGTTTTCTGCAATGCTATAATTGGTTGGTTTCATAGCAGAGCTGACTCTTGAGCCATAGCTTAAGATAGTGGCTGCGTTCAGAAAACGCAATAGTCAATGGTGGGTTAATAGTCAACTCACAGTTGGTTAATTTGTGGGTACTCCCCACACAACATGTTCCTACACAACTGTAGAGTGGTTGAGGCTGGCATCGAATGGATTACTAGTCAACCCAGCATTTGACTGACACAGCCCCTGCCCCTCTCCATGCCCTCCCCCTCCCTCAGTCCTCCCAGTGCTATCCCAGCAGCCATTGTGAGTTCTGCTGGCTGGACTAGAGTGGCAGCTGCCACTTTGGTCGCTCTTGCCAGGGACTCTGTTGCAATCCAAAATAGTCCACTCAACCCTGCAAAATAGTCCACTGAGCTCGACAGACAACACACTAACAAACGGTTGTGCAGATAGTCAACTCTGCAGAGTGTTGTGTTTCTCTGTTCGTTATTTTGGGGAAATAGTCAACCGTGGGGTGGTTTTTGCCCAGCAGACAACACAATCACCAACCATTGACTATTAAACTAACAGCTGACTACTTAAACCACCATTGACTATTGTGTTATCTGAACGCAGCCAGCATCTTATTCAATAGAAAAAGACCTCTCTGGCTTTAAGTTCCCTTCAAAGCACACTAGCATAAGGTGTGAAGTGCTCTACCTTTGAGCAGAAGAGACTTTAGCTCCAATCCACTGTTGATAAAGCTTCCGATTTCAAATAAAATTTAAGCAGAGCTGTTCCTTGTGACAGTGTGCAGGCCTCATGACATGGTTGTAAATATTCTGCATAATTTCTTAGTTTAAAGTCATTCCTCTGGCCCAAAAACACTTGTTTGTTTAGAAATGCCATTGTCATTTAATGTATTCTAACCTTAAAAATGAAAATATCTTAAATGAAAGGTCAGTTGACTTTAAAAGGAAAGTCTATTCATTCAAAAGATGTTAGGAATGTTAAGGTAGATTTAATTAATCTGATTAATGTGGCACAGGGCTTTGTTTTGAAGCTTGGAAAAAAAAAGGCTACCTTGAGGTAAATACTCATTTTTTTTTTTTGGCTCTGTGAAGCGTTTCTATTGGAAAGTAGGCTTCCTCATTAGAGCTATACAATGTTGAGGTCAATATTATGAGTATGCTTGGGATAATGGAAGGAGGTGTCAAAATTGAAAATAAGAGACATCAAGAGGTGCTAATTGGAAATGAAATGTAAGACTTGAAGCATATGCAGCCAATTAAGTGGTGAGTTAAAGGACAACCGTGTCTGTGTGAGGGTATGATAAAAGCTGTAAAAGTATGAATGGTGTGGAGAAAAGAAATTTTCTTCCACCTCTCCCATAATATTAGAACTTGGGGTAATCCATGGAGCTGACAAGCATTAGGTTTGGGATTGAAGTTGCTCTTCACGCAACTTGCAATTCAGGGCCAAATTATATGAGACCAGGGCAGGATCTACACTACTGTTTTATAACAGTTTATAACGGTTTTGACAACTGTTTGGGCCCTGGACACATTCCATATACAGTTTTCAAAGTGTTATATCCTGTTTGGTGTAGATTAGGCCCAGTTCATATGGAGTGGGGTTTGACTTGAATCAGAGAACTGGTATGGAAGGGAAGGGTTAATGCACACACCCATGTACTATAGCCGAATTCAACACCAACACCACTACTTTTAGTAAATAAAAGGATATTCAGAGATACTTTAGCTTGGACTGTTACAGCGGCCTTAATGTACCATCTATTACCATATGTGTTTATATGTAATTTGGAGTGACTTTTTTTTTCTTTTTCGTACAGAGAATGTGACTCTTGATGCAGTGGCCAAAGTCAATAAGACCAGAGAGTGGAGCTGTACACAAATGGCCTCTTGAAATTCGCTACCCTCTTTCTTGACAGAGAAATTAGGGGAATTGTTTCACCAAATTTCTCCAGGAGGAGGAGAAATTCTCCAACAGTTTCCCAGGGATGAGACACATAGCTTCTTTCTTTTTTTCCTATGGTCTCTTCCTTCCCCATCACTGGAAATAGCAGCAACTGCATTGGCAGATTGGCCATTTCATATTATTCCAGGGTGGAGAAATCATGGTGGAGAATATTTAAAGAACATTCAGCAAATTATTTTTCTGGTGGGCTGAGAAAAAGAAAACTCAAATATTCTGTAAAACAATTCTTCTAAGAAAAGTTGGCTCAACTTCAGTTGCTTCTAAGCAAATTGCATTTTTAGGGACTTGCTTGGGGGAAACACCTGAAGTACTTGAGGAAATAAAAAGTTTTGTAAAGATTGGGGGATATTCATAAAGTTCCACAATCCTCTATTTGTAAAGATTGGGGGATATTCATAAAGTTCCACACACCTCTATTTGAAAGAAGCACGCTATACTTTCTAGAGCAATACGATGAATACTAGCATGTGTCTTTGTATGTTTGCTTTTTTGGCCACAGTTCTAATGTCTGGTCGTCCTGAGTGATCATGAAGAAATGGAGAGACCTGCCAAAACACATGGGTATCCCTGCTCAACTGCATTCTCAAATACCCTGCAGGGATAGTTCTGTGGTTGGAAAGAGCCTTGGTGGCAAACCACCACCTCATTATCAGAAGATTAAAAGAATGTCTGAATAACCACTAAGAATAAACAACTGACATCTTTGGGGCATCTTCCAGTGATTTATCAGGGGGTGAATGTGTGGTCTGAAATCAGTTTATATAATTTTCCTTCCCTCCCCCAGTACAATAAATGTTAGCGTTCATGTACGCATGCCTCATAACACGAGCTCTTACATACCATACCTCTTAAACAGCTACGTCCCGAGCCTTTTCCCCTGGATCTCTCAAAAAAGCACAACGCGTTTCCCCTTTTCTCCTATTCACTAACCCTTTTTCAAAATGGGAGGACTTTTAAAATTCTGGTAAAAAAGGGTGCTCAATGCAGCAACACAAAACAACCCCCCCCCACACACAAACACACAAACAGATGTTTTTGATCATCCTCTATCTGGCCGAGCTTTCCACACTGGAGATTTTATCATATTCAGTGTGAGCCATATCGTGTGCATGTTTAAAATCCCCCTGTGGGTTGGTTTATGTGGGCAAAGCCGGCTGCCAAATAAAATAACCTATGGCTGCAACGGAGAGGCGTTTTTTTTTCATTGGAATGATAAAGAATATCCTGTGGCATCCAGGATGAATGCATTCCGCCAGGATAGTTCCACTCCCAGAGTTAAGAGGAAATCGGAAGAGGCTGAATGTCACAGGTTTAAAAGAGAGAGTGCATGATTCAGCAGGGGAAATTAGAGCGGGGGGGGGGGGGCTCCACCAAAGAAGGAAAAATGGAGCTTTCAAACAAGTTGTTGTTGTTGGTTGTTGGTTGTCACTTCTTTCATTTTTAGGATGACAGATTGTGAGTAAAGATCTTAAGGAAAAAAACCCCGTACAATTCTCTTTCCCTCTTCCTGAAAAGTGCTGGATTAAAGGATGCCAGCCTGTCTTTGTGCCAGATCTGACCGCTGCAATTTTGCATCGCTTTTGTAAGATCACTCAGCAGTGCCAGTAACATCCTTAGTTTTTGCTAAATTCACCAGCAGAGACATTGTTCCCTTAGGCAATAAATAGTTAGGCTGGCCAGCTTGCTTTATTTGCATTTCATATTTATTTACTTTTTTTTTGGGGGGGGGGGGAATCAGTTCCAGTTGATTTTTTTAAAACACAGCATTATGGCACATAATACAATCAGGGATAGAAGTGTTCTAATTATGTTCACTGGGAGAACAAATGAATAGTGAGTGTTGACCAATTTGCTCAGTCCTTGTTAGGTTTGTTCAACTCCAAGTAGTTAGAGGGCCCAGGATAGATGAATACCATAGACCTGACTTGGGATTCTTCCACACTAGGTGTCTGTTCTTCTAGAATTAGCCATATTTTGTTAATTCACTTTATAGGGGCCATCTATTGTCCTGGGTTTTCCCTGTGGTTACCTATCTCTTTTTGGACTATAGAGAATACATTGTTGTAGTTGTTGTTGTAAGAAAAGAACAATAGTGCAATTTCCATAGCTGTGTACATTCTTTAGCCCTACTCTTCCATCTTTCTAAACAGACATAGACACATCTGCCTGATACATCACTACTACACCTACCACCATACATGGTTTACAACCATGTTATGAGGACTGGCAGACTTTGTGCTGGTTTGCATCATGACACGACAGCCCACCATCAGTTAATTTACCCACGGGGGCTATTGCCTTGTGTCGGACTCTGTCAGGTCATACCAAGTGCCCATAGGCACCATTTACATGGTGCCTATGGGATGCCTGATTTGCCATGGGTTGTTGTGTCATGTGAACTCAGGCAAAAGGGGTTGTTTGAGGGTTAGACATCCCACAAATGACTCTTAGCTTGTTTTAGGGTTGTTTGAGGGTTGTCTAACCCTCAAACAACCTCTGCTGCCTGAGTCCGCATGACATGACAATACACTGCAAGACAGGTGCCCATGGATGACCTGCAAAAATGGCACCTATAGGCACCCAGCACAACGTGACAGCCCCTGCGGGTAAATAACCCTTGCTGGGCTGTCAGGTCAGGTGAACCAAGTCAATGGGACAACACCGTTAAGCCTGTCGGTTAAGGGGTTTTGTTTAAGAAGCAGGGTTTATAGTGTCGTGTGCAATGCATTTTCCTTAACCAGGTGCTCCTGCTAACCACATTATGGTCGGCTTCACTAACCTGCAGGGTTAGTGGCACTAACTTTGGCTTAAGGTGTCATGTGTCACGCACCTGTGGTTAAGGAGCCGAAATCATAGAGCTAGCAGTATAGAGCGGCCCTAATAATCCAGGCTGTTCTAGCCTGCAAACTCGCTCGCTGTTCCTGATTGCTGCAATGCTAGTACAGCCACGACTGTACACATTTCACATCATCGGCCCCATTTTTTGAGCAATACAAACATTTCCTAGGGCCACGGACTGAAACTACTCCTTTTTTACTTCCCACTAACATTTCTCTCATATGACCAGTCCTGATTCAAAATGGCTGACCACATATATCAGAGCAGCCAACCCTCCCAAAATGGCGGCGGGAGCAGGACGGCACTGCCATACGTTCTGTGTAAAGAAATCTGCTGGCATAACTCCTGGCTGCTGAAAGGGTGGGGGATCAATAATCCTGAATGGTGAACGGTGTGTGACTTCAAGGGCCGCATTATACAAGTAATGGCTGCTGATTGTAGAGATACTTACTTACTTTACTTAATATTCATTTCTAACCCGCCTCTCCATCCAGATCAAGGCGGGGAACAACAATAAATAAATATAAAAACAATAAAATAGATAAACCATTAAAACAGATAAATACAAATACATTATTAAAAACATCTTAAAATTTAACTGGGTAGGCCTGCCCAGTGGGCGCAACTGCTGGCTCCCTTAGGACAAGGGCTGCTGGGATACAGTAGGCTGACCAGATAAAATCCAGGTCAGGGCTCATGTAACTTTAACAGTTGTAGAGAAAAGGGAATTTCAGCCAGTGTCATTTGTATGCAATTAGTTCCTGGTGAAATTCCCTCTTCATCACAACAGTTAAAGGTGCAGGCACTATACTAGAGTGACCATATACAAAAGAAGGCAGGGCCCCTGAAACTTTAACTGTTGTGATGAAGAGGGAATTTCACCAGGAACTAATTGCATACAAATGACTCTGGCTGAAATTCCCTTTTCTCTACAACTGTTAAAGTTACATGAGCCCTGACCTGGATTTTATCTGGTCACCCTAGGATACAGGGTGGAGCATTCAGAGGACTCAGGTGCTCATCTAACAGGTTTGTGGTTAGCATGTGGTTAAGGAAACCAGGAACCATACAGGGTTAAGGGTGTCATGTACGACCGTTCTGCATGCGGTTAGTGCTAACCACAGAGAAGCATGGAGCCCTCAGTGTCATTTGAACAGGCCGAATGATTATTACCTTTTGTGTCAATACCATTTTAGCTATTTAGCAGATTGGGTGGGGGGGCTGAATCTGCTGGGAAACTTGTGTGTGGCGAGAGTCCTCCTTGTATGCTAGGTTCCCAGCAGAATCTGTTTGGTGGGCTGGTGGGGATCTCCCCGCAATTCTACAGAGAAAGGTGGATGAGAAGGAACTCCAAAGTAGGTGCAGCATTTTAAACAGACCATCTTAAACCAAATGCAGGAGGCTACTAATGAATCCTGTTGGCAAATGGATACATGAGGGGAGACCTCTTGAATCTGGTTTCCCAGCAGAATTGCCCCACTTGCTTACCTGCTCCTCTCTTCTAGTAGATTGAGTACCCTGCCCCCCATCATCTAACATGATCACATTATCTTTCTTCTCAGCCACTAATAAGATGTGATAATTGACCATTTACCCCCCCCCCCTCAATTATCTAAATCTGTTGTGATGGGTGGAGGGGAATAGAGTTTCTGAGTTTGTTCAGGCTTACCCTTAGTCCAATTGAAGATCATGTAAAAGAAAGATAATTTCAAATAATAATAAATAAAACTTTGAGGAAAAAATTTCCCACCAATTCTAGTATAAGAAGAATACATTGAGTGGGAAGAAGTGGTGTTGAAAGATAAGCCCTAATATAGGTTAAAATGGGCAAAGTTGACAAGATACATTTTAGGGTTTTGAAGAGATAAAGTCTTGGTGGTTTAAACTTGATGGATGGCCTTTAATACCCTACACTTTTAGTGGTGCCAATAGAGCTTTTTTCCACTCTCTTTTTAAGTCTCCATGGTGGGGGGATTTGGGGGAGAAAGTGGCTGGATGGGAGGGTTTCAACTTCCCCTACCCATACATGGTTGTTCCAGTCTGGATCAGGTCCCCACAGGCTTACGCTAAAGAAAACAATATGATGAAGACTAAACCTAAAGCCTCATGCTACATATTTAACGTAGAATATAGTTTAGCCCTCAAATATGCAATAAAAGGCAGTGGTTTTAGGCTGGATTATGTATTTGAACTTCAGAATAATTGCTCAGAATGAATCATTGAATCTTTTGAGACTCATCCATGACTAAACAAAACCTTTTTTTAAAAAAGAAAAAAATGACAGATGCAATGCTAATAATGAAGAGTAACAATGAGTGTACGTATATTTTTCTTTCCCCCTCTTTAGTGACTCACTGATGGGCAGAAATGTGAATACTTGCTCATACAAAATAAGCCTGACAGGAAGATGGGTTTTAGCCTAGAAAATCTCTTCCTAACATGCCCGTTCAGTATAAGTTACCTACTGATGCTGCTGAAGCTTGGAATAGGAGGATCTGTAGCACAACTTTTTGCAGTTCTGTGAATTAGTGTGGAGGCGGTAGTTCTGCAGCATCACATGGCCCAGTGGAAGACCCAGTATCAGACTTTTTCATTGCCTCTGGGTTGGTTTTGAGGGGAGGGGCAGTTTTGGATGCTTCCAGGCCTTTTATTTCTTTAAAAGATTTATACGCTGCCTTTCAGGATAACCCTTCCCAAGACATTATATGATAAAATATAAAGTTATGAAACACCATAAAACAATAATGAGAATATGTTGTGTGGTTCATGTCCTCATGTCATCTTGCTACAATGCCCTCATGATGAGGCTCTTGTACATTTATATCTTTTACAACACGCAGGCCATGTCTACACCATCCATTTATCCCGGGGTCAGCTCGAGGTCATCCCTGAGCATCCAAATGACACACAGGGGATTTCAGGGTCAACTGGGGATGACCTCTCACTTTCCTTGGGATAACTGAAACCATGGTTTTCCCCGCGGTCCCGGGATAGCCCCGAGGGCCATGAGTGGTGTGGCACTTGCTCCCAGGGTTGTCCCTTCTTCCCTGTGAGTAGAGATGTACAATTCCTGGAAATGTTGAAGCCATGGGAAAAAAACAGGTTTTTTTCTGTTTTTTTCCACCTGGGAAAAAAAATGAAAAGTTTTGAAAAAATTGAAAAAATGCAATACTAGCACTTTTTATGGATTGAAAGTCACTTTGTTACTTTAGGAACATAAAATGTAGTTATGTACAAGTTGGTTTGGCATTAAATTATCACATTTGGTATATTAAAAGTATAGTGCATTCAAGCAATCATTAGAAATTGAATTTACTTTTTTAAAGTTTTACTTTTTAAAACACACACACAAATGGAGCTACAAGTTCCTGAACTGTAATGAACCTCTTTGGTTTTTCCAGTTTACAAGGAGTAGGCAAAAACAATTAAAAAAACAAACAAAAGAAACCATTAACATTGGTAACAAGGAAAATTCTTTATGTCTCTGCTAGTCTTCCACAGTGTCAAGCAGACATAAAGCACTCATTCCCATAAAAAGAACTGAGAAAAACGGGGGACCAAGATTCAATGAATATGCATGAAATTTAATCAGACTCATTTTCTAAGCTATCACTATCGCTATCAGTTTCAGTCTCTGCTTCAATGGCAGTGCCCCCTAGAGGCAGAAATGCATCTTGCTCTTGTATTTGAGAGCTGTAGTCTCAGTTTGCAACCTAGGACTTGCTTGTCCTTGGTGCACAGAAATTGTAATAATTTGATACTGTACATAGATTTTAGAAATCTTTTGGAAAGGTAAATATATAAACACCTTGTCTTTAAACATTTTATGCATCATGCTAAAATAAAACATTCCATAATCTGTTTTTTCTTCATTTTTCTTTCAATTTTTCCAATTTTTCAAAAAAAAAAAAAAGGCTTCAGAAAAACAGGGGAAAAACTGTTTTTTTTCCTGAATTTTCCCATTTTTTCCACAAGCCTTCACATCTTTACCTGTGAGTAGTGGGGCTCTGCCACCGGACACGGAGCTCTGTGAGGGGACTCTGTGCCCATTGGGGGGTGAGGGGTGAGTTGTTTTGCCATTGCAGCAATGGCTCTTGGGGTTTTGTTTTTTAAAAAGACTTACTTTTTGGTAGGGGTGTGCACGGACCCCCCGGATCGGATCGGGACCCGGATCGGGACCTCCAATTTTGTCCCGGACCGGTTCGGACAAAATCGGAGGCCCCCCGGACCGGATCGAGTCCGATCCCGATCCAAAAATCGGAAATTTTTGGATCGGCCGCCATTTTTTTCCCCATAGACTTGCATTGCAATGCAAGTCTATGAGGAAAAAATGGCGGCGGGTGGGTAAGGGGGGGCCTAACTCCCTCCCCCCCCCGGGGCCGTCCGCTGTGGACGGCCCCGGCAGGTAAACCCCCTCCCCCGCGCTCCCTACCCCCCCTGGGGCCGCCTGCTTCCATCCGCTGGCGCCCGCGGGCGCCAGCGGATAGAAGCGGACGGCTCCGGGGGGGGGGTAAGCCCCCTTCCCCGCCACTTACCTTCTCGGCACGTCCGGCGCCGGCGGCTACTACCAGCGGGCTCCGCGGCCTACTCTCGAGTAGCGCGCCGGGTGATGACATCACCCGGCGCGCCACCCTGGAGCAGGCCGCGGAGCCTGCTGGTAGTAGTAGGCGCCGGCGCCGGACGGGAGCCGCCGGGCCGGGCAGGTAAGGGCCCCCCTCCCCCCTCCCCCCTCCGCGCGCCCCCTCCTCCCCTCCACGCACCCCCTCCTTACCTTTCCGGCCCGGCGGCTCCCATCCGGCGCCGGCGCCTACTACTTCCAGCAGGCTCCGCGGCCTGCTCTAGAGTAGTGCGCCGGGTGATGACATCACCCGGCGCGCCATCCTAGAGCAGGCCGCGGAGCCTGCTGGGAATAGTAGGCGCCGGCGCCGGACGGGAGCCGCCGGGCCGGAAAGGTAAGGGCCCCCCTCCCCCCTCCGCGCGCCCCCTCCTCCCCTCCACGCACCCCCTCCTTACCTTTCCGGCCCGGCGGCTCCCGTCCGGCGCCGGCGCCTACTACTTCCAGCAGGCTCCGCGGCCTGCTCTAGAGTAGCGCGCCGGGTGATGACATCACCCGGCGCGCCATCCTAGAGCAGGCCGCGGAGCCTGCTGGGAATAGTAGGCGCCGGCGCCGGACGGGAGCCGCCGGGCCGGAAAGGTAAGGGCCCCCCTCCCCCCTCCACGCGCCCCCTCCTCCCCTCCACGCACCCCCTCCTTACCTTCCCGGCCCGGTGGCTCCCGTCCGGCGCCGGCGCCTACTACTACCAGCAGGCTCCGCGGCCTGCTCTAGAGTAGCGCGCCAGGTGATGACATCACCCGGCGCGCCACCCTAGAGCAGGCCGCGGAGCCTGCTAGTAGTAGTAGGCGCCGGCGCCGGACGGGAGCCACCGGGCCGAGAAGGTAAGTGCCCCCCTCCTCCCCCCCCCGCTGTCCACTTTCATCGGCGGGCGCCCGCTGGCGCCCGCCAATGGAAGCGGCGGTGGGCGCCAGTGGGCGCCCGCCGATCCGCCGATCCGCCGAACCGGTTCGGAGCTTTTTCGGACCGGTTCGGATTGGATCGGCCGATCCAGCTGCGGGATCGGAAATCGGATAATTTATCCGATTTCCCACTGGACCGGACTCGGATCGTGGATCGGGTCCGATCCAGTGCACATCCCTACTTTTTGGTGCATGATTGTGCCTGCATTGCTCTGCAAAGACTCCTTCAAAAAACAAAATGGCGTGCTGGATTCCTTCCAGGATGTCATGCTGGTGTTTGGACGCTAGGGGACGATCCTGGAAGCGGGAAAGCCCAGGATCCTCCCCCCTGGAAGGCTCATAGATATAGATGAGCCCACAGTGACATCTGTTGCGGTATTTTGGATAATACAGAATACAAAGTGGGAAATAATTATTGAAAAGTGGTATATGGAATGCACCCCAACTAGTATGCACCCCAACTATGCTAATGTATACTAGCTCTAGTATTCATTAGCTTCATTCAAGCCTGATTAGCTGAGAGATAATATCTATGATTATGTAGGAAGCATTGCCATTACTCTCAGTAGGCTTAGTTCGTCGTACTGACATTCTTACACAGTCACATCTGATTGGCTATGAAGCACTGTGACATAGTCATGCTCATTTTATGATCCCTGCTTGGTTGGGATTACTCAAAGAGGGGAAAATGTAGCTCTAACCAGGAAAATTGATAGTGATAAAGCAGAGGAAGGTGATGATGACAAACATCAATGGCTGGATTTTAAAAAAAAGATGAACATTAAGGGATATGGGTGAAAATGTTTCATCTGTCCTGAAAGTTGTTGTTTTGGCTCAAAAATTGAAATGGGTTAACATTTAATACAGGCCTTTAAAAAAAACAACAACCCGGGGCATATCAAAATACTAATTTACCAGTCTGAAGGTTCAAGTGGCAACAGATGCAATACAAGGTGCAATGGGAACATGCAACCCAGGCAGAAGAGACACAGGAACAAACAAAGCATTTTCCTTACACCTTCATAGTTTTTGTTACACTTGTGTAAGTGTGTGACCCCTATTTGGATCAGGACCATGTCAGTCTTTTTTTTTTAAAAAAATAAAATTCTGCCAAAATTCCCCCTGTGTATGCGTCGGGTGGGTGAGTGTGGAGGTTTTAAAAAAAAAAGTGGGGGTGAGTTGCAATTTCATTGGTGGGTGGAGGTTTCAGCCCACTTCTTATAGCTCTGTGGTCTCAATCCAAATGGGGTGCGAGTGTGCTTGTTTAGACAAGAATAAGCAAAATGATGATGCCAGCCTGCACTACGCATGATTAGCAGAATATTCCCTTTGGTCTTCAGGTTGTCTGGTTTATAGAACTATTCTTACCTTGCCTTGGGCATCTTGCATTTTGTTTGCATTGATCCTTTTTGTGGACTATTATTGTCTATGGCACAGCTCTTGAATCCAGAATAATTAATAGAAGGCCTTAAATTACAGAAGGGCTAGGATAGTTTAGGGTGACCATATTTGGGAAACCAAAAAAGAAGACACCAGGGGGCGGGGGTGGGAAAGCATGCTTTCTGGGGCCTCTAGGAAAGTGCATCATTCCCTCCGCCATGCTAATGGCGTCTGCCATTAGTGTGGAGGGGGGAACGATGTGCTTTTCCCTCTTCTGCCCTGATTGGAGCAGAGGAAGGGAAAGCATATCGGTCCTGGCATCCGTCCCCACTGCTCTAATTGGAACCTTTTGTATAATGTCTGGGAATGACACACTTTCCCCTTTAAGATCTCAATTGGAACAGTGGGAGGGAATGACACACCTCTTGAAAGCGCATCATTCCCCCCGCTAATGATGGCCTTAAAGGGGAAAGTGTGTAATTCCCAGACATTATAGAAAATTACAGAAATTTCCCCAACACCTAGGATCGAACAAAAACCTGGATAAATTCAGGGAAGTCTTGACAGTTGGTCACCCTAAATTCCTCCTGATTATTTTTTTTACACCTCCTTGACATTGGTTCTCAATATAATTCCTGAACATCGTACTTTTAAGCCGCAGTTTTCTAAAGAAAAATTGCTTAGCCACATTCAGGCTAAGCAAGCTAGCTGCTAGGAATCTGATGACTTCCTTGGGTTTTCCCTCTCCCCTTTATTCTGTCTTCACAGAGATGGGATAAAAGAAGGCCTCTTGCAATAACATCCAGCCCTTGCAGGCTTCAGTCAGTCAGAACTCTCTCCATTCAACTGTTCGTGTGAGGAGATGAAAGAATATTTAAAGTTCTGCAACCATAATTGCATGTTTGGTTTGGAAAAGGATATGTGTACAGGAAGCGTATCTGCAATATGAGCTGAATTTTATGTGTGTTGGGGGATATGGTGTTTACCGATCATGGAAATGATTGACTTGATGATAGCAAAGGTTGTGTTAAAAAGGCGTCATGTGGTGCTTATTTTACAGAAACTGAGCCTGGGCATCTAGTCCAAAGAAGAGCCCTGTTGCATCAGATTAAGGATCCATCTAGTCCCACATCCCGTTTCTAAGTAGGGATGCATGAGCATCCCTCTGTTCGATCCCAAAGCGGGTACGGCTCTGAGCACATTCCAAGAGGTCATGTGAAAATCTCTCAAAGATGTGTGAAGTCCCTAATGTCCAGGGATGTAGAACCTCGGGCATGGGGGCCAAATTTGGCCCTTTGGGGATCTCAATCTGGCCCTATAGGGTTCCCTAGAAGGTGATACCCCTTTTCACCAACTACTGATTGTTTGGTAGCTTCCAGTGTTTGGGGCACTTTTCCCCATTTTACAAGATTAATACTTCTCCTAAGGTTTAGCTCAAACATGCTGGTATTTTTAGCCAATCCACTTTTTTGCCTTTGACCCCAACCACCACTGGAATACAAATCCCAAGATCTTCTCAGAAATTGAATTTGGCCCTTTGGCTAGAGAATTTTTGCCTCCTGCCAGCCACTTCCTGCCCTCCCCCTGCTCAAAGGTAAAGAAACTTCCCATCAGACAAATAATGGAGGCAAAGGTTGTAATAATAATAATAATAATAATAATAATAATAATAATAATAATAATTTATTTATAACCCGCCACTCCCTCCGGATCGAGGTGGGGAACAACAATAAATATAAAATACAAAGACCACAATAGATGAGATATTAAAAACAAATAAAAACCAATACATCATTAAAAACATCTTAAATTTCAACTGGATAGGCCTGCCGGAAGAGAGCAGTCTTCATGGCTCTCTTAAATTCATGAAGACTGCTAATTTGTCGAATCTCCTCCGGTAGAACATTCCACCGTCTGGGAGCGGTAGAAGAGAAGGTCCTCTGGGTAACACTCGTCAGCCTAGTTCTGGCTGATTTGAGTAAGTTCTTCCCAGAGGACCTGAGTGTGTGGGGCAGATTATACGGGAGAAGGCAATCCCGCAGGTAACCTGGACCCAAACCATGTAGGATTTTAAAGGTAATAACCAACACTTTATACTTCGCCCAGAAACTGATTGGCAGCCAATGAAGGGATTTTAAAACTGGTGTTATGTGGTCACCACTAGATGTACCGGTGACCAACCTGGCTGCCATATTTTGAACAAGTTGAAGTTTCCAGACTAGGTACAAAGGTAGCCCTATGTACAGCACATTGCAGAAGTCAAGTCTCAAAGTTACCAGCATGTGTACTACAGTCTTTAGGTCTTCCAACTCTAGGAAGCGGTACAGCTGGAGTATCAGCCGAAGCTGATAGTAGGCACTCCTGGCCGTCACGTCTATTTGGGCTGTCATTTGGAGCGACGGATCCAGGAGTACCCCCAAGATGCGAACACAATCTTTCAGGGGGAGTACAACCCCATCCAGAACTGGTTGACACACCTCAAAACCCAGGTTGTGGCCCTTGACAGCAAGCACCTCCATCTTGTCTGGATTCCGCTTCAGTTTGTTTGTCCTCATCCAGCTCTTTACCGCCTCCAAACATTTATTCAGAGGAGACACACTATCCTTAGGTGACGATGTTATCGAAGGCATAGATAAATATATTTGGGTGTCATTAGCGTATTGATAGCACCCCGCCCCATGCCTCCGGATGATCTCTCCCACTGTTTTCATATAAATGTTAAACAGCATTGGGGAAAGGATGGCACCCTCTGGTACACCGCATAGCAACTAGGGATGTGTATCATATCGTTAGGATTCATGATAATGATATGATATGCTCTCTATCGTGCCTAAAAGTTATGATGATGATATGATAGAAAAACCTACGATAATAAATGGAGACGATAATTTTCGAGTGATTTTATCGTTTTATCGGACTGCCATATAAAATGCCTATAACTTCTGTATTTTAAAAGTTAGAGGCTTGAAACTTGGTCACAGTGCTTATGGGGTATGGCTAAGTATGTGTATGAAATTTGAGATCGATCCCTCCAACTCTTGATTTTATATGAATTTTGTAAAGATCGTTTCCGTTCTGACGGGTCTGAATGAATGCACAAGGCGAGCTGTCATTCTAATCTGTCAGAACAGAAACAATCTTTAAAAAATTCATATAAAATTGAGAGTTGGAGGGATCGATCTCAAATTTGGCACATATGCTCCGAGTTTTGACAGATAAAAAAGGGAGGGGGAGGCATGGGAGGGGGGTGCAATTGACAGCCCAAGCCTCTGTGAAAAAACTTTTATAACTTTTAATCTAAAAAATTCGTAGCCACCAAATGCCTGGACCTAACTTTCTGAAATTTCTGACAGACAACTACCCCTAATCGATCTACAAAGTGAGCAACTTTCAAACTTCTAACTTTTAAAATAAAAAAGTTATAGGCATTTCTTTCCTCATTGTTTCAAAAATTAATTGCCACACAAGGCAAGCACCTATGTTTCTGAAATTTCACACACATATCAAGCCAAGTGTTACCTGTAATGTGCCCAAGTTTCCTGTTTGTATCTTTAAAAATAAAAAAGTGGGAGGCATAACTGTATTTACCCCACTACTACCCATTTTTCTAAAATTAATTGCCACACAAGGCAAACACCTATGTTTTTGAAATTTCACACACTTAGGTCCCAAGGTACCTCCCACAATGTGGCAAAGTTTCATGTGTGTAACTTTAAAAATGACAAAGTTATAGGCATTCCTGGTTATTTATTAAAATATTAATTGCCACAAAACGCATGCACCAATCTTTCTGAAATTTCTCACAGATAACTATCCCTAACCAGTCTACAATGTGCCCAAGATTTATCCTTCTATCATTAAAAATGAAAAAGTTATAGGCATTTCTGTAAAACAATACTTTGCTATGGAAAAAAGCATTCAAAATGGCGTCCGATACGGATCGGACATCCGATCCGCGGATCGGGATCGGGATCAGGTCCGATCCGATCCGACCATCCTCTGATCTGATCCGACCCCCCAGGTCCGATTCCGATCCGCTATCCGATCCGATCCGGGGGGTCAGTGCACATCCCTAATGAAAACAGCATCGAGGGTGTGACCTGCTGAATGTGTGGGTCCAGAGACCAATTGGGATAGGCCCATGTTTGTCATGGGTGCCATAAACTCCCAAGCTACACCTGACAAACCAGCCTCGAATGGGATGTTGAAGTCGCCCAGGACAAAAAGCCTGGGCAATTCCAACACCAGCTCCGAAACCAGTTCCGTGAGCTCGGCCAGGGAGTCTGATAGGCAGCGGGGTGGCCAGTACACTAACAGAATCCCTAGTCTAGCCCAGGCCTTCAGACTCAGGTACACACATTCGATATGATTCAATTCCCGGACAGGATGTCTGGTCAGGTTAAGATTGTTTTTGTAGACCACAGCTACTCCTTTTCCCACTGAAGAACTGGGACTCCCAGTTGCATCCTCCATTGCGGGAAGTAATGCCATGTATCCTGTTCCCACAGTGTCTTATGTATATGCCTGTATGTTTCCAAGCCCGATTCAAGGGGCTGGTTTTAACCTATAAAGCCTTACATGGCTTGGGACCACAATACCTGATGGAACGCCTCTCCTGACACGAACCTACCCGTACACTACGATCAACATCTAAGGTCCTCCTCCGAGTGCCTACTCCGAGGGAAGCTCGGAGGTCGGCAACAAGGGAGAGGGCCTTCTTTGTGGTAGTCCCCCAATTGTGGAACGATCTCCCCGACAAGGCCCGTCTGGTGCCAACATTGTTATCTTTTTGGCGCCAGGTCAAGACTTTCCTCTTCTCTCAGTCATTTAGCAATATCTGATGAGCCTGGGTTTGTTTTGTTTCTGTTTTGTTTTAGGCTTATAGCTTTTTACAGTTATTATAGTGGTTTTAAATGTGTGTGTATATTGTATGTTTTTGCTGTTTTAATTTTTGTATATTGTTTTTAATTGTTTAAATCTGATGTGAACCGCCCAGAGAGCTTTGGCTATGGGGCGGTATACAAATGTAATAAATAAATAAATAAATTATTCCCACTGTGTAGGCTAAGCCTGGGACTACAACACCAGCCTCCCCTGTGGGAAAAAGACACAATGGGCCTGTTCAGACAACACACTGTGCCATGGTTAGGCCGCTAACCCTTTTGCAGCAAATGGTTAGTGAGCATGTTGAAACCCTGGTCATGGAGCCACCATGGTTAGGAATGGTTCTCACGACATGCTAAGCCATAATGTTTAACTCAAAATGCTTAACCACCATGGCTTAGTGTGTTGTCTGAACAGGAACATTGGTAAAATCCAATGTAAACCCTATTTAGAGTAGACTCATTGAAATGAATGAGACATAAGTTAGTCATGACTAACTTGTCCCATCCATTTCAGTGGGTCTACTCAAAATAGGACACATGTTGGATTTTACCCAGTGTGCACAGTTTCTGTGGAGGTGGAAATCCCTGGCATTCGTCTTTCCTCAAGACAAGCCTCTGGGAAGCCTTGGGGGAAAGGAGGTGGCAGCTTGCAGGATCAGAATTGAAGTTGGGAGTGCATTGTTTCCTTTGATCAGAGCAGTATTTGCCTACATCCCGATTGCTTGCAACACCTCTCATTTGAAGAGGAGCGTGACGCTTTATCTTAGCCCCTTTGCTGCTGCTGCCTCTGTCCAGCCTTTACTATCCGGCCCCACAGCTCCACAGCCCAGCAACCTGGCCTCAGACAAGCCTCTATTGTTCCCGCTGCCACCAGTACCTTCCTGAGGTACACTTCAATGACCACACCAGTTTGTTCAAATTAATAAGATTTATTAACATAAGTGTATTGCATGTACAAGCTTATTGGTTTCCTCAGACAATTGCATAATGGTTTCAGGTACAAAGCTTAATGGTTTCTGTCACAGTTCTTATATGTTTTAAACTGTTTCTTCTGCAACTAACTGTACTTAAAGCTATACCTCACTCTCTCTCAATATTAAATCAATCAAACACCTCATCAGATACTACGCTCTGGCCTAGTCATTCACTTTACTAGTTATAATCCGTACTTTTAAAAGATATATAACTAAATGCATCTCATAATAATAAACTTTGCAACATATTTTCATTTTCAATTATTAGATCATCACAAGTAGCTAGTCAGATGTTTCCAGAAAACCCACAGTGAGGTATGATGGTAGCTCTCTTCTATTACCGTTTGCTCCGCTCTCCCCTAGCAAATGGCATTCAGGTGGAATACTGCTTCTGAACCGGGAGGTTGCATATAGCTAACCAGGCTAGTTAATACCCTTTTATATAGACTTTGTCCTTCATGAATTTGTCTAATACTTTGAGCTTCTCTGCATTAAGGGAAATCCCATTTTTAACCCGCTGCTCTTGTGCTTCCTGTTTCTTTGGGGTGATTGATATAAATTGGATTACACGGGAGGAGAGGGAAGACAGCGTGGAAGGGTTTGCTGCTATTTCCCAGAGCTCCTTTAAACAGCAGACACAGCTGAATCAAGGGAGCACCTCGCTCTGTCCCTGGCGTGTCTGTTTCCTCACAACCCCCAGGAAAACCAGGACTTATTTCTGAGTAGAAGTAAGGTTTTGCTGTAAGTTTACCACCCTCGCAGCACTTACTTGGGTGTACTGGTTTTATCTGCTTTTAATCAGTTTTTGTATTTTGTGTTTGGTGTTGTTCCCCGCCTCGATCCGTTGGGAGAGGCGGGTGATAAATAAATATATTATTATTATTATTATTATTATTATTAAGCCTTGTTGAACACAATGGGACTTACTTCTGAGTAGACACATAAGGATCAGATCTGACTGCCTTTGTTGCAAAGAGGCATTTTACCCTCTTTGTTTAAAGACCTTCCTTCCTTAGCAGGTTCATAGCGCAATGTCAGCTTTATATGCTGCCAATTTTACGCTGTTTGGGGTCTATTATCTGTGATGTATTTCAAAATGGAATGGGTGAGGGACTACAGGAGACCTCCTGTTTGTTTACTGTGTTATTAAATTGACCTGAAAACTTCCACGAGTGGCCAGAAATGAATGTGCTATAAATAGCTCCTTTAGAGAAGGGTTTTTTTTAAAGCTATCACCACCAGATGGACCACGCGGGAGCAAATCCCATCATTTATGTGTTGTCTGTCTTGAATCTATACTGACCTTGAGTAACTATAGGGCTGGGGAGCATGGAAGTTGTAGTCCATTGTCTCTGGAGGGCACCAGGCTGGGGAAAGCCTATAATTTTATAAAACTCTATTATGTCCATGGTCAATCATTATTTCTCTCAGCTAAGTATCTCCAAACACTTTATCCTTTTCTTGTAGGGAAAAAAAATACTCTATTGTAGGAGGTCCAGGGAACATTTCGTCCCTCCCCCAGACTCCCCTGCAGACCACTCTCCGTGCTAAGTTTGGCTAGTGTAGCATTCTGTAGTGGTTTGTAGCCAATGTGTGGTAGCAAATCAGCTGAGGTTTTCTCTACCGTGAATTTTGGCCATGTAGTGCAGGGGCTGTTGGTCACCCCTGCTCTAAACCCTTGATCATTCTACACCTTTTCCAGTTCCACCATGTCATTTTTGGGATGGAGAAAGCAGGATTATAGGCAATATTCTAGTTGTGGCCACACCATGGGTTATAGAAGTATCATCACCCATTTTATTTGTATTTATTTGTAGAGCTTTGGCTATGGGGCGGTATATAAGTGTAATAAATAATCATCATCGTAATAATAAGGCATGGAATTTGCCTCTCCCCCAACTGAGTTGATATATTCTTGACATAACCTTAGTCACCATTTTGTTGCTCATTGACCCAGTTTGGAGAGTTCTATGTGGAGCTTATTACAGTCTAAGTTTTTCATTATTCTGAATAATTCAGTGTCATTCACAAATATGGCCACTTCACTGCTCACCCCTTACTCCAGATCTTGTTATTATTATTATTATTATTATTATTATTAATAATAATCTTTCTTGCTCATGGCGGTTTTTTAGATGGTCATGATGGGCTTTGCCAAGTCATGCTGTCTTTTACAGATTCAGGAATTTCCTGACAATTGAGCATGTTGTAAGTATGACTGCTTTCTGGATGTTGGTGTGGATGTATTTTGGGATGATGATGATGTCCCAGTTTAGATCCTGGAGGAACCTCTTTTTAAATGGCTGTGCCATTTCTAAATGCTAATTGTCAGCTCTCTGTAGTCAGCTTCTATGCTATCCCCAGGAGGTTGAACTGACACATTAATGGCAAATGGACTGTTTCTGGCCATGAGTCAAATTGCTGGAGCTTGCCTTTAAAGTCCTAAGTGACTTGGTCCCAGGAAGGACCATCTCCTTCCATATCATCCTGCCTGCTTCTGAGTTTCCTCTTTGAGATTGTTCTCTCTAACCTGTCTATGGCTGAGATGTAATTGGTGGGGATACGGAGAGGCTGTACCTAGACTTTGGAACTCCATACCTGAGGAGATCCAGTTTGTCCAACCGTGGGAAACTTGTGGTCCTCCATATATTTTGGCCTATAACTCTTATCAGCCTTAGCCAACATAGTGCGAAATGATGGGAGTTGTGACCATCCAGCAGTTTTTGCCTGCAAGTTGCCCACCTCTGATTTAGTTGCTTATCCCTTGCAGATGTTTTTATTCCAGGAGGCTGTGGAATGTTAGTAGCTGATCCCTGTTTGGTTTTTTTGTCTCTTACTGGCTTTATTGTTGTTTTATTCTATCTGTATAGTGTGTATTGCATTTTTTAATGACGATTTGTCACCGAGTTACCCAGCCTCACCACCATGTTAAGGATACTACCAATGCCTTGACTTCAGAACTTCCCATGTTGTTCAGGAAAGTTATGTCAACTAAATGTTTTGACATACAGTCAACAAAGCAGATGCACGTGGCTTGTCCTTTCCGGTATACAGAACAGGATTACCCATGTCTCCATAGATCTAGTTATCTGCATTTGGTTGCATGTTAGAGAGGGGGCTAGGCTAGAAATTTTCATTGCAGTATGTAAGCTGTCCACATGGGGTGTACTTTGACATGAAGTGAGATTCCAAAAACAATCCTCTTTATGACATCTGAGATGATAAAGTCACACTAGAGGATTGACCCATGCCAGTAACTCAACTGTTGAATCTGCCGCAAGTCTCCAAAAACCTCAATTGTGGTTAATATAGTTGATAATAGCAGAACAACATTCCAAAGGGCTAGGAACACATGGTTATATGAAGTATGAAGTTGAAAATGAGTCAACTGAATCACTGTTTTCCATAACAATAATTCACATTGTGTACCACTTCCCAGGCTGCATTCTCTAAGCCCATCTGTCCTTCCTATTAGCCCCATTTAATGTGCATCAGTATTTTTGTTGGTCTTAACAAGGTTAACATATTAGCAGAATGCTGTCCAAATTCAGGATTGCTGGTCCCAGAGGCCTACCATCACTGTCCATTATAAATCCCTCTTTTTATATACCGGTATGATGTTTCTTGAAAGAGAGCATTGACTGATTACGTGCTTTCTCTAGGGCTTAAGAGCAGAAGCTCATGCCGCAATCTTGCCCCTTCGGCTAAATGTAAAGTGCCATCAATTTCTACAACAGTGACATGGGATGGGATATGGCTGTGCTATAATTCCTCCTTCCAGCACAGAATTGTTTACTAGGGTACATAAACCACATTTTTTAATAAAATGAAATTTAAGAAGCCATTAGGAAGAAAGGCCAGCTTAGTGGCCTCCCATCACAGTCAAAATACTGTGATTCCACAGAACCACAATCTGAATCCTGGCATGGTTGACTCATTCCTTAATCTCTCTTGGATAGGAGAAAATGGATTGCAATGTATTTTATTGAGCCAAACCCTCAAGTTAGATAATTGGTGTGCCTTAATTTCTCCAACCTCAGCCAACCTTTGGTCTGAAATATACCTGGTATAAATCAGCAGCATTGACTTGAGGACCTGAGCGCAGTATTGTCACATTTTGAATGAAAAGTGGGGAAAAACAACAACATAACTGTCACAACTCTGGTGTGAGTGTGTATATTAAATGAACATTTTCAAAGTAATCAGGCTGGATCCACAACTCTGTGATATGCTAGGATGCCACTCCAGGGATTGTTTAAAGCAGTCCAGGCAGAAGTTTCTGAGCCGAGCAATGACCCCATGCTGATCGATGGAATCTGATTCTGCACCATCGATCTTAAACGTTGGTTTGTGACCTCCTGTCAGGTGCATCACAACAATAATGATATCGTTTGGGGGGGATGGTGATTTCTCCCCCGTCTACTGATTTTGATTGTCAGAAAAGAAGTGCACCATGATTGTGGAAAAATGTAAGATGACTGGGAAAATGTGTGGATGAGAGAGAGGGAGGGAGGAATGGGGGTGTTTTAAAAGGAATGTAGGTAGAAACAAATGGAACTTGCATGTAGATGTTCCAATAATGGTGGAGGGTTGGAACTTCTTACAGAGTTTATGATAGTATTAGATATGTTCCCTGCTCTTAATGTTGAGATAATTACAATGTTATGTGTAGAGGGCATCTCACATTGAGGAGTGGGGGCATGAGAGGTATTTCTGTATACGAGTCATTACATTTTCAGGGTGATTTCACATATCTCTCTTTACCAAGATTTTTTAAAAAACACTTTCATGGTTATGTGAATAAATAGGCGTGACAACTAGTGTCATGAAGTCCATTTGGCTTCTGCAAAGAAGAGGTTTTTTTTAACCCTAACTTCACTGGAGAACTCATGGGTGAGAAACGTGATGTGTTTCCATTTTCTGCCATTTCTCTTCCACTTCACTCCCACTACCAAAGATGCACCAGCAGGAAACTGTGTTTCACATAGCTCCCTTCCCCTCCCGTTAAAATCAATATAAGATTCCTTTCCAAGAATTCATTGGGAACTGGAGAGCCACCTATACAATTGCCTGCAACACATAGCTCTCTCCAGCAGATGATTTAGTAGCAGGAGGGAAGTATCCCCAACCCTGCATCTAATAATAAAAGGCTACTTGATGTATTTTCAACAGTTGTTATAAATGGTTTCTCCCATGAATGGGGATATTATGATAAGCCACAGCAAGCAAATAGGTTTTCTGTTTGCACTTTGCTAAGGAAGGGGCCAAAACCTGTGGAAAGCAAGTTTGAGGGGGGGAAAAGGAATGTATTTATGTTGACTTACTACTTAAACATTTGTGGCATATATGATAAGATCTCTTTCTCCCCCACCCCAGAGCTGTGAAGCTTGGCATGTATATTTGTTTGAACATCTGGGGCATTTCTAGCTTCTGCAAAGAAACAAAACAATCGCGTTCCACGGATTATCGCCACCTCTATCGGAGGAGTGAACTTGGAGTTTAAACAGGAACAAAATAAAAGTTCAGTGAGCAAACCTGTTCTGTCCAGACTGTTTCTAGAGGCTTCTAAACTTTCCCAACGAACGATAAAGAGGCAGAGATGTGATTTAAAGCTGTTCAATAGATCACCCAAGTTCAAAAATAATGGATGTTCTTTTCCATATATATATATATATATATATATGTGTGTGTGTGTGTGTGTGTGTGTGTGCAGCCGTTTATTGTGAGGCTTGGAAAAAGCTCTGTTACTTATACAATATTCATGTGGATGAATCAAGGATAGCAGAAGCTTGGAAGAAGTGTTTGTGAAGAAAAAGTGAAAGTATCAAGAAAGGTGTGTTAAAGCCTCAAGGGAGGTAACATTTAAGAAATAAGGATTGATAACCTTCAACTTCTCCCTTTCTGTTCACATGCCTGCCATGCTGCACTGTAAAAGTGCTGAAGTTAACAGCACAAACATATACATGTCTCCTCAGACCTCAGTTCCATTGACTTCAATGACAAGTATAGACCTCCCTATATACCCCATCGTGTTTGCGCAGCTACGAACTCACAGCCATATTGGGGTTTTACCTTCAAAAGTGCACTTTCTCATGGGTGTCCTTTTACCACATTTTTTCCCCATTTGTGCTGATGCTACCACTATTTCTCCCATCTGTCAGCAGTGGCTTCAGTTTGGGGGCATTCCTAGGGGGGTTCCCAATACAGGCTAAGCCCGGGAACACTGGGCATTTGGCAGCGGACGGGCTTGACAGGCACGACGGCTGCCGGATAGCCCATGCGCCCTCCTGTCATCAAGATTTAGTATTCCTGCCCCACAGCAGCAACATTGCAGGAGTTTGGGGGAAAGCAGATGCAAAGCAGCGTTGTATAGAACTCCCCCCCCCCCCAGGTTTTGAGCAATATCTGTGTTTTCTTACCATTTAGCCCAGGGGGGACAAGCTGGCCATCAGAATATTAAAAAATAAAACCAATTCCCTCTATTTTCTCCATCTTGAATATGAGAATTTGGAACGTGACCTGAACATCTGACCAGATCAACCAGAGTTTGTATGTTTGTGCCTGTGTTTTTTTTTAATCGCTCTGTTTACTCTCTGCTGTCTTGTTTCAGTCATCCGTTTTGTTTTATACATGACAAGTGAGCTTCTTTTTGCGACAATTATAAACAAACCACAAAACCAAACCCCAACGACAGCACAAAATGACATGTGTCAAAACCTTTCTTTTTGAATAAAGGGGGTTGGCTGGTTGTTCCTGAGATAAAGTATGCTGATGGTTTTTGTGGCGGCCACAACACATTTTATATGGGTTTTTAAGGTTTTAGGATGTTTTAGGATTTTTTATGCAGTTTTAATAATATGTGTTATGTTTTAATCAGTTTTATGTATTTTATCATGTTGTTGTTCCCCGCCTCGATCCAGACGGAGAGGCGGGTAAGAAATAAATTATTATTATTATTATTATTATTATTATTATTATATTCTTCTAATTTCAGTTAAGGTCTTTTATTAGAATTATTGTATTTATTCAGTTTTTGTAAACTCCTGACCTATTTTATCTCATGTACGGTGCTTCGTTAGAAAGCGCTATATAAATAAATATTATAATTATTATTATTTACATGCAATTTTTAAGTGGCAAAATTCAGTGGTGACCACCTTTGCTCTACTACTTGATTTTCTCCCATTATGATCATATATATATATATATATATATATATATATATATAATCTCCACTGGAAGTGTTTTCATATACTGGAGTGTGAACACAGGCAATCAAATTATTTTCAGTTTGAATTTTCTGCTCCACTGACACAGAGAACAAGTGGTTGCTTTGCATTTCCAGATAAACAATATCTTGCCATACCATTAGATAATATTGTTTGTAATATAATGTAAATTTAATCTAGGGGTTAAATAGCACAAGCTCCATCTGATAATTATTGCTGGAATGGATGGATCAGCGACCAGTTTGCACGACATGGGGGGTGGTTAATAAGTCATAGCGGCTTATTAATCTACCTGCGTATGCTAGCCCAATTTATATTATCACCCTCTCTGGGAACGGCTTGTCATGATTCTTAAAGCTAGCAAGGGTAGGTGGTTAGGATGGTTAACAAACCAACCAGGACCATGGACTGTTGTAGGCTTGCTGGGTGGTTTGTTAACCATCCCAAACAACCACCTTTGCTGGGTTCGGACATTATGACGAGCCGTGCTCAGCAAGGATAATTATGTAAACTGCATAGAGTGCTTAACAAGCCACTGTGGCTTATTAACCACCCATTGTATGTGTGTAAGTATATGTGTGTATAAATATGTGTGTATGTATATATGAATATGAAAAATATGTAAACCACCCAGAGAGCTTAGGCTATTGGGCGATATAGAAATCAATCAATTAATTAAATAAATAAAAATGTACTTTTGAGGAGCTCTTTACATTTTCCCCTTTCCTATTTTATGTACACACATTTGATTTCTTTTTAAAATGTTGGATTTTTGATACCATGTTGCATTTGAATCTTATAAATGTTACATAATTTAAATATTTTCACAGATGTTTCAATAATAGTTAATGAGAAGTTTGGCACCCATTTTGGACGTTTCTTTCCACTCACCTGAAAGATGTAGCTATGGTTTTCACTGCTGTATGTTGTTCAAAAATTTTATTGCCTTTATATTTCTATTGTGTTTTTATTGGATGTGTTATTTTATATTGCATTGTGGTTTTAAAGTTGCTGTGAATTGTTCTGAGTGGTGCATGGGCACTAGAAAGGCAGGATATAAATTTCTACATAAATCAATAAAATAAATGACTAAATGTATCCAGGACTGATAGCTTTAACTAATTAAAGCTGGGAATTAAGAAATGTTCACTAAATGACGAGGATGTGTGCAAATAAGCAAGCCAGGAATGATGGGTCAGGAATTATGTGTGCAAACAGATGTTGTTTGTATGGCTTCTCCTAAGTACATGGCCAAATCAAGCGTTTGGGACTATGTGCTTCCCATATTTGGTTAGGAACCAGGCAAACTGCCTTTCCAGATGGGTTTGGTGCTACCGTCACTTCTGAGAGTTTTAATCATTTGTTCGAGCAAAATTTCTTTGGGATGAATTCAGACCTCCTCCTTGAATGTAGGTGGTTAGCAGGGTCACAGCAGAATTTGGGATACCCAGAACTGCAATATTTGACTTACATTTACTTTTTGGGTAAAACATTTGTTTGTTTGTTTAATGAATTAAATGCATTTGTGTAATGTAGCCTTCACTAACCTGATGCCGTTCAGATGACTTTAACTACAACTCCCAACATCCCCAGCCTGAGGATGCTGGTGGTTGTAGTCCAACTCATCTGGAGGGCATTGGGTGGGATAAGGCTGAATTAATGTTTCATGTAATATGGGGCACAGTCACATTTTGAAGGGCGAGTCTCTAAAAATCCAGGTATTTAAGTCTGGCCTCTTAGGTCAGATCTACACCAAGCAGGATATAGCGGTATAAAAGCGGTATGAAAGCAGTATATAAAAGGCAGGAGCCACACCAAGCAGGATATAGTGGTATATGGTATGTGTCAATGGGCCCCAACATTTGTCAATGCACTTCCATACTGCTATAAAGCAGTAGTGTGACTCCTGCCTTTTATATGCTGCTTTTATAGTGCTATATTCTGCTTGGTGTAGATCTGGTCTCAGTGAATATTAGGGATGTGTACTGGATCGGACCCGATCCACGATCCGAGTCCGGTCCAGTGGGAAATCGGATAAATTATCCGATTTCCGATCCAACAGCTGGATCGGCCGATCCAGTCCGAACCGATCTGAAAAGGCTCCGAACTGGTTCGGCGGATCGGTGGATCGGCGGGCGCCCACTGGCGCCCACCGCCGCTTCCATTGGTGGGCGCCAGCGGGCGCCCGCCGATGAAAGTGGACAGCGGGGGGGGGGAGGAGGGGGGTGCTTACCTTTCCGGCCCGTCCGCTCCCGTCCGGCGCCGGCGGCTACTACCAGCGGGCTCCGTGGCCTGCTCCAGGGTGGCGTGCCGGGTGATGTCATCACCCGGCGCGCTACTCTAGAGCAGGCTGCGGAGCCCGCTGGAAGTAGCCGCCGGCGCCGGACGGGAACGGACGGGCCGGGAAGGTAAGCAGGGGGCGCGCGGAGGGGAGGAGGGGGCGCGCGGAGGGGAGGAGGGGGGGCCTTACCTTCCCGGCCCGGCTGCTCCCGTCCGGCGCCGGCGGCTACTACCAGCGGGCTCCGCGGCCTGCTCCAGGGTGGCGCGCCGGGTGATCACCCGGCGCGCTACCCTAGAGCAAGCCGCAAAGCTGGCTGGCGGTAGCCGCTGGCGCCGGACGGTAGGGAACGGCCCGGAAAGGTGAGGAGGGGGCGTGCGGAAGGGAGGGGGGGTGCTTACCTTTTAGGGACGCCCGTCTGGCGCCGGCGACTACTACCAGCGGGCTCCGCGGCCTGCTCCAGGGTGGCGCGCCGGGTGATCACCCGGCGCCGTACTCTAGAGCAAGCCGTAAAGCCGGCTGGTGGTAGCCGCCGGTGCCGGACGGTAGGGAACAGCCCAGAAAGGTGAGGAGGGGGCGCGCGGAGGGAAGGGGGGGTGCTTACCTTTTAGGGACGCCTGTCCGGCGCCGGCGGTTACTACCAGCGGGCTCCGCAGCCTGCTCCAGGGTGGCGCGCTGGGTGATCACCCGGCGCCCTACTCTAGAGCAAGCCGCAAAGCCGGCTGGCGGTAGCTGCCGGCACCGGACGGAAGTGAACGGCCCTAAAAGGTAAGCAGTGGTGGGGAAGGGGGCTTACCCCCCCCGGAGCCGTCCGCTTCTATCCGCGGGCGCCCGCGGATGGAAGCAGACGGCCCCAGGGGGGGTAGGGAGCGTGGGGGAGGGGGCTTACCTGCCGGGGCCGTCCACAGCGGACGGCCCCAGGGGGGAGGGAGTGAGGCCCCCCCTCACCCACCCGCCGCCATTTTTTCCTCATAGACTTGCATTGCAATGCAAGTCTATGGGGAAAAAAATGGCGGCCGATCCAAAAATTTACGATTTTTGGATCGGGATCGGACTCGATCCGGTCCGGGGGGCCTCCGATTTTGTCCGAACCGATCCATGACAAAATTGGAGGTCCCGATCCGGGTCCCGATCCGGGGGGTCCGTGCACACCCCTAGTGAATATTTTAACTTTCTCTTAGATGAAGTAGTTTTCTTCAGCATGTTTGCAATTGAGAAGCATTGCACTGAGGTGCTCCTCCTGTGATTGTAGCCTCTTATTCTCTAAAAATGAAGATCATGTTTGGAGGAGTACAAGAGCGTTACTCCTCCAGGTGACCTGAAGGATCATCTCCTCCCATATATACCTGCCTGCATCTTAAGATCATCTTCAGACGCCCTCCTCCAGGTCCTCCCACCAAATAAAGCAAGGCAGATGGCTAAGGATAGGGCCTTTTCAGAGGTGGCACCTAAGTTATGGAATGTCATGCCCAAAGAGGCTCACCTGGTGCCTACATTGTGCTATTCTCCCAAGTTTGTTTTTAGTCCTTCAGCTGTGTTTTTAAATGTGTTATTTTTTGTTTTTGATCTTTACCCCACTGCCATTTTTTACTCTAGTTTTATTCTGTTTAAAACTTTAGAGGTTTTATATTATGTTTTATCATGTTGTATGCAGTTTCACTCCCTCTCTGCTCTCCTTCCGCCGGCAGGCAAAGACCTTTTTTATTCGAGGAGGCCTTTGACATGTAAGCGGATGTGGTGGGTTGGATGTTGTTTTTATTCTGTTCATGTTGTGTTTTTGATTGCGTTTTCAATGCCTTTGTTTTATGATTATTTTAATCAAATTTTATTTATGATTGTAAGCCATTCTGAGTGCCATTTTTCTTGGTAGAAAGGTGGGGTACAAATCAAGTCAAATAAATAGCTACATACATTTTATGTTTTTAATTTCTGTGAACTGCCCAGAGAGCTTTGGCTATTGGATAGTATAGAAATGTAATAAATAATTAGTCCAACCTGTAGGCAGAAGGAAGATTGAGACCCACTTATAGACCAGGATCCACTGGTGGGTGATTTTCAGGAGATCGCCAAGGATTTCTGACTCTCAATGGACAACAGCATCAACTAGGGATGTGCACGGTCCAAAAAATCGGATCGGGACCAGAACCGGACCAGAACCGGACCTGAGGCCTCGGATCGGATCAGATCGGAGGCCTCCCCGGTTTGGTTCGGACACGATTCCGATCCGAAAATCGGACATCCGATTTTCAGATTGGATGCCATTTCCCCCCCCCCCCCATAGACTTGCATTGGGGGAAAGAAAGCTTTCCCCCAATGCAAGTCTATGGGGGAAAAATGGCAGTGTGTGGGTGTGGGGGGCCTAACTCCCCCCTCCCTGTCTCTCCCTCGTCCCTCCCCCCTACTCATGCTGTGTGCCTGCCAGGGCCGTCGGCTTCCATTCGCTGGCACCCACGGGCGCCAGCAGATTGAAGTAGCCGCCCTGGCAGGTAAGCCCCCTCCCCTCCTCACGCACCTTACCTTGCCAGGGACGTCCACTTCCCTCCGCTTCCCTCTGCTCCTGGACGCAACTGCAAACAGGCTTCGTGGCCTGCCCCTAAGTAGCACACCAGGTGATGGCATCACCTGGCGCACTACTTAGGGGCAGGCCACGAAGTCTGCTTCGCAGTAGTGTCCAGGAGCAGAGGGAAGTGGACGTCCCAAGCAAGGTAAATGGACCCCTCCCACTCCCCCCTCGCGCTGCTTACCTGCCAGGGCGGCTGCTTCCCTCCGGTGGTAAACCCCCTCCTCCCCTCGCACACCTAACCGGGTGGGGCTGTCCGCTTCCATCAGTGGGCGCCCACTGGCGCCCACCGATGCAAGTGGACAGCACCAGCAGGTAAGCCCCCCCTCGTTCTCCTTACCTTGCCAGGGCGTTCTCCTCCTTCCACTGCCAGGTGAACTACTGCAAAACAGGCCTCGTGTCCTAGTTTCTCAGTAGAGCACCAGGTGATCATCACCTGGTGCTCTACTGCAAAACTAGGCCACGAGGCCTGTTTCGCAGTAGTTCACCTGGCAGCGGAAGAAGGAGGAGGCCCCAGCAGGTAAGTGGGGCCCTCCCTGTCCCTTCATCACGCTTCTTACCTGCCGGGGCAGCTGCTTCCCTCCGGTGATGCCACCGGAGGGAAGCGGCTGCCCCGGCAGGTAAGCCCCCTCCTCCCCTCACGCACCTTACCAGGTGGGGTTGTCGGCTTCCATTGGCGGGCACCTGCTGGCGCCAACCGATGGAAGTGGACAGCCCCGCCAGGGAAGCCCCCACCCTCACGCACCTTACCTGCACGAGCCATCAGCCCTGGCAGGTAAGGAGCGCGAGTGGGGGGAGGGGCACTGATCCGCCGATACGAATTGGGTCCTTTTTGGATCGGTTCGGATTGAATTGGCGGATCCAGGTGCTGGGGATTGTAATCAGATTGTTTGATCTGATTTCGGTTGGATCGGGCCCGGATTGTGGATCGGGTCTGATCTGATGTACATCCCTAGCATCAATTCCACACTTTCTAAATTAGACTGCTGAGATGGAAGAATGCATGGGTAGGAAAGCAGGAGTCTTGTTTCTTAATTCTATGTTCCCTCTGTCCCAAGTCGCTATTTTGCACCTGGCTGTTGTTGGTGGAGCTCAAGGTCCTTGTGAGAAAGACAGATCCCAGAAACTTGATCTTCAGAATGCAGGTCAATGTGCCATTGCCATGCAGATGTGGGGAAAACAACAACGGATTTCACTTTTCTTTAGTTGAAACAAACGTCCTTCCCCTGTGCCTTGCCTTGTGGGCTAGGGGAGGCAGTTGCGAGTGGGGGGGGAGGGGAGAGATGTGCCACTCACCCATTGGCCAATTGCCGGTGGCACCATTCATCGGCATGGGGCGAAGGAGCCTATTTAAGGCCCTCATGCCCATTTTCCTGCCTCTTGCATTTGCAGCTCCCTCCCTCTAGGGTGACCAGATTTTGGAAACCCAAATCCCGGTACAAAATGGCTGCCCAAAGGGGGCGTGTGGCACCCACGAGATTGTGTTGGGACTTCAAGTCCCATCATCCCCAGCAACATGCCCAAACTGCAGCAGTTGGTGTTGGACTACAGCCCCCAACATCCTTGGCGATGATGGTATCTGGAGCCCTACACCATCTTTTAGAGCTGGGCATCAGGCTGCCCAAGGAGTAAAAAGCTCGCTCGCTCCTCATCTTCCCTGTTCAAAGCACCACCGCGCCAAGCCCCTCGCGGGTGACACCCACCTGGGCTCGCTTGCTTGCTAGTGTCGCTGCTGCTGCTGCTGCTGCTCCGCTTCACCTTGCAGGAGGAAGTGAGGGTGCCCAGCTCAGGTGTCCCATCGTTCCCCCCCAAAACCAGCCCTGGAGCCAGCATGCTTGGGGCGGCACCGAGGAAGCTTCCCCCTGGGCGGGCCAGTCAGGCAGGCAGGCA